>CM023481.1:249989896-251189896 GCA_013339685.2 Hyalomma asiaticum | reverse complement strand
CGGCGCCCGAGCCCGGCCCGACGAATCGAAACAAGACCCGGGCGCGGCCCGGCCCAACCGCAAACCATGGCCGAATTAGGCCCGAGAATGCAATAGGAGTTAAACATTTTAGGGGCGAAGCTCCTTAAGGCGTGGGTCATGCGTCCCCGATGTATGTAGTAGTAGTAGTAGTAGTCGTCGTAGTAGGTAGCCACCGGCGCGTGCCTGCCGGAGGGCACGCACGTGCCGAGGGCGAGCGCGTGGCTCCCGGCGCTCGCCCTCGCCGCGAGCGCCGGGAGCCACGTGCTCCCCGGCAAGCTCGACACTGCCCCGGCAAACGCTAGAGACAACGTTGGCGCAGGCAGCGTCTCCTAGCGAGTTTCTTGATTGAGAAATACCGACTGCTCGCGTTGGAGAAGCGTTCACCGGCAAAACCCATATATATATATATATATATATATATATATATATATATATATATATATATATATATATATATATATATATATGCACTGGATCTTGACTTGCAATGAAGTGCGGGTGGGAGATTTCACTTGTGCATTGTGCATAGTTGAACCGTGAGGATTCGTAGCATGCGCGTTAACTAAATTAATCCGGAACTCGGCACGATCTGCGATGCACATCCCGAGCTTCGCCCACTCATCATCATTCACTCCGTGGATATGCTGTAATTTTTTTAACAGCAGCAACCTACGTGCTGTGCATGTGGTTTACTAGCAAGTATACTTAACCCTTAAGAGAATCGTAGTAGAAAATGGCCTTTCGCGAAATACTTAAGCCGGCATATTGCGTAAGAGCAGCGTTCTTTCAGCACCAGCATGCCATAGCCGTGCCTATTTTTGCAGCAAATACTGATGGCAATCTTCAAAACCGTTATATAGCCGCGAAAATATTCTGTAGACAATGATTCGACAAAGATCGTAATAAAGATAAATTGGAGAGAGAACAGAGTGCTTAGATCTGGAATTTCCTTTTGTTAAGCTCTCTATCAAACATTAGAGCATGCTCTACCAACAAATCCAAGTTTACAGACTCGTGGATTTGTAACCCCTAGATGTCTTCGGTATCAGTTTGCCATAGCAAGAGAAATTGGTTATAGGAGCTAAATTTATGACTTTTTTTTTTTGTAAATGCGCTGGCGTTAAAATGACAATACTTTAAGCCGGCGAAATTATTAATTTCATCGTCTTACCCAACTTGAGTTGAGTTGACAAACGTTTATTGTTAAAAAAAAAAGAAAAGGAGGTTGGCGAAGCAGGTGGGTGGGGCCCCTAGTCCAGGGCTCCACTGGCCTCAGCAGCCCGCCGTGCCTGGTCAAGGAGTGCCACTTGGGCCTCCTTTGCCTCGCTGGCAAGCCAGGCCTCCCACTGCTCCGTTCAAAATTTTTGCGCCGAAATATGAGGCGTATTAATTTTAGATGGCCTGAGCTCGCATTCCCACGTGATGTGAGCGAGAGTTGGCTGTCCTCCACACCGCGGGCAAGTGGCGGCGTATGCGGTTGGGTGGATGGCGTGTTTTAAACGCAGGTGCGGGTATGTGTTTGTCTGCAGAAGGCGCCATTCGTGCGCTTCCTTTACATTTAGCCGCGGGTGTGGTGTTGAATAGCGCCGTCGTTGTCGACGCTGGTGTTCTAAGATATCCCTGGGAGTGTGGGGCGCCTGGGGTTGCAGACGAGTGTCTAGACGAGGAACAGTTGCTCGGTGTGTAAGAGCTCGAGCTGCACCGTCCGCTCTGTCGTTACCCGTCACTTCGATGTGTGCCGGGCACCATATAATGCTGTGATCCTGGTCTAATGTTGCACCTAGCAGGTGGGCGACACACGCATGGAACACGGCCGCTAGTAAAATAGCGACACGCTATTTGGGAGTCTGTGAGGATATAAGATCCTTGCCTCGGTGATTCTTTGGTCTTTATGGCTATAGCTACCGCTAGGGCTTCCGCCGTGTTTGCTGAGTTAGTCCTAGCTGAGGCACAGGTGAATAAGCCTGGTCTAGAGACCGAGCCAACAGCAGCTAGCGAGAACCCATGCGTGCCGCAGCGGGCTGCGTCCGTGTAAAGCGTGTCCGGGTCCGTTCCGTACTGTTTGGCGAGTTTTCTGGCTCTGGCGTCGCGACGAGCTCGGTGGTACACCGGACTCATGTTTTTCGGTAGAGGAGCGATATGAATTTGGGCACGGACCTGAGCAGAAAGGGGCACAAGTTCCTCATCACTGTATTGTGGTCGTACAGGGTACCCTATATAGGCCACGTAGGACTTCCCTACCAGCGCTTGTGAGACAGAGTCTTTCTCGTTGGGAGATTAGGACAGCGGCCCGAAGTTCCTCAAAAGTGTTGTATATCCCTACCGCTAGGAGTCGCTCCGTGGATGTTCCTCTTGGCAGACTAAGAGCGGCCTTGTAAGCGGTCCGAATCAAAATATCCGCTTGTTCAACCTCAGCCTTACTGAGTTCTAGGGAGGGGAGGCCGTACGTTAATCTGCTGATTACAAAGGCATTGATTATGCGGAGCGTGTCCCCCTCTCCAAAGCCTTTGCGATGGTAGGTAACTCTGTGTACCATGCGGGCAATTTGCTTAACTGTCGTGCGTAGGGTTTTAAGTGTGTGATCTGCGTGCCTATTGCTTTGGATCCAGAGGCCAAGTATGCGTGCTTTTTCTACTTGGCGTATGCGATGGTCGCCTATTTTAAGTTCGAAGGGGTGTTCATTTCGATAACCCCTGCCATGCACCCGAACGAGTTCCGATTTTTCCGGCGAGCAGCTCATACCACAACTTTCCGCAAAAAGATGCATTGTCTGAGCTGCTTCTTGTAATGTGTTTTCCTTGTAGCCGAGAGAGCCTCTGGTTACCCAGAGGGTAATATCATCGGCATATAGAGCATAGCCCAAGTCTAGTATGGAATCGAGCTGTCGGGCGAGGCGTGCCATACCAATGTTGAAAAGTAAAGGCGATAATATAGCGCCTTGAGGCGTTCCTCTATTGGGCAAGCTAAAGGTCGAGGACCTAATTTCTCCAATGCCAATCGTGGCAGTTCGATCAGTGAGGAACGAACGAACATAGTTGTATGTCCGTTCCCCACAGCTGGTGGCGCTGAGTTCCTGCAGGATGAGCTCGTGGCCCATCGTATCAAATGCGCTTTTTAGATCGAGAGCAACCAAGATGTGTTCTGCACCGGAGGGAACATCGCGTAGTACCTCATCCCGAAGGCGGAGGAAAACGTCCTGCGTTGAGAGATTGTGCCTGAAGCCGTACATATGAGTAGGGAAAAAGCCTCGATCCTCAATGTAGTGCACTAGGCGGGTTTGAATGGCCTTCTCGAAAAGCTTGCCGAGGCAAGAAGTCAGAGAAATCGGACGGAGGTTTTCTAAGGTGGGTCTTTTGCCATGCTTGGGAATTAGTACGATCGAGGTCTCTTTCCATTCTGGCGGAAGGATTCCAGGTTCCCAGATGTGCTCGTTAAAGTATTGTATTAATTCATCCAGGCAATCGTCACTAAGATTTCGTAGCATGGCGTTAGTAACGCGATCGGGTCCCGGTGCGGTGTTGCGTTTTGCAGTTTGTGCCGCAGCAAAAAGCTCAGCTCTGGTAATCGGCGCATCCAAGTCTGCGTTCGCCAAGCCCCCGTATTCAGTGGTGCATGGCAGATCTACTGCGGCACCTACGTATTTCTTGCGGAGGATGTTCAGTAATTCTTCCTCCGTGCCGGTAAAATCGGAGACCAATTTTCGGATCGTTCGGGACACCGTAGTTTTGGTGCTACCAGGGTCGATCAAACTTCGTAAAATAGCCCATGTCTTGGCCGTACTTAATGTGTCCCTCATTGAGTCACAGAACTGGACCCAGCTTTCAGTTTCCAGTTTGTGAGCATATTCGTTAGCGCGTTCCGAAACCTCGGCTATCTTGAGACGTAGTTTACGATTGAGGCGCTGACGCTTCCATCGCTTAACGAGACTACGTCTACTTTCCCACATATGGAGTAGATGCCGATTAACAACAGGCGCTTCAGATGTAAGGGCTATGCGTTTTGAAACAGAACCATGCGCGTCGCATAAGTGATCGGCCCACGCCTTAGCATCGCGGAGCGTAGCGTCCGGTAGTGGAATCTGTCTGTATTTAGACCGATCCGTTATCGTCACCTGACCCGTAGTCCTGCGAACCCTATAGGAGAGGATACAGACACACTATTTATTTATTTATTTATTTATTTATTTATTTATTTATTTATTTATTTATTTATTTTTGTTACCCTCAATAGCCGAAGCTTTACAGAGGGGAGCGGGTCACAACATGAAAAATACAAAACAACGAAACAAAACGTGCTATTTTATACATGAACAAGACTAAAGCAAGTAACATCTCTACTCAATGAAACGCAACAAGGTAGTGGTCGCTGCCGAGCGTTTCGTCTAGATTAGACCAGGTGGCGTCGCGTAAGTTCAATGTAAATGCTAAGTCAGGAGAAGTGTCGACGCTGACGCTGTTGCCCAATCGCGTGGGCACGGTGGGGAGTGTGATGAGCTGGAGTCCGTGATTGTCTATGGCTTTCTCTAGGAGGTTCCCTTTTGCGGTGTCGCGTCTGTAGCCCCAGCTGGTGTGAGGTGCATTAAAATCGCCCAAGAAATCGAGACGATCCTGGCTGCGCAAAAGGGGGACCGCTCCAGCAAGCAGCGATTCGAAATCTGTGCCCTTTTCTTTGGGCGGGCTGTACACATTCACGATGAAGGTACTAGCCTTGCCCCTCTTGTGCGTGTAAATCTCAACAATTTGGTGTGCAGTATGACATTCCCGTATATGATGTACATTTGAGGCGATATCTTTAGCCACCAGCGTCGCAACTTTTGGGAAATCTGGGTTGGATATAGTATAATAACCCCGAAGTGCAACTTGGCGCCTGTTTCCTGCAGACAAACAATATCCGGTTTAACTGGCGTTTGTTGTATGAACTGGTGTAGAGCTGCTGCACGCTTATGAAAGGTGCGACAGTTCCAGTGCCAGATCTCTAGGTGGTCTACGTGCGTGCGAATATTACTGCGTGCGTTCGCCATGATGGGGAATGGCAATATCAGTGGTGTCTGTCTGTTTCGGCCTCCTGCTGACAGGTTCACCCGGGCTAGCATTCGTACGTTTCCTTAAGTTACTCTTAATGTGAGAGACAGATTCGTCGACGTAAGCTTTAAGATTTTGAAATTCGGAATACATTTGCTTCTGAAAAGACTGTATGCTTTGAAGCTGCTGCATAATTTGTGGGAGGGTGTGTTCAAGTGTACCCGAAGGCATAGCTGTTTGGCAAGGTGTGGGGCTAGCCAATTTTTGTGGTGGCTCTTGGGGAGTTCGTGTATGGTGAACTTTGAGGGAAGCCAACTCTCGCTTGATCTCAGCCAGACTCTCGCGAAGGAGTTTGTTCTCTGCTACAATTCTTTGGTAGTCTGGATTGCTAGTGATAGGAGCAATGGGAGACACGGGACATGCCCAGCTTACCTTCCCTTGACACGGCGACCTGGAGAGACCTGGAGCCCTGGACTCGAGATGTTCGATGGAGCGGGAGGCGGGGCGTTGTTGCAGTGCGGGAGGACATCTTGTTCGGGACCTTGACAGGGACTTCGACCGGGACCTCGCCCGAGACCTTGACCGAGACCTTGACCGGGACCTTGACCGAGACCGCGATCTTGATCGATGTTTCGGGCAAGGCCTGTTGGGTGCAGGTGGCAGGCTGGGCCAGTCTGTTTCTTCCGAGCTGAACCAACGAATCGGCTTCTCAGGCTTCACCATGGCGTTCCCTTGCGGTGAGCGCGAAACGTTAGTACTTGAAGTTTTGTTCAAACTGCGACGCAGAGCTTTCTGCCTTCCCCTGCAGCGTTTTCCTTCTCTTGGTATCCATTCTGTCCGTTTTGCTGCCCATCGGTGTTTGTTGTTGTTGTTGTTGTTGTCTTCATGACGTGCCCTACCAGGTTCACTTCTTTCCTTTAATTGATGTAGGAATATCAGGGTACACGTCTGTTTGTTCCCAGATCCATTCCGCTCGCTTTTTACAATCTAAAATAAACGAAAAACAAACTGTGAATGGTTTCTTCGCGCGCCACGTCCCTTCAAGCATCTGCAACTCATAAGACATTTACGGCATAATTTACACTTTAGTTGCCTTCAATGTTTTCGTGCAAAAAAAAAAAAACATTAAAAATATCCTGCCGATCCCACGGATTGTGAAAATTGGTCCCATGCGAAGCGGTCAGCGAGAAAATTGCCAATGACAAATTGTTTGCCAATCAGCCAAGTGTTACGAATACGATGAACGTCTGTGCAAAGGGCATGAGCGGCTGTATGCTGAACGTGGGCTAACCATGCGGGAATGTCGACAGCACTGTAGTCACTGGCTGGTAGCATAATACGTAATGTTGGTACTCACGTTAGTACGATGTTTTTGTCGAAAAGAAGTGCACGCTACGATGAACTGATGTGCGTATCTAAGCTCTATTCGTTGAGTTTTAAGGTATTCTTACGGAGTCGAGTGTTGTTTATTACAGTGCCATGATAGCGGTTAACATACACCGAGGGGTGGGCGTTACATAAGCGCCACCATCACGACTGCTGGCGCAATATGTTTATTTACTATATGCACCGCATAGGAGCAGCCGCCGCGGGTGGTGGCATGCTCGCTTGGCACCTCAGCGGCCTGGGTTCGATTTCTACGCCCCTACAGCGTGGTATACGTTGCCTTCTGGACTATCAGCTGGTTCGTCTGCGTATATGTGTGCTTGTTTCGATACATTCCGATTGCAAGCTATGACAAATGATGTGCCTTTCTTGTGTTTGGGTGTGTTCAATGATATGTGATCCTTGACCTATGTGACGTATGTGAACATGTGAGTTAGTCTTTGACTGACATAGCCTGCACAAATTCCAACACCTGTGGCGCATACCCGCTTACCATGGGCCGAGCACAACGGTTATGAGCCACATGTTATTGCAGTGTCGTTAATCGTTACATACACGTAGAGTATGTCGCGTTAGGGATGTGCAGATGAATAATTCGTACCCTACCATCTAACTTACTGATGTATGCCGGGTGAACGAGGCGGCCAGGAGAGTAGTGAGACGTAAGCGTTTAGATAGATAGATAGATAGATAGATAGATAGATAGATAGATAGATAGATAGATAGATAGATAGATAGATAGATAGATAGATAGATAGATAGATAGATAGATACTGTCAAAGTGACTCAAGTTTACCAAGAAATGCGTCGCATTTAAAAAAACAAATTAAGCGTGCCTGTGCCATTGCAAACACCAATAATCAGCGGAGCTGTAGGGGCTTAGCAAGGGGCTTCTTCCTCGGGTGTCCTGACAGTGGTGTTTCTCTTTCGTTCTCTTTCTCAGTTTCTCTTCCTGTCGACCATGGCAAGTTGTGTTACATGTATATCATTTTTTTTTTCTCTCTTGGCATGTTGGGACGTAACCCCACGGTCGTCAGTACTGATGCTGTGAAGTTTTACAATGACGTAAGATCGAAGATATTCATACTCCGGATGCCGCGCAAAATGCATCCGGCCTACAACGAAGGATGAAGAGGAGCCAGGGGCAATTTAGCTCTATACTCGCCAGTGCCCGCTTGAACAAGGATCGAGCATGTTTTGTAGATGCTGCTTCGTACTCGCAAAAAGAAGCCTTTTCTGAAGTGGTCGTCGGTTGCGATGCCACAGTCATTATCAACTGCGCTATCGTCCGCACCTCTAGTTCCAGCGTCGCAGAGCAAGTTGTCATTGCTCATGCATTGACGGACAGTGTACACGACACGATTTATTGAGATTCTAAGGCCGCTATCAAGGCCTTTCAGATGGGCATGGTGGCTCCCCAAGCCCTACGAATAATCCAACAAGCCAAATGCCTCCAACATCACTCCTTTAACTGGTTCCATGGGCACCTTGTAACCGTTGAGGGTGCCTCGCTCAACCTTAACGAAGAGGAGCACTGGATGCACGAGGTTTGACTGACCGTACGCTAGGTAACGCGTCCTCTCCAGGGCGACCCGAGCCTCTCGGCTCGTACAACGAGATATGTAAACATCACTGCCTTTCGAGATATGCAAACATCACTGCCTCTGCCGCACTCCTCACTGTGCAGGGCCCAGGCTGTCACACTCAGGTTCCACAAACAAGCTCTTACCCGAGCCCTACGGCACTACACACAACCCCGAACGGCTCCCAAGCCTGGATTGCCCCCTGTGTGCCGGCCAGTATGCAGACCTCGAGCATGTCCTGTGGGGTTGTGCCTCTGCCGGTCCCCCTTTCACCCAAGACGAAATTGTGAGCCTAATTAAAGCTCAAGACCATGCCTCCCAAATCCTGGCCCTCCAGAAGGACCGAGAGAGGGCCGTCAGGTTTAATCTGATGTAGAGTTACTGTATATGTTCCCCTTGGCGTAGGGAGCATATACAGTAACTCTAATCTGATCGTCCCCGAGTGGACCTAGCCGGGTGCCGTTGAGTTCGCTCGCGTCTATTATGGACAAATGAGGTTATTTCACTCATTCACTCACTCTCTCTGTGTGCATGTCTTTCTGACTACTAATTACCACCTGCTTCAAATAGGCCGCCATTAAAGCTCATCATGATGGTTTCCATGCTAGATGCACCGCCTCAAACCTCCTGCCCCCTCTTCGTCACACACAAAACCTCGTCTGTATATCTGTCGCGCGAGAACAGAGATGAGCGAAAGGTGCGTCTTGAGCGCGCATGGCTATAAATGCGAGCGCCTTGTCTGTCTGTTAAAAAAATAGCAACGGTCGTGGGTCATTGTTGTAAGAAATAAACAGGGTAATTCATACATAACGTTGTACGCATGTGCGGGGCAAACCATACAAACAGTGCACATCGACACAGCTTTATCTCTTTTTGTGTTCGCGCAAGTGGACGATTTCCTCGCCCGTGTGTCCTTCGTTAATTTACAGATGCAGGTCTAAAATAAACCCGGAAGATTCGGAAGTAAAAACACTTCTTTGTTGTTTTTTTTCGGCACCATGAGAGCGGCAAATTATGCCTTTACAATTTCTCAAGATGTTATAGACACCTGTAGCTGAATACAACCGATAGCGGAAGTTGTTTGTGCCCCACCAGCAGGGACTCCGGAACCGTGGAGGCAGGAGGGGGGGGTGACCCCACTCCTAACATTTTTCCAGAGGGGTCAGCCCCTCCCCTCTTGCTTTTCGACCATTTACGCTGAAATCAAATTTTTGACGAGAATTCTCAAGCTGGTGCTTGTGTGGTCCAGTGCTTCGACCACACAACCACGCGGGTTGCGCGGTCTGCGCAGGTTTTCAGTACTTCCGAATTGCCAATCATTTTTAAAGTGAATACCCATGTAAAATAATCGAGGATGCAAATATGTAGAATTTAATACAGATAAAACGAATTAAAATATTAATAACTGATGTCGTTAAAATTATTAATTATTAATATAATAATATGTAATGTAAATCAATAAGAATAGACCAATATTGAGAACAAATAAATAATGACAACAACACACAAAGACGACAATACTTGCCCCCCACCACCGCCACCATGCACCACCACCACTCTCAAAATCGTTCCCGAGCCCCTGCCCACCAGCACGTGTGCATGCGACGCACGTGCTCTGGCTTTGGGAAGGTTGAGGGGTGTGTGTTTGGCTGAGGGCGACTGTGAAATAACGTCTCGAATAACCGTTATTTTCCAAGCCAGATTTTATTTTCAGCCCCGTCTTTCTCTTTGCTTTCTAAGGTTATTTCCGAGCGTAAAAAAAAAAAAAAGGCATTCCAGGCGGAATCCATGTGGCCGTTTTGGTCGAGTCGTTTTGGCACTATGAGACCCCCTCCCGGCTACACCCCTACTCTACAGATCGAACAACCTTAATGTGTACGTGTTGTGCACCTTAATGTGCACAACATTAAGTGCACATTAACGTTGGTGAACAACCTTAATGTGCACTTAATGTGCAGTGGTTTCACAACGTAAGCCGAAAGACCTATGGGGGTATGCACCTAGCTTTGATCAGTGAAGCGGATACACCATCGACGGGCGTTCGCGCCATTTCGCAGGTCCGTTCGTGCGTGCCGTCAAGGCTGTCCGTGCGTCGGCATACGTTGTAGGAGATGTTTAGAAGTTCCGTGTCATCCAAGGTGCCGTATGGAGTTCGCACACAGCACTTGCGGGAAGTTTCTTGCGCATGTTACGAGTACCCGGACCTGCAAAATGGCGACCGCGAGGCAGATCCTCGCGCATGACGTAAAGTGCATACCCCCTGTTGTTCGACAAATAGCATCTCTTTGCGAAGTATAAAGCGCCTTTGCAAAGTATAAGGCGAAGTACAAAGCATCCCCAAAAGATGCGTTTTTCATTACTCCGGCCTGCTCATGCTCGCTTTCAGCTGCAGTAAGTGGTACGCATAGGCATAAAACTTGATGAGGTCTTCGTATCGCTTTGCCATCACTTCATACGTCGCAAACTATAATTCAGTCGCAAATCCAGCATCACAGGTCCCTCTCTCCGTATCATGCTTTTCGTGATATGATGTGTTGCCAGGATATTTTTATTGTAAATCGAAATCTTCAGAGGTGTCATTCTACCCGGCTAACTTCGATACGTGGGTCAGTCGCAATTAGACACAATGATGGCATGCCCTGAAAAAAAAAAAAAAAGGGCATTCATTGCGGGCGATAAGCGCCAGCTAGTTCGCATTGCCTTTTGTCAATTAGTGCAAGCAGTGTTTGACGGACAGCGGGACCTAAATGCTTGTCCAAAGAACGCCCTTTACTAATAAAGGTGCTTGTAAAGCATTCGCTCTATCCATGCGTCATTACCGCGGCCTCCGCCTAGAACTCGATATCAACAGCAAGCGTGCGCGATCACGTGAAGACGTACCCGTATACGTTACCTTTATCCGTGAGAAAAAACCAAATAACTGTCTTCACCCACTCATGCATGCGTGGCAGCCCAAAAAGAAAGAAAATTGACGACTGCTATTTGGTTTTTCTCGCGGATACAGGCAATGTACAGGGGTCTTCACGTGATCGCACACGCTTGCTGTTCATGCCGAGTTCTAGGCCGAAGCCGGTAAGGTACGCATGAATAGAGCGAGCGCTTTACAAGCACCTTCCTTAATAAAGGACGCCCTTTGGACAAGCACATATATCCCGCTGTCCGTCAACTATTGCTTGCACTGAAATTGTCCTTAGGCGTGCACAGGTTTTTCCATTAGAGGGGCCTAAAATTCTCTGCAGTGCCCCTCCTTCTCCCAAGTCTATCTCATGAGGCCACTTCGGTCAAAACGCAGTGCAATGTAAAAGCACTGCTGCCGCTACATAGATCTATGTAGCGGCCGCGCTAAAGGTCTATGGGGAAGATCTAGTGCGCTCCCCCCCCCCCTTCCCCTCCCCCCTTCCCTCACTTGCTCATATGAATGCTATGTGAATGCTCGCCTATGCACAGTGATATAGGCTGTGTGCCATCGTGTGCCATCACCAACTACATGTTCTCACAGCTATGTTTTCTTGAGCATGAGTTTTTTTATCACTAACCATCCGTACTGTGTGGTACGTATAATTATACCATACTACCAATGATTCTGGCACTGAATAATAAATAATACTCCTCCTTTGTTTCTTCGGAACTAGCCCGCAACTCCTAAATAGCTCATACCTTAACGTAACCAAAACAAATCGACAACTGCAGAAAATAAAGCAATGTTATTATATAAGTGCATAAATTTGAACGTTTTCACTGGCTTGTTGGAATGGAACACGGCAAGCTTAATTCTTTGCCAGATGAGTTCCGCAATCTGTAGTAACGATTATAACAAGGATAATTACTTTCGTGCGCCACCATCGGATGCTGCGGCGGCTGTGGCATATCCGGGGAAAGAAAGGAGAAAGAACGTGCCGTGCGCATCGCGCGCGCGCAACCGGCTTCTGAGGAGAATCGAGGAGGAAAGCGACACGCAGAGGAAAGTGCCGCTACTTTGTAATAATCAAAGGGTTTTATCTTTCCGCATAATCACCTTATGAGTACCATCTCCGCCGAGCGCCAAGTCGGGGTACCTCTCTCCCGATTAGAAAAATCGGTCGGTGCCTGGCGGGTGTATACGTGGGAAGCAAACCCAGCAACCAGCAATGGAGGCGGGCGCTCTGTAAACGACGATAATAAAGGAAAACCGCTTTTATCGTCGTTTACGCCGCCCCCCACGCGCGAAACCCTGTCCCCAATGGCTAGACAGCTTTTTCATCGTCATTTACGTCAGATATTTTATTTGCGGGCTGAACGTTTTATTCAATGGTCCATCAGCAAAAGTCTTAAACGCTGAACGTCGTAATTTAATTTTGAAATGTAAGAAACGTACGCAGGTGTGTAAGCGCGGCTTCGTTATTTTGCCGCAAGCATCCATTATTTCTGAAATAACCCTCGTATTAGAACTTGAAGATCTATTTTGTGGGGAAGTGCATTGAGACGCTCACAGAAACGGGGAAAATGTAGCGAAATGTGGACACTACAGGGCGATCAATATAACTTCTATGTATAGCGGATATAGCACACCTGAAATATTAGAATGCAGAAAATGAATAGAGTGCATTCGTAGCTGAATGTAGCTGAATTAATCTAGGAGAATGGTAAAGTAATTCACGCTGTAAAAGGTATGCAATGCGCGACAGTACTAGCGCTTGCAGTGGCGCCTCCTGTTGCGGTTTTCAAAAGCTACTCAGCGCCCGTTCTTGTACGCCATGTTGTACGCAGTGCGTGCCCTCAGAAGCGTTTTATTTATAACGTTCGCGAAGACAGTTATTCTGAACTGGCTTCTCGGAGTTTACAAGTGATGCTACTACTACTGATGCCACAACATGAAGAATAACCAGAAAAATTGCCCAGGTTAAAGTCACCAACGTTTGTATAGCTCAAAGAAATGTGGCCCCTCCACTTTCAGTACACTTGATTACAGATATTTACATGACGTCCATACAGCCACATGGACGACGCCGAATGACAAGAAAAAAAAAAGAAAAAGCTAATTCACTGCGGCATCGATTTAGGGAACTGCGGTGGAATGCGACAACTGTGACGCAATGAAAACACTTTTTTTCTGCAAACAATGTTAGCCGCTATTTGAGTAAGCTCGAAAAGGGTAGCTTAACTGGTTTGTGCTAGAATATGCAGCAGAATCTCTAGCCTTTTTTTGAAAACAGAACCCACAAATCATTCTGGCGCAAGAAACCGAAACCGAAACTGGCAATGGCGGCGGTTTTTATTTTTTGTTGTGCACCGCTCCTCCGCATAACCGTGTGACGTCAAGCAAAAGTGCTTATGGCGCCATTGTGTTGTGTGGTTTCTTCGAAAAATTTGACAGAAACCTCTTTTGCGGGGCCAAGTGCAATAAGTATACATTAGATTTTCCAGTAGGTATTCAAGCGACGTCCATCGTACCTGACCGTACGGGCTGAAGTCTTTAGCCCGGACTCACGAGGATCACAACGAGGTATGCGGTCCGTACGGAATCGGATGCCGGATCCAAAACACGGCACCGTCCCATTCAATGCGCCCGTGCAGTGTTTTAGGCCTAGTGCGACGATGTTTCTGGGCTCGTCCGTAGAGAAATGATCTGAGGTTCTGTCAGGTGTGATTCATGTTGGATGTTTCGAACTGGCGTAGGTATTAACGCTATTTATTGAAGCCAATTTAAGCTATTTATGCCAGCGTTGATGTCTTCACTTCGCATGATGTGCTCGTGTCGTCTAGGCGCTGTAGTTGCGTGGTGTCACCGCGGGTCATCGTATCGTTGCCGGTGCGGTATTTGGCCCGTACAATATTAAGCCTACCATTTTGCCTTTTACCTCGCATTCGTTAATGTTCGTGAATATTTCCAGTGTGTTGAGAATCTTACTAGTACTGCCTCAAGTCTAAGACTTCGTTCTTGTGATCGAGTCGCCACGAACTAACCTATTCGTGCCCATTGGTGCTGGTACCGTCATTTCATCGTGTGTTCTTACAAATAAAGAGGGTAAATTTTTGGCTATTTGTGGAAATCTGCTTGGCGGGTAGCTTTCAATTCATGGGGCTAATCGACTGATCGCCTCACCTCTGATGGCGTGAAACAGCCGTCCAATGTCATTGACTGTTGTTTTATTAGGAGCGCGCTTGTATTTTCCATAATGGGTTTATATATCCGCTTATGTATGTTTTGTTCTTATAGTGGTGTTTTCTATCTCCAAAATTGCTGGTTTGCTTCCTCAGTGACGGTGAACTTGTACCATTTCCTCGTTGAATTGGGATGTATTGATTTGTAGTCGCAGCGCCTTAATTTGAGTTTTGTACAATATTTTCCGAAAAACTCATGACGCATGCGTGTGTTGTGAACTCGAGATTATGACTGATCTACGTTTGTGCCCTTACCAAGTAACGGAATCCGACTCAAAAAATAAATTCCATGTCGCTATGACCGAGCATGTATGTTAAACGTATACACTATAGACAAAAGCTTTTGCATGTGGACAGTTCTTGTTCCGACTGGCAAATTTATTGTTTGCTTTTAGTGAAAGGTTATGTTTGTTTAGACAGCGTTTACATGCTTCTCTCAGCGCTAGTGTGGCAAATGGACGTGCAATAACCTTATTGCTTTACATACTTGATATTGCAGAGAAAACAGAAAAAAAAGGAACCTTATTTTTCTGTGTTCTCTGTACCACGAGTTTTATGCGCAGAAGCGTTCTCGCCGATGTCTGTGTTTGTCTTGCCAACGAACCTTGTTTCTTGGTTGGTCTTAGTTATTAATGTGCCACACTCTGTTTTGTATTTAGGGTCATTATTGTTGTTACATATAATTACAGACTTGAGAGCAGTGTTTAAGTTGTCAAGCTGAGCACTGAGATAAGGAAATCATAGTTTTGCTCATTAGAACTTGTTTTATGAGGTATCTCATCGCAGTCCTGTTTTCTTTTTTTTTTTAATTTGCATTTTGTATGCTGGCACTTGTACATGGTCTGCCTTTGGGTCTTAGTGACACCACTGTGCTGGTTCAACTACTGTTGTGGTAGGGGAGTAGCATGGGGCAGTGTTCCTGAGCAATGCCTAATATATTCATTAAGTCATATAAGAACTTGTTCTGGACACTTCAAGGCACACCAGAACATTTCACATGCTCCTTTATTTACGGTCATTTGTGGCAAGAGTTCTACGGAAACCGGCAGGGTAGAGTAACATTTATGAAAGGGAAAATCATGGACATACTGTGTATTGGTAGTACTTGCCATTTTCCCATATCTCAGTCCAGGCCATACAACCATCTTAATCTCTGATAAAATTCATTTAGTGATTCACTTGTTTAGGGGAAAACATTAATTTTAGCCATGGTGTATCAGATGTGTTGCTGAAGCATGTTACTGTGCCATTTAACAATGGAGCCAAGTGCTGAATCTTATTTTCTTTTTGGATAAGCCACAATTGAGGTTGTTTAATCCTGTCTACAGGTGTAGCCTTTATGGCAAGATATAGACATTGTAAATTTTCATGCTGCTCTAGGGCATATGGGCTATGCTTTACATGTCTTATGAACTTATCGTTGTCCCAGCTATTACAGTGTGCGAGGATGTGGATGCCCTTATATGGTTTATATTTAAACAATAAAAAAACAATAAAAAAAAGGTTTATTTGAATTGATCTTGTTTGCATAGCTCAAACGGATTTGCTGCATAAGGCAGCCTATAATTCCACAGAGCAGGTAAAATATCAAGCAACACCCAGTAGGTATCTTTTAAAGCGTTTCATGCCTCTTATGCAATTCTCAAAGGCAGCTTCACTTAATGTCACCGCTTCCTTTTTGCTCATCCTGGATCATTCTGAAGTTAATGAAAATGTTGGAAGATGTGCATAGGCATGAGGGCAGTTTCGCAAGTTTATTCTATCAGTACCATTTCCTCTTTCTGGATTAATGGACTGTTTCTCATATAGTTCCAATAAATGGCAGCTTACAGGTCTTTGCTACAGCAAAAAATTGACTATAGTCGAGTATCTACCACTTGTTAATTTGCTAAGCACATTAAATTGACTGCTTCTGTGTTAGGGTTTGCTTAGTACTGCTGTATTGTGGCAAAATGTTAAGCTTCGAAAGCTTATTTGTTTTGTTTCTCTTTTGTTCTTTTGACGCCTCTGCAGGCAATCAATATAGTGAGAGTCTGGAGGGAAGGCGAACTTGGCTACCTGTGAAATTGTTAAACTGCACTGTTGGAATGGGCATTTTATTGAGCTTCCTATGTAATTGGAGGAAGTCATTGGCACTTCTTATGTGTTGACATCCCAAAGGAGAGAGTAATGTGTACTTGTCCACTGTAGCAAAGTGGTAAATTTATTAGAAGGGTTATCTCATGCCAGGTGTCCTTGATGTTCTGTGCTTATCTGGAATCTTGTTTTAAAGATGTCCATTTTTTTTAGGGCAAGAAATTTTTGCATGCTACATAAGGCTTTTATGTGGTAGCTCACAACTGGACAAAAAGAAAAATTATACAGCCTATTTTAGGACCCCTAAGGACTTAAACTAAGTGCACTCCTTGGATGCTTTGAAAGCTAGAGAACTGTGCAAAGACTGCAGGTGCTCTGGATTTTTGCTTTTATATATCATGTTCCAAAAGCTTTGCTGTGTGACCATTGTGTTTTGCTGTGTGACCGTTGTGTAGTGTGGCAAGGTAGAGAAAGGGGTGGGAAAAAAAAAAGGGAGAGGCCCCCTACATGTTTGTATGCATTGTGAAAAGTGTGCAGGAAGTGACAACAAATTGAAGGGGCAAACAACTCTATGGAGCATACACAGCAACGCAACAAATGCTCTCCGCATTATGGCAGTTCACTCCTGCAAAGATTTTAAGCCCTGAAAGAAAGTTGGTGCGCATGTGCTCCATATGTAGAGAAAAGCTGTAAACATAAGTTTACATGACTGTTTGTGCATGCTAAAATTAGGCTATGAGCATTTTATAAAAAATTATGCCATGTGCAGAGCACCAGTATATGCTGTAATGAAACAAAACTCCACCTCCTGCAGCACTGTACCCAAACTGACATGGTAGCAGTGAGTGCGTTCTTTATTCCACGCAAGTCATGAGGTTTAAGTGCACAGTATTGGTACCATTTTTTGTTTTTCATAGCTCAGTTTCCTGATGAAAATGTACGTATGTGTTGAAATGTAGTGTATAACCCATTTCAGCCTTGTCTAACATTAAAAAAAGAAGGAACTGCTGTTGTATGTTGAATGGCCGTGTATGCATGTAAATACTTGTGTGCACACTTCATGTGACACAGCTTACATGTCAGGTGTTAGCGCCTGATTTTTCTGCACTGCTCAGGAATTGCATCTGGGCATGTGGGCAGTTTAGAACAAGGGCAGCAAATGTTTCGGGCCCTGAAGCGCATTGTGTGTACTATCTTTTAGTGACTCAGGAAATGGGAGCTTTACCGTAAGGAGTTTTATGATCACTGTCTGCATGTTGCACTTTCAGTGCCACATCAGTTAGAAAGGCAAATTGCAGTGAATAAAAATCAACAGCCAATACAGGAGTTTCCCTGTGGCACATGTGTTATTTAAAATTATAATGTAACAGGTCTAGTGTTGATGAATTCACTGGTGATCACCATTAGTACTGAAAGTCTTCAGATGCTTGCTGTCATCAAGCAGGACAATCTTGCTTTCAAGGGACACTAACGGGAAACGCCAAAGTGGTTTAGACGAATGAATTATTGTTTGGGAATGCTATCGTCACTAATTTCATTATGTTATGTTGAATATTAGAAGAGCTGTCAAAGATTGTTATTCATTATAGTGCGGGAACGTCTGAGCAGGCGTCGCCACTTGTATTTTTTTTCTGCTCATTTTCTAGCTTACCATCTTCTACACATGAGAGTAGTGCATTGCTAATGTGAAAAGGCGATCCACTAATACGAGAAAAATTGTTTTTCGCTTCAGTGTCCCCCTAAGTCGCCAGCCACTTTAGGGGCTCTCAGATCGATAACCAATCCTAAAGGGACACTAAATGGAAATGCTAAGTTTAGCTAGATTGAAAGATTACGCATTGGTAATGATCAATCCGTCTTTCCTTGCAAGAAGAGAACATTTGTAAGCTAGGTAACTTTGAAATTGAGTGGTGCCCTTGTTGTGTACATTGCGACACGTCATAAAATGACATCAGGGCATCTATTTTAAGATCACTTGACTAATGTTGCATGTTGCACGTTAAGCATAAATGAGATAAACTTTGGCTATAAAAGTGTGCAGTAAGCCAGAGGTACTTATACATATATAGCCATTGAGCTCACAGCACTGCAGTGCTGACAAGTTCTGGTTTCCACTACCACCACTGACTACACTTGCACTTATGCTTCGCTTATTTAAGTTTTCACGGTGCACGGTGCTGTCTGTCCCTGCTGTGCCATGAAAGCTCTTCCTGCCTTTAGCAAAGTGCAGTGTGTGCGAACGTGAACTAGCTACTCTCCGCCACATCATGTGGGGAGGGTGTAACAGTGCTATGGACAGTGGGAACGGGCAGTGCCAGGACGCCACGTATCCCGAAGAGGTGAGAGCGTGGATACGCTCCGAAGACCTGAAGACGCAACGAAGGGCCATCCAGCGGCTTGAGGAGGCTTTGGCGAAGCAACGGAGAAAAGGAGCCGACGACCTGTCTAACGGGCGCGGAGGCACCCGAGTACCTGTCGCCTAGTTGGAGCACAACATCCTCGAGGTCTAGGCTCTGAGATTATCGGACTCTAATAGCCGTAGTCTTAAGATAGGGAACATCCGCGCCCTGCGAGGCCGGGGACTTCCCACACGCCGGATGTGTAAATAAATGTTATTTCTCTCTCTTTAGTTACCATTGACAACGGTGCAATTAGTGGTGCTCTTTGTTACACCTCACAAGACGATCCGGCGAAATCCACCAACAGTGGCACTTCCTCTTAGAGGGTGCCGCTTTCTTAGATGTTGGTCACAGTTCATATAATGTGGTTATAAACATTGGATTTTTTATATACAAAAGTGTCTGTAGCAGTCTAGTGCTTGTGACATTGATGTTGAAACCAAAACTTGCTGAAAGAAATGCCATACAAATAAATGACAGACGAAGCTTAAATCAGGCAGGACTGTGTAATTGTTCAGGAATGTGTGCACAGAATGTAATGTGCTGTGAAAACCAGCAATGGGAACTTTTATGCTTTGTGTAACTCACTTTACTATAGCAAATGTGCACATTGGTTAATTCGTTTGAAATGCATCATTACCTTCTTTAGAGGCAGTAAAGTTTAAGGAATGCCTTGCAAGCCCTAGTATCTATAAAGGGATATACTTATGTTTAATTATGTTTTTAGATGTGTAAATTGTGTTCTGTGCAGTATGGTGACTTGAAATTTGTCAGTTTTATAAGGATTTGGAGTATTTAATGTTTTCTATTTATTGATGACCAGACATGCGTGACTTAGCCTTAGATTTTCTTATTCCATGGAAAGCCTTAATGGTCTTCCTGTTCCTCAGCCATGTCTGAATGATGGTTGATATTATTGCTCATCTTGCAGTCTGCTCAGAATACCTATGGTTTGCTGACTGACCCAAAAATGAGGGTGTCTAGTATGGGATGGTGGGCTATGACAAAGAATACTGCAAGGATTGGGGGAAAACGTACAAAAGAGGAAGACATTTAAGTTTGAACTTTATGAATCTTCAAGTTTAAATTCTGGAAAGCATGTAACCATCGGCAGTTATTTTCTGTGAGGACAATGAATCAAATAATGAAATAGTAAGTGAAGGTAGTGCTCATGGTAAAACACATTGCCACTAAAGAGGTGATCTGAATAATAGTCAGAAAATAAAAAAAACAAACTCACCTATAATTATCAGGTCTTGGCCTTCACCATCCTTGCAATGTATAAATTATCCAGCTTACTGCAACAAAAGTAAAGGCCATTCCGTGATGAATGACTGGCTTTTGCTTTTTTGCACCAACAGAGGTACAGTGGTCACTTAATGAAATGTGTCAGTTTAGGGCTAATTAATGCATATAGTTGTTTCCACCATCCTTAATAATGTAATATTGGCTTATACACTTGCATCAGAGCCAAATATCCTGTGTGTACAGATTCACAGTGACATGATATCATTATCCTGAGCACTTGCACATGCCTGTTATTGACCTTAGTTTCCGTGGTGTATTTCAATCGATAGTGCAGAGAAACATATAGGCCTGAATGTTTATTTTGGTGCACTTCCATCCTTAATTTGCAAATGGATTGTCCAAGTTAAACTAGACACCAGGTTCATTAAATCCTGTTTATTGCGGTTTTATTATATTGCTTACCTTAATTTTGGTTTTAGGAAAGACATGAATGTTAGGATTTGGCGCTTTACAACATTCAAAATTGTTCTGCATATCACTGCCCTGCCTCATTGGCTTTCATGCTGCAGTAGTCGATGTTTTTCATCTGTGCTTACAGTATGTTTCAGTGTGGCTTATTTACAGATAAGCAATGTGTTAACATGAAATAGAAAATCGTGGCCCAGTGTCAGTACCACCAATTCACTGACTCAAATGTACTTACAGGCTGCCGTTAGATGGGTGTACTTCAAATTATTACTCTTGTAAGGAAGGTTTTGATGTATGCTAGAACTTTGGTGCATTGTCTGTGTCCTTGGTCTGTATTTGTTGTGGAAACCTCGGCCCCCTTTAGGTGGAAGACGTATGCCTCCGTTTGAAAGATTTCACATTTCTGTAATATCATTGTCCTGGTTATCACTGTTCACTTTCACCTGGCACATGTGTCCACCTAAAAGGGTGAATTGCAATTATGTTTTCTCTTTGATGTTTACTCTTCAACATTAAGTGCATGAATGTAAAAAAAGCGGACATTACATAGTTGTATAGAGTAAAGGTTATGGGCACCTTTGTACTTGGGTGCCTATTACAAATACAGTCAAACCTGACTGTGTCGAACCCGCATAAATCGAATTATCCTTTATGTCAAACATCGAGCATGACAGGGCTTTAGCAACATTGTATAGGAAAATCTACGGCTACATCTAACAAATATGGCCAGAACGCTTTATATATTGAACATTGGGAAGCACAAAATGCCCCCAAAAATTTGGGGCATTTTGTGGGGGTCTCCCACATGTATTTGGGGGTGCAGGCGGCATGAAATGAGTGCAAAACTACCGTTTGCGGTCACGTGGTTTCTTCCAATGATTCTTTGTTGTTGTGGCCACCGTGCACTGTTGTTCAGTTTGTCTGCATCTTCAGTGTTTCTGTCCTTTGCTCCTGTTGCTGCCATGAAAGAGAAGAACCCCTAGCGCATGCCTACCATACGACTGCCATTTTAGGCTCTGCATTCCAAGCATATAACAGTGTCATTATGAAAACAAAATGTTGTACGTAGCAATCAAATGCGGAACAAGTTTTTTTTGTTAAGCTTAGCTTTGCCGCCATGCAGTGTCATGTGGGGAGGCATCTTAAGGCGACACTGAAGTGAAACACTAAGGTGATTTAGACTGATAGATTACTATCGGGTGGGGAACTCCACTTTCATTAACAGCACCATTTTATGTTTAATATTAGAAGAGAAAATAACAATCAAAGTTTGATCTGGTGGTTTTAGGCCAAAAGTGGGATGTTTTCTGCTGGCACACTGATATGCACTGTCTTGGCTGGTGATGGCAGCTGCCTTGCATTCGTTCTGACAGAAAAACGAAGGTTTATCGCGGAAATTATTGCGGCAAATCATTTAGCTCATTACTACCTATTTGTCATTGACCACTACCAACTAACGCAGTTGGGTGATCAAATTTTACAATTTCATCACCCCACCTTACTTTGTTGTCTGCGGCTGTGCCTCTCCTCTTTTGGTATCTGTTCCGTCTATGTAACTGACCATTGGTTATCTGTCCTCATAACATTGCCTGCCCAAGTCCATTTTTTTTCTGTCAACATCCATTAGTATGGATGTTAACAGAAAGTGTTAACATTAGTCTGTTCTCTGATCCATTCTGCTGTCTTCCTATTTTTTAATGTTACTTCTGGCATTTTTGGTCTATCGCCTGGTGTGTCATTTTAACTTTCTCGCTATCTTTCTGTTACTCTCCGTATTTTTTCCCCATATTTTGTTACTGGCAAAGTGGAGTAATTGTATGCTTTCTTTCTGTAGGGATAATGGTAAGTCTATGGTCATGACTTGGGAATATTTACAATGAGTGTACCAACCTACGTTTATTCTACAGTGAATTTCCATAACATGAGTAGGCTCCCCTGTCGGTAACTGGCCTAGATACACATACTCTTGTAGAGTTTCTCTTGTCTGTTTCTCTACCCCAAACTCATTTTATTGCTGGGCTTAGCATTATCCTTGTTTTCAGAATGTCCATCTTTAACCTACTTTACTGCTTTCCTGGCCTATATCTTCAATTGTCTTTTGTAATTTATTGTCATCACTTCTGAAGGTTATGATGCCATTTGCGAAGCAAAAATAACTGAGATATTTGCCAGTAGTTCTTATTCCTATTTCTTCCCAATATTGTCTTCTAAATGTTTCTTCTAAACATGCAGGGAATAGAGATTGTATTTTCTTACCTGACAGCTTTCTTGATTGGGATTTTCCTGCTTTTCTTAAGGGGGTGACTGTGGAATCTTTATAGATGTTGGAATTAGTTGAGGAAATGGACAGATGCCTCGCTACAGCAGGTTGGAAACTTCCAGGCTGCATCCCCCCCTCTCTTCCCTGGATACCACTGATCAGGGAATGTGGAGCGGTTGCTGGTTGAGGCATCTAAGTCATGGTCAAACTTCAATGTAATGAATCTTGGTTTAGCAAAGTCCTCTATGTAACAAATTATTTGCACCATAGATTGAAAACCATGTATTTTCTTCTTGTGATATAACAAAGTAACTTAGTTGCACAGTCTTGCTTTAGTGAAGTTCCTGGATATTTCAAGCTTTTACTTAGAGCCTTTGTGGCTAGCAAATGTAAAAAAAGTTAGCTGAAGTAGAACTTGCCTGTAAACCTCTCTTGCGTGAGACATTCATGCAGCAAAAGCATCGTAGTGCAATAAACATGTTCAAATTCTTGCTGAATTTAGTGTATGTGTGTGAAATATTGTAGGAAAAGAAAGCTTCAGATTTTATCACTGCAATCTTTGGAAAACGGGAGCACAATTTAATCATTGACATTCTAGCAGTAGGCATCCTTAATCATCCACTCAGCAGTGCATGTGATGTAGCATTGTTGTAACGTGTACCGGCTGCTTTTGATTGGCGACAACACAGACACTTGCTTCGTCATTCACTGCAGGACCGCTTCAAGTACGCATCACCGGTAGAAACGAAAGCATCATCAGGGTCCCTCAGTACTGTTTTCTGGTCATGAAACTCCTGCCAAAGTTTCATATAGGGACAAAAACGGCCGCTAGAGGGGCCACCGTGAGTAGAAGGGCATTGGTCAGCCTCGCTTGGAAGAGCAGCTGCACGTTCGTGTGAGTGTTTGCCGTGAGGAACATTCTGCCAGGTTTTTCTGTTCAGTGTGTCTGCTAACTGGTCATTGCAGTGATTTTCATCGTCCAACTAATAGAGAATGGGCATTCTTTAGTAGATCAAATCACTCATCGCTGCCAGTGGTTTCATGAAGGCGGTCCATCAAGCGGCACAGTTTCACCTGCATTCGTGGCCACACTAGTGTCTTAATACTTCTGCGGTTAGTTTCAGGCCTAAACGATATAGAAAACAGTGAATAGGCCTAGCTGAGTGACAAATTGACATAGCTAAGGCTAGAAATTACGATGGGCTTAACCATACGATGGCGGCTCGCAAAACTTATCTCAGCAGTGCTAACACGGTTTACTCTGGGGCATCGTGATGCTGCCAGTGGTAATATCGTGTTGAACATTGAAGCCTGTGTATCAGACTATCCTGGCATTACAGCTGCAGCCTGCTGTTGCTAAATATCAGGGATGTGTACAGTGTCCAAGCGAAGGGTTCTGGTTTTCCGTAAGCAAATTTCATAACACTAACGAGTTCGTACCTGCACTCTTTTTTTTTTTTTTAATCCATTCCCTTATGTCATCACAGTAACTGTCAATTCTAGTTGAGCACTTCAATTATACACCCAAAACCATCATCCGAGCCCTTCTACAGAAATACTAGCGCAGATTCAAACCAACATGGAGCTTGTATCACTTGGTTATTCAAGCCACACTGTTCCCTGCAAATCTCTGTTATTTTGCTTATACATTTGTTCTTAAATCCAACTACAGCTTTTTACGTGTGAAATTTTTCTGCCTAACAGAGCGCCAATAATTGCTGAGGTTTTATGTGCCCAAATCGTGACATCATTATGAGGAAAGTGGTGCTGGAGTGCTCCAATCATTTTGACTGCCTGGGATTCACTAATGTGTACTATAACGTGTAGTACATGCCTCAATCGTAAGCATACTCGCCTCAATAAAAAATGCGACCACCACGGCTGGAATCAAAACGAATAAATTTGCCTAGGCATTTACTTAACAGTACATATCATTTCGACTTGTGCTGGCTATGCGATGTCTTGTAGGTAAGTCTGAGCAGAATTAATGGCGTACCCAGTTTCAGGTAATTACTTGCAATTATCGATACAAATGGGCCACGACCAATAGTGCATGTCGTTGCACTTAAACAGTTTTCTAGATTGTGGCAGGCGCAATGGAACAAACACGCGCGCACGCAGGCACGCACACACACACACACACACACACACGCAGAACCCTTGAAAAATAGTTTATTTCAGTGCTTCCTTCCCTCCTGTCGCTGGACAGGAAGGATGAGTGACAGCATGAAATACTTTGTTCCGTTCTCACGCAAGGAAGTGCAAATGGCACTTAATAAAAAAAAAAGTGCACAATTTCAGCAGTAATGCTGCTAAAACGTGTTTCACAGCCGACACTGGAGGAGGAAGGGCAGTCGTCCAACAGGATGTTTTCCACAATGTTCATATAGTGACACATGCTGTTTTTTTCCATGGTGCACTCTTCCATGGTTTAGATGGCATTTTGAAGTTGTGCCTTCACGCTTTGCAGCTTTGATGCAAGACAAATGGCTATATCTGTTTGGCAACTCTGTGTTGGCAGGACCACTGCGATTCACAGCTTATATTACATCTGTAAATAGTGAGAAAGGGCAAAATTTATATTCAAAGTGGTGTCATTTTGCCTGTGTATTGAGCAGCTAGCACATCGCCTAGGCATGTGCTAGACTTACCCTGAATTGTCGATGACTTCAGGTGCGACTGTCGTAAGTTTGGTTGCCAGGCAATCTGAAGAATGTTCTTGTGGCCTTTCTGCAGGTGGGTGCCGTGTTTGGGGATGTGAACGCTGCTTCAGCTTCATTAAGTAGGAAGGCAAACTTTAAAAAAGTCTAGGTAGGTCGTCTTCCACCAGTTTGAGGCGATTGTGACGTAGCATTCCTATTCACTGTACCCACGTCCACACAAATGATGTCTTCGGGATACAAATGTTTTTCGTACACGCGAATATACCTGGAGTCAAACGAAAACCCAGCTGTCTCTTGTCATGGGATTGCTGTCTTTCACTTTTCGTGTTGTCAGCTTCAACTGGTAAACTGAAGGATACTTTTCTGTTGATGCCCTTGTATTCCAATCAGTGGTCCAGCATGCAGCAAGTGTTAGGCCATCGCTCTCATCATGTGGGGAAATTCATCAAGCTGACAGTGGGAAAAAAAAAATGAATAAGAATAAAAACAACAAAGCAACAACTGCACACATCACCACCACCACGCGGCATCTACACTCTACTAATGGCAATCACCCTTCCAACTACTTCCGACAGCAGCCGCTGAGTACCTTGTCCCCCTCCTAGCTACGCCAGTGCTGCACACAGCGGTTGCGGACGGTATATGAAGCCCTCCCATAGAGTGACATGCGAGTTTCATACCAGTAAAAAGTATTGAGGGACCCTGGCGTCGTTTTCATCCCTGTGTTTGCCCACTGAAATATGTTCGGCGCCCGTGCATAGTTGGGAGCAATGCTGGCATGGGGGCACCCCACTCAACATACCCTCCCATGGGAAATGTGCATGTATGTGTGGTACAGCAAGTGTTCATGCATGGCGAGAGTGTAGCATTCCATGCACAACGCAGAGTTAGCTGCTCTGCTCTGTTCTTGGGCTACTGCATTTCGGTATGTTCTCTAATGAGATGCAGGCGTATACTAAAAACCATTGAGGCGATTCTCACTGTTGCTATACAAACACCCTGACTTAACCAAACTCATGATATGACTTTTCTTTTTTCTACAAGTATGGCTTTGTTATATCAGGGTTTGCCTGTATTCTAAGACCGCTGTCACACTAGACAGTTTTGGTGCAACGAATGTCATTCGACCCGTGGTTGTGCTACACACGAAGAAGTAATGTCATTCGTTTATGATATCACTGACAATAGTTCCAATAGAACTGGACATAAAAGCTGCAGAGCGTAAGTGCAGAGTGGCTGAAAAGTCATCCTATTAGGGGCGAAGCACCTTAGGGTCTAGCCTTGTCCGTCCACGTTGTCCGTCTGTCACAGCACAGCACAGCAGTGTGGGCCGATCCTAGAGGCAGTGCACCCAGACGGTGTATGTGTAGGGTTGTCGGGTCAGAAACGATTCTCACGAGTTTCTGCTAATGCGCCCGGGCTGTCGGCATCTAACGGCGTCGTCTTGACCACAGTAAAGCAAGCCCATCAGCAGCTGCAGCACTTTAGGACCTAGCTTTGTCGTCGACTCTCGCTGTCACGGTATATGCAAAACCTTTGCTATAGTCGAAACATATCTGTGTATGTGAATTCAGAACTCAAGACGATATACGAATTATAGCAAGAGGATTAAAATGGAACAGCATTGAAGAGGAACCAAGCAAATACATTTGTATATATATATTCACTTTATGTCACTCGCTTCACATTCGCAGTGGCTATGCGCGGGTGACGTAGGGCGACATACCGGTACGATGATACCCAGTGCTTCGCCACTCGTCATGATTCACGTTAGTGGAGATGCGGTGATTTTTTTTATTTAAAATGAACGCAGGGCTTTGCTTCACTGAATTACACCAACAGAATAATTTGCAGCTGATACGGCAGTGCTCAAAGGGGACGCTGGCTTGCAGCAGGCGAACCATTCATTTACTGATTTTGTAAGCAAAGCGCATTAATGAGAAGCACAGACGCTAAATTAAGACGGAGTGTATAAGCGCAGCACTCAAGCAAACGGCGTTCGCGATTGCACCCTGTGGTGAAGTAGCGAAGCCGGTCAGACGCCACTGATGTCGAGAGTAAACACATTTTGTTACGGCCTGCCTGGCTGTTTTCTTTTTAAAATGATGAATGTCGGCAAACGCGCTAAAGTAATACCATTTTCACATGACGTTTCACAAATTAGGGATGCTCAGTGCCGCACGTTTACGTTGTCTCTGGGGTAGAGAGTACACATTTCGTCCCAGTGCGAATGTGAATGAGTTGCTCGAACTCATTCGATTTCAGAAGTCATTCGATTCTAATGATGTTAAATGTCGCCGTGTAGCAGCGGAATAATGTCATTCGATGCGAATGTCATTACGTTCGAATGACATTAAAACATCCAATGTGACAGGGGTATAAATCTCCTGATCATGTTCTCATTCAGATGCTTCGTTTTGCTGATTTGGTAGGTGTATCTGCAGACTTCATGAAAAAATGGTATTTGATTGTTCTTGCCTTGAAATTTAACTTCTTGCTTTGCTTCGGTTAACGTACATGTTGGTACATTCACTTCCTGTCTTTTAGTGTATTAGAGATGAATTCGGTAAGAAGCATTGTGAGCAGGTTGAATAAAGAGAAACACACCAAGTTGTAGATTTGCTTTTATGCTGCCTTATTGGATTCAGTATATAGCAAGGGCAGATCTGCAGTAGCTTGTGTGCCCTTGTAAACATAAAAAGGAGGTTAGGGAGGTTGGTGCGTGGTGTATGCTCAGTAATGTCTTGTGTTGAAGCGCTTGCATGTCCTGGGAAGGAGGATATTTGTTAAATCAAATTTGTTTGCCGAATTATTGTCCTAGGATGAATGCAAGGCATGTGCAGGGATACTCCTTTTGGATACGCTTTTGGATACGCTAGTGTTACTGCAGCTCCACAGCAGTATAACATAATTCTGTTTGTTCTTGCTGGCACTGTTACTCAGGGTTAAAAGGGCCTGAATGATTCAAGAAATTTTGAAATATGGCTGCCTGTCCTGTGTAAATATCACCTTGCATGTATCAACTATATCATCATAACTGTTACATATCAAGATAGCTATTTTATTGGGTGGACTTGGCCACTTCACAAAAATGTTTTGTTGTATAATTGCTATAGATAAATATGGAAGGTATCTGTAAATTTTTATGTTGTCAATTATGTTGAGAACTCGTTAAATGCAAGAGTAACTACCAAATCAAGTTTCGTTAGGCTAATTGTGGTAACTACACAAATGTTGCCTTTAAATTTAAATATTTGTATGGCCTTTGAAGGCCTCCATTCATGTGTGTATCTTTAAAATATAAAACTATAGCTACTTTTTATCTGTTGTGTGCAATGATTTTGTTCTTAAAGTAACCTTGAAATCTTTTAAGTTGAACCATTTAATCTAAGTTTATTTTGATGTATTTAAATATTGGGTTCAGCCAAACATGGGATTCTACTGCAATTGTGTAAATGTGCCAACTCAAAGGAAGAGGCACACATGGAATGGAATGTCTACTTCCATTTCTTACCAGCTTAGCTTAAAATAGCTTCTATATAATTTTAAACTGAGTTGGCCCATTGCTGTTTACTACTAAAACTCCCAAATTCCTCATACATTTCGGGAACTGGAACTGGTTTTAAGATTTTTTGGATGCTGGCATCAAGCTTTACAAGAAGAATGTTTGGCAGGTGAAAACGTTTTTCTGAAAAGGTTTAATAAATGGGGTGTTGAGCGATAAGGGAGAAATTGTACAGCAAAGAAATGGGATGTGGAGCCATGTCTACCTGTTCTGTTCTTTCATCTTTGTACCTTTCCCATACAGCCTACCCATGTTTCATGACTGACCTCATATTATATATCTAATTGTAGGTACATGGCAATTATGGTGACAATATTTATAGTACCTCTGAGTAGCGATGTGGTCTTTGTATTTACTGTGTGGAACTTGTATATACAGAGACTATCTCATGCTCTGTGGGTTGCTCGAAAAACAACACAAAAATAGTGTAAAATAGCAGCGGCTGTTATGTGTTTATTTCTTTTGAGTTACAGCGCATTATACAAATTTCTTTTGCTGCCAGGGTGGCATAACCAAGTCAGTCGTTTCCACAGCCTTTAGTTGTGTGTACCAAGGCAATTTTTTTGTACACTTGTCTTGAATAAACAATCAACCAATCAATCAAAGGAACACAGTCAGGTTACATCAGTTCAAACTAGTGAAATGAAATTAGTTTTTCTGCAGTTTTTCAATCTTGTACCAGTCGCCATCCACATTTGTGTTAGGGTACTGTGCCTGTTGAAAACCGGATTACACATATATCCTTGGCTCTTATATATAGATTTTCACATCATAGCCACATCTTGTCAGGCTTTGTGGGTTTGCACTTGATCTTGAATTCTTCCTCTTGTCCCCGTATTCACAGTTGTATTCACTTACGCATGCTTCTAAAAATAGTACTTTGAGGTTGTGTGAATGCAGGCACCACTTGTGCACCCATCACACAGTTTGTGTAAATACGATAGATGGCATTTATGCGGTGATCTCTCACCGCAGCCCTGGTCCCTGACCATACCTGTTTGTCAGACTCTCGGTAAATGTGGCTCTGTCATATTGTAGTGTTGATGTGTATGTGTTGCAGGGAGTATGGTTGCGGTAAATGTGGCTCTGTCATATTGTAGTGTTGATGTGTATGTGTTGCAGGGAGTATGGTTGTGCATACCTTTTCCTTACATCACTTGGGCCACTACTCACCCAGCTTTATGATGTCATACCAAACGGCATCAAATGTTCCACTGTGCCACAAAGGAGCCCATTACATAAGCAGCATGGCACGACATCTTGTGTTCAACAATCGTCTCACTCTGCCAAATGCAGCCAAGCAGTAACTCCACAAAATCACACGCAAAGCAGATGCACCTTTACCGGTGTGCATAGTATGGTTCTTGTGCATGCAAGAGACTGTGCCACATGGCTTTGGAGCATAATGCTGGACTTGAGCGCAACTCTGCTCCCTGTGAGAGCATGTGTGGGAACATTAGTGCAATGGCACCTGGCCTGCTCTCTTGTGGCAGTGTTAGATGCTATATACTGTCAACATAACTGCTGATGCAGTTTTTATATTGAACCATAGGAGTACTGGCTTTGAGCTGTTTTCCAATTTATGAGGTAAAGTTAATACTAGCAAGGTTGCTTAAAATGTTGCTGTGCTGGTTCTGTAAGTAGTTAAAAAATCTGCAGGGTATCTCGCAAAAGCTGTAGTCTCGGGATGAATTAAAGTGTGCTATTATCAACTTATATTTGGTTGTGTTAGTGGTGTTCTTACAAACTTATGTTTTCAGGTTGGCATGTGGCATAATTAGTGTAAAGCTCAATGAGCATATTGCAAATGTCAGTGGCACATAGGATATTGGTATGGTTGCAGTGTTTTCCATAGTCTTTTTTTACACAGGAAGTTCCACTGTGCTGCTGGTAACCTGGAGTCTTCAAATTCTTGCCTTTATTATGTAATGATTAAGCTGAAGTGTTACATGATTATATTTGTGTGGCTTTATCTTGTAGCTTGTTATGTGGTGTGTGGCCACTTATGTTGTCAATTGGTATGAATATGTTCATGCCTTTCTATAGCCATTCACTAAAGGTCCTCAGAGGTAGTCTTGACCAAACTTTTTTTTTTTAAGTCCCGAAAGCCAAAAATAACCGTGAATGAAATGTGGCATCTTTGGTGAAAGCTGGTCCTTGGAGTTATTTTCCGTGGTCACCTGAGATATTGCAGTGCATACAGATTAAGAGATAATGAAGTCCCATGAACTAGTAGTAGTAACTCCATGTCTGTGTGTTAATGTGCCTTTCTTGTGTTGTCTCTATGCACTACAGTGATATTGCTTTCTTTTACTAACATATTTTTAAAGCTTTAGCACATGCCAAATTTATATGATGTAGTGACAAATGTGTTTTTAACGTGGCTGTCCCATGCTCATCTGCTATGTGTCTTTAAGTATATTGTTTCTGAGGTGAAAGCAAAGTGTCAACATGCCCACAAGCATCAAACCCCAGATTATGAAAATTATTCTAGAGGTCATCACTACAATGTTTCTCAATATGCACAGGACTGTCTTGGTAAATTGAGCCCCACATTTTTAGTAAATTTCAAAGCAAGCTTCAGTGACAGTTCACATGTGCTTCTAAGCATGGCTGTAATAGCATGTCCAAGAAGTTAAAACAGATGGAAGGGTGCTTTATCATTAAAGTTGCGTTATCTTTTCTTTATGTGCACGTTCTGTTTTAAAAGTAGTCACATTGCTTCTTGGTATGTCGGCATAGGTCAAAGTGTGCTGTTTCATTGCGTGATGCCTTGTTGCATTATTGGAGGGCATGATGGGATTCTTGTTACGCTGTTGATATTTCTTTTTATTTTTTATTAAAACACATTAGTGCCCTTTTTTTAGTGAAGTTTCTTGGGCCCATGTTTGGCATTGTATATGGTAGAAAGCTTCATACTTGCATGCACCTGCTTATTTTTCGTGAAAACTTTTTTTTATATCCATTTGCTTTGCTCAAAATGTAGCTGTTGACAAATGCATTTTAAAATTTTTTTACAGGCAACCTCCCTGGGTTGTAGTCATGGCGCTGGGTTGGTGGCGGTAGGAGACATTGTGCTCTGGCTGCCATCGGTGCGCCATGTCCAAGCACTCGAGCCTGTTTTACACTTTTGAAGTGGTTGACACAAAGTTTACCATTCTGAGGAGGTATCAGAACCTCAAGTCCATTGGCTCTGGTGCCCAAGGCATAGTCTGGTGAGCTTTTCTTGGACATCTTAAAGGATTTCAGGGCACTGTGTTATGTACTCATACTACTTTAACACCAGATTGTTTGCTTACAAGGATGTAGTATAATGAGATAGTCATGGGTCTGTTTCTGGGCTGTGTGTGGCATATCCGCTGTATAACGAAAGGGAAGAGGTCAAGGGCTCATTTTTTTTTTATTTGTTAGAAAAAACTTTAATGAGCAGACCTTGAAGCCTAGGAATGCATAGGGGAAGTTAATTGTAGTATTGTAATTGTGGAGTAAGTAGAAAGGAATTAAAGTGGACGAGAAGACAAACCTGCGTTCGGTGGGAACCGAACCCATGACCTTCGGATGACGCGTCCGATGCTCTACCGCTGAGCTACGAAGGCAGTCTGATAGGTTGCTTTCACTGTGTGGCTCCTGTGTGTCCTGTAAGCTGGCTTTCCTGCAGGCGGGGACCAGGATGCCAGCGTTCTTGTGGTGCCGCTACCTGATGGCATGGATGTGTGGGCACCATAAGGAATGGCTTTTCTTGTTAGTTTGGGAGTGGGTTTAGACAGTCGACTCTGTTGCACACATGAAGGGATCCCACTAGGACTTTACCGTGGCTCTTTCCCATATTCCTATTTGTGTGTTTATGAGGCATGACTCATGAACAACATGTGCTTAGATTTCTTGCAGGGGCAAACTTCAATTGCTTGTTGTCCTGGTGTAATGAGTCAAATGTTATTCTGCATTGGCACAATTAGTAACATTGGCATGTTACTAATTGTGCCATTTGGCTAGCGGGCTTACTGTGTGAAAGGTGCAAATAAATGAATTTTTGTTGCAATGACAGAAAGCTGAGTGAATTGGTAAGGGTTCATTATGCAAAGGAAAGGCGTGCAAACATGGACACAACATTAGAAGCGTAGACAACACAAACGCCTACTATGATCTGAAGGGGAGCACTGAGGTGAAAAAGAAAGGAAGGTTGCACAGACTTGCATGTGTAACCATCTGGCAGGTGGCACTACCATTGCTAAGCATGCACATATAAGTTTTATCTGTCTGTGTTTTTGCCTCAGTGCTTCCCTTCAGTCAATAGTCTGCATTCATGTTGTCTACTCCTCTACTCCTTTGTTCATGTTTGTGCACCTTTGCTTGTTGGTTTGCACTTAGGTCCACTGTGTCTTTCGTTCCCTGAGTGTGAGAGAACCCATATTCTGGCCAACATAGGGCCCAAACCCATGACCTTAAGATTGCACTTTCTTTTCTTATGCATGATTCTTGCTTTCAGTAGTTTACTTCACAGGCTTTCACACCATCAGCTCATGTGTGGAGTTCGATAGTTCATCGCCAACATGTCATGAAAGTGAAAACCTGTTAGTCAAGAAGTTGGACATCCTGCATTAGGCAGACACGGGCACTTAAAAGTCTTTTAAGCAAACAGACTTCTTCCGAAAAGGAGTTCCTGACAGCAGACACATGGCAGAGAGCGAACTCCTTTTCAGAAGCGGTCTTTTTCGTAAATGGAGTTCGTCGATCTCTTTTACGGCTCCGAATGAGTAGCCTCAAAACCGCTGGGCGCCAGCAGTTTTCGACTGGTGGAAAAAAAAGAGCGACTGCTTATTTTTCTCTCACCAAAGCTCTTCGTAAAAAAAAATTTCATATCCCACAGAAGGTGTAATGAATCCCTTTAATGGTTATTTCCTTTTCTACTCTCATGAGCAGCTGGAATGCATCGGGAATCACGTGGTTACGCTCGGACTTGCGCCGCGCCATTTTGCACAAGCGGGAAAAGAGTGCTCGGCAGTCGTGTGTCACGGCCGCTCGATTTGCTACGCACATGCGTTTTTATCGAGCGGCCGTGTGTGTGTACTCGGCATTCCAGTAGTGTTAGCATCTCTGGCCAACCTCGGGGACCAAGCAGCCGTCGGCGCACGGAAGAAGCAGCGTCTGCAATGGTCGGAGGCGGACACCTGTAGTTTAAATCAGACCTTGGGAAGATAACCTCCACTCATTGCAGGTCGTAAGGCTTGCGATTCTCGCTTTTTCTTCGGTACGGTCGCCCATAACATGTCGAGAGCACCAAAACATCAGTATGGTAAATAAAAGCCTAGTGGTGCCAGACGAACTTGTACACGTTGCTAATTATGCGGACGCTTCCTTAACTAGTGCAAGAAACCTTCACATAGGTGTTTCATCTGTTGTTCTTAAATTTATTTGAAGAAGCGAGCAACACAATAAGCCTTTAATTTGTATATTGAGATACATCGTTTTATTTTCATTGCTTCTCTTTTAACTGCTAGCACCACGCTTTCGGTAGTGTCTTCGAAAGAAAACACTAAAAGGAGATCTTTGGTGCTGTGTGTCTGTGCCGCAACGCTTCTTCGTTAAAGGTCTTTCAACTTCATAAAAGACAGCTTACGTAAAAGACTTTCTGCACACCTGTGTGACACAGGTTTAATATTGGAAATGAAAATTGACTTGCATTTCTAAGGAGTTAGGTTTAGCACCACCCTCTCCGTGAATGATTGTTGATTGTGTTTGTAGTTGACAATCGTGCGCAGAGGTTACGATTGTAGTTGGCGAGGCACTCACAGCCCATCGTTATGAGTTATCGTTGGTAACTATTTTGCGAAATGCAGCTCTGGCAAGCAATCCAAGGATGATTTGTAGACACCAGAACTTTGAGTTGTCTGGAGTGAGCCTGAAGTTATGACTTACAGCAAGGACAGTTGTGAAATTGCAACACTGCCAACGACGACCTCGTGACTTGTGATTTGTGTATAGTGAAGGGCGTTTCAAAAGAGCTTTTTACATCACAGCGTGAGCATTTGTCCAGCAAGGAGGAAGACAATGACTGCTGCAGCAACCTTTACAGGCAGCCCACGACAGTGAAAGCATACCCTGTGCTTGATGTGCTGAGGTGTTTATGGGGTGCAAAAATGCTTGGGAAGTTGTTTGCATGCACATTATACCCTCAAGTGGTGACCATAGATGATTTGGACATGAAGAAAGTGCAGACTGATACAGTTGCCGACTGATTTTTTGGACTTAGAAAGGACCAAGAAATAGTCTGAAAAGTTCATTGAGCCAAGAAAATAGGTTTTAAGGGGAGGTGCTGCACGAAAATGCAAGTTTTTCAAAAAGTACTTATTTGTATTCCGGTCGAACCTCGTTAATTTGAACTCCGAGGGGACAGGAAATCTGTTCGAATTAACCAGAGTTCGAACTAGCGAGGGTCCCTTTGATTTGCGGTACTAGCGCAGAGTACCGACATTGGAAACATGTGCGCTTAGTGCTGCAGCCACCGGTCTCATCTTGCAGTGTGCTCAGTGGCACGGCCGCAACGGCTTCGCTCGCCCGGTGGCCCATATCCGCTGAGCTACCGTATTTACTCGCGTAATTTGCGAACTTCGCGATTTTAGAGCTCCAAAAACGAGGTGCGCAAATTATGCGGAGATTTCATGAACACATTTGAAATAACGTGTAATATAATGTAAGGCGTGCGATATATGGTAACTCTTTTGGATATGATCTCACGTAACACTACAAAACGCTGGTGTAAGAGAATACAGCTGCTCCAGGGACACTTTTCGCTGTCTCTTTGCATTGAGAGCGCATCACGTAGAAGGGTTTACGAGCCGCCTGCTGATTGCTGCCGAGATAACGTGCGCACCAGCGCTATCTTGGCAGGCTAGCAACACTCTCCCCTTCGCGTTTTTTCATGCTCATTAAAGACGGGCGGGACGTTTTCTCTCTGCTTCGATGGCAGGTGTCCCGATCGGGGTGATGTTACCGCCTCCGAGTGACAGAGATGGGCCGGGCGCGTTTGATCTCTGCTTCAGTCGTTTTTGTCACCCCCACTCGCGTGCTTTTATTCTAGCGGCCGTACTTAAGGCTCCTGGGGCTTCCGGAGAAAAGAATCGGGAAAAACAGACATCGCACTTGCAGCCCCTTTTGCGTATGACTGCGCTTGCCTGCGCAGCGAGGGGTGCGGCCGCGCAGCTTTCCAAAGTCTGTCCATGCACACGTGCCAGTGAGCTGGCTTGGGCGGGACGGCGCGCAAAATATGCGAGAAAATTTTTTTTTGTAGAGCTGGCTAAATATCAGGGGTGTGCAAATTATGCGAGGGCGCAAGTTATGCGGGTAAATACGGTATACCCTCTTTCATCACACGCGTTGCAGAAGAAGGACGGCGCCGGGCGCCCTTGCAAACGCGCGAGGCATGATTTCTGCCAGCTGACGGTGCCTTCCAATGCCCGCGGAACAAGCAGATGGGTACGGGTTTGTGATGCTACGGCAATTGATGCGTCAATCTTTGGCGATCGGCTTGGGATTTCACGAAATGTAGTCTTAGCGGACAGGCAATCTTGTTCGGATTAACCGTGGTGCGTTTCAGGTTCGAATTAAAGAGAGTTCTTCCCCATTCAAGTACATGTGGCTTTGCCGGGACCAACAGGCCAGTTTGAATTATCCATTGGTTCGAATTATGCGACTTCGAATTAACGAAGTTCGACTGTATTTTTGTTTCGAGAGGCTGATTTTTTCTGTTTGACAATAAATATTATTGTTGAACTTTAGCTAGAAGCTGGTTAAAATCACATTTCAAGAGCACTAGGTGCTGTTAAAAACGAGAAATTTTGCATTGTCTAGAGACCCCTGGTCAACACAGTGTGACTCCTTGCCCTTGTGATTCACATGAGTTGGCTAAAGTCTCATTTTCAAAATCGCCATGGTTCCCAAGCACCAGTTAAGGAAGAAATAATTTTAAAGTGTAATTTTCCCAGAGTAACAAACTTTCAATTCTGCCTGTAAGCTGTACTTTCTCAAGATGCAAGTTTTGACATCTTCTGCTTGGCTATCACGTTTTTGGTACTTCTGATATTCAGAACAAGATGAAATTTTTCCTATGCTTTCTTTAACATGTGTGAAGAGTGCACTTATTTCATTCAAGCTTAAACATCATCTACATACAGTTAAACCTGGATATAACGAAATTGACAAATTCGCGAAAAACTACATTATAAAGAGGATTTTGTTATATGCAGGTTCGGCACGAAAATTTGAAAAAGAAACGCTTAAGTAAGCAAAAAGGTAACAGACCGCAGAGCTCACCCGAAACATTTATTTTAGGTGAGAAAACATTTACAGCTGAGACCACTTATAACCGTTTATAGTGAAGGACCGACTATAATACGGTTTTTTCTGACCCCCATTTACCCTCCCATATAACTCGGTGTATATGCATACCGCTTAATGCCACACCCCCCCCCCCCCCCTCGATATAAAGTACCGGTTATAATGCTGCTGCTGGGAAATCCCGCGGGCAATAGAGGTCGCCAGCAGGCTTCACAAAGGAAGTGTGCAGCCTGAAAAAAGCGCAGCGAATCGCCATGGAGGAGGAAGGAGTGCGGAACGAATGAACAATGAGCAGAGGGAGAAAAAAAAAAAAAAGGGGGGGCGCTGCAGCAGCGCTTTGCATGCGTGCCCTCTGAGGATAGGATTTCCAAGGCGACGGAGAATGCTGCTGCAGCCGTTTGTCAGCTGCAAACTCTCCGCATGGAACGCGTGCCCGTGTCCACGTTACCACTGTTTGTTTCCAGTCTTCTTTTAATTATTTCATACACGCTGCCCGTGATTCACCACGTGAGCATGATTTCCTGCGCATCTGGTCCCCATGTTGTCAAGAGCAAGCTTCCCGTGAGGCGCGCCACCCGCGATCCCGCTAGCTAGGCCTAACAAGCGCTGTCGCCTAGTGTCAGGTTAGTGAAGTGCAGAGACTTGTGCAGTAACCAAAGAGTGGTGCTGCCAGCAGATTGGAAAAAGAAAAAACTAGTTTTTTTTTTCTCTTTATCAAACCGGCACGGCTTGGCGGGCTAGGCCAGCTGCAGCAAGCGGCGGGAACAGGTTTAAAGTGAGGGGGAAAGGACACGCCCGCGGCGGCAAGATCGCCAGTTTGTGGGGTGCAGGCCCGCGTCGCGCACGCTCGTAGGCACGCACACGTGCGCTCACGCTCGCCTCGCAGTCATCGTGCCTTGGCATGCGCCAAGCGCGACGCTGCCGCTTTGCATTTCATCGCGGCAGAGAACGCGCTTCCGGTTGCTGCTCGTGCAAAAATGACAAAATATGGGGCAAGACGTCTAGGTTGTTGGCGGAGAAAATTCGTTATTTCAAGGGGGTCTCCCGCTGCCACTTCGTTACATAGAGGTCTCAAATACATGCGCTTCTATGGAGTAACGGCGGGGAATAGAAAAACTTCGTTATATTGAAATCCAAACTAGAAGAGAAGCTCAGGGGAAGACGGATGCTTGTCTTCGTCAAGGTGGCAACCCTGACGAAGACAAGTCCGCTTGTCGAAACGTTGGCTCCCGTGACATTCCCTGTTTTAAATCGTACCTTGCGATTTGTTCATCGATTCGTTATATTGAGGAATTCGTTATATGGATGTTCGTTGTAAGCAGGTTTAACTGTATATATTCATTATAAATTTCAATGAAACGTATAAAGACTTTGTGGTTTTAAATTTTTTGCCATTATTAACATATTTTATATGCCAATGCTAGTAAGCTTTTTGTTATACAGTTGATGTGGAGGAATATGAGCCATTAATAACCATTAATGACTCAGAAATATGGAAGTTTAGTGACAGAAAAAGTGGAGATAAAAAGGCCTACATTTTATACGTTGTCATGACACAGAACAAAAATATGAACTGCCTGTCATTCATCATCGTCATCATCAGCCTACCTTATGTCCACTGCAGGACGAAGGCCTCTCCCAATCCTCTCTATTCTTGCCTGTCCTGCGCGAGCTGATTCCATTTGACGCCTGCGAATTTCTTGATTTCGTCCCCCCATCTTACTCTCTGTCGCCTGCGGCTACGTTTGCCCTCTCTTGGTATCCATTCCGTTGTTCTAACTGTCCATCGGTTATCTATCCTTCTCATCACGTGACCTGCCCATGTCCATTTTTTCTTCTTAACGTCGGTTATTATGTCGGCGACTCCCTTCTGTTCTCTGACCCACTCGGCTCTCTTTCTATCTCCTAATGTAATGCCTGTCATTTTTCGTTCCATCGCCCGCTGCGCCGTTCTTAACTTCCTCTCGAGATTCTTCGTAATTCTCCAAGTTTCTGCCCCGTATGTCAGTACTGGCAAAATGCAGTGGTTATGTAATTTCCGCTTGAGTGACAGTGGTAGATTTCCTTTCATGAGTTGGAAGTGTCTCCCGTACGCGCGCCATCCCATGTTTATTCTACGGTGGATTTCTTTTGTATGGGCGGGTTCTCCTGTCAGTTGCTGTCCTAGATATAAGTATCCTTCTACGACTTCTAATGTCTGGTTTCCGATCGTGAAGCCACGTTTCTTCGCCGTGCCACTTAGCATTATCTTTGTTTTCTGCATGTTCATCCTTAACCCTACTTTAGAGCTTTCTCGGCTTAAGTCTTCAATCATCTTTTGTAGTTCGTCGACATCATTGCTAAAGAGAACTATGTCGTCTGCAAATCTTAGGTTACTTAGATATTCGCCGTTAATCCTTAGCCCTGTCTCGTCCCAGTCTAGCCTTTTGAAGATTTCTTCCAAACATGCAGTAAACAGCATTGGAGAAATTGTATCTCCTTGTCTGACACCTTTCTGTATTGGGATTTTTCTGCTTTTCTTGTGGAGGAGCAGGGTGGCTGTAGAATCTTTATAGATGTTGGCTATTATGTCTACGTATCTATCGCATATTCCTTGTCGGCGTAATTCCTCTAGAACTGCTGGTATCTCTACCGAGTCGAAAGCCTTTTCGTAGTCTATGAAAGCCATATAGAGGGGTTTGTTGTATTCCGCTGACTTCTCGATTACTTGATTTATCACATGAAGGTGGTCTATGGTGGAGTATCCTTTCCTGAACCCTGCTTGTTCTCTTGGTTGATTGAATTCAAGTGTGGCCCTTATTCTGTTGGAGATAACCTTTGTGAGAATTTTATAAAGTGTTGAGAGTAGACTGATCGGCCTGTAGTTTCTCAAGTCTTTAACATCTCCCTTCTTATGTAATAATAGAATATTTGCGTTTTTCCAGCTGGCTGGTACATTTGAAGTTTTGAGGCATTATGTGTATAGTGTCGCGAGCTTTCTAGTTAGGAAGTCTCCGCCGTCTTTGATCAAGTCGGCTGTTATGCCGTCTTCTCCAGCCTGTCATTAGGTCATTGTTATTCCTCACAGCTGGGCCTAACTTGGTTACCGAGGATTGGGCTGTCATTTTGCCATGGACAAATTGGATGATGTTTCTTCCGTTCATATTACCTCATTCTGCAGCATGGTTCTTCAAAAAATTTTGTTTTCTTTCTTTTAAAAAAGAGGGGAATAGGGTGGGTGGCGGGTTGTGGGCAGCGTGCCACAATTTATTGCGGGGCGGCGACTGCCCGGTCACTTTGGGGACTTTGGCGGCGGCGCAGAGCGGTGTGAGCAAAATAGGCGCCATACACATCTTGTGTGGCTGACACCACATATATGGTGCAACAGGGAGAGAGACTGATCAATGAAAGATTCCGGCTTTGCCAAGAATGCAGGGATGCTGAATATTGAGGTGCACGGAGGCGTGCGTAATGATGGCAATTGACTAACATGCCGATATAACTTATTGCCAGCAACCCTATCACACAACTTGTTCAGAGGCAGTGTGTGTGATGTGTAGCACCATCATAATGTGCAATGGTGATAACTGGAAAGCACTGTGCTGCCGTTCGCCTCACAGCGGCTTGAATGGTATAAAAACAGCAAAAGCCCAGTTCGTGACGCACCGCCACAGAACATGCCCAGCAACGCTTCAATGCACGCTACTAAGCTGCATAGCACGGTGGTTCACATTATGCAAAAGCTATGCGAACCAGCAAACAATTTTGTTACGATGCGCTTCCTGACATTAAACTGCAAAAAACGATGGGGATGTGGTGATCAACGATGGAGGCAACATGAGCAGTCAAAAAGCAAGATGGCGGCCATGACGTTTTCAATATGGTGGTGCCCATGAAAACATTCTGTGACCTTATTTTGTGAATTTAAGTGGGCAGAAGGAGCATTTGAGTACATTTCCTGAACTTAGTTGGAGTCACCAAGGGGCCTAATGGACTGACAAATTTTGTATTGCAGGTTGCAGTTTAGTGGTGTTTCGTTATCAATATGAAATGCATTGAATCCTATGGGCTTTCATCGGGGATTATGAAATGTCTCATTGTTGCAGGATTTCATTATCGCGGGATTCCACTGTATCTGCTAGAGTGTTTTGTCAGCCAAGAAATGCTGGGTCGGTGCTGCAAAGTATGGTGTGCACTTTCTAATCGCAGACACCATTGGAAGCAAAGCCTAGCCAAAGCAGCAGAAAATTCAACATGGCAACTTTAGAAATGGAGTGGCGTGGCTCTGAATGAGTGATTTAGTTAGAAAAATCAAGCTTTAGAGCGGAAGTTTCTTGGCAAAATAGGTCGCAAGAATGTGTTAGCTCTATGGGAACCTTGACAATGCATTTATGACGTCTGGAATGCCCATCAAGTCTGAATTTTCAGAGTCGAAGTAATGTGTCAGTGGCAGTATTAGAAATCTTTTTTCCTGCTGGAAGTATGCAGATTTTTTTCTGCTATCTTGTATATGTTTGGATAACACGAATTTTAGGTGACACGTATATCTTATGTGACTGGGAAATCAGTGTTTATTTGTATAGAAGGAGTTGTAATGACACCATGCCTGCATATCGGTGAGATTGGCGAGTGATGGTAGATGGCATTATAGCATTTTGGCATTTTGGCTCTGCTTCTTATAGTATTGTTGTATCATGTTTTATGTGCTTGGGCGCTGTGGTATGCCATGTTTATTGAACTGATAAAACAAATATTGTGTCCTGGCATTATAAAAAGTATCGCAGTAGTGCTGGTGTGCATGGAGCCGAGTGACAAACAGGCCAAGCTTGATAATCTGTGTAAGTAATGGGTGTAAGTAAGGACAAGAAAGAATTTGCAATAATATTTTTTGTAGCTGCCAGCTTGTTTGTACATAATTCATTAAATTAAGTGGTGAATGGCCCTGAAATTGCTTTGCCTGTTGGTGTAACATTGTACCTAAAGTGGTAGGTTGTTCCTCTGCCCTAGGTGCCCTGAACCAGATGTGGCTAGTCAGTTTTTTAGTGTGACTTGTTCTGCAGAATTGTTAAACAAGATTTTGTCTAATGAGTTGTTTTGGATTCATTATTTTCATTCCAGTGCGGCCTATGACTCGGTGACTGGTCAAAATGTGGCCATCAAGAAGCTCAGCCGTCCCTTTCAGAATGTGACCCATGCCAAGCGGGCATATCGGGAATTCAAGCTTATGAAGCTGGTCAATCACAAAAATGTGAGTATTTTCTGTTTCTTTTAAAAACCTGCAGTAATAATATAGGAAAAAAGTTTGTATCAATTACATCATTGCAGCCACAGGGGGCTGCAATGATGTAACTTGTGTATCACATGCACTGCCCACACAGTTCTGAAGGCACACACACAGCCCATTAAATACCGTATTTTCGCGATTGTAAGCACCCCCCCCCCCCCCCGATTATAAGCACCCCCCCCCCCCCCTGCCTTCGATAGAAAATATTGGGGAAAAGGTTTGCTTGCGAATCTAAGCACCCCTCTTTTTTTTTTTCTGCGAGCATGGCGCAGTCAATAACGCCGCCATGCGCGCTTTCTCGCCGCCAATCTTGGAAGCCATGTCTTGTGTTGTTAAGTTCAGACGAGATGGCAGCACAGAAGTCGGCGGCGCTCGGCAAGTCCGGACAGGTTACGCTGGCATCGCGGGCACGGGGTCGCGGACGGGCGTGCGTTGCTTTGTCAGTTGTTTATTGGATAGTCCTAACGGCGGTCAGTATGAGTGCGAAGAGGGCTTCCTGCAACTTGAAGTTCAAGCGAGCTGCAATCGCGTTTGCTGAAGACAATGGCAACCACAGTGCTGCAGCAGAATTTGGCGTGGATCGAGCCTGCATCATCAGGTGGAGGAAGCAGCGGGACCAGATTTTTAAGGGCGCCGCAACACGTAAAAAGTTCACAGGACCACGCAAGGGCCGACATCCACAACTTGAAGAGGAGGTCTGCGAGTTTGTTCGCAGCGAAAGAAACAGGGGCTTCACTGTGACTGCTGATGCGATCCAGACGAAAGCGATGGAGATCGCGAAAAGAATGGAGATTCCCCGCGCGGTGTTTCGTGCTAGCCGTGGCTGGGTGGAGCGCATGATGAGGAGAAATGGATTTTCTTTGAGGCGCTGGACAACCATACGCCAAAAGCTGCCAGGTGACTTTGAAGGTAAACTCATTGCTTTTCAGAAGTACGTTATGGATCTCCGCAGGCAAAACTGCTACGATCTCGGCCAGATCGGCAACGCCGATGAGACGCCCATGTTTTTTGACATGCCGAGGGCTAGCACTGTTAATGAAGTAGGAGCCCAGGAAGTTAGGGAAGCAGCGTGTCACTGTGACGCTGTGCATCACAGCCGACGGCTGCAAGCTTCCGCCCTACATAATTCTCAAAAGAAAAAACATGCCGAAAAATGAATCCTTCCCGAAAGATGTCATCGTCCGAGTGCAGTAACAAAGGGTGGATGACAGCCAAACTGATGGAGGACTGGATCCGTGTCGTGTGGCAGCAGCGCCCGGGGGCACTGCTTGGCGGACCATGAGGCACGCGATCTATGCTTCTAGATGCCTTTCGCGGCCACCTTACCCTGGAGGTTAAGACCAAGCTGCAAAGGATCAACTGCGACTTCGTCGTTATTCCAGGGGGCATGACACCAGTGCTACAACCCCTGGACGTCTCAGTCAACAAGCCGTTTAAGGCCCACCTTCGACAGGAGTACGAAGAGTGGGTCCGGAACCCCGACCGGAAAAAAACGCCAACAGGAAAGCTGCAGAAAGTGTCCCCATCAGCGATAGCTACATGGATTTCAGACGCATGGAAGCGGGTCAAAGTTGACGTCATCAAATCGTTTAAGAAGTGTTCCATCACTAACAACATAGACGGCACCGAAGACAATGTTGTGGGACACCGAGAGCGGCAGCTCAAATGGTGCGACGGACTCCAGTGGCAGTGAGAGTGACTGACCGTAGACACAAGTGGTGGGTTCACTGCCTGCACTTATTTTTATTTTTACTATTTTCGAAATAAAATGTGATTTCTCACACCCATCTCGTTGAAATATTGCCACGAAAAAGGGTTGGGCCGTGCGGTCATTTTTTCGATTTCTCGAATCTAAGCACCCCCCCTCACTTTTGGAATCATGATCATGAAAAAAAGGGGGTGCTTAGAATCGAGTAAATACGGTAATATTTTCCCGATCCAGAGAACAAGTCTGAATTCTCCAATTATTTGGATTGATGAAGGTTGAATTAACAAGCATTCACTACCCACTGCAGTGGTCTTGTGGCAATGGTACTGGACTGCTGACCTGAATTCCATACCTCATGCGTGCGAAAACGTATGTGACAGCGATGGGCGATGTGATCAGTGATGGAACAGGCCGTTTGTGCGACATGCTGCACAGTCAAAATTGTGGGATCGCCTATAATATGATGCAGAAATTTCACATAGTAAAATTTGGGAAAAAATATTTTGTATTACAGTTAAACCTGGATATAACGAAATTGAGAAATTCCCGGAAAACTTCGTTATAAGGAGGGAAAAAATAAACGCTTAAGTAAGCAAAACGGTTACAGATGGCAGAGCTGACCCAAAACAATTATTATGGGCGAGAAAACATTTACAGCTGAGAACACTTATGTGACCGCTTATAGTACAGGACCGGCAATAATGCTGTTTTTTTCTACCCCCCCCCCCAGTTTTTTCTGACCCCCCGCATACCACTTAATGTGCAGCCCCCCCTCACCCCCCCTTCCCGATATGGAGGACCGGTTATAATGTGGCTGTCCGGAAATCGCGGACAATCGAGGTAGGGAGCAGGCTTCACAAAGGAAGTGCCCCGCCCGAAAAAAGTGCAGCGAATCACCGTGGAGGAGGAAGGAGCGCGGAACGAATTAACAATGAGCGGAGGGAAGAAAAGAAAGGCTGCGGCAGCAACGCGTTGCGTGCGCGCCCTCTGAGGATAGGATTTCCAAGGCGACGGAGAATGCTACTATGGCCGTTCGTCAGCCGGAAAACTACGCACGGAACGCGCGCCCGTGTCCCCCAGTTTACCGCTGTTTGTCTCCAGTTCTTTTTTTTTTTTTTTTTCCATTTCACGCGCGCTGCCCTTGAATTGCCCCGCGATTTCCTGTGCACCCGATCCCTGTGTTGTCAAGGGCAAACTTCCCTTGAGGCGCGCCGCCCGTGACCCCGCGAGCTAGGCCTAACAAGCGCTTTCACCTACTGTCAGGTTAGCGAAGTGCAGACTCGCGCAGCAACCAAAGAGTCACGCTGCTAGCACGGTGATAAAAAAAAAGCTCGTTTTTTTTTTTCTTTCTCAAACCGGCGCGACTCGGTAACATCAACTGGAAAAGGAGGGTGGCGGCTTGGCAGGCTAGGCCAGCTGCAGAAAGCGGTGGGAGCAGGTTTGAAGTGAGGGGGAAAGGACACGCCCGCGGCGCGATGATTGCAGGGTCGAGGGATGCAGGCCCTCCTCATGCACGTTCGCACGCACGCACACGTGCACTAGCTCTCGCCTCGCAGTCGCCGTGTTTCGAGCACGCCACGCGCGACACCGCCGCTTCGCATTGCGTTGCGGCGGAGGAGGTGCTTCCGGTTGTTACTCGCGCAAAAGTGACAAAATTTGGGGCAAAATCTCAGGCTGTCGGCGGAGAAAATTCGTTATTTCGAGGGGTTCTCCCGCTGCCACTTCGTTACGTAGAGGTTTCAAATACATGTACTTCTATGGAGTAACGGCGGGGAATAGAAAAACTTCGTTATATCCAGGAATTCGTTATATGGAGGTTCGTTATAAGCAGGTTTAACTGTATATGCAGGTTTTCATGTTAATTTCCTGAGATTGCAACAAGTGGTAGCTTAGTGATTTGCCCACAGTATGTAAAATAATGTGAAAGCAAGCACATTTTATTTCTTATGAAAGAAGCCAGTAAGTTTGGCTTTCACCTTGTGGGCCGCCCCGCCACGGTGGTCTAGTGGTTATGGTACTCGGCTGCTGATCCGATGGTCGCGGGATCGAATCCCAGCCGCATCGGCTGCATTTCGATGGAGTCGAAATGTTGAGGCCCGTGTAGTGTGTGATTTCAGTGCACGTTAAAGAACCTCAGGTGGTCGAAATTTCCGGAGCCCTCCACTACAGCGTCTCTCATAATCATAGCTGGTTTTGGGACATTAAACCCCACAAATCAATCAAATCATCTTGTGGGCCATCAAGTTCCTTAAGCCATTCACAATATCGTCAAGGTCTTATGAATCGGCAAATGCAGCACCTTCCATTGCACCCCATCAGCAGCAAATGGTGGTGAACGCCATTGCAAGCTCTCAGAGCATGGTACAAAGTCGTTTAGTTGTAGCAGAGACGTTCGATCTCTCAACACTGGTGTGGTCAACCTTGATCTTGGCATCAGTGTGGTCTGAAACAGCTCATACATTGTTAGTGGCACTAATGAAATCATCTGCTGTGACCCCATCCGAGATGTTGCCTGGGAACACTGATAACTCGCAAAATTCAACAAGGTATCCGACGATGTTTGTTGGCTGCGGCAATGATCCATGTGAACTCATCACCTTGCAGCACAATGCATGCTTATGCGAACAGTTTGCAACGGTGATTCAACTATTTCCAAGCAACAGGAATAAAAAAGGGAAAATTAGCATCCACCCATTTTTGCAGCACAAGGCCACAAGGAAATCCATACGGATTTCTCAGAAATGAAAGCTTCCTAGTTACCAAAAAATTTGTCCTTGTCCGGGGTTCGAACCCGGGACCAATGCCTGTCCGGGGCGCTCACTCTGCCAATTGAGCTAACCAGTAGGCTAGCGATTGACAGTGCGAGGGCGAATCCATCGACAACTTGAAGCACATGGGCGTGAACAAATGCAGAAACGTTACTCCACCTTGCGGGTTTCTGCAGAACTCATTTGCCATTGCCAGCAACAGGAATCATGAATAATTTTTACCGCATTGAGAAAGTCAATCTTTAGTTCAGCAGGTTCAACTACCAAACAAGCTCACCAGGAGCAAAAGGAATGTACACAAGTCCTCAGTGTGTGGAAGGGCCAAAACAAACATTGAAGGCCAGTGATGATGATGGTGCCGTTGATCGAAGCAATAGACCTTTTTATCGGCGCTCTCGCACTGGCGAGCAGGAACCTCTGCTAGCGCACGGGAGAAAGCTCTCCGTGCCACGCCCCCCTTCGTTGGGCTGTTTGTTGCGCCGACCCACCCATACGTTCTGCCGTGCTTGCACGGTGCGCGTGCTGCTTTTCGCTCACTAGAGCGATTTAAAATGTCTTTTAAGAACAGTCTATCGACAGGGCATCACTGCATTGTTTACGGTTGCACGTAAAACCAGAAGAAATGCTGCACGTAAACAGCTGTGCAGCAAGCACAATGTTGCGCAGGAGGAGTGCGGCTGCGCACTCACTGACGTACTCGTGCCAAAACGCCGCACCGCTCATGTTCCCACGTGGTCTAACGCTGATGTCGCCAACACCCCCTCAACCCTAGCCAGTGCCGTTCTTAGCATATGGTGCGAATGTCCCAGATTTCTTGCTTTTGCAGAGTCATGCTCACGGCATGAGCACATCATGTCATGTCATGAACGTGACTACGACCAATATTACATTCTTCGACATGCACCTTTTGTTTGACACCCATGTCGATCCCCTTCCAGTAGTACAGTGATGCTACCGCTGCGCCAATTGCGCCAAACTGCGCCAAAGTGCGGAGGCTGCTACATCCTGCTACATTTCCCCAAAATTTGGGGAACCTGCGCCAACGCTGCGCCCAAAGGGATACACCGACTTTCAATAACGAAACTACAGCTACGCGATCCCCCCCTCCCCGTTGACAGTGACATCGCGTGCTAAATTCCATATGATATACACAGTAAAAGCTCGTTTGGACTCTCGTGAATTCGGATAACTTGGACTTATTCTCTAGTCCGGTCAAGCATATGTGTTGTTTAATGGCACGAAATGCTCGATAGTTCGATTATAAATCGCAGTTATTTCGGAGAATCCTCGAAGCGCGCTTAGTCCGAATCTCTGCAGATGTGCGACATGAAAGAGTGAAGATGGCGTGAGCGTGCAACCAAAACGAAGCGGCGCATTAGATCAACCATCAGCAGCAGCGTAAACCGTGTTTACTACTGCATGCGGCATCATGCTACACTAGACTGTTTGCTCAATGTTATGAAGTTACATGGCGGAAGCTGTACTGAATAAACAGCGATTTTGCCGCGTTCCGCATGCTGGCATCAAATGCACCGGTTACAACAGCGATGGATGAATGGTTTGTTGACAAAAAAAAAAAAAAGAGGACCGCCTCTGGCGCATGGTTATTTTAGTGGCAGCGGCAGCAATGGGTGGGGGCTGAACGCTACTTTCCGGTTGAACTAAGGCGCGGGGTTCTTACACTGCAGTCGCTACAAGAAGGTAGTCACAAAATTACCAGAAACGCTTATTTTACACTGGTATTATGAGAATTAAGAACAGAATTCGCCTATTCATTCATGAAATCAGAGTGCATCTATATGGCAGACATTTATTCTCTTGGTACTGTTAGTAATTCCAAAATTTTTTCTGCCGCCCTTAAATTCCAGTTAACGAGCTAGGAGGGTCGATATTTGAAAAGGAAGTGGAGACTGTGCAGAACATGCTCATAGGTGCTGAATAGATCGTTTAAAGCGAAAGGCCTTTGGTGAATTTCAAAGTGGCACTTCCCTTTTAGCTGGAGGCAAATCACAGCTGGAGGCAGCCATTCAAAACATATCTTTATGCAATAAAAAGAGAGAGAGAGAGAGGGCACAATCTTGCAATGTTTTTTCGTGGCTTTTAGCAATATTCTTCATTTTTAGTAGGAGCATTAACATGAATTTGTAATTTTGTAACTGCGCTCCCCATGTAGGAGACTCAGCTCTCAGGTTTCATCATTGGCGAGCTCATGCATAGTTGCAGGCCAGCAGAAAAGAGAGCTGTGTCAGGATTTTTATGTTTTTAATACACAGTACATGAACAGTGCGCAGCGTGTACATCACACCCTCTTTATCAGTTGTGCATCATGAAGGCAGCTTGTGTACGTTTTGCAATTACTGTTGTCAACACCTGCTCCAAAAGGCAGTTTTGCTGCTACGAAAAGCAGTTTTGCCTGCTCCAAAAGCTGCTCCAAAAGAACTTAGGCTGGTAGCATCACTGATAGTATTATGTTTTCAGTCATGCTCATGTCATAGCATGACATGAGAACATCATGTCATGTCATGAGCATGACTATGACCAATATCACATCCTTCGAGATTCACCTTTCGTTTGACACCCATCTCGACCGCCTTCTTACAGTTTCGAGCTTTTCCTTGTATTATGTGTCATTAATAACATGCTTTACAAAATCAGGTCATTCTTTAATCGTGATTTAGTAATTATCACTGTGCACTCTCATTATTGTAACCAGTCTAACCTACCTTGTGTGACTTACAAACATTAGTTAGCGATTTTCAATTGTTGATTTCTGGACATGCTCACTTTCATAGCTATAGTCATGAGCATGACTGAAAGCCTTGCTATTATGCTGATTATGCCTGAGTCATGTCCGCGTTAAATGAAGGGTTCCTTTGATATATCGTGTTACGTGATTAGTCATTTATTTCTCAAGGCATCGTTTCTTGTGATAATTTTGCATAATTTTGGAACTACCCTCTTTTAATGTGACTGAAACATTTAGGTTACTCTAATTGAGACATTAAGGCTCTCACCTTAATGAGTGGCACCATTGTTAGCAAAAGCAACAGTATTTTTATTATGAGTCGAGTAATCTTACAACAGTAACTCAAACAAAGAAGAGGCGACAATGTTCCCGGTTTCCTAGTTTTACTGCTACCGACCGGCCCCGCTGATCCCGCCTTTGCCCGCGCAATAACACGCTAAACAATGCCGATGGCAACTGTCCTGCTAATCAGTCAGATCCCACATACTCACAAAGGAACCTACCTAACGATTCCTTGATGTTTACAAAGAGCGAAAGCAAGATCTTGCTGAAACACACACAACGAATGCACGCGCCTGCACGGAGAGCCCGGCCCAAGATGGCACCACCGCTAGATGTCGCTTGCGGCACTTCATGGCGGCGTCCAGGAGGGCTCTATTGGAAAGGTCTATAGGGAGTTGGGGCTTAATAGCAGGCCGGAACCTGTGAAAGCCTGGCCTTTGAGGTCACTATAACAAAAGATGACATCATGAAATAGCAACTCTGAGGCTATGCTTCTGTGGACTACATGCCGTAGTGCGAGGTCAACTGTTGGAATGTGCATATGCATTGATACAAATCAAGGCTGCCAGTGCGGACTGCTGCCGGTGTTACAGATGCATTGTATCTATTCCATTTGGTGCATTTGGCTGTCAGCCCATTTAAAAAATGTTGTTGCTGCACATTACAACCTAAATGTGGTGCAGCGGGCAAGTCGGTGCACTCGCATGTTTTGTGTGATCTGCCAATGCAATGCCACGATCACAACAACACGGGGTTTTCGACACCTTTGTACACAGAGACTGATTGCAACATGCTAGAATGTGGTTGAAAGGTGATCAACATTTCTAAGGAGGAAGGCACTTGAGGGCTTCAATCTTCGATATATCGAATGCGCAGGCCCACGGCTGTTCGATATACAGTATTTTTGCGATTCTGAGTGCCCCTCCCCACCCCACCCTCCATTTTTGAAAATCAAAAAATAGAAAAATGTTAGCCTGTGATTATAAGCAGCCGCATCTCTTTCAATGACGAGCACATAGCCAGTGCCAGGTGTGCTCGCTCACTGCCAATCTCTGAGCCCATGACTTGTGTCCTGAGATCATGTCAATGTTTCTCGGTGTATGCCAACGTGACTAGATTCAGTTTTAAAACTCAACGTTGATGGTGGAACCGCCACTGATTTGTCCACCTGTGGCACTGCCATCGCACCCTGATCCAAGTTTTGTTGGCGCAACTGTGAGAAAGCCTAGAAAGGCTGCGATCTACGTGCGTGCAGCGGTCGTTCTTGTGCACATCAGGTGTAATAAACAGGAATAGGACCTCATTGTGCATATGAGCATTTATAATCGCAGTGAACTATGCTGATGTGTGTGTTAGGTTTCTGGCTGCAGAAAATATTACAAAGAGATTGAAGAAGGATTCAATGTGTCTTGTATTACTGCTGCAGATTATGCCGAATTTCTGCGTTGTGAAGAAAATGATATGGACACCAAAATATCAAGCGTGATAACGGTTACGTCCTGAATGTGTGTTGCCCCCGTGCGGCTGCGGCAACGCTGAAGAACACAGTCACTGTTGGCCTTTTCTTTTTGCTTTCTTTCTTTCTCTCTTTTCTGCCGCTGCCACTGCATGCACCTCCATTGGCACATCGTTTTTGTGAAATTATCTGGTTGCCCGCACTGACGGGAGTTTCACCTTCTAAATACAGTAGAATCTTGATGATACGGTTACGGTTGATGCAAATTTCGCGGTGATACAAATTTGGATGTTGTTTTGGACGGACTACATTGTATAAAATGCGCCGTCATTCGGTGTTATACGAACAGTTTCTCCAGCCATTGCGGATGATACGAATGCGCAAAATGACCGCTTCACGCGAGCGGCTGACTCAAAGTGGGAGAGTGGCCACCACGGCTGCCGGCGGTTTTTTTACACCCCACTTGCCTTCGCCTCTTTGCCCCAGCAGCGCAAAGAAGCGGCGAAATCTATACTCCGCGTGAGCAGCAAACCCGTCCACAGCCACGCTGCACACCGCCGACGAGAAAGAAAGCCTCTCCGGCACGCTGGCTCGGCAAACGAGTGTGCAAGGAGGAGAGTGGTGACAAGGAATGCGGGGCCTCCTATTCAATATTTGTTTCCTGGCCGGGTCACGTGCCTGACAAATTTTGTACGTCGGCCCTTTCCTGGCAGCTCATTGGCGTATTGCAGTGTTTCTTTCTTCTTTTTTTTTAACTGCTACTTCGCACGTTTTCACGTGGTGTGGGCAGTGCAGGCTGGTGTTCTCTGGTGCGGGTGCGCATAAAGATGCACGTTTTGCTGCTGCAACTGCCGTGTGCATAACGTTTGAGAGTTGCTGCACGTACTGGAAGACCAAAGCGTTCGTTGACATGTCTTGGAAGTGGAAGGCCCTTTCTTTTAAGGAGAAAATTGAAATTCTGAGGAAGGTCGACGAAAACCCCAAGAAAAAAACGCACTGACTTGGCGAAACAGTTGGGCATAGCGCCGTCGACACTCTGCACCATTGTTGGGCAGTGAGACGTCGTCTTGAGGAATGCCCAGCAATTCGGTGCTAATGTCAAGCAAGCAAAGACGGCTACACACGTGGAGCTGGAAGAGGTCCTGCTGACATGGTTTCGCGAAGTGACAGCAGCTGGCATCAACACTGACGGCAAGGTGCTACGGGAAAAGGCGGAGAACATTGCGCTTTCCCTTGGTATCGACAATTTCCAAGCTTCCGGTGGATGGATGCACTGTTTTAAAGAGAGGCACGGATTAGTCTACAAAGGACTAGTACAAAGTCAGTGGTGAAGCAAAGAAAGTAGACGAGTCTCAGGTCAGCGACTGGCTGAACACACTGCTGGCGCTGATTTCGGACTACGCACCGTGCGACGTGTTTAACGCTGATGAGGCTGGACTCTTTTTAAACCTGCAGCCGGAGAGAAGCTTGTGTGTGAAAGGCCAGACTTGCCAGGGTGGCCAGAAAAGTAAGGGACATGTCACCATGCTATTTTGCGCAAATGCCGACGGCTCTGAAAAAATTCAGCTTACCGTCATAGACAAATCAAAACAACCAAGGTGCTTCCAATGGGCAGGCAGTTTGCCTTGCTTGTACAAGGGAAACAAAAAAGCATGAATGACTGCAGATTATTTCTGCAAGTTCCTTACAACTTCGGACTGGAAAATGGCAGCGAAAAACAAATATTTTGCTTTTCGTCAACCAGTGTTCGGCCCATCCCAAAGACTGCAACTTCAGCAATGTTGCCATAAGGTTCCTGCCCGCAAACACCACGAGTCGTCTAGAGCCGCTGGATGCGGGAATAATCCGAAATGTGAAGCACTGTTTCAAGGGATTGCTTGTGCGGAAGCTCCTGGTGAAAATTGAGCGCAAGGATGAAAACTTGCGGATTAGCCTGTTTGATGCATTACATTTCTTGGCCTTGTCCTCGGATAATGTGACTCAGGACACGATCGCGAACTTTTAGCAAGTGTGGATTTTTTGCGGAATTGGATGCGGCTCTGACAGAAGAAAACCAAGAGCATGACGCCGATTTGCACATCGAGGGTTGCGAGAACCTTGAAACTCAAGCTTCGGCGCGAGACTTCGTCACTGCGGACGACAACGTCGCGACCTGTGGGCTGTGATCCGTCGAAGAATTGGTCGACGAGGCAAAGGATACCAAGTCCGACAGTGATGGTGAAGATGCCAGTGAGTGTGATCTCCTACCATCAACGTCGGAACGTCAACATCGGAAAACCTTGACGCCCTCGATATGCTGCGTCGCACCGTAAGTGCCAGCAGCGTGAGTGAAGAAACCGCAGCACGGTTTTATTTCTTTCAGGCGGCTTTCTTGAGAGACAGTGAAGTTAAGAAAGTTCAAAAGAACATCGTGGACTTTTTCAGCAAGAAGTAGTTGACCTCAATAAAGTTCTTGTTCATCTTCATGATCAGCTTTAACTTGTTTTGGCTCATACGAATTCGGGATGGTACGAATAATTTACGTGCTCCCTACGAATTCGTATCATCGAGATTCTACAGTATTCTTGCTCCGATTTATGCAAACTCAGGTACTGGTACTGAATTACTAGCGGCCATATTTTACTTTGTTACCTGGTGTACTGAACAGTCCGTTATCTGACTTGGCCTCTGCGCTGCCAGGTATTGAGGGTTGCTAAGGGACCAACGTGATTGAACAAGGTATTTGGAGAACTCTGTTGGTCTTCTCAAGAAGAAACGTCCCTAAACTGCCTCAGTTGTGTCAAGTGCTTCCTGCATTTTAAAGATGTAAGCGCATGTGCTGAGCTATATCACTGCATGTTAAAGAACCCCAGGTGGTCGAAATTTGCGGAGCCCTCCATTGCGGCATCTCTCATAATCATATAGTGGTTTTGGGACATAAAACACCAGAAGTTATTGAAATTTAAGCGTGTGCATAATGAAATTTTACTGGACAACATCCATGAACTTCTGCACAATATAATACCAGCAACACCGAGCCACTTGCATTAAAGTATAGCAAGCAAGAAAGCATCCAGAGTCATTTCTGTAGTGTAAGTTCTTTCCTGCTTATTAAAAAAATTCTGCCTGCCAATGTTTACCACAATTTATCAAAATAAGGGTTATCAATGACAGTAGTGTATTAATTGTGTTATACAGTTGAACACGGATATATCGAACCCACATATATAGAATTTTTGGCTATATCAAACTCGTAAATTATCTCCTTGAAAGTACTTTGTAAAAGTATAGAACGCCCCGCCACGGTGGTCTAGTGGCTAAGGTACTCGGCTGCTGATCCGAGGGTCGCGGGATCGAATCCCGGCCGCCGCGGCTGCATTTCGATGGAGGCGAAATGTTGAGGCCCGTGTGCTGTGCGATGTCAGTGCACGTTAAAGAACCCCAGGTGGTCGAAATTTCCGGAGACCTCCACTACGGCGTCTCTCATAATCAGAACTGGTTTTGGGACGTAAAACCCCACAAAACAACAACAAAAGTATAGAAATTTGCACGTTTATATCGAACGGTACAGTAGAACCTCATTCATACATTTTTGAAAAATAACGCGACATTGAACGTATTATCCAGGGAAACGTGTGATCCAAACACATGAGAAATATTGCGCAGTTTCGCCGGGAAAGCATGCATTGATATAAATATTAAAGTATTTTACAATTTCATTTTCTTCAGGCAATAAAACGTCACGAAACAGCAATAAACATCTGCTTATATGGCTAGTGAAGTGTGTTGGAATGCGGCCGAAGGCACGGCAGTGACCGCGAGCGCTAGCCGTCGGCGCTGGTAGCGTCGGTAATGGAACGCATGCGTGTTGTCCCTTGCTTCAGCGTTTAAACTACTCTGCATCTTCAGGCAAATTATTTAACATGTAACAAAATGCGCGCGTTCACATCGTCATTTTCTCGGCCTGCCCAAACCACGCGTGCGGCCATCAATACACGGCGCGGGCGCATGGGCCACGTTGTGCCCAACGGCGCGCACTCTGGTACATAAGTCGTGCGCACCAAGAGCACTAGCCTTGCTTCAACAGGTCGCATAAACGGGCACATCACGTGCGTTGCACGGCCCAAGCCAAGGTCGCTGGGCAAGCGCATCACGTGCATGTTGACCGTCAGAGCTAGCAGCTTAGTCTCTAGACGCTACGAAACGTTCAACCGTTTTCTCTCTCTCCCCCCCCCTTTTCTTAACCTGCGCTTCCCCAACGCCACCACCGCAACTTACCAGCTGACAAATGAATGTGCAATCTATTGGCGGTTCCCGGCTGTTGGAAGCGGTGCGTGAGTGCAGCACGCGTTGAATGGGACCCGCGGTTTTGCTCAACGACAAAACCGGCCGAGGCATGCACAATGTACGCTTGCCAGCGCGACGTTACGCTTGTCACGCGACTACTCAGTACAGGATTACATGATGCAATGCGTTGACGACTTGTTCGGTTTGACTCGATGGGATCACCCGCGCGGTCTAATCACTGGCGATATAACCTTGCGATAGACTGTGTCCGCTTGCTCTCTGTGAAAAGCAGAGGATGCGCTCCGTATTCCGTACGCGTTATCGGCTTTCGAACCTGCTTATTTTTGTTTTTAAGACATGACCGTCGTCTCGCATATCGGTAACTTGCGATCAGAAATGTCAGGTTCGACGATGCTTTTGAAGCAGTATTGGGAGAATTCCTCTGGCAGTGTTTGTGCACTAGCTATCTAAATGTGCCAGACATTTTTATTTGCGCTTTTTGGGCGTGGTCATCGAAGGTGAGGTGAGCGGAAACGGGCAGTCGAAACTTTCAGCTTTCAAACGTTATCAAGATGGCGGCGCTCGGTGGGGGAAAAGATGGGAGATGACCCCCATAAACACCGTTTGCACTCGCGATTGCGCTTGCGCTCGCGAATTGGTCCTACTGAAAGAAACTGCAGCGTGTCTCGGTTATCGGCCATTAAAAGCGCGCTCTACGTATGCTTCCAACAGCTATCACACGCATGCTGTTAAAGCTGCCTTGATCGCGAGTGTCAGCGGCGATACCGATAAACGCGGTGTGTTACGTCTAGCTAGGTGATATGCTAGTATCGGAAGATAGCACACAGGCGTTTTCTCGTGACACGGTGGGCAGCTGCTGCTCTCGATCACGTGAGCTTCCCGACTTCTCGGTTGCACGCGGACTCTAGAGGCCAGAAAACGTATCATCCAATCGTAGTTGGATGACAGATCGAACATTGGTGCCGAATAATTGTATTTTCCTGGAACGTATTAACCGGACGAAGAGAAGCATAACTCTACGAGAAAAGTTCGTGTTTTTGCAATCGGGAACGTTGGAACCGGGAAATCGTATCAACCAGGAACGTATCAGCGAGGTTCTATTGTATTTTTACCCGCCTTCGAATATATCGAACGCCGCGCGAGCTGGGAGGTGCGCTCCGTCATTCGCTGTGCCCCGCAACCTTCGCCACCTTTGCGGCACCGTGCCTCTGCCGACACCCGAAATGCTTGAAAAACTTGAGGGCGAGAGGGCTCAGGCTGTACTTCTGTTGGGCGCATTCTCCAACTTGCAGAACGGCTTTTCTTTTTCTTTTTTTTCTCTCTCTTTCTATCTTTCTCATGCTTTCTCCGTGTTAGCGTCGGCTCGGAGAGCAGGAACGGAGGAGCCGGCGGCCTTCTCCTTTCGCCTTCTCTTCCTTCTTTTTTTTTTCTGTTTTGTGAGTTTTGATCAGCCAACCACAGCCCGCGCCTTTCGTACATCGCTGCTGCCCTCGCAGGTAGCCCGCGTAGCCATCGCCACCATCGCAACTGATTGCGAGCGCTTTGTTGGTGGAGTTCTCTTCCGTGAGTTGTCGCATACCAACGCATTCCTCTTTTGCGTGCGTGCTGTGCAAAGGCGCTGCAGACTGCTTGAATTTTCAACTTCTCGTGTACCAATGACCAGTGTCAAGGAGCGCGAGAACCTTGACTTTGCAATGAAGTTGAAAGCCATACAGCGTGTTGAGGCGGGCGAAAAAAGTTCGACGGTGGCAGACGACATCGGGATACCACGGAGCACTCTGAGCACCTTGTTGAAGAACAAGGCAGATATCAAGGCAAAGGCAGCGGAGCAGCGAACGTCAGGAGCCTGTCGCGTGTGCGCTCTAACCCACGGGAAAGTAGAAAAGGCACTCTATGCCTGGTTCTTAGAAGTGCGCACGAAGAACGTTCCTGTGGATGGCTAAGGCCAAATGGTTTGCCGCTGCACCCAGTGACGACTATTTCGCCGACAACACCGGGTGGGTTCACTGATTTAAGCAACGCTACAACATTGTCGGCAAAACCATTTCTGGCGAAAGCGAAGCCGTAAGCAGCCAGGACATCCAGCAGTGGATGACGAAGGAGTGGCTGGAAATCTCAGCGAAGTTTTCACCCGCGGAAATCTTCAACGCGGACGAGGCCTGTCTGTTTTGGCAAACGCTGCCGAGCAAGACTCGACGTCCGGGGTAGCACGTGTAACGGCGGCAAAATGAGTAAAGTCCGCTTGAGCGTTCTGCTGGCAGCCAGCGTGGATGGGTCTTGGAAGCTCCAGCCCTTTGTGATCGGGAAAGCAAGGGCACTGCACTGTTTCAAGAACTCTAAGCAGCTCCCCATTAGCTACGGCTCGAACAAGAAGGAGTGGATGACGCGTCAGCTGTTCACAGAATGGCTGCAAGCGTGGGACGTCGAGCTGGCCAAGTTGGGGCATGGCGCTTGCCTTCTTGTGGACAGCTGCTTGGCCCACCACACCACCTGCGAGCTCAAAAACATCAAGCTGAAGTTTCTGCCGGACAACACGACAGCGAAGCTGCAACCGCTCGACCAGGGCATCAAGTCCTTCAAGGTGGGTGTGATGTTTAGGACGGTTCGGCACTTCTGCTAGTGTGCAGTGGCGCAGAAAACAGACAGGGAGGCGTTTTGAAACATTTATATGGCAAAGTCAAAGTTAACTAGAAGAAGTCTGGTCGTCGCAAGGTACACCACGGCACGCGGGAAAAGAAACGGGTGAGAGGAGTCCCGTGCTCCAAGTCTCACGTTCCTCAGCGGCGGTAGCGGTGTCCAGGAGATGCCTGGACCAGCTCGGGCTCGACTTCTGCCTCAGGCGTCTCGTTCAGCACCCACGCGTATCGGTTGCACGTGGCGGTCCCGTCCAGCACAGCACCGTCTGTGCCATGCTGAAATGCTGCTCAACACAGCTGCGGTGCGGCAGCTCAGCACTCGGCGTTTCTCACCTCACCCGTGACACCACCAGCACAGCTCGGGTGCGGTAGTCAGGAACCAGCGGCCCACGTCCGAGCCTCGAACACCGCTGGGTACGGCTCGACACCGCTCGGCGGCCCTTGATCCAGCCAGTGGCCCGAACACTGGCACTTGGGACCTCGGAACCTCGGCCACCCTGGACCTCTCCTGGCTCTGCGGTCCTCTGTACCTTGGCCCACACCAGGTATCGCCTGGTAGGACCTCTCGCTCATCCAGGAGCCCGGGACAGCACTGTGCCTGGCCCGAATTCTGCGAGCGCACCTCGTGCCACCGCGCTCTTCTTTCTCGTTTCTCCGTGCCGGGTGATTTGCGGTGACGTTTGCGTGGAATTTACCCATGAGAGTGGGCTACAGGAGGCCACTCCTTGATAGGCTGCTGGTCAACCTCCGCATGGGCACCGAGCGGAAGGTTGACCTGCTTGGTGCCATTCAAATGATGACGGGCGCCTGGTAAGACATGAAGACGGACGCGGTGGACAACTGCTTCTGGAAGGCAAGGTTTGTGACGGCGGAACTTACGGAAACCAGTGAAGACGGCGACGAAGAGCGCATAGACGATGCGTTTCGTGAGTTGTCGTCTCTCTTCCCAGCTGCCCTTCCACCCGAAGTGTCTGCGGACGATTTCGTTAAAGCGGTCTGCAACGTTCAGGCTGTTACGAGCCTCGCTCATGAAAACATTGTACCTGCAGTCGCAGGGTCCCAGGATGCCCAGGCCGACAGCTGAAGTGGCGACGAAGGTCGTCCGAACGAGGCGGCGGCTACACATGCGTACTCCGCCGCTGAAGGAGCGGCAGCATTCGGCTTGATTCGCCGTTGTTGTGGTGACATGGAGGGAACCGGGCTGTCGCACCTGGACAGCCTCGATAAGATCGAGGCCAGCGTCTTCAACTTATTTCAAAGATGAAGCAGGCCAAGATAAGCGATTCTTTTTCACATAAATAAAACATTCTGTTGCATTGTGTGTGCGGAATTAGTGGTAATTCTTGAATGCACCGATTGTAGGTGATCGTCTGCCACTGGTAAGGTCTTGGGGCCTGTATTTTTTTATATCGAATTTTTCATATATCGAACTAATTAGCGATCCCCTTCGAGTTCGATATATCCGTGTTCGACTGTAGTATATTAAGCATATGGGATAAATTATTTCACAATTTGCTGTACATTTGAGGTGATCTAAAATTGCTACATGCTTGCTTTTCTTACAAGGATATCATCTTTCGTTACATGAGGAGTGCATAGCAAGTTTACTCCTACTAATTTCCAAGCAGCATTCGTCTCTGCACTACTCAATTGCCACTGATAAGAGTGTTATGTTCATGAGTGCTAGCAACCTAGAGTGTTTCAGGTAAGAAAGAGAATGGGAAAAGAACCCATAATACTTCATCGTGAAACTGCACAGAGTCAGTAAGGGAAAGTAGAAGAACCTTGTGTTCAGCGAAGGTTGCCTAGAAAATGTCCAAGTGAGCAGTTGCATACTTTTTTCTTGAAGTTCAGTGCATGTAAATCAGTTTTTCTTAGGGTAGTGCGAATATTTGAAATTTCAAATATGAATAGAACATTTTCCATATTCAAAACTTGTTCGATTAGTAAAATGCATGCTCGAATATGCGAAATTGGCCGAATATTCGGCAAAAGCGGCGATTATTCGAGAGCAGCGACAAAAGCATGAACACACCAGTACTGAACGACAACAGATCTTCACCCATCTGATTGGCATTGTGTCTAAAACAACGCTGCTGTAAGCGTAGTACATGATCCAAGGGTGCCGCTGTTTCGTGCCAGTGTGGGAACGCTAAGTACCGCGAGTCGCAACACCATCTTTATTGCGCATTAAAATGTCTTGCTCAGCTTGAAAAAAGTTTTTGTAAAATTTGCCCCACGTGATAAATGCACCCCTCAACTTTGCTTCTGTTTTTCGGAAAAAAAAGTGCATTTGTTATTCTAGTAAATACAGAAATTTGCTTTCATAAGTCTCATCAATGTGCTGCAGTGTATTTCATTAAGTTCTTTTGAAGTTAATAAAACTTACTGTTACATTATCTCCTGTTTTGCAACTCTCTATTACTACACACACATTCGATATTCGATTCGATATTCGAGGCCTGTTTTTTTTTTTTGCCTTATTCGTATTTGATTTGTATTCGACAATTTCAGTACTCACACACCCCTAGTTTTTATTACACTTATTACACAACTTTGTTGAAAATAAAATATGGAGAACACAAACTGTGGCTTGAGTGCTGGCCCGAACATGTGCCCGATTTAACCAAGAGCGCGGTAACAAAGAGCGACTGAGTACCTTCATGGATGAATATGGAACGATGGCGCGACCTTGCAGTGATCAAGGAATCGGGAGATACCTGTGACAAGGCAACAGGCAGAGCCATAAACTGAACCCTGTCTAGTAACGTTGGTATCTGCAATAGACCTGTCCCTGTTTGTCAACAATGTGACGTCATGCAGAGCATTGCCATCGACATCGCGATGGACAAGTTTCGCACTGCTTGGCAGCAAGCTCTAGCGGCTTCAACAGTTCGGTCAGGCTTTGCACACGATGGTACTGTCCCTTTCCAAGATTGCGCACGCACCAGCGGTTTGTTGAAAAGGTGCAAGTTGGTGGAATGCAGTATCCCAACCACTACACCATTTCCATATGGAAGAATGACCCTAAGTGTTGGCCAAACGTTAAGTTTGAAGATCCCTGTATACCTCGCGAGCATGCCTGGCCCATACAATGCAGAGGCCATGAAGCATTACGGCGTTACAATGAAAGGCCAAGTGCAGCTGGTGCTTCTCTCGAACTGGCACACCTATGCGTTGCCTTCCGTTGTCTGATGTCATTCGAAAATCGCAGAGCAGCGCAAAAGCTAACCACCACGCTAAAGCGGCCTGGTGCACGCGCACAGAACAAACCAGTACAAACTCGATCCATCCGTACGGCAGCATGAAACCAGACCGAACGCTGCAATCTTTTGCCAACTAGGCATGGAATGCATGCTTTTCAAAGCAACTCATGGAGAACCACCACCACGCCCTATGAGCTGTGGGCAGCGTCCACACTGTGCACTGTACCTGCATGGGCAGTTGAGTTGTAGCTTCTTTCTGTTCTTATTGCTCAGTAACTAAACTTTTATCCGGTCGAAAACAGGTGAGACTGTCGTGTCTGAAAACACAAACAAAATTTCCCTTTCGAGTGCTAGCCCCATGTAAGCTGCAGCAAAGTGAGGGCAAACGCGAAGATCTGCACAAAGTTCGGAACCACTGCTTCCTGGACGTAAGTGCATTCAAAACGTTAACACTTTTTATTTCTATTTTAGGGCTAGTCCTCTTCAAAGCAAACACGTTAGGTGCCCAGTCCGGGTACTGAGGAATGGGAGACAGGGCACCTGAGTTGATAAAATATACATGCTCACGAATGCTGCAGAAGCACAAATAACAAAATGCCTCAAATTTGTAGAATCCTCTTTACTTATCAGTGATGAAATTTAGTCCAGAAATCCTGCTCCTGTCGGACAGCTGCAATTTTACTCGGTGCACAGCTTGCACCCATGCTTTGCGTCGACTATTGTCTTTCAGAAGTCGAAGACAAAAAAAAAAGAAAAAAAGACTGATGCCGCTGCTTTTTGTCGTGTGTTTGGCACATCCTACATCGCAAAAGCTAACCACCATGTCAAAGTGGCCAGCTGCACACGCGCAAAACAAACCTGTACAAACTCGACCCATCTGTACGGCAGCATGGAACCACACCGAACACTGCAATGTTTTGCCAACCGGTCTGTTCCCATGTACTACGCACTAAAGTCACGTGACTGACGTCACTGCCTTTTTGTGACGTACCCCAGGACAGGTCTATTGGATACTGAGTGCAATGGGCTTGAGTTAAGAGTGGCAGTGAGAGTGAATGACTGGCCATCAGACACAAGAGGCGGTGGTTTCACTGAGTGCACCTTTTTTTTTTCTTCTTCCCCTTTCTCCCCTGCCCCCCACCGTTTGCAAAATGACACGAGAATCTCGCGCTCATTTGTCGAAGTATTGCTGCAAAGAAGTATGTGGTGTGCAGTAAGTTTAGATTTGAGAAATGTAAGCACCCTCCTCACTTTGAGTATCGCGATAAAAAAAAAAAGAAGGTTGCTTATAATCGAGTAAATATGGTACATGTACACCAACGCTGTACCTTTGCATTGGATTTCAAAAGGAATGTTTCAACTGTTCGATATAGCCAGTAATTCGAGTTTGACATTTCCGGGATCGGCTGCATACGTAACTCTTGCAAAAGTTCTCTGTCATCATAGTGTTTATCATGGTGACTGTTTTTTTCAGATAATTGGCCTGCTCAATGCCTTCACCCCGCAGAAGTCACTGGAGGAGTTCCAAGATGTGTGAGTACCTGCATTTGCTTACCGGAACTTCCCTGCAGTAGCTAGTGTAAAAGGCATGGTTTGGAAGTTAGATGCTTACTGATGCATAGAGTTTCAGAAGCATTAGAAATTGTGTAAGTAAATTATAACTGATGTGCACCTTTTATCAGATAAAATAAGTCACTTTGTTGTTACACTCGACTGTGGAATTGAAACCAGGTTCACGGTGTAGGCAACAGCCTCCTGTCGGATGGTATGCTGTTGCCAATGCAATCTTTTTCATACTTCGTTCTGAGTTACAGTTGCTATAGTTGCAGAAGGCTGTGACGTACACTGGGTATGGAAGTTTCATAAAGACCAAACAGTTGAAAACAGCGTTGCCAATTTATATTCGTTTTACCGAATTTACTTGCATAACAAACACACTCCCCCCTCCAAAAAAAAAAAAAACGGAACCAAAGTTGGGTGGTACGTTTATTATTTGAGGTAAATTTTACAATAGCATTTTTGTGGTGAGCAAGACATTTTAATGCGCAGAAAAGATAGCATTACGACTTGCGGTAATGCTTAGAGCCATGCTTGCTATAAAATTTAATTTAAGAAACAGTAAAAATGAGCTATGGCATCGGTATTGCACGACTCGGCGCCCGCTGCGACAACCTTTATGGAGACTGCCTTGTGCTCCAATGCCTTTCGTTTACGTTTAACTCGTGGTTAGCCCACAGTGACACGGAAAGGAAAGAATGATGCTGTCTAATGGTCAACAGCGAAAGAACGAACGAGCAGCACGTGGTGGTCTTCGTCGCACGTATAGTTTCTATAGTTTGTATGTTGCTGTATGTCCCACCCGTATCAACGCCGTGACACACACGATGTGTAGGCCAATGATCCTCACCGCACCGGCTTGGGTCCAACCAAAAAAAAAAAAAAAATCACTATGTTGCCAATGCAATTTGGAGATGCATAGCCACATTAGATTTCGGTAGTGTTCACGGGTGGTCGTAACTGAAGTCCCTCCATAATTTAGGGACTTTAGCCATAACGGGATAATAGATGTTTTTCACCACTGCATGCAGAACGGCTCACTATCGCATTTCTGTCTTATATCTGTGCTGAGCCTCTCAGCCATATGCTTTGAGCACAATGTCCGAAAGTGCATCTCGGCAATCTCAGAGAGCATGCCCCGACCATGCTTAAGTTTAGGGGCTCTAGCCTCTGCAGCACCAATGGCAACATGCCGTAGAGAGCGGTGGTAAAGAATTGCAATAGCACGGAGGAATGAGGCAGTGCTAGTAAATCATGTTACCGCTGCTCGCACGCAGCTATGAGCGGCAGCTTTATCAGTACGTGGGAGTTTCGAATCGCCACGCCGAGCGGCTTACGAACTATACTCAAACACCGTGGATCAAGTGAAGTGGGAGAGCCGTGGCCATTTGTGGGACTGCAGGGGTTCGAAGTTAAGGGTTGCTTTTATTATGCAGGAGAAAAAAATCCGAAATTTGACTACTTAAGTTGGAGGTGCGTTTATTACGTGAGTAAATATGGCACATTTTCCCAAAAAATTTAAAAAATACTAACCATTAAGTTATTTTTAATGTTTGCCTAAAACCTGGTATCATATGTTCAACAGCATAAAAATGCTGCTGATCACACTACCTCTGAGATTGCCTTTTCATTAGAGACTCCAAGATATCTGTTGCTGGAGGGTGTGATTTAAATGATGTGTAGATCTGCTGGTGCTGAACTCCATGCCTGTGGATATAACGAAATTGACATATGCTTGAGAATTTTCATTATAACGATGTTTTTGTTATATCCAGTTTCAACATGAAAATTCGAAAGAGAAACATGCAGCAAAAACATGGAAGTCATAACTCAAATCAACCTCCGAAGATTCGTTGCCATCACTGTGATATTGCACACTTTCCACAAGCGCCTCATCTGGCATCTCATTAGTATGAACAGCACAGTCACCTGCGATGTCAGTGCACGCTAAAGAACCCCAGGTGGTCGAAATTTCCGGAGCACTCCACTACGGCATCACTCATAATCAGAGCTTGTTTTAGGACGTTAAACCCCACAAATCAATAAATCAAGCCTGGAAAAAAAAAAGAAAAAAGAGAGAGAGAAACCTGCGCACACTCTAGGGCTTATCTATTCACATGCAATGAAGCCACGCTTGGATATGGGAGTCACCTCGCATGCATGTGCACTGCGGGGGGGAACACGAATGGCATGATGGCTAAATGAAAAAATCACACCTAAAGCTACGTTAGTGAGTGGAGCCTCTGCCAGCGTGCAAGCCACTGGGAACACGATATGACGTTCAGAGGGAGGAGGAAAAGACACAGCTGCAGCAAGAATCACGTCGCCGAGCTGAGAAGAAAGCGGGCTCGCCGCAGACAAGCATGCTCCCACCTCGTGTTGTGCTGGCAGCACTTTGTGGAAGCGAGGTTGCCGGAATGGCTGTGTGTGAGCCGTTTATGATGACGTCGCTTCGAGCTCCACTGTCAATGGGTAGCCATGGGAATGGATCCGTCCGCTGCTTGTGCCTAACATTCGATATTTGGGGCAAAATTACTAGGTTGTTGGTAGGGGAAAATATGTTATATCAAGGGTGTCTCCCACTGCCATTTCATTATACAGGGGGTTACAAATACGCATTTTTCTATGGAATCGCAGTGGGAAATTGAGAAACTTCGTAATATCGAGGAATTTGTTATATTAAGGTTCGTTATAGCCAGGTTTGACTATTTTGTTTACAGCGGAACCCCATTCATACATTTTCCACCGGACCAAGAAAAAAAAAAAGAAATGTAACGGCCGAAGAAATGTAAGAGTGAGGAAAGCTCTGAAAATGAATGAAAACAGTGCCTCTTTGACTTGAAACAATTTATTTCAGCAAGGTGAGATTAAGACTAAAAAATCGAGAATGGAAGGTTGCTGTTTCTTGCACTCGCTGGAAAGCACCACGTTTTTCAATAGCCTGAAAGGCCGCATTGCTGTCAGTGTTGCTTGGAGCTGCACTGTACCTGCGGAGGAGGCCCAGGGCTGCAACGGCATCTTCAAAGCTTGGATCTGCTAACTCCTGTGAATCTCGTGGTTTGTGCTCGTTATCATTATCAGTCAGCGGCTGCACTCGTGACCATGTTCACTGTAGTCTAGGTGATGCTTTGTCACTCCGGCGTTGCGACGGCAGCATCCACGGAGATGTAGTCATCTTATGTGACTCCCGTAGCACCCAGTGCATTAATAGCCTCAGTCTATTCCTGATCACAAGAGGTTCCTTCAAACTCTTCAGCTTCCATGGCAGTTTCCACTTCACTGTCCATACAACAGCGATACCTCGCAATGCAGTGCTTTGCAGTATACACGTTCACTTGAGTCCATGCTGAAGCAATGTAGGGCATAGCATCAAGTATAGAAACAGGGTGCGGACAGGTCCTTGAGATCCTGGAAAACCCTTGAAATCTAAAATTTTGTTTTCAAGGTCTTGAAGGTCCTGGAATTTCGTTTCAGTCCTTGAAAACCCTGGAATTTTGGGGATTTTCACAGGGTCCGATTGTACTACTTGAAATTCACGGTACTTGAACGTGTCTGGGCCAAACTTCACTGGATATCGCGTTCTGTGATGCCGCGATCGCGTAGTCAGACACGGTCAAAACGCCTGTACTCGATGGATCGAGGCATGTGCGCACGCCCGCAGCAGCGTTTTTTTTTATCTGGCTTGCTTCGGCTTCAGCTACTGATGGCCACAATGAGGCCACAACATCTTGAGCTCTCAGCAAAAAGTTTCCCGAATGCGCTTATTGCAGTAGAATTTACTAGTACTTGAAAAGTTTTCTTGCGGGTTCGCTTTTAGCGGTGTCCCTCGTAAACCCGCTAAAGAAAAAAAAACAACGAAAAGCTACAGAACATCCTCGCTAGCCTCAGCATCGTCTACTGGCCACATTGTGCGTTGTATACTCTGTCAGTGGTCAGTGCTTGCTTCGGTGCCGTCAGCGCTGTTTGGTTTTCCACGTGTTGGTTGCTGTGTGCGTTGTGATGGCATGATCATGCGTGCAGGTGGCATAATTTGGAGTAATGCCTGGGAAACGTACGTTCCAGAGCGCTTGGCTCAGCAACGATGATTATAAGTGCTGGATTGTGCCGGATACATCTGACCCCGACCATGCAAAATGCACATTGTGCAAGTGCTTCGACATTGCTTTTATGGGCGAATCTGTTCTCAAGAGCCACGCAAAAAGTACAAAGCACTGTGAAAATGTGAAAATGGCAGCCGGAAACTTGATACAGACCCACCTGATGGCAAAGCTCAAGTGAGCGATCGACCAGCTCGGCTCCATCCCAAGCGACTGATCTAAGCAGCGCCTGCAAGTTGCACGAGGTGGTTATCGACGCGGAAATTCTTTGGATAATGAAAGTGATTACCTCCCACTACTCGTACAGATTGTCGGCACAAAGCGGCGAATTATTTCAAGCGGATGTTCCCTAACAGCGAGGTAGCCAAATCGGTTTCATGCGGAGAAAAAAAATGCACGTATGTTGTGTCTCATGGACTCAGGCCATTTTTCTTGTCGTGCTCGCAACAAGAGGTACAAAAGTCCGACTATTATGTCATGCTTTTTGACGAGTCACTGAATGACTTCCTGCAAAAGAAGCAAATGGACGTGCATGTGCGGTATTGGGACTCCTCACACAAGGTGGTCACCATGTATTACACCTCCGCTTTTATGAGGCACTTCACGGCAGACGATATGCAGGAGGTACTTCTAAGGGCATTGGAGCCTTTGCCACCTTGGCAAGATTCTTCAGATCTCAATGGATGGGCCGAATGTCAACCTAAAATTTTTTGGGAACATGCAAGTACATTTTCAGGAAAACCATCAGGTCCATTGTGCCGACTTGGGAACATGTAGCCTCCGTACCGTCCACAATGTCTACAAGGCAGGTGTTGCAGCCAGTAAGTGGGGAACCGACATTCTGCTGTCAAGTATGAGTACACTCTTCCATGACTCGCTTGCACGAACGGATGATTTTTCAACCCTGACTAACCAGGGCAAATTTCCTCTGCCATTTGTTCCCCAGTGATGGGTGGAAAACACATTTGTAATTGAGAGAGCTTTGCTGCTTTGGGATGATCTGATGAAATATGTGGAGACTGCTAGACTGCTAGGAGGCGGCTGCATTTCGATGGAGGCGAAATGTTGAGGCCCGTGTACTGTGCGATGTCAGTGCACATTAAAGAACCCCAGGTGGTTGAAATTTCCGGAGCCCTCCACTGCGGCCTCTCTCATAATCATAGGTGGTTTTGGGACGTAAAACCCCACAAATCAATCAATCAAGGAGTTGGTGATTTGCTGAGGGTGGAGGTTGATAACCCCATTAACCACACTCCACTTGAAAAAGTGGATATCGGTCCCAAGTGTGAACAAGCACTCAAAGATTCAAAAGCTAATGCGAAGGATGTGTTCCAGTTCAGAATGGAGTGCAAACAATTTTTGGCAGCTGTGACCAAGAAAATACTGGAAAGCAGTCCCCTAAAGTCATCTGTGGTTAGAAGCAGGCACGTAGCCAGGATTTTTTTTCGGGGGGGGGCCCAAGGCCTAAATGTTCGCAAAAAAGTGGTTCCATGGCAAAATGAAAAAAAAAAGTTGCCCGGGAATACAGAAGGCGCTTAATTATTAGAAGAGAATGAAAACAGTGGAATGGAGCATAAAAGGCGAGTTAATCAGAGATGGAAAGCATGTTTTTTGACACTACAATAAAGCTAGTGCGCGTGCACCAGAAAAAATACTTTCCCACCAAGTAATCTCGACCGAGAAGGGTCAGAGTCAGTGACGTAAAGAAGAGTGACAAAAAGAAAAGGGGGGGGGGGGGGATGCGAAGGAATCTGGCGCCCACTTACGGATGTGTAGTAAATAAAAAAAAAAACAATTGTCGGACGCTTTCTCTACCCAACTTCTCATACTGTCTGAACAACAGGCCTGCGAGAAGAACGTGAGCCACTTTGTTTTATGACAGCAATTCTTAAACCAAAAACAGAAATACTTGGGAAAACAATTTTATTGAACCACAAAATACCAAAATACGGATGCTTTCATGACAAAAAAATATGCAGAACACTGACATTCGTTTTAGCAAGCACTTGTAAAGAATGGCATTGGGAATGGTTTTACGATATAATAAAAGTCAATGCAAAAGAAGAAAAAAAAACGCACATGCAGCTTTGCCGAAAAGAGGTTCACACTGCAATTTTCATGCGTCTCGGTTTCTCCATAAACACAGCGATAACTTCGTCGACATTCACTTGCATCCGGTGAATGGACATAAGAGCCAGGCCATTAAGCCGCTCTTCAGCTGTCCGGTTCCTCAAATATGTTTTTATTCTTTTGAGTGTCGAGAAGCTGCGTTCTGCAGCAGCTGTAGTCACTGGGAGCGATGCCAATATCTTGAGGAGTGTGTGAACATTCGGGAAGAGGGCTTTGTCGCATTCAGCTAAAGCGTCCGTCGCAAAGCGGGGAAGTTCCTCCTCTTTCTTGGCTTGCCATTTGGTTTTGCAGATTCCCCATTCACCTTTTAGTGTAAGGATATGCGCTGTTGTCATATCTCTGAGGTAAAAATCGAAGGCCGGCTGCACAGATTCAAATTTGCCCTTGGAGGCGTGCTTTGGCAACACAAATTGCAAACTTTGCAGTGTTTCCCGATGGTTTGCAAAGCGCCGTTTGAGGGAAGCTTTCAGGTCATCTATGTAGGGTATGAACGTGGCTCGCCTGTAGTACTCTTCCGCAGAACTACAAGCGTAGTTTGCCCGGTATCTCTGTGTTCCTACCACCCGTGGAATCTCGCAATGCACTCCGAACTCCGCCGCTCTACCTTGACATAGAGAAAATATTCTGTAGAATTCTGCCTCCGCGTTAGTTCTCATCTCTTCTAGTTTAGTCAGCACCAGGTCAACCTGATCCAAGGCGACGCTCATGTCAATAGACGGGCTTTGCAGATACACAGACAAGTGGTGTGTGTGAGGCCTAGGAATGTCTCGCTAACAGAGAGGCATATAAGAAAGTTTGGCGAACAGATTCGCTGGTGGAGGCAATGAGCGGTTGACGCTGCTGCTTTGTCAGGGAAGGTGTCCACGAACTCTTCAAGTGAACGAACTATCTCGGGAAGTGCCTCCCCAAACAGTGCGACTGAATCATGACGTTCCACCCACCTTGTCTCACAATATCGGTGCAGCCGGCGGAAAGACTTTGTAGACGCCTCTAGATGTTTTTTCAGGACCGCTGTCCTCTTTGGTGACATACGAAAGAAAGTGCATACCTCACTAATTGTACCAAAGGCCCGTCGAATGTCTTGGACAGCTGAGGCATCGCTTAAACAAAGGTTCAGAGAGTGCGACGAGCAATGCGTGTACAAAGCCGTTGGGAAGTCCTTCAGGATGAGCGCCTGCACGCCGTTGAATGCCCCACTCATCGCTGCTGCTCCATCGTATCCTTGGTCTCTCATCATGTTCAAGTGCAGGCCAAGATTCAGCAGCTCCCTTTTCAGTGTGTGTGCCAGGCTAGAAGCACTGACGTCGTCAACAGGTACAAAGCAGAGGAAATCTTCCCGAATGCTCGAACTAGTGGGATCGACGTAGCGTACGCACAACGAGAGCTGCTCCGTTTGGGATACATCCGTTGTTTCATCTGCTAGCACCGAAAAAAATCCGGTCTCGTTTGCCTGTCTTACAATTTTATCTTGTGTGAGCTTGCCAATTATCGAAATAATTTCATTTTGAATGGACGGGCTTGAGTAAAGAGCATTGTTGCCTGCTGTACGAATGTGATTCGCCAAAATTGTGTCTCCGCCATTCGCTCGATAACGTAGGAGCGCCCTGAAGTTGCCGTCGTTCTGCAAGGGTTCTTCAAGAGAAAGACGCCGCGAATCCTTGTCACCTCTCAGCGCGAGGTCTTGACGGCCGCACAGTACAACTGTCTCGACAATCGCGCGCAACTTTGCCTTGTTGTCCTCGAGTTCTCCCTTTGCTTGCTGATTAAGCTGTATGTGGACACTGCTTGACTTTCCTCTGGCGACTCTGAGAAAGGATTCGGCGTCAACCGTTGCCGCCTTGTGATATTCAGTCTGCGCATGATTCTCGAATATATCAATGGCATCCTTCCATTTCGTAAACGGGACTGTTACGAGGTTCCTACATGACTGGTGAGAGCCTTTGCCTGCTCCGCTCTTACGACAAAAAGTACGCAGGTTTTGCAGAACGCTCCCTTCCGCACGTGAGAAAATGCAAGCCATCCGTATCGCTGCAGCCAGTGAGATTGAAACGTGCGCCTTTTCCCGTTTTTGGCTACCGAAATTTCAAACTTGTAGCTCGGAGGTGGCATCCACACGTTAGAGTATACCTCTTCTCTTATGTCGTCGGGTATGTCAGTGCGATTGACAAACATGCCGATATCATTACGACAAAAAGGGCTATCAGCTTCCTCATCGTCCTCGCAGTCATGCGTTCTCTCGGCATTCAAGTCTGCACGTGTTGTGGTGTTTTCGGAGGTAGAGCCACCGTCTGGTAATGCAAGGCTTCGTTCCTAAATGCACGATAGAAATAAAAAAATAATCATACGTAAGTTTTCTTATCATAGTTGTTTTTACTTTATGCTACAATTAATTACTGTCGCAGGACTTACGACAAGTTCCACTCTTACAAGCAGCCTAAATAAAAATGACTCCGAGTATCCGTACATTCAATACATTTCATTTCACGCCACATGTGCCTGTCTTACCGCTCGTTGATCTAGACTAGATACAATCGAATCTCGTTAATTCAAACACGCTTATATAGAATTGACGTTGTGGTCCTGTGAAAGTCACCTGTATTCTAATGGGCAAAAACGATCTATTATCATTATCATGGCTGTGAACCCTTTTCCTTCCCTAGCGATTCGCTACTGGAACTGAAACAACTTACTCCAATCTAATCCGCACATTTTCTCCAATTTACACGAGCCCAAAACTTGCCTGCGTTTTGGAACCGAGTATTCAACCGCAACCACATTCGCGCGTTTGTTAACAGGTTCTCATGATCTCATCGGAGGGTTCAAAGGGAGTGTCATCGTGATTAGGAAAGGGCGACAGAGCAGATTATTTTTTTGCGAGTACGCGTACGTTCGTTTTGCGTTCCAACCAAGTGTATGGTGATTTGCCGCCTTCATTGCGAAAACTGACGTGTAAGAAAAAATATTTGGCATGCTGAATACAGCTGCGTCGCGTGTTTTTCCGCACCCGAGGCCGTGGTGACTGTGAGTAGCGCAAAAGCAGATATCCGTGCCTCGAACACAAACGTACATGCGGACATTTGTCATCTTTGTAGACCGAACTGTCAAGGTAAAAGATCTTGAATTAACACGCGAACTGTGTTATATATACAATAAATTTAACTGCCAGAAGAAAAATTGCTCAGTCAACAACGACAAACTGTACATTTCTCTTTCCATCTTTGTCTTATTTTTTAATCGTTAACATAGCAGCACGGTACAGTATTATTTATAAAAGCTGCTACAAATACCTTTAACTTCAAGTGCATTTTTATATTGAAACAGCAAAAATTTGGTTTGCGTTGGACTCGAGTAAATTCGGCCGTCTGAGCTGGAAAAGAATGAGTATTTTACGGTTGGCGTAACCAGTCCATCCAGTTTTCAGTCATTGAGCCATCATTGCTAATGGCCCTAATTGGGCCACTAGCAAGTGCGAGTGATAAGAAAACGAAAAAGCGTCATGTAGTCATGCCCATAGCAAGTATACAAGATTTGTAAAGCGATGGCTGCAGTCGCGCTATACGAGGCAAATTGAACCCCTCGACCACATAGCACCAGATTCATAGTGTTTGAAGAGTCATCTCAGAAAAAGATATTTATGGCGAAACCAGTATCATATATAGTGTTGCTCAGAAGCTCACAGGCGGAGAATCATTACTCCCATCTTCAAAGCGGACGTTACAAGCAAAGGCAATAAGAAATACAGGACCCACCTTTGGAACTTTAGCGAAGAAGCTGGTTAATTTCATCGTTGATCCTGGTCGCTTCCTGGCCGTTGAAGTTGAACCCTGGCTGGCACCTTCTTTCTCCATGGCTGCGTGTTGTTATGCCAGAGGACCCCGACAAAAATTTGCTTGCTCTGACGGAGCGCTGAAGTGCGGGGCTGAATCACGCCTTGCCGTTCGGGCAGCCGCATATTACTGGAGAGCTGCATACGCGCTCATTCAGCAGGTGGGCGTCCGAACTGTACAGATTGTTTAACCTGTTTACTTGTTCCGCCACGCGGGGCGCCTGCCCGGCGACACAGGCAGCGGACAAAGGGTGGTGGGGTTCGCAGAGGCGCCAGGGGGGGTCGTACGGGTTAATGGGTCATCGAAGCGGACGCTTCCCATACTTCCCACGCTTTCCAAGTTTTCGGTTATCTTCCATCTTCAGGTCGGGGAAAAACTCTGCGGCTGCGGCAAACCAAACCCGTACGCGTGCGTGTTCCCATACCGCGCAGCTGTCAGTCAAAGCACCTGATTACTCCCTAAGTTGCCGCCACTACGCGCGACAAAGACACCGCTCCTCTCGTTAAGAAATATAAGAAAAGAGATGTCCGCAGGGAATCCACAGGTGGAGTCAACACTACCTTTTTCTGTTGTCAGCAGTGCTCAGGGGCCGCACCTCAAAGCCCCGTGCACCCTGGCAACTTCCAAGAGGACGGAGTACACCCCCAAGACGGGGCAACCTCTTTCGGAGAAAAGGGGATTGCCCAGGCGTGGAGCCAAGGAACAGGAAAAAGCCGGGAGGACAAAGCAGAGCAGAGAGCGATGGGCCACGACAAACGACGGCCATGAGACATCGTCCGTCCGCCTCCTGAAGAGAAGTTCCGCATATTTTTTTCAGTGCAACAATACAGTTTCTTTAAAATTTAATAATTCGTAATCGTGCCTTAATTCACCATTCGACTACGATCTGACACTGTATGATGTCCTGTCATTCTCTGCATTGTTCCTTGGAGCAATCCAACTACCGAGCGCCCAGACCGTAGAACTGATGCGACGAACAAAAGTCCCACGAAGAGCGGACAGATAACGTCGTTTTGTCTGGTTTGGAAGCCGTATGGCAACATTTTGTTCGTTCTGGTAATTTTGTTTCGAACAAGCTCGTCTTCTTGAAAATGTCCTGCGTTGCACAGCTTTCTCTCTCTCTCCGCAGTCACAGAGCAGTCACTGCTTCCGATAATTGGTTTCAGTTGGTACGACCGTTATGTCAGGAAGATAAATACGGTCGTCGCTGTCTTGGGAATGTTCGGCTATCGGGTTGCGATCTCGGAGGTCATTCTTGTGCTGTCACAGTCTTTCTTTGAGGTTTTTCGTTTCGCCGGTGTAGCTCGTATCGCAGTCAGCGCAAAGAATTGGGCTCTCTTCCTCGGCGGACCAGTCTTTGGCAATATGTAGAGAACATGTGTTCGAAAGCTTCTCAGTCGCTCGGATGCCTTCTTTTCTGAGAATACGGGCGATGGTACCGCTAACGACTCAGACATATGGGAGTGTCGTGTTTCTGTTGTGATGTTGATTCAGGAGCTGGACGCTGAATTTCTCAGCAAGCGTTTCGTGGTTTTGAAATTGAAGTGCTTTCGGAATAAAGGTTCTTGGGTAGCTGCTCTTGGCGAGTTCCTTGACTATCGTGTGTTGTTCATTTGTTTAAGTCCGTACGCCGCTACTCGCACTTGTGCCTCTATACCCCTGCGTCAATGGCTGACTGGACGGATTTCGGGGGGGGCCCGGGCCCCCCTGGGCCCCCCCTTGCCTACGTGCCTGGTTAGAAGCCTGTCCTCTCTAGACCCTCGGCTCATGCTCCAAGCCGGATCAGTGCCTGGTGGGCCTAAGGAAGGTGCTAGACAACTTGACCATAGCAGGAAGACTGAGTGACAGCCAGAGGGATAGAGGGAATGTGCGCTTGCAGAGTACACCGAATTGCTGGAAGAGTTCAAGCATGAGCTTCACCTCCTTGAGCGGAGCTTTAGCAGGCTGGATGAATTCTTTCACAAACTCTTGATCTCCCATCCATCCTACAAAGAGCTGTGGAAAACAGTCAAGCTCCTTCTTGTTCTTAGCCATGTACAAGCAAGCGTTGAACGAGGGTTTAGTGTCAACCGCCAGATCTCCGTAGAGAACCTGAAAGGCTTGTCATATATTTCACAGCGTGTCATATGTGACGCAGTGGAGAGGGCAGGTGGCATTTTAAATGTCACCATAACAACAGAGCTAAGAATGGCTGTGTCCATAGCAAGGCAGCACTATGGTGCACACTTAGAATCAGAGAAGTGCCAAGAAAATGCAAATCAGACAAAAAAGGCGCATGATTATGGAGGAAGTTGAATGCATGCAACTGAAGAGAAAGAACCTTGAAGCAGTTGTTGCCGATTTGGTAACCTCTGCTGATGGCTTTGCTGAAAAGGCAGAAGCTACTGGCGACATCAGACATGTAGTAAAGTCCAACAGCATGCAAAAGACTGCGAAAGTCAAAACCGAAGAACTTGATAGCATTAAGATGCAAATAGAAAAAAACTGAAGGGCCTGCCTTGAGCTTCAGAACTTGTAGTCTAGTGAAACTGTGCAATAAGTAAACAGAATATCCTTTGTTTTGTGCAATAAAATTTACTGTGAACTACAATCGTGTGATTTAATTTTTGTCAAAGGTCCTTGAAAAGTCCTTAAATTTTTCTCTTGGAAACCTGTACGAAAGCATTCGATCGTGTCGCCCATTGTCGCCTTATTTCAAAATTATCTGCCCTCCGATTAGACTCCTTCACTTTATCTTGGCTACGCAATTTTCTGTCACTTCGCAAGCAGTTCACAATCGTTAATAATTCTTCCTCTCCCTCTTTGTATGTCTCTTCTGGCGTCCCACAGGGGAGCATTCTTGGCCCATTACTTTTCCTTATCTACGTCAACGTCCTCCCAACTAACATATCATCGCATATCAGAATCTTCGCTGATGACTGCATGCTCTACAGACCTATAAACTGTCCTAATGACCACTCCATCCTTCAAGATGATCCGGACACTATTTCTAACTGGTGTAGCACTTGGCTTATGAGGTTGAATACTAATAAGTGTAAAGTTGTTTCTTTTGGACGTAAACGGGTCATGTCTAACTTCACTTACCATATACAAAGTGACAGGCTCTCCACAGCGACTTCTTACAAGTATCTTGGCATCCACCTTACACTAGGGCTTTCCTGGTTTGATCACATCACCAATGTTTGTGCAAGAGCCTCCAAAACATTGGGGTATTTACGCCGAAACCTTTCATCATTGTCCCACTAACATTCGCAAAATGTCATACCTAACTTTCGTCCGCCCGCAACTTGAATATGCCTCATCTGTTTGGTCCCCTTCCGCTCAGTATCAAATTAACATGCTGGAAACAATCCAGAACAGAGCCACCCGTTACATTTCTAGGAACTACGACATCAATTCCAGTGTGACTCAGCTTAAACTCCATCATTCCCTCCAAGCATTAAATGTTCGTCGTCACGTGGCCTTGTTATGCCTATTTCATAAGTACGTCTACAGTAACAAAACAGCGTCGTTGCACCTTCAACGCCCGCTCTACACGTCGTGCAGATTACATAACCATCTCAGCTTCACTTGCATTTTTGGAAACACAAACGCGTTCAACACATCAGCACTGCCATAAGCCATCCGCATGTGGAATGATCTTCCCGACGATATCGCCTCTGATAGTAACCCCAACACGTTTCAGCAAAAACTTCAGATGCGTTTCCTTAATATTTCATCTTGATGTTCTTTTACTTGTTTTTTGTTTTCCGAGCCTTTTATGTTACGGAGTGCTCTCATATATATTTCATCACCATGCTTACGTATTGCTGACTTATTGCTTTGTTAAATTTGTGCGCCGCATTTTTTTGTTGTTGTTGTTATTACTAACCTACATTGTACCGTTGTTGTTTGGAAATTTACATGCGATTTTCACTGTAACCCCCCCTTACTCAATGCCTTCGGGCCTGTAAGGTGTTTTCAATAAATAAATAAATAAATAAACCCTGAGAAATTGCCGTAGGCTGCTGTGCGAGGCAGTGCTTCATGGTGTTCATCCTGTATGAAAGCTTCAAGTTGTTTTTGACACTGGCGTCCAAGGGCTGCAATTGGCTTAGACGGAAAAACACAAGCTTAACATTTCGAAGAAACGGTGGATTTCTCGGGTGGGTAGTACAATTGTATAGAAAAAGGAGAACAGTCCTGTACTGCGAACCCGTCTTGTCAAAGTGCTGAAGAAATGTTTTGAACAAGGCACAGGTCATCCATCTACGATGGTTGCTTCTGTAAGGGCATGGCAGTGCATGAATTTCCTTGAAGCATTGTGGTTTCTGATATTTGCCTATTACCTATGGCTTTAGTTTGTCTGGTCCATCTGTGTTACTGCAAAGTAGCGCCATCAGTCTGTCTTTACTGCATTGCCTTGCAGCTTGCAACTTCGATGGCTGCACCTGAAAGGAGAGGCCTGTTTCACCGGCATCGAAAATGTCATGAGGCTCATACCTCTCAATTACAGCAGATAGTGTGGCCTTCCAATTGTCAACAGTTTTCACGTTCACACTTGCCGCTTCTACGCTCACCGTCTTATAAGCGATGCTGCACCTCTTCGCAAAACGGTCGATCCATTCATTTGACACCGCAAAGTCAGTGATGCCCAGCCTGTTGGTTATCTCCATCGCCTTCTCACTCTAAATGCTGCTGTCGAAGTAAATACCAGCAGCGTAAGCATGTTTAAAGCATGGAAGAGGAGTGTCATTGAGGTTCGTGTACTTAGTGCAACGAGCCTGGTTGGCTTTTGGGCCGAAGAGTGTGGCCTTCCCTTCTATGTCGGCACATTTCGAGATGATCCTGTTAAGCGTTGAGGGTGCCAGTACAAGCTCTTTGGTGATGTTGACTGTTTTCCACGCTGGCTGCTTGTCGGCTGTGTTAAGTATGTCCACCTTTTTCTCAAGGGAAAGCACCTTCCACTTTCCAATTGCATGACGCCATCGAGGCATGTTGATAATGGTGACAAGTTCAGCAATGCTTATGAGGGTTAAAGCACACAGACGATTGGAAGATGAGTCACAGGAGCATGTGCCTGCGGCAGTGCTTTTATCAGAAAGCTGCTGGCCATCATACACTTCCAGCATTCCAAAGTGAAAGACGGCTCTGACAAAGGACGATGATGATGAGTTCACGTATGCAATAGTGGCAGCAAATACCAATCTCAGAAGCCTTATTTTCGCCCACTGCGGGCGCTACACATGTCATGACGCCATTTATTGCACAAATCTCTGAGGTCATGCATTTACTTGCGGGAAGTGGAATCTTTTCATAGTTGCACCTGTGGGTCAAGCAAGGCCAAATAGCGTGACAAGTCAACATGGCCGTGCTTTCATTCCCTCTTGGCTGACTTGCTGTCCGCTTTGGGGCGTAGCATGCGCGAACAACCCACAATCGCACGTAAGTGTGGGGTTCGGAGCTTAGATTCTTTGGTTGTAACCAACTTATTACATAATGTGATAAGTATAGGGAAGAACAAGCACCTCCACGTAAAATACAAAATGTAATCATAAAAGAAACTTGGCATGACTACCATAGGCCAACCGCCTTTAAGATGAACTCGAAGGGACCATGAGAATTTATTCGTCTTATTAGAAATTTGTTTTTATCAGAAGTGCACCCCAAGAAAAGATATGCCACTTGCCCACGTGAATCCAAAAATCTTACTTCAAAAGGTCAATAAAGTAGACTTATAATTGGGGAAAAATTACCAACAAAACCATTTACCCAACTTGAAAACTGTGTTCAAGTGTTGGCAAGCAGCCATAACATCTCTTATTGATTTTAAAAATCCTTGGTGCCTCTTTGCTACTGGGAAATGTTCATTAGAGAACTTAAGCAGGCATACAATACCTCCCATTTCAAAGGCACCTTAAGCATTGTGGCACATCTCTGAGGACATTCCCACAAGGACTCGTTTATTCCTTATTCTAGAAACTAGACCTGTTTTCCTTCACGGCAGCTTTCCTGCAGGTGCAAAGTGGCCAAAAGGTCTATTGTATACACTTTGTTATTGTGGGCACAAAGCTGCCTTTACTTCTTTCATACTCGCCCCCCCCCCCCCCCTTTTCTGCCCTTTTCTACCCCCCCCCCCCCCAACCTGGGAAAACAAGGGCTCCCTTTTTGTTTACTTTTGCTTTGCTTTACCACTGCTTTCCAAGTGGGGGATGATGGCTTCCTGCCTGCTTAGGTACCCGGAGGTATGGTATAGGCCTTCTGCCTTGTGCTCTTTTGTACTCTCCCTGCAGATATTGAACAGAAGGTGGAGAGACAAAAAAAAAAAAGAGCTGGCAGCCCCTAACACTTGCGGCTGCCAGCAATAAAACTCTGGAATAGAGTTTTATTCATGGTTACCTGTGTGGCACTGTCTTTGTAGTCTTGGGTCCTTTTATACTCTCCCTGGTGGGGAGATAACCAAAAAGAAAAAAGAAGGAGACATGTATCCAGTCCTTGGTGCCTCTTACAGCTATGTGTGGTGGTCCCTGTCATGGTCCTCGTCCACAGCACTAGGAAGTTTGTCTTAATAAAAGTGCAACTGTGAGAGGGTGTATCTTAAGGGGTCTCTCACCAAGCCACACGGCAATTTCACTGATACAATGCATGTTCTTAAGCACCTAATAAGAAGTGCTCTACTGCAAGAATCTTTCTAATTGATCCATTATTAGCTGAGATAAAAATGTTTCAAGCGACACAAAACAAGGATTTCAGGAGGTGAGGGTCACTGCCAGCACGACACCCTCGCCACATGCCGACGTGTCGGGGTGAAGCAACAAACACACACACGCGCAAAAATAAGCTGTGAAGCAAGCACTATTGTGCCTGAAGCTGGCAGGGATCTGCGAGGAGCGGCCGCCTTCTGATTGGGCAGTTTGTTGTTCAGGCTGCCGATGTGCACTCTTGACAAGTGTCACGTGTCACGGTTTTTACTTACGCAGAGAAATTTTCTGGTGAAGTGTTGGGCAGTAATGGTGTGGGGCATCATCCTCTGCACTTGCCCCGTGATGCTTGTGAGATAAGAGGAACTGGCACTCAGTTTGAAAGTTAAGTGCCTTCCACACGGTATGTAGTGATGTGGTTCTTGGTAGGCGTGATCGTGAGTGTGCAATGTTCACAGCGTGTTTGTCAGCTCAAAATGGCCAGACCTGGTGAGCAGTCCTCCCTAAGAGGATTTTTTTTTTCGTATTCAGTCCATGAAAAACCAAACAGACATACCTATGTCGTTCGCTATACCCAAGAATTCGTCTTGACCAAGTTTGTTTTAACGACCCTCATCCACCTTCTTGTGTAGTTGTGCATATATAAAACCCTTGGGGGCGCTGGCACTCCATTTATGTTGGGCTGTTGCCTTCACTGAAAATGTTCACATACTGCATGCTGCCTGTGAGAGATGGGATGCTTTGCATTGACTAACATTGTGAGTGGTGGCACTGGCTAAGATTCCTAGGCTGCCTGATACAATACAGGATAATACCTAATAAACACAATAAAAAAGTAGCACCACTGCAGCTCAGCTGGTAAGAGGATTGCATGGGTAATGTGAAGGTATGTTTTTTAGCTTATATTCAGCTCATTTTTTTTTATCATTATATATTCCTTTAGTTCCCTGTGCATTCTTTAGCATTCACTACGTGGCACGCGATGGGGCAATGACTATTTGTTATTTTTGTGAAAGCTTAAACATGACTTTTGTCTGTTGGCTTAATATGATTGTCACACACGAACTATATATATATGTGCAATGACAGTTAAAGAACTTCAGGCAACAAAATTCTCACCAACGAGAACAGTGATGCTGTCAAGGGCTCGAACACGAATGAGAGTTGCACTTTATGGTGACGTTTCGGGAGGCCGTTAGCAGCTCTAATGACGACGATTCCAAGTTGAGGATTGTGTTTGCCTAAGCTCGTTACCTGCACATAGTGAAGAGGGTTCCAGCCAACTACTCTGACAAGGACAAAAATGTAGATAACACCTCAGCGAGCCCACTTAAGCTCGAGAGTCCTTGAGTATGTGCTGGAGCGGGGGTATGGTGTGGCTAGATGGCATTTCAGTGTCGACCCAGTGCATGTAGAATGCTGTTGATGAAATCGAAAGGACGATCTTTGCGGTACCTAAAAAAACACAAGTAGAACACTGCACATTTCATGAATCAGAACAGGGCAAGTTCCCTTTTGCGAAGAATGGAGTTTTGATTGTCAAGGGGCCCAGGAGTGAAGGCTGTGCAGTCTGTCCCATGAACTGATTCCAGAACCATGGGCGGTCCCCGCAGCCAGAAATCATGGAAGGTGTATAAACCATGCATTTCCTGTGGTTTTAAAGCCAGCAGAAGTTGTACAACAATGTTCATGCACCATTGTGGAACAAAATTCAGCTCTTGGAAATCTACGACTTTTTTTTTACCATGTGTAATGAACCCTCCCCCCAAATTCACGATAACTTTTTTGAAAAAAGAAAGACAAAAGAATGAAGAAAAAGTGTTCCTTACACGAGTAAATAGAGCAGCGATTCTAAGATGGAGGCACTTGGTGGCAGGAAAGACCAGCTATTGCTCCACGAACAGTTTTTGTGCCATCTTTTTATTTTTTCCTTTTTTACCACCGATGATGAAGGCATACTACTTCTTGTGCATTGTGAAGAATATTGTTTTGATTTTGCATAGTTACGTATTGATGATGCAAAAAGGAGTGTCTTTCTAAAAGAACTTACTGTATTTATTCGAATATAAGGCGAGCTTTTTTTCCCGAAAACCGCATCCTCGAGGTCTACTCTCACCTTATATTCGAGGTTCAGTCACCGACCGATAATTCAGACGCCGATAATTCGGACATGCTCGGTAATTCAGACAGCCGCACGGTACCGTCAGTGTCCCCATAGACTTAATGTGTTAAGACGACCAATATTTGGGACGGTTTCTAGCTCTAAATGAGATAATTCGGACTCCGTTCACTGCTGTCAAGCACACTGAATGTGCCACCATTATATCCTCTGGTGCGCCGACGAGAGAAAGTATGGCCTCAGAGGTCACATACAAAACTGATCTCTGAGGCTTAGTTTAAGTCGCACAGTCATTGCGATCACTGCATCCTGTTCCGACACCCCGTTCGTAATTCGTGATTACAAGTACAGGTCACGTCGGGTCCGTGATTGCTTGATCGATCAGTGCTCTCACGTTCTGTCTTCAGTGCCTGTTTGTTTATTTCACATTCGAAGACGTCTTTCTCGTGACATTAAGCAACAGATCACATCTAGTGGTATGAACGATGGCCTCGCAGTCCACACCGACAAGCAGGCCAGTGAAAACGAAGCAGCAGGTATGCCACATTGTCAGCATGGTGCTGACAATGTGGCATACCTGCCGACACCTTGAAAACAGTGCGAGCAGACGTAATCAGCAACTACTTCCATCACACTGGATTTACTTTTGCTGATTGCAAATGAGCCCAACTTCGCAACATAAGAGCCTGAACTGCTGCCGATCATGAGCTGAAATGCGGACATCGTTGATTAGCTCGAGGCTGCTATGGGGCGATTCATGCCACCACTACATTTGAAGACATTGTCAACATCGTGGCGCGGTGTTGTCGTGCGCTGAACTGGACAATTATGAAATAATTGCACAAGTTCTCCAAATGCCAAAGAATGACTCCGTCTCGGAATATGTGCCACGAGCTATGGAGCTGTGACGTGCGGATGTGACTCATGCATTTGCTGTCCTTGTATCGTTGTAAACTGTCAGAAATACATGCGCACTTGGTCTCACGTAAGCGGAAATGCGTGCAGCAACGCATCTACCACTTCTTCTTAGCCCAGGGTCCTTAAAACACAAATAAAATGGTCATTCGCCTTATATTAGTGTGCACACAGTTTTTCTTTTTCGAGGGTCCTTCAACTCCCCCCTCGAATAAATATGGTATCCATTATTATTAATAATTTCCTTCCTGTGTGCTGGTAGCCAGAGCAACAAAATTGCTGCACTAACGAAAGGGAAGGGGTCAAGGGCTCTTTCTTTATTTGTCAGAAACAACTTAATGAGCAAACAGACAATGAAGCCAGGAAAGCATAGGGGAAGTTACTTGTGGTATTGTAATTGTGGAGAAAGTATGTAGAAAGGAATTAAAGTGAACGAAAAGACAAACCTTGCCTTCGGTGGGAACCGAACCCACGACCTTCGGATGTCGCGTCCGATGCTCTACCAACTGAGCTACGAAGGCGGTCGTCCCCCCGTCCACTTTATTGTGTATTTATGTACGTATTATCCTGGGAGTGTTAGGCAGCGCCACTCATGGCCAAGGCGGCATGCATGGAACACACTTTCTTGCCAGGAGGCGTCACAAATTGCTGCACTGTATTTTAGCATTTCATATGGGTATTATCTTGGACAGCAATAGCAGAAAAGTGCATACAATCGGCCCTTAAATTTTATCATATGCAAGTTAGCTTCTTTGGTATGAATTTAGGATGATACAAATATTTTGCATGCTGCTGAGGAATTCATGTTATCAAGATGCTGCTATAAAAAAGATATGTTCAAGTTAGGTGGGACATTTTTGTAATGAGGTTTGACTCTATTCTGTTGTGAATGCAGACCTGCCAAGTTTTACGATTTTATCGTAAAGTGCCCGATTTTCAGCACATCCTTACGAGTACCGTAATGATAGCTGCATTTTTGCGATTTTTCATGTTTCGTGACGAAAACTTCGCAAAATAAATGTTGCTACCTACAATCAACTCCACCTTCAGCCTTTTCATGAAATTGTGTTGGAAGAATTACCCGCTGAAGTAACTAAGGAAGAACGGATCGATGAACAGTGGCGGGCGGTCTCTGCTTTTCGAGAAGTCGATGGTAGTTTGAAGTATGCTAAACTTTCAGAATTTATGTTGGGCGTCTTGACACTCCCGCTGAGTGTGAAAGAATCATCAGCAAAGTCAAAAAGGCACGCACACAGTTTCGTGCCTCCAATGTCTAAAGAGACTTTGGAACAGTTGTTTGTCGGAAGACGTGCGCAGTCTCACTCAGGGAAGTGCCACGAACAGGTCTTTAATAGACTTTCTGATGAAGGCCAAGGCTGCAACGGCCTCTGTGCTATCCCAGCCTTCCACTTCAAAGATGTAAGGACATTTTGTGCCTATTTTGTGATATGTTTATGTATTTCGTAAAGCTAAGCGAGTTTCTGAGAAATAAAACGGTATTTTAGTATTTTTATATGCAATTTTAGTATTTCTTGGCAACTTCTGCAGTACTTTGAGAAGTGTGGGGTTGGCACGTTTGTGAATGTTATTTTTGTTAACTTTATGCAGTTATTTGGTCATGGAGCTGATGGATGCCAACCTGTGCCAGGTGATCCAGATGGACCTAGATCATGAACGCATGTCTTATCTTCTGTACCAAATGCTCTGTGGCATCAAGCATCTCCACCTTGCTGGCATTATTCACAGAGTGAGAACATTGCTCTTCCTTGTGGTTTTATGTTTTGTCAGTCTTTAAGTGCTTATGTTTATGACAGGTAGAACATGTTCAGTTCGAGAGTGGGGAATTTTATCCGATAGAATGTATGAAAGTTGTCATGTGCTAATGAGTTTTGTTGAATTCCATTATGACACATTACGTTTGGATTAATCTTGTTGCAACAAAGAATTCTTCATCCCTTCTGTGTGGTCCATGAAGAGTGGAAAGGGCAACTTCCGAGGAAGTTCGTTATGCAGAACATGTTTATCGGCAATGGAGAACCTAGTGCCAACCTTTGTGTGTGAAGTACAAATGTATGCGTTACAGTAAAACCTCGCTAATTCGATCTCGGATAAATCGAAATTTCGGTTAATTTGAAGAATTTGAGCGGTCCCATGATTTTCCATAGAGTTTCCTACTAAAATACTAGAGGGAAAACTGGCGCTAGTGTCTATGGGAGTTTCAAACAAGGCGGTTGAGCCAGCATGGGAATGATGGGTATGACATGGATTTGCCTAGTCTTCGTTCTTCTGGCTTCATATGGCTTTTGGACTTAAAAAATATAGGTCGTTTACGACAAAATATTGCACTAAAACGGAAGACTTTGGAATAACTATGTACGTGCGCAGGTACTAGTTGCTTTTTCGCGGTTAGAAAAATACTGAACGCACAGAAATTTAGCAATATTCTGCGATATGGCAATGTTGCCTCCTCTGCTTGTGCCCAGATTCAGCAGCATCCATACAGGTTTACGTTCCAGATGTAGTTGTGTTCGAACTTAAAATAAAGATTTTTGCTCTTTTAAGTGACGTGCTGACATTTTCAAGTATGTAAAAGGTAGATGTGTGTTCTAAATATAACAAACGGGCTTTCGCTCGCTTCTTTTAGTGCAGGACAAGTGCTCCACTGTATTTTTACAAACTATATCCATGGGTCAACCCCTTGCGCGAGGCCGTAGCGGGAGCGCAGCATCGCCCATCGCTTGGTGCTTGGTTTTGTGAAAAAAACGTGAGGTTAAATAAACAACCGTGCCGCTAAACTCCATCGGAAGCTGCACCTGAGCTTTGATCTGAGCTGACTTTTTGAGCGTCGTCCGCAGGCGCGTCTGCCTATCGCGCACTGGGAGTCTACTACGCGCGATAACTGTGCGCCTGCTTGTCTAGTTCGGTCGGCGTTGAATTAATCAGACAGCCGAATTGAAATGCCGTAGTACAAGATATACGAACAGCCTTCTGACAAGGGCTGTATGTCAGCCGTGAAAGCGACCCTGTGGTTACAGATTCTATCGCATCCGATGCAAAAGAAAAAGAAAGAGCAGCAAAACCGCATCGATAAGGTTCGCGAGACGCAGCACGAATATTTCTAAAGTTGGGTAAAATACCGCTGCAAATAATATGTGTAGCCATCCATCAACAAACACAACAACGAAACACTGCATAGCACCTCATCATTGCAAGCGACTTTGGTACATGCGACAGTCTGATGATCTCTAGCAGTAAAGCCAGTAAAGCGTACACAACAGCCCCTGCCTTCGTCGCGTAATGAAAAAGTGTAGTAACGTCACTCGCGTCACTGAAGTTAAAAAACCCGAATAAACAAATCCACCAAAACGTTTGAAGCCGCAGGCACGAAGACTAGACAAATCCATGTCATACCCATCATTCCCATGGCAGCTTCACGATCGCAGCGCCAGTTTTCCCTCTAGTATTTTAGTAGGAAACTCTATGTGATTTTCAATGCCAGTTCTACCGGATTATTTGAATAGCCCACCGGGCTCCATCCTGATCATTCGTAATTCCCACCGGGAGCAACGTATGTGAAACAGCCTCCCGGCGACGCGTATCTCGGAGGTCATGGAAGCTGGTAGAGCAACATGGTCTTGTTCGGCTTTTCAACTGGCCTTCTGGAGACCTGCGGGCTGCCAGAGCCACCCAGGACACCCAGCCAGAGCGCGTTCGTTTTAGGGGTGAAGAACCTTAGGGCCGAGCTTGCGGTGTACACCTGGCGTAGACATCTAATTACAGTTGTGCCTTTTATGGGGCGCAGCGTCTCCTGAGAGAGAGCGAACGGAGCGCATTGATTATGGAAGTGCTCTTTCTGCGATGAACACTTTACCAGCTCGCAAGGAACGAGAACGCGCCCTTGCCCGCGAGAGACAACTCTGATGCAGGCAGCGTCTGCTAGCGAGTTTCTTGATTGAAAAAACTGACTGCTCGCGCTGCACAGCCATTCACCGGCCACCCCGTATATGTAGGCACTGGATCTTGACCTGCAATGTAGTGCCGGTGGGAGATTTCTCTTGTGTGTAGTTGAACCATAAGGATTCGCAGCATGCGCGTTAACTAAAATTAATCCAGAACTCTGCATGATCTACGACGTGGGAGCGCAGGAGCCTCATAAAGACCAGGAGCATAAATTGCAACACGTGTGTAAGCATACACACACGTTGTCACTCATTTACATGCATGAGTGGGCAATGTCACGGGTGATTTACGGTAACACCGAATGATCCCCAGTGCTTCGCCCACTCGTCATGGTTCACTTCATGAAGATGCGTGGATTTTTTTCTTTTTCCCGCCAGCTAGGTGGTGCGACGGTGGGTGGTGCAGAGCTTTACGGCGCACTTCTGGTGTATTCAATTTTGCAACATTCACAGTCCAGAATGCCTGACCATGACATCGTTTCCTGTCAGCACCGGAAATCAGTGCGTTTAGTGCATTTTCCGTTTCGCATTTTTCATGTGGGCTGCGTAGCAGGTGCAGCATTTCTCCCGCGGTTTGCCTATTCGCCGTATTGCATTCGTCGTATTTGCATCATCCGCTGTGCCTGTATTTACCGCGTGCGAAATCCCGGCCTCCTGCGCGAATCACAATGCCGAAATACAAGGTGCTGACGCTGCGGAAGAAGGTGTGCTTAATCGAGGAGGCTGAGAAGTGAACGTGCACGAAGAATTAACTTGCCAAAAAGTACAAGATGACTTTGTTGACGCTTTCGACCATCTTGAAGAACAAAGACAAGTTCCTTGAGGCATACAGGAAGACACATTCGTCGAAGATCAAGGATCATCAGGTGCTGCTTTGACAAAAAATCGTCAGACGTTGCTTTGAAGATGCTGGGTTTCTAAACAGGGTGGCGAGGTTTAGGATGACGCTTGCAGCTCGTTCAGTCTAGACGATGAGGGAAACTCGATGTGTGCCTGGATCACCGACTCCGGCGAAGAGGACGTCAACGGACTAGGCTTCGCGGAGTAATCGAATGTTGAGTCAGGCGTCCAAGCATTGTACGCTAATGTGAACGAAGAAATTGTTGACAGTGGGCTGATTGGCTATGACGGCGACAATGGTGACAATAACGAACCCGCTCGCGTGCCTGCTTTGGCGGCAGTTGTCGATGCCATGAACACCTTCCGCAGCTTTGTCGAGTGCAGCGGTGGTGACTGTGAAATGCTTAGTGTTGTGAGCAAGCTTGAGAACATGGCACTTGGGGCGGTGACCTACTGTACTAAGCGATCCAGCATTCCTGATTATTTTAAGACATGTTTTTCTTACACGGAAGATAATTGTGGTTTCATTTTGTGGCATTTCTTTTGCTTTTTATCATTTTGCTTAATTTGAAAATCCGCTTAATTCGAAGAATTTTTGCGGTCTGAGGTTTACTGAGGTTTTACTGCAGAAACAAGCTTTTTAAAAATACATGCCCCGCCATGGTGGTCTGGTGGCTATGGTACTTGGCTGTTGATCCGAGGGTTGCGGTATTGAATCCTGACCGCAGCGGCTGCATTTCGATGGAGGCGAATTGTTGAGGCCCGTGTACTGTGCGATGTCAGTGCACGTTAAAGAGCCCCAGGTGGTTGAACTTCCCGGAGCCCTCCACTACGGCATATCTCATAATCAGATCTGGTTTTGGGACGTAAAAGCCCCATAAATCAATAAGTAAAAAAAATACATGGTTCCCATGCACTTAAGTATAAAAGGCACTGCCATTTCACCATGCTCAAAGTGTCACCAGGGTGTCTACCAACAGGGAAAGCCAGGAATTATCGGGTATTTTGAACAGTCTAGAAATACCCTGGGAGTTAGTGTTTCACTTAGGGAAAATTAGTTGCAATTTTATTGAAAGGCAACAGAAGTCATGGTAATGCTGTCCTGAGAAAGGAGAGGATGCACTGCGGTTCGGAAGCAACTGCACTCTTTTCATGAAGGTGAAGAACTAAAAGATCACAAAAGAGGTTGCCATTGAAGTTATAGCTGCCGAGGGGATTGTCATTTCTGGATCCTGCAGATGATGTTCCTCTTCTTGGGGAAAATTGTTGAACTATCTCGCTTGAAGTTGTAGCAGGATGTCAGTGGATCACCATACCAGAAGCTGCTCAGCCTGTGCAGTCCTAAAAGCATATATACAGTAAAACCCCTTTAATTTGTGCTTCACAGGACCTGAGAGAATGTCCAAATTAATTAACTGAGGGTTCGAATTATCACGAGTACGATCAGAACACTTGAAAAATGTTTCTGACACAATCAGACTTTTATTTCTTAAAGAAGTCTGTGATCGCGGTTTGCTTCACGGAGGCAATGTTCAAGGAAATCAAAATTTTGCAAAGTTCCTGCAGGTGGCTTAGTCCGCACACACTGTCCGAGGAAACCATGCAGATGTCCTCTAAAACGGCCAATGCATGCACAGCCTTCGTCATTGTGTGGCATGGATGCTCGTCTGCATCGCTTGGGTCCTTGTCAGCCGATTCCTTTGCGCCATCCAAGGCTTCGGCAACGATATCGCTGTCTGTGACTTTGTCGATAATGGCAACAGCATTGTCTATTGCAAAGTAATCGGCCAGGGGCACATCAACTGGCATGATGTTTACATAGCATCCATCTTGCTCTTCGCTGCTTTCAACATCGGCCACCACACCGAGGTCAGCAGTGTTGCTCACGAATAGGCTTACCTGACACTGCTTGCCTGCCTCCATGCAGAGCAACATCCGCTCAAGTACTTGCTGTCGATAGTGGCCTTTCACAAACTGTATAATTCCCTGATCCATCGGCTGCAGGGAAGCTGTTGTGTTTGGAGGCAGAAATAGAAGATTGATGTTTTCAAGCCCGGACACCTTCATGTGCGCACTGCTGTTGAAGAGCACCTTCTGAGGCTGAAGAGGCATGAGGCATGAAGAGCACCTTCTGAGGCTTGGCCGCAAAGTGGTGGTCAAGCTGACACAGCCAGGCTTGAAAGATTTCGACAGTCATCCAAGCCTTTTTATTAAAGTGGTAGTTGACTGGCAGCTGCTTAATATTCTTAAAACATTGTAACTTTGCAGCGTTTCCTATTACCAGCAGCGGCAGCTGCTCTGTGCCGGTCATGTTCGCAGCCAAGAGAACACACACACGGCTCCCCCTTAAATGCAATTATTTTGTCAGGCAGAGCCTTGAAGAACAGCGCTGTCTCATCAGTGTTGAAATAATGCACGGCTTATACGTAAAAAGGCGTGTAGATAGTCCAGACCGCCAGTCCTGCGCAACACTTTCGTCAACGGCACCTTTTTCACCATGCGTTGCGGAACACCAGCCCGTATCACTTATCACTTGAAGCAGTCAAACCACCCTTCCGACGCATTGAAAGAGTCAATGTTCATGGTCAGTGCGAACTTCCTTGCTTGTGCACAGATAAGGGGGCCACCCAAAGGCAAAACATCGTGCGAGACAGCAGTCCAGCACAGCAGTGCTTCTTCTAGTTTGGTGTGCGGTCGCTCTAAGGCTTTTTCTATCTTCGGCAAACATGTCACCATCATACGCTTGCACAACCTGGTCTTCGTTCTTGACGTAACTACTCAGCATGCTTTTCTTGACGAACTTTCCATGACTTCTTTTCGAGATGTTCCCACTTGCAACGCCTTCTATATTTACACCTTTGCAGCCAAATCCTTTGCTTCGTACTCTGCCGCCTTTGCTGCGAGGGCTGGGGCAGGAGACTCAGGGGAAGCCATCCCAGCATCATTTGCGTGGTGGTGATGCGCACGAAGCAGACAACAAACAAAATAAAAACCATGGTGATAAAAATGAAATAAAAAAACCCACAAGCTTTTCAAAACAAATGAACGCTGAGGCCGCAGATGGCACTGACCATGCACAATGATAAATAAAAAATTTAAAAGCGACAGCACGCTACAGGAGGACAATCCATCTAGACTGCAATGCAAACTTGTTAGACACACAAGAAAAAAAAGGCGAATCCGTCGGTTGCCCATTGCTGATGACAGTAGCAAATGCACTGTCTTTCATTTTGGTTGTTAAACTAGCGCCATGTGGTTTCTTTTGGTGCGCCTCCGAGATGCAAAGCTTATTTGTACCTTGTTTTAAATCTCGGAGGCCACGATCCGATCTCGAAGTGGCTTAGGTGCGCCGTTGATTTCGAATCCAAAGCGCTGCCGCTGCGGAATTCGCTGCTGCTTTCCCATCGTGACCCAACCTCGGCTGGGAGTTCGATTTTCCAAACTCATATTACTCATAGTAAAAGATTTTGTGCTGAGGCAGCACTACCTCGGAAGAAAAATTCATTCAGAGATTTGTGTAAATTTATTCACAGTTGAAAAGTTCTTGCACCTGAACACCTGAATACCTGAACAGGAATTGCTGTGTGGTAGCTAAGGGGTTAGTGTGCCCAGTATGTTATACATGTAATTAGGGGTATGTTTGTTCATTGTTTCCACTTTATTAAATGGTGACTGAGGTGACAGAAGGACAACTGGGACAAGGGAAAAAAAATGCAGCTCGCAGTACTGTATCACTCACACACCGTCTAGTGTATGACCATTGCAAGCAATAGGTGAGAATGCATGCTGATTGCAGGGTCTAATTTCATATTTTATTGAAAGCATTTGTAGTGTCGGGGCAGGGCAGCATCAAGCCTGTTTTTTGTTTTCTATATTTTCTTCTACAGTTAAACCTGCTTATAAAAACCTCCATATAACGAAGTTTTTCTATTCCCCGCCGTTACTCCATAGAAGCACATGTATTTGAGAGCTCTACTTAACGAAGTAGCAGCAGGAGACCCCCTCGAAATAACGAATTTTCTCCGCCGACAACATTGAGATTCTGCCCTAAATTTTGTCACTTTTGCAAGAGCAACAACCGGAAGTACCTTTTCCGCCGCGACGGAATGCGAAGCGGCGGCGTCGCGCTTGGCGCGCTTGAAGCAACGGCGACTGCGAGGCGAGAGTGAGTGCACGTGTGCGTGTGTGCAAGCGTGCGCGAGGCGGGCCTGCATCCCTTGACCCGGCGATCTTGCCGCCGCGGGCATTTCCTTTCCCCCTCACTCCAAACCTGATCCCGGCACTTGCTGCAGCTGGCCTAGCCTGCCAAGCCGCCACCCTCCTTTTCCAGTTGATGTTGCCCAGCCGCTTCACCTTAAGAGAGAAAGAGAAAAAGCGAGATTTTTATTTTTCCAACGTGCTGGCAGGCCTCACGGGAAGCTTGCCATTGACAACACAGGGATTGGGTGCGCAGGAAATCGCGCTCATGGGGGGATTCAAGGGCAGCGCATGTGAAATTATCTAAAAAAAAAAGAAAACTGGAGACAAACAGTGGTAAACTGGACGACACGGGCGTGCATTCCATGCGGAGTTCGCAGCTGACAAACAGTCATAGTATCATTCTCCGTCACCTTGGAAATCCTATCCTCAAAAAGCGTGCACGCGACGTGTTGCTGCCACGGCCTTTTTTTTTTTTTCTTCCCTCCGCTCATTGTTCATTCGTTCCGTGCTCCTCCTCCACGGCAATTCGGTGTGCTCTTTTCGGGTGGTGCACTTCCTTTGTGAAGCCTGCCTCCTACCTCGATTGTCCGCGGGATTTCCCGGCAGCCGCACTATAACCGGTCCTTCATATCGGGAGGGGGGACATTAGGTTCTATGGGAGGGTAAACAGGGGTCCGAAAAAAACCGCGTTATAGCCGGTCCCTCACTGTAAGGGGTCACATTACAAGTGTTCTCAGCTGTAAATGTGTTCCCACCCAAAATAAATGTTTTGGGTGAGCTCTGCCGTCTGTTACCTTTTTGCTTACTTAAGTGTTTATTTTTTAAATTTTCGTGCCGAACCTGCATATAACGAAATCTTCTTTATAACAAAGTTTTCTGGGAATTTGTAGATTTTGTTATATCCAGGTTTAACTGTAGTAGCCCCACACTGATAACCCAATGTGAATTAACCCTTCATATAAATTTGGTAGCATTGAGAAATGCTGGTCATGATATAAATGATGGCATGAGGGTTTGTTCCCAAGGTATGTTAAGCCATTGTTGCAGTTGCCAAAGAAAAACATGGCAGACGTCTGTTCATTATAGATCAGCATTGGTAGAACAAGGAATTGCACCAAAGCCAGCAATGTTTCTTGTTCAACTACTGTTAATCCCTTCTAGCCTCTATCTCTTTGTTGACTCCTGTAGTCATTATTCACTTATCATTTTATTCGCTTCTTTATTCACTACACTTTTCCATTATTATTGTGAAGTTGCTGTCTTGCTGTATACAGTACACACATAAATTGCCATAAAATTCTCATTCCTTTTTTTTTTTTCCTGTGAGTGTCCACATGGAGGCATTTTCTTTACTTCATGTGCAGGACTTGAAACCTAGCAACATTGTTGTTAAGTCGGATTGCACGCTGAAAATCCTGGACTTTGGCTTGGCACGAACTGCAGGGACAACATTTATGATGACCCCGTATGTGGTCACTCGCTACTATCGGGCTCCTGAAGTCATCCTTGGCATGGGCTACAAAGAAAATGGTGAGTCTTTACAGTGGTTTTTTTTTTCTCACTAAGGGCCTTGGCATCTTTTAAATCCAAGGAAGCAGGCTGTTTTTGTCAGTGGTAGAGTTAATTTGAAGTGCGATACAATATTGCACAGGTTAAAAGGTCTGTCTCTTAAGGCTCTTTTAATATGATATGCCTTAAAATTATATTTCTCATGTGTCATGGCAATTTAGAATAGTAAAATATTTTTCATTTTTGTTCTTAGCATGTGTGCAAGTGAACAGTCTGTTTCACTTAGGAGAAAACCCAATGCCATGATACAGCGAGCTCTAGAGTCTGGCAGCAGCAGCAGCTGCACACGCAGTCGCAGACGCTGGGGAAGCACAGCGTTGAATGGCTTGAACCATGTCGTCTGCTTCGGAAGAGTGCAGTGGCTGCCATTTTGGAATGCAGGCTACGGTTCGGGACAGCGCACTGATTCTGTTGTTACTGCAGCAAGTGCCCTCCAGAATGAGCCCTGTCAATGCTGCCGAAGGTGGGAGCATGACTGGCGCATGTCCACGTCAGTGGAAATGCCTATCTGAGGGTGCGCACAGGTCCTTGAAAACCTTGAATACCCTTGAATTTCGAAAGTCCGTTTTCAAGGCCCTTAAAAACCTTGAATTTCTGACTAGTCCTTGAAAAACCTTGAATATCATAAATATTCAATTTTAATTTGTATTTATCAGCATCAAAACGCCTTTTCTTGGTGAAATTTTCTTTAAAAAAGCAATTCTGAACTGTAGCGAACAAAAAGTCTCGGTTTTTATACTTATATAGCCGATTCTGATTGGGCGACTGGCAACACTGGTCATGCGGTTCCATCAGTGCGAGCCGTGTGAGCACCCGCCGAGTCACGCCCGTGCGCTGGCTTTGCCGTTGTGGTGCCTCCTTAGTGTCAACGCTTTTCTAAATAATCGTGTCTTCTGTGAAATGATGTGCTGATCAACAATGCCCAGAAAAAGCAAGTTCCAGCCTATGTGGCTATATCACGACAACTACAAGCAGTCGCTTGCACTCGACACAACAAGTCCGCATCTGGCTAAGTGCAAGCTTTGCGGCAAAGTCTTTGATGTGTCTGGCAGGGGTGAATTGGCCTTGAAAAGTCATATGATAGTGCGAAGCACATTCGTGCTATCAATGAATGTAGCGCAAGGGAGCACATTGAAACGCTACCTGACTCCTGTCGCGGCAGAGCAGTTCGCTGCCGCGCCTCTATCGCACGCACCAAGCGCAATGCTTTGGGAGGCGTTGCCAAGCCTAAACGATGCTTGTAAAGCGCACGAGCTTGTCATTGACGCCGAAATTCTTTGGACTCGAAGGCGGTTACGTCCCACATGTCATACCGGACGTCATCCCAAGCAGGGGAGTTATTCCGGTAAATGTTCCCGGACAGTGAAGTAGCAAAGGCATTTTGTTCTGCCGAGAAGAAATGCGCCTACGTGATGTGCCATGGTCTGAGGCGTTTCTTTCTTTCGGCTTTGCAGCGAGAGTTAAGGGCCTTGAAAATCCTCCAATATGGCCTTGAAAGTCCTTGAAAACCCTTGATTTTTTTCCTTCAAAACCTGTATGAACCGTGCTATCTGGTGTAATGAAATACGTTGTAAAGGAAAAACACTTCTGTATCATTTTCTCGACCTAAAACATTCATTTATTCCATTCCGTTTGTCTGATCGTGTTTGACTGGTATAGTTATTACTGTTTAGGGCTCTGCTTATCTTTCAGTTCAAATAAAGTATGTTGCGTGCATATTTTCGTGTATATTGTTGCCACGTGTTCTACACTAGCATCCACAGTTACGAAATATACATGCACGTGCTCAGTATGCAGGCCAACATGCAGGCTCAGCACACAGGCCAACAAATGAAGTGTGCTGTCAAATGTGTAGAATTCCTTTCTTGATAGTGAAGGTTCACTGATAAGCACAATCTTTAGTAAAGAGTATTGGTTCAGTTCCCGCAGTAATGATGAAAGCAGTGCACTGCTCCAGACAGTAGCATGCTTCCGGACAATACAGCTAGCACACGCTACTGTAGCAGATGACGCGGTTCAAGGCTGCGCTTCTTGGGCGTGTGCCCCTGTGCGAGGAGTTGCTGCTGCCCAACTCCAGCAGTCGTCACATTATGGCCACATCGCGATGTGATATGCTTCGAGTTTTGCCCTAAGTGTGAAATAAACTGTGCCTTCAGCTCACATCAAATGTTAAGTAGAGTTAGTGACAGGTTTCATTTGCATTCTCTATATGAATATTTGTGAAAGTGTTGAAGAGCCAATGTGTATAATGCTTAGGGGACTTTTGACAATATGTATGTTTATCTGATCTTTGCAGACTTGCAGTGTTGTTGGTGGTTTATTTTTTTTTCTTTCTAACCTGTCCCCCAACTCTACATTGCCTTGGCAGAAGTTTTTGAACTGTGTGTGTGTGTGTGTGTGTGTGGGAGAGGGAGAGGTTTGAACCCACTTATAACAGCACTGGCTTTAATAAGATATCGGTCATAACAATGATAATCTGCTGCACCATTAACTTTTGTATGTTTTGAGTGGTGAACTAACCCTCTTACAACAATGTCCCCATGCCCTGTTATTGCTTATAACAATGAAGTCAGGCTGCTGGGTGTGTCCTGTGTCGCTGCCAAGAAGTGGTGGAATGTGAAATCTTTAAAAAGAAAACAAACTCTGGTCCCTGGGCCCTTGCTGTTTCCCCCTAGAAAAGGCTGCTCCACTGTGACACAATAGAAGCCAGCTTTTCCAAATGTTCCTCCTGGCTCTCTGTCCCTTTTCCATTCTGCCACCCTCCCAAACATGAGCTCCACCTTGAAAAGAAAGCAACAAAGGACAGTTTTCCAGTGTTCCAAGGCTGGCATTGAGGAAAATTTCCCATAGAGGCCTCATTGCTATCCCCAGGCCCACTGATCACTAAGGTAAAGGGTAGGGATTAAGATAGCACTGCTGCAGGGAGGGACCCCAAAAACAAAGGGGGTGGGGGGTAGGTGTCATGCTGTGAAGCACAGTGTGTGGGAAGGGGCCATCAGCCATTCCTCTCCCCACTTCCTGACACGCAACGCGACTGGGGTCCCCTTATTCAGCTTATTCCTGCAACCCTGTGATATCAATTGTCGACTATAACAGTGTAATTTTCATGGTACTTAAGTATTGTTATATATATATGCATGCATGCACACATACACACACTTAAAACCTGTATTATAATGATATTGACAATTGCTAGAAAATTTTGTTGCAATAGTGATATGGACAGTCTCAACGGGTTTTCACCGTCGCCGTCATGTCCCGTATAAAGTCCAAATTGATAACAATCCCCCGCACATCGTGCCTTCTATCCGTGGGTGAATGCAGGAGAGCAAGGGGACGAACGCGGCTGAAACAGAGATCAAACAAGTCCGGCCTATCTCTGTCGCTCTGAGCATGCATGCGATAACTTCACACCATTCTGGAGGTCTGCTTCGAAGCAGAGAGGAAACGCTCCACCCATCTTTAACAAGCATCGAAAGACGCAATGTGAGGGAGGGGGGCTGTAGCTCGAGCAACATCTGTGGACATCGCGCCGTCACCATTGCTGGCACGTACATTATAAGCATCAAAAGACGCGATGGGAGGGAGGGGGGCTGTAGCTCGAGCAACATCTGTTGGCATCGCGCTGTCACGATCACTGACACGTGCATTATCTTGGCAGCCATCAGACGTGTAGCGTACTGCATAGCAGCGCCTTGATGTTCCAGGTGCTTCAATGCCCTCGCCACACAGCGCTCACGTGAATGTGTCTATGAGTGCTGGAAGGAACGTGCTCGCTTGATGCCGCTGTGCTGAGCCAAGTTTCTCAATGGTGCAAAGTGCACGCACTTAGGGCGGACGCGCAGTGTGAAGCACGGGCCAGAAGACGTCAAAACAACATGACTTACCGTATTTACTCGCATAATGATCGCACTTTTTTTTCAAAAATGTTGACACAAATTTCGGGGTGCGATCATTACGCGGGGTAAATTTTCCGCGAAATAATATTTCGAGCACCGAGAACGCAAAGAAGTCGCGTATCAGAATTCTTACGATAGCTATCATGAACATAACCAAAAATAATAGTAGAGTAAGGCTTATCTTTGTAATAAACGCACATATTACGCAGGAACTACATGCATTGCATACTACCTTTAATTTTTTCATTCACCGACCCCCTAACTTTCATTCACAGTCTGAAGCGTCAGTGGCGTCATTGTCGTCGCCGATCGATTCCCTGTCGGAACCGGCAGTGTCATTGCAATCCCACAGAAGCTTATGTACCGTTCCGTCGAGCGCGTTAGATAAGTCTGTCTTCTTGAGGCTGTTGGCATGGTGAAAACTGCGACTTTTGTCTTTACAATTATCCTAATATGGCACGTTTCCGCCAAGGGTGGGCAAAAATCAGGCATCTGCTTGGTGCGTGCAGTTCACCTGGTGAGTCTCGAAGAGTAATTTACGTAACGTTCGACAGATGGTAAACATGATGATCGTCAGCTAGATTTGGCACACGACATATCGCTGCGGCAAGTTCGGGGTGCGATCAATACGCGGGGAAACAAAAAAATCGAATTTTGACGACAAAATTTAGGGGTGCGATCATTACGCGAGTGCGATCATTATGCGAGTAAATACGGTAGCTTGCAGCTCTGCTGCACTGTTGTCTCTGCCGCTCGACCGTCATATGGTACTTTATGCAACTGCATGCTTAGTTAATAAGCCCACATTCACCACAATTCAGATCGCCCCTAAAGATGCTACTCCTATTTCGTATTTATATCATGCACTGCTATCACATTCATTGCTCTGCCCTTCTGGTGAAACTGTGATCTTTTTTGTTGTAAGATTTTTTTTTATACCCAGCGTTGGCATGAAAATTCAGAAAAGAAACATGCAAATAAAATAAATAAGCAACTGGAGTTAGACCTAACCGAGAACACAATTATTTCGCACCAAAAATGGTGAGGGCATTGGTGAGGGCATAGCTTGAATTGACCTCTGAAGTTTCATCGCCATCCTGCGCCTCATCTGTTGTCTCTTTAGTGAAGACGGCACCGTCTCCCCCCCTTTAAAAAAAAAAAGCAACAACAACAAAAGAATGCAAAAGTTCACATAGTCCAGGACAGCTCTATTCACGTGCAGTGGAAGCTATGCTTGGGTGTCTCAATACCAAATTAGCACGTTTCACACTGGGAGTTTGAATGACCACATGGCATGTCAGAGATGTTTAAATTTCCTTCCTCATGTGTATCTGATGTGCAGCTTTTCCATGGAGTTGTCCTATTGATCAAGCTGTACAACGTAGATAAAGGGTATATGGATGGACTTTGCCATTTTGAATAAGTTAAGTTTCATTTCACAACTTTTTTTTTTGTATTGCAGTGGACATCTGGTCAGTAGGCTGTATAATGGGAGAAATGATCCGAGGTGCAGTGCTGTTTCCTGGCACGGATCGTATCCTTTTTGCCTGTTTAATCTTTGTTCATCCGTATTGATCACGTGCTTGAAACATGATTTACAAGATGTAGAATAGTTTCTTCAAGAGTTATTATTAAACAACCTGCCCTTCTCTGCTATGCTATAACCCTCATTATAACCAGTGAAGTTGCTTTTGAATTATCATCATCAATGTGTCAAGTGGTTCCGACTCAAGCACATTCCTTTAATAAAAGGGCTGCTTACTCGATGGTAGTGGGCTTCATTTAGTGTGGCTGCTACGATCATGCAGTGGTTATGACTCTTCCCTGCTGACCCGAAATACACAGGGTTGGTCCCAGCCGTGGTGCTCGAGTTTCAGTGGATGCGAACTGCTAGTCTTGTGTACTGTGCAGTGTCAGTGCCAGTTAAAGAATCCCAGGTGGCTGAAACTTCAGAGCCCTCCACTACAACATCCCTCTTAATCATATTGTCATTTTGGCTTGTGCAACCCCAGCAATTATCATCATTGTTTTCCTAGTATAAAGAGGACATTGCTCAAACTTCACATTTTTAATGTGCCTGAGCAGCATCCTATGTTGAGCCCTCCCTGGCCTTCCAATGACATAGTGGTGTGGTGTGCATCTACCATTTAGCTCTTTTTCTGCTACTTTTCGTGAAACACCACACGGACAATGGAGGATCACCATTCTGAACACGCTAGAGTTTTTGCCAACTACATGGCGAAAGAGGTCATGTGTGTCTGTCGCCTGCATATTGTTGTTGCCATGTTGTGCTTGCGCCTAATCTCTGAAATTTAGGGGAATTAATATAAGAGGACAGTGCTAGATTCATGCGCCTGTACCTTGCCAAAGAACGTCTTCCTGACACTTTGTCATAGAAACCATACCTTTTTGTGTGTGCCAATGCGTGTGGTGTCTTTTGTGCAAGTTCTGATGCTGCTGTAGGGTCGTTATTGAAGTTTCTCTTGTGCGATGCTTTGTTACAAAGTCTGAAAAATACAAGAATGAGGTTGCCATGCATGTAGTGCCCTTCATATACTGTGGAACCCCGGTTTTACATCCCTTGGTTTTACGATGACCTGCATTTTACAGCGGATTAGTCCCGTCTTGGTGAAAGCCCCATCCATAGACACAATGCATTAAAAACCTCAATTATACAATGCGATCTTACGCCGAACTCTCGTTACATGACGATTTATGCGAAGCAGGGTGACCAAATGGCAAAGAAAAGGGAAGTGCCACGGGCGTCTTTCGTCGCACCGGCACTTTCAGGAGCGCCATCCCTCCGCATGCCAAGCGCCCAGGAAACCAGTTCGTTTCGGCTTTCTGCTGCCGTTCTTTCGTCTTCCCCTAGCACTCCCGGTAGGGGCTCTACCTCCCAGCGGCCGCCAGCGCCGCGAGTGACGGCATAGAGTGGCGCGGCTGTGGTCTTCCCCATTCTTTTCACCCTTTCTGACCAACCATCTCTCTCCCGCTCTCCTGCGATCTCTCTCTCCTGTGATAACGAAAAGCGAAGCAGCACACACAAAGGCAGACATCGCGGCGACAACCACGAAAGCAGGCGCTAACCCGAACTGCAGCAGACGACGCACGGAGCACTCGCCAGAGAAGGCCACCGTGTCATCACGTGCAGCAGCCAGTAGTGGCCGCACGTTCCCCCACTCTCTCGAGGAGCACGTGCTTGGCCCTATCTCAGCTTTGCATCCAAGCGCGGGATACTAAAATGCCCCCGCGAGGCCACAAATTATGTGTGAACCATGCTTCCACCACGCCACCGCTGCTTTCGTCGACGGCGGTGGAAAAAAGCACGGCAATTCACGAACAAAACAAAACCAAAATGGTGCCGGTCGGTTGAATGGCGCATGAACGGTGCGCGCTTGAAGTTGTGCTGTTTCGGAGCGTGTTTGGGCGGCACAGCAGCTCCCGCTGCTCGTAATATATTTGGTATGAAGTTGTTTTAGGCCGAATTAGATGCTGAAAATTACAGAAGGGGTAGTTTATGACGCATATAGTGCTAATATGCGGTTTTCCAACAAGCGTGTTTTTCGCGATTTTTTTACTTTCAAAGGCCGCTCCCCCCCTTAAATGTGTGCCATGCTTCGCTATGGCTGTTGGGAGTCACACCAGCAGATCGCAGCGCACTCAAGGGCATAAATTTTGCTGTTTGGATTTTACAATGCCCGCATTTTATGACACTTTTTCGCGGTCCCGAGAACATCATATAATCGGGGTTTCATTGTATCTATTTGAAGCCATTTGAAAAATCTTGTAGATAACTTTCATGCTTGTCAACTGAAGCTCGGGTGGCAGTCCTTCCAGGAGGCTTGTGCATAAGTTGGATAATTTGTATATATGATTGCTGCTCGCATGTACACATTGCATGACAAGAATTGCGCAAAACATAAGCTACAAAAGTTGCACATTATGGACGGCCTAGCTCTTCATTATACATTATGAAAGTTTGATCTGCTCAGTCCTTGTGTTCAAGGCATTCTTATGTAAAAGGTTATAGTCAAGGACCGATTTTCCACACCCTCTCGGGAAGGCAAAAACATCCGGAAAATCGGGCAGTCCGGAAAAACGCATGCATGCAAAAACACACTAACTTACCAATATTTTTCTTATCAAGGGGGTCAACGACGAAATACCACGCTTCAGAAGCACCAACCCCATGCGGCCGGTAAGTGTGATGTGCTGGGCTGCGGTGGAATCGCTACTAAGAGCTCCCACCATGTGTATGACATCGCATATTACACTGAGACAAAACAAAATTACTGCTCATTGTCACTCTTCCTGCTGTCAAGGATTACTAATGCGCCGTTTTGATGGCATGGGCGCGGCCAACGCGTGCAACACCCGGGCGAAAGTGAATCCTGCCGAAAATTGCGGTCATGTTGACAAGTTCACTGATGGCAGCCGCCATACACACAAAGTACATGCGCACCGAAAGCGCTGCAGACAAAATCGTGGTTGCCGTGATCATGAACGCCAGCGACGCAGCTCAGAAAGTACATGCGTGGCCAGTGCCCGAATGGAGGTTTTACCATTCGCTCGTTTTAAAAACCGCGGTCGCTACTGATGCGGTCTTGTATGGCCACCACCAATCTGAAAGTATGTGCGCACCCAACGTGCAACGAGACGAAGCAAAGCTGCTTTCGGCAAACGCTGCGACCGTGCTAGACGCTATCACGGATAGCGGGAACGCAATTTATGAAGGCACGTGCACGGACAGCGCCCACGGAGTGAAAATGGAACTACGGGTTGCTGTCCGCTGCAGATGAGAATGCTCTCGCTGTCATCGCAATCATCAATAGCGCCTATGCACCTCCAAAACTACACGGCTAACACAGCGGTTGTTCAAAGGCAATAGAGTCATAGAAAGGCATGAATTGTTATAGCTTTCCTATCGATTGCTATCACTACGGCGGCGCGGACTTTGGCAATCGGTTTTTCCGCGCACATGATGCGACGCGCAGCCACAGCGCTGTGCACTCGGGAGGCTCCGAGGGTCGTGTGTGCGAACAGCTCAATGTGCGGCCGGGTAAGTCCAAATTAGCGAGAGTTTGATGCCAATAAACGAAGCGTGTGCTTGCGGGGAACAAGAGGACATGTTTTCCGAACTTGTCTGGTATTCCAGGTGAAATGTCACTGCGACGAAGTTCCACGCCTACGAATTTTTCACGTGTCCTGTCAGTTTCATTGAAGCGCGAGATTTGAGTGTATGCAGTTTTGATGGTTTCAGACCTTTCATCGTCAGGAAAATTGGATGGCGGAGGGTTCGAGTGTCCGAAATTTTGGACTTCCTTATAAATTGATTCTATGGGGCTTGTGGCGGTGCCGCGAAGACATCCGAAATATCGGGCATGTCCCAAAGATCGGGCGTCCGGAAAATCGGTCGTTGACTGTATATGCATTAAATGTGAAGCACTTTCTCGTAAATTAACATTTTGGACCGTATCTCTTTATCTGTCTAGCCGCCTATGTCTCATTGCTATCTTGGTCGTCTCATTCCATTGGTAGGCACCAGAATTGGTGTGGTCGGGTGGGCATGCATTATGAACATGAATAATTGATCTAGACATCGCAACAATGATGTATAATCTGCCTTTTGCATAGTCCGATTGCACAGACGCAAGTGGCATGCAATGCGGAACGTTGTACCCATTACTGAAAGTAGTGATACTTGGTGCCAGCTGTGCCGGTACGCCGTCCTCACACACATTTTAGGCAGTGCATGAATTTCTCTAGTATCATGCGATGCAGGCAGGATAACACTGCCTATCTGACACAGCCTTAGCAGCGAGGAACGCACGCCTAATACATGAGAGCATGTATTTCAGTAAAACCGTTGCTCTGTGCTCCCGTAGTTAAACAGCTTGTGTAACGACGACAGGTATATGCAAAAGCATAGGTCCGGAAATATGCATGATCACTGGGAACGTCGCAATAAAGAAAACTTAGCCGGCTAGGCAGAGGGTGCCCGCACGTCACCTGTTGTATTCCCTTGACAGCGTGAGTAGGTGTAGCAGTACCTTTCGGTGATGTAGGATGAATATTTCAGATAATTCCATGAGTTTACATGGGGTTCAACTCATTAAATATTAGACCACACATACACCTCATCCCCGAATTATTCATCTTTTGTCATTCTAGGAGCACACTGCAATTCACTACCTGGGATGAATTCCTTCAGCCGCTTCTCGCTTGGTGTTTTCATTGATCCTGGTCTCGTTGTACATCTGTTCAAGATGGCGGCCAGGTATGCACGTGCTCCATGGCTTGAACAAACATTACTGGCAGATATCTTACGCGGATTGAGCTCTAGCTATCTCTGTATCTATCTCTCTTTCTGTACAACTCGAGAAAGTTTCCCTCCGAGAAACTTTCTGGAGTTGGAAAAGACATTTACACATCCATTCATTTTGAGCACACCAATACGACTGCTTCGTTTTCGAAGGAAGAAACAAAGGGAATGTAGAGAAAAACAACAAAATAGCAAATAACAGAAATACAAAGAGTCGGCAAAAGATAACCTCGCACTTCTTGTGCAAACAGTGTGACCTTGGCCACAGCCGTGGAAACTTGTTTTTAAAGCGCTTTATTTGTTACTGGGCCTGTGGTACTGCAGGCTCGCGGGCTATGTCCTACAGATGTCGACCCCAGGTTCCCCAGGTCATGCCGTGTTCCTGCACTATGTGTGGGCCAACTTCCACACAGTGAAGATAACAAACGTCTGTGAACTTACAGAGCACTACGAAAACTCCTTTATTTTTGCGAGGAGGGACGGAAAAGGAGGAGGCAAGTAACAACACACAGCACAAGTATAAAGAGTCAACAGAGATTTTGTGTCTTTTACAGCACATGCAGGCGCGAGCTTAGCCACAACATTGAGAGGGGAACACGTATTGTTTCTGGTGTTGTGGGAAGCTGGTCTATGGGCTCAGTTGGATATAGGTGCCATATGCTTTCATGCATCATTCCTCTACTTTACGCACACCATCTCAAGCAAACTGGATTCGATCCTTCAACTGAATGTCCATATGGGAAACGAGCACTTGCCATAGTGCCTTTTGCATTCGGGTGGCATTATTCCTCTTTTATAGAACCCCAAGCGGCTGCAAGAGCTAAAACAAGCTAGTATTAAGTCGTGTTTCTGTAGCGAATACTGTAGTTACTGACTGCAAGTCAACTCAAATGTAGGTCGACTCCTCCAAATTGCATGTCTGGGGAAAAAAAAAAAAAAGGCAAGTGCATTTCGTGCAAGGGAAATATATTCACGAGTTTGCTGAAGACTACTCATCATTACGGGAGTCGTCCTCACTAGTGCTGCAGCAGTGCCACAGCACATCATCAAGTGTCCACACTTCGCGAATGACCGACATCGTGTGGTTCAGCTGCCCGTGCAGAGAAGACCCACCCACACACCATAGCTAGCGATGCCCTCCTCACATGCCTGCTTGGGGTAAGTTCGCTGTTTTCTCTTGATATCCACTCCTTGTATTCACTGTGAGGAGATCTTTAAAAGGCTTGTTGACCCCCCCACATCGAGAGGCTGAAGTTCCTTATCGAGCCACTAGGAATCACGAGCACGTCGGTGCGCTCCTTCTGAAGCACCGCTTTCACCTTGGCGGTGATTTGGCCTCAGAAGGAGTCTAACACTAGCAGGTTGGGGATAACTTTCTTGAGGGATGCCACCGGCCTCTGGAGCCACACCATACAGTACCATTCCACCACCACGTCACCCGTCACAAAGCCCTTTTGCATTAGCCTTTACCACACCACCTTTAGGAAGCACCTCTTTAGGCATCATCTTCCTTTTGATAAGATGTACGGGCGAAGCTTGGTGCCATCCACCAAGTACGACAACGTCACAGTAAAACGCAGCTTTTCATTTCCTGTTGTGAGTAGATTCACATTGTGTGCACCCTTCATGCTCTGTGTCGTCACATAAATTGCTGGTCATGTAAAATTATACAGGAGTTTGGTCGGCATTGGCAGACCAGGCGAACATTCTTCTATGGAGTGTCGGTGGGGAATTGAAAAACTTCGTAATATTGAGGAATTTGTTATATTGAGGTTTGTTACAGCTAGGTTCAACTGTATAAGTGCCTGTATATACACAAAGTTCTCTCTCTTGTTGTGCATGTGATGGTTTTGCAGCAAGATTGGAAATGTTACAAGGGATTTTTATCGTGCACTGTTTGATCTAACGGAAATAGGATCAGTTATTATGAGATATGAACAAAGTGTATTCCTTGACTTTTTGTTTGTATAGACATTGATCAGTGGAATAAGATCATTGAACAGCTGGGTACACCATCACAAGAGTTTATGCGCCGTCTACAGCCAACAGTGCGCAACTATGTGGAGAATCGCCCTCGGTATGCAGGCTACAGCTTCGACAAGCTCTTTCCAGACGTGTTGTTTCCTTCCGATAGTCATGAGCACAGCCGGCTGAAAGGTGAGCACCTAGTTGTGTACATTGACCTTAATGTTGAAGACAATATTTTTAAGGTATTCTACAGTGCTATATTTATGCAGCTTAATAATATGAGGTCCCACCCTTTGGTGACTCTGCTAGGGCATTGTTTTGTCTATGCTTGGAAATGTGCTGTGCCAGTTAATGTTTCTTTGGTGGTCTTGCAGCCAGTCAAGCACGTGATCTGCTGTCAAAGATGCTTGTGATTGACCCAGAAAGGCGTATCTCTGTCGATGAAGCCCTTGCTCACCCTTACATCAATGTGTGGTACGATGAAGCTGAAGTAAATGCGGTGAGTGGCTCTGTATAATTCTAAAATTCTCCAAATGTCCCGTCCCCAAGTTCTAGAGCAGCGCAATTCAGAAGGGACAAGTTGCTAACGGATTTTCCACCTTCAGTTTATATCTTGGGTCAAGAGCACTCTCTGTAGTCTTGCATATGCTTGATGTACTGTTTGGAAACTTATAATTCTGAATGAAGTTTAAAAAATAAATGCACAAGTTGCACTTATGGAAATTGCCATGCCATCATGTCAAGCCACTTTGCTTCTCTAAGCTTGTCGTGAGCATTTCACAAAAATAGTTTCTTCATCTGTATTTCGACTGATACAATACAAGGCAGCATGTTACACTTGGCCTGCAAATAAATGCCCATTATCACAAAAAGATTAAAAATCAAAGGCTAATGCTGTGCATTATTTGAAGGCATTATCTTTAAAGGGACTGCCTATCGCCCTTCTTCGCTCTCCCGTTTTTAGTGTACCTTTCGAAGTGTCCCAGCGTGCAGTGGTTTCACCAGAAAGTGAGTAGAAATTATTAAAACAGAATAGACCTGGCCCTGTTTGTCAACAATGTGATGTCACGCAGAGCATCGCCATACACATCGCGGCAAACCAGCTTCGCGGTGGTTGGCAAAAACGCTTCGGCAGCTCCAGTAGTTTGGGCTTTTCACGCAATGTTGCTGTCCCTTCCCGAGATTGCGCGCCAGCGGTTTGTCGAGAAGCTGCAAGTTCGTGGAATGCAGTATTGCGACCCCTACACCCTTTCCGAATACAAGAATGACCCTAAACGTTGGCCAAACGTTCGGTTTGAAGATATCTGTGTGTACCTCGCGAGCACGGCTGGCCTGTAGAATGCAGAGGCCATGAAGCGTTACTGATCACTCAAAGCGTACGGCCTTACAATAAAAGGCCATGTGCAGCTAGTGCTTGTCTCGAACTGGCACACCCACGCTTTCCGTCAACTGTTGTCATTCGGAAATCGAAGAGGGAAAAAAAAAATCGATGTCGCTGACTTTTGTCGTGCATTTGGCACATCCTACAGTGCAAAAGCTAACCTCCATGTCAAAGCGGCCAAGTGCACACTCGCAGAACAAACCAGTACAAACTCGATCCATCTGCACGTCAGCATTGAACCACACTGAACACTGCAATCTTTTGCTGACCAGGCATGGAATGCATGTTTTTCAAAGCAAACGTGACACCGTCACAGAGAACCACTGCCGTACCCTACGAGCTGTGGGCAGCGTCCACACTGTGCACTGTGCCTGCATGGCCGGTTGAGTTGCAGCCCTCATTTCCATTTCTTTCTGTTTGTAATTTGCTCAGGAACTAAACTTTTATGCGGTTGAAAACAGGCGAGACTGCTATTGTCCTATCGCGTCCAAAAACACAAACAAAATTTCCTTTTGAAGTGCTAGCCTGGCGCAAGTTGCAGCAAAGTGAGCTCAAAATGCGAAAATCTGTACAAAGTTCAGAACCACCGCTTACTGGAGGAGTGTTTCCACTTCAAAGTGTGTTCAAAACGCTTACACGTCTTTCTTTGTGTTTCAGGGCTAGTCCGCTTGAAAGCAAACACATTAGCTACTCACTCTGGGTGCTCAGAAAATGTAGACGGGGCACCCTGGTTGATAAAATATACATGCTCGCAAATGCTGTGGAAGCTCAAATGACAAAACGCCTAAAAGCTCTAGGTAGCAGGCTAGCCTCTTTAATTACCAGTGCTGAAATGTAATCGACAAATCCTGCTGCTGTCTGACTGCTGCTATTTTACGCAGCCCACAGCTTGCACCAGTCAACTGTTCGGAAATCGAGGAACGAAAAAAAAAAAAAATGATGCTGTTGCCTTTTGTAGTGCGTTTGGCACATCCTACAGAGCAAAAGCTAACCACCATGTCAAAGTGGCCAGGTGCGTGCGCACAACACAAACCATTACAAACTCTATCCATCTATACGTCAGCATGGAACCACACCGAACCCTGCAATGTTTTGCCAACCAGTTGCGCTACGGTCACATGACTGATGTCACTGCCCTTTCGTGACCCCAGGACAGGCCCATTTTTTCATCTACAAAGTCACTCCTTTCCTACATGTAAAGACGCTGACAACAGGGGTTACTTGGCATCGTCTCCCCGAGTCATCCTTTTGGGTGCGAGCAGCCTTTTCCCGACAGGAACCAGTTCCAAGGATGACATTCCAGAGGTGATGAGGACGAGAAGTGAGGGAAAGTCGGCGTGCCGGGGTGTGCCTCAGACATCGTGAAAACAAGGCAGCGCTGCACATGTGACAAGTGCAGGCCTATGTGCTAGTACAGGCACATGAATTCGAAAGCAGCGCCATCTGCGCCACCCCCGAAAGCAACGAAAAGAATGAATTGCTCTTGCACGCTATAAACAGGTGTCTTATAGGGCAAAGTACACATGTAAGGCACAAAGAATTGTTTTTCAGCAGAATATGTGTACCTGCTTGGGTTTGTTCTGTTACACTTGGAAATTGACAAACGCTGTTCGATGATGCTAGCTGCATTTCTTGCACCAATTTCAGAGCAAAATTAAGAACATAATTACTTTTTCATGGGGTAAAAGCGTGCTCGTTCCTGTAAATGTGACACACGATCTTCCCATTTTTATCACAATCTAAAAAAATTATTTGAGCGGTAGACACTCGCTTTAAACAGTTATTTTTCCAATTATATTTAGGAAGAAGTAGCTACATCTTTATGTTAACTGTGTGCTTGAGGCTCAACACAGAATGGTTGTATTGAGCCCTATTACATCCGTTTTATGAATGCAGAAAAGAAAGGCTGATATTAAATAGAGTTATTTGCTAATGAAGCACTCATTAGTGCTGATAGTAATGACATTAATATCTTGCAGAGCTGCTGCTTCAGTAAGTTAGAAATGGCCAGTAGTTGCCGAATAGGCCAACTTGCATATTATGTAATGCAGGAATATGCACCTAAAATGTCTGAAGTATTGTGAACGTGCATTGTAACCTCACTTCTATATATTTACATGTGCTCATTCTTTACCTTGCTACACTTCCCATGCACTACACGAAGTTTATGTGTATTGCTTCTTAAACAAATGCGTCTTTTTTATTGCTGTCTGGCGAACAAATGGTGCCTTTATTAGACTGAGCAAGGACAACATTGATTGCTCTGGTAACTTTTCTATCAGAATGGAAAAGCTCATAATGGGCTAGGTTGAGCATAGATCAAACAGGTTTTTCAAGTTTCACACTAACCGTTCATCCAAAGTTCAAGTTTATGTGGCCTTCTCTTATGTCTTCTGTATGATTAAATGGACTTGTGAAAAGGCATGTGAAAAATTATTCACAATATATTAATTGTGTGTAGCACATTGTCCTAGGACCTATTTGTGGTTGTTGTGGACCTATTTGTGGTTGTTGCCTCGCCACAGTGGTCTAGTGGCTATGGCACTCTGCTGCTAATCAAAAGGTCGTGGGATTGAATCCCGGCTGCAGTGACTGCATTTCGATGAAAGCGAAATGTTGAGGCCCGTGTACTGTGCTATTTCAGTGCACGTCAAAGAACCCCAGGTGGCCGAATTTTTGGAGTCCTTCACTGCGGTATCCTTCATAATTATATCATGAATTTGGGACATAAAACTCGAGAAAGTATTGTTATTTTGGTGTTTTTTGTGGCCCACCTATTAGTACAATATTTCCATTGTGTAAAGCGTAAGCTGTGGTAAGGGGGGACTGTTCATGGCTGATCATTCTGTGGCCCTTGCAGCCGGCACCTGCGTCGTATGACCACTCTGTAGATGAACGTGAACACACCGTGGAGCAGTGGAAAGGTGAGGACTGTTATCTTCTTTACTTACCCATGGAGCACTTAGAAGTTGTCAAACTTTCTAGGCTTAAAATTGTGATGTGAGCATTGCACAGTGCACTTTTGATCACGATAGATTTTCTTGACCATTGTTGGCTTCCTTGACATCTTGCACGAAAATGCCATTCATGTTCAACGAACTTGACCACATCTTAAATGTATTGTGTGGCATTCGTATAAGGTGATTGTGGTACAACTATATTTTGCATCAGTGGGGGAATCTTTCCTCTGACGGGAGGAGGGGGGTGGGGAGAAAAAAGAAAAAAGAAGTGATTTGCCTTTGAATGAAAGAAAGCAGACTTTAAGCTGTTTACCAGCTCATGTCAGAATTGCAACGTGAATGGGACAAAATAACAAACTTAATCTTTAGAAGCCCAAGGAGCTTGGTAAAATGTTGTGGGACCCTTAAGCTTCGCCTTAAGACTTCAACGCGATAGCGATGCATGGCCCGATTTCATTGCACTCTTTGACTTGTCATGCTCTTCAGTCGCTTAGCCATGTAATTGTCATGACACCACACTTGTTATTGTATGTCTTTACTTGTGGAGTTGACTGCATTGTAATGTGCAAAGTACAAAGTGGCGATGTGCCATCAAAACTCGCTGATGAAGAAGGCATCGCAGTTCGTCTGGCGCTTGTACACAGCACAGACTCCATCACAAACGTGCCAACATGTGTGAATGAACGTCTACACACTCGCAAGCACAGGTGACCACACCCTTAAGCCAAAGTGTAAGCATCCTACTGTGTCCTCCATGCATGCGGGCCGTGAAACATGGCGCCGTTAGTGTCCCAGTAAATGCTCCCAACTAGGTGCCGTCAGCGTGCCTTTATACGCGCTACAGTAAAACCTCGTTAACACGTTGTTGGCGGGGATGTCGGAAAAATACGTGCTAACCAGTCGTACGTCTTAACCGAAAACCACAAATTAGCCGCGACTTACCTTTCAAAAGTGAAGAAAAGGTAATGAGTAATGTTCACAGTACACAGCTTGCTTTATTCAGAAGCAATTGACCAAAAGTCGGTCAGTGTCGGTTGCCTCCGTAGAAGCCTTGCAGCAACAACAGCATCCTTGAATTCCGAGACTGCAGGGCAACCTCGCAATAAGGCCTTTTTTCTTGGCAAATGTCTTCATCACAGCCACGGCGTCAGCAGTTGCCGTCAGAGACAGACTTGGATCCGGATCCGCTTCGACGTCGTCACCGTCGACGTTCTCGTCATCTTCAACTTCACGTTGCACAACAGCGGCAACAATCTCGCTGTCTTTTAGGTCAGGAGATGTTGCCACATCGCTGTCTAGGTCACAGAAGGACTCAAAGTGCAGAGCCTCGGCACTACCTTGACGCTCCAACACCTCTGTGAGCAGGCTGTTGCAGTCGTTGGCACACTCTTCGTTTTGCCAGTGTTCACACACACCACGAATTTTGCTCGAGCGAAGCAGTTCTTCACTGTGGTGGACTCCACCTGGTGCCACGAGTAGGCTAGCAGGTGTATTGTGCCTAGCATGTCGATGCAGTACGCCTTGCCACACTCCGTTGCGAGCAGCATTCTGTGTTATTGAAACTAAAATAAATTTTTTTCACTACCAGGTGAATGGAATTAGCCGATGCAGGTGTCTATGAATGCTATCTTCAAGATGGCACCGTGCTGCGGGCAAGAAACAGAACATGAAATGAACACCCACATTAATAATTGTGGTTCAGTTAAGAAAATTCGCTATTCTCTGCAGGCCTTGGGGTGGGCAAAATGGAGTGAAAGAGTAGAAAGAGTGGAGGGCTCCAGAAATTTTGACACACATTGTGTTTTAGAGGGGCACTGAAGCACTTTTATAAAAAATTGAGGTTATAATGCCATTTGGTCATATTTCCTACGGTGAACTCGAAAATCAGGTCAAGAATTCGCAAAAACTTAAGCAAATGACTATTTTGGCAAAAACACTAGGTGCACATCATGGGCGACAACGCAAACCTCGTCCCTTCCTATGATTGATTGAGGAGCTTCATGACGTCATCATGAGTGCCTCGGAGGAGCTGACTCTCCCACGGCTTGGCGTTTTGTCAGTTCTTTTTGTCGCTGTATATAAGCATATCGATATTGTGATGGCTAACTATAGCAATTGTGATGAGTTCATGGTACAACTATGAAAGTGATCGCCTGCGTTCGAATATGTATATTTTGTTCAAACGGTACAGATGACAGGTTACCATCGAAGTCTACTTCAGAACTGCGATACGTGGATCACGATCAGCTGGTTTCCATACTGGCCTGACGTGCAGTGCCGTGTGTTGAGCATGTGCTGCATACAGCAATTCAGGACATAAGCAGTGAATAATCCGAGTGAGTAAGCAGCATGTAGGTTCTGGCCAGGTCCAGTGCTCACCAGGTACATACATTTGCAAGACATCGCATTCTCATCGAGAACTACAACACAAGCAACTTTTGCACGAACGTAATTCAATAAGAGCACCCTTTAACATGTGCAAGCACGTGGGAACAGCGCGGTGTCATGAAGGCTTCGCCCCGCCACGGTGGTCTAGTGGTTATGGCACTCGGCTGCAGATCCGAAGGTCGCGGGATCAAGTCCCGGCCGTGGCAGCTGCATTTCGAAGGAGGCGAAATGTTGAGGCCCATGTACTGTGCAATGTCAGTGCACGTTAAAGAACGTTAAAGAAGTTTGTGTCACATACAGACAAAACACAAATTTACGCGACATCTTAACTACATCAACTTTAAATCCACGTCGTGGCACTGGCTGCAGGCCGTGTAATAAGACATGTTGCCAGGTCTGCCCTTATATTAGAACTACACAAAAAGCAACAAGCACCGCGACCAACTTTTTTGTACAAATTAAAGGAAACTTAACTTGTGACACAGCTAATGTCGTTTACCTGCTTGAGTGCACTAAATGGAATCAACAATATATTGGTCAGACAGAAACACCTTTCCGAATACGGTTTAATAATCACAAGTCGCACGCAAAAAATTCCTTGAACCTGCCCCTGTCTAAGCATGTGCACCTTCCCGGCCATTCATTTAGCGACCCGAAGGCAATGATACTGGAATCGGGCTTTGGGACACACCACGACCGCGAGGTTCGTGAGTCCTACCTCATTTATAAGTTCAAAGCCGCTACCTTGGGCATTAATGAAAACATGGGTAAACTCACGTTTTCCGAGTGACTAGGGCATTGCCATTATATGGAAGCCATTTCAAACAACTACAATGCATTCTTTCACACTTTACTTTTTCGCTGAACTTTTTTTATATTTGTTATTTTATTTCCATTTTTCTTCCTTCATGGTTTGTATTTTTCCATTACAAGATATTCTAGTTGATTCTAGTATGACAACAAAGCAGTATGGTGCCAAGAAACCAGTGCAAGCTCCTCTACTGACCATTCACTGCACGCAAACGAATGCTGCAAACCTATGCAGCTACCTTGCTCACCCTCCGAATTATGTCACTTCTCCATGTTTCACTCTCTGTCATTCTCCTTACCTACACTTCGTGTGCACTATGGGGGATCCCTCGGACCAAGTTTGGGTGTTGATATCATTGTTGTTTAATTAAATATTGCGAAAAAAGCCATCTTAGGCATGTTATACGAGGTGACAGATTTCAAATTTCTATTAAATTTGAGAATTTAAAGCCGCTTCAGTGTCCTTTTAAGATGCACTGACATTGCACAGTACATGGGCCTTCAGCATTTTCACTTCCATCGAAAATGCGACCGCTGTGACCGTGTTCAAACCCACGTCCTTCAGATCCACACTCAAGCACCATAACCACGAGACCATTGTGGTGGAAAGTTAGCTTTTTGTATGTTTCAATGCACACCTTGTCTCAAGAGTACACCAGGCCACTAATGAAAAAATAAAAGAAAGGTATATCATTAGCTGTGGCATGCTGAGTGGCAAACATAACAAAACAGGCTGGTGGGAGCTTATTGTGTGGCAGTAAAATGCTGGTTATCTGTCTAGCGTTCTTTTCTCCTGAGAGTTGCCACCGGCGGGTAATATGTGGTGTCTCCAGAACAGGCCTGTGACAATGTCCACACTTTCTTTAAAGGGGCACTGACACCAAAACATCACTGCTTAGAGAGTCTGTGGGATTGATTTTCATAGCGATGCACATGTCATCTACCAAATCAACTGCGAACATAGCTCAGAACATAATTTAATTAACACTGAAATTTGTGTGTGCAATCTAGCGCTATATGCCGCACCTTGCGATATCGACAATACCAAAGGTCACCCAAGAAGACTCCCAATTTTCGTAACGGCACCACAGCAGCCGTGCTCGGAGCAGTGCATCTAGCAATGATAACTTCATAGCCACCATTGCCCTTTTTCCATGAGTGTGTTAGTAGACTTCTAGCGATACCAGGCCTCAAGAAAAGCATTGCCACCCAACGACCTCAAAACACACAGGATGTGTGACCAGCGAAAGAAAACGAGCATGCATTGCAGGCCATGCGGAAGTGCGTCACAGCTCTGCGTGCTCACCTGGTCAAATTTGTTTACTCCGTTGCAAACACTTGGTAGTGCTAATTGCACCCGGAGGCTTGTCATTTTTGGAGCCCTCCCAAACTGGTACTAAAAGTAGTCTGTAATTAACAGGCGGTAAATAATTACTTGTTGCGTGCTGGAGCAGATGATGTGCCATGTTATGACTAACTGGCCCCCAGCTACATATTGCCGCAAAATAACATAGAGGAAAATTCTTGTGTCAGCACCCCTTTAAAATCGAAAGGGATTAAAAAAGAGAATAATATTTTAAGCAGTTACCTTACAATGCCTTATTGAAGAAGAGGCCCCTTTCCCCCCCTTCCCCCCCCCCCCCCCCCCGACTTCTTTGGCACTGTAATGCATAAATGTTTTTAGCAGTTAAAGGGACACTGAAGAGAAACGAAGTTGTTTGGATCGATAGGTTACTATTTGAGAGATCTATTATCATTGATTTCATTAACTAGATTTTGTATTAGAAGAGAAAACAAAAGTTTCATTTTTGAATTTCACACTGAAACCCAGGCACCTAAACGTGAGCCTGATGCCATGGATTTCCAAGTACTTCCTTCATATTTTGGCCACATTGACTAAATGAAATTTGATGAAACTTGCTATGGTTGTGTCTCTGGTGCCTTTACAACAGAACCTTATTCATTTTTAGAAGAAAATAATTTTGTGTCATAGCAGGTGCCTTCAAAATCTATGACGTCACAGTGAGTTGGTGTGGGAACGTGAAGGCGTCACCGCCATCTGTATTTTTCTTTTTTCCTTTTTTTGTGCATTTTTTGGTTTGCTAAGCATTCTCTAGTGGCAAGAGTGGAGTTGCTGGTATTGTGAAGTGCAGTTTAGTAATACGCAGTGATGGAAGCGCTGTGCCAAACGCTCCAAATTGCACCAAGAGAGAAATGCTGATACATTCTATGCCAAACAGCTGTTTTTTGGCGTGTTACGCCGAGGACGACTGGATTGGCCTTCACCAGTGGTACACAGGTTCACTCCAGGCGCAATTGTAATCTTTTCCGAAGCCAAAACTTCATTGTTCTAAGTGCCAAGTCAAGCAAGTTTTCAGCCATTCCTAGTGACTTGGACGTATGCACGCGGTTGTCTGGGGTGGCACGGTGCCAGCATGCTCTGTATACCCATTTATTGATTCATTGAGGTGTAACAATCACCGAAGATTGTGAAATATGCAAAACAAAAGTGCCTTGCTAAGTGCGTACTCAGGGTCGTTAACACCTATAGTTTAGTGTTCTCGAATATAATGTGATGCTTGGAAATTTCAACTGTGCGAGTCCTGGGTAGCATTTCCATTGTCTAAAGCTTCACAATGAATTGATGTTTGAGCTTAGTTTCATGCTGTTGCTGACATACATCGCGTTGTTTCTTTAATTATTGCTGACAACCTTAATTGTGGATGTCACTCATTTTGTCATTAGTTTGTCAAGCTACACCGAAAGGATGAGAATAGAAAAGAGGAACACATTATGTTAGTAATTAAAAATAAGTGACCACGCTTGACGCATTGCTGTGGAATAAAGAGCGCTCTGTTTCACTGGCACTTGCTTCATGACATCTGGCGGTCTGTTCCCAGCAAGTGCAAGGGGTTACCACGAAGCAGCCCAACAGCATCAACGCTGTTTGATTGACATGCCGAGGAAGTAGCTTCTGTGCCATATTGCATCTAATATTTACACATGATGATGCAGCTCAATGAACCGTTGTTTTAATTGGTGTTTTTTTTTAACCTCTTATCTGCTCTGTGAAAATAAAGCTCTCAGTTTTCCAGAAGTGACTGTATCGTATCAAACGTGGTTATGCAAATGTGATAGTGGTGTGCTTGTCACCATACAGGGTATACAGTAGAACCTCGTTCATACGTTTTCAAAAAATAACGCGAAACTGAGCGAATTATCCGGGAAAACGTATGATCCAAACACACGAAAAAATCGCGCAGTTTCACCGGAAAACCATGCCTTGATATAGATATTAAAGTATTTTACTATTTCACGTAATTTGGGCAATAAAACGTCACGAAACAATAAACGTCTGCTTATATTAGCTCTGACGAGTGTTGGAACGCGCCCGAAGGCACGGACCGCGAGCGCTAGCCGTCAGCGCTGACAGCGTCGGGAACGGAACGCATACGTGTTGTCCCTTGCTTCAGTGTTTACCCCGCATCTTCAGGCAAATTATTTAACGTAACAAAAAGCGCGCGTTCACAACGTCATTTTCTCAGCCTGCCCAAACCGCGCGCGCGCCCATCAATACACGGCGCGGACGCACGGGCCACGTTGTTCCCAACGCCGCGCGCTCTTGTATACATAAGTCGTGCGCACCAAGAGCACTATCCTTTTGCATCAACAGGTCACATGAACTGGCACATCACGTGCTTCGCACGGCCCAAGGCAAGGTCGCTAGGCAAGCGCATCGCGTGCATGTTGACCGTCAGACGCTACGAAACGTTCAGCCGTTTTTTTTTTTCTCTCTCTCCCCCCTCTTTTTTTTTTTTAGCCTGCGCTTCCTCGACGCCACCACCGCAACTTACCAGCTGAAAAACGAACGTGCAATCTATCGGCGGTTCCCGGTTGTTCAAGTGGTGCGTGAGTGCAGCACGCGCCGAATGCGACCCGCGCTTTTGCTCAACGACAAAACCGGCCGAATTCGGCACGCGCAACGTACGCTTGCCAGCGCGAGGTTACGCTTGTCACGCGACTACTCAGTACAGGATTACATGACGCATTGCGTTGACGACTTGTTCGGTTCGACGCGATGGGAGCGCCCGCGCGATCTTATCACAGGCGATATAACCTTCCGATAGACTGCGTCCGCTCGCTCTCCGTAAAAAGCACAGGATGCGCTCCGTATTCCGTACGCGTTATCGGCTTTCGAACTTGCTTATGTTTGTTTTAAGTGACGACCGTCGTCTCGCACATCGGTAACGTGTGATCGGAAATGGCAGGTTCAACGATGTTTTCGAAGCAGTATTGGGAGAATTCCTCTGGCAGCGCTTGTGCATTAGCTATTTAAATGTGGCAGAGTTCCCGCATAAACACCGTTTGCGCTTGCGCTCGCGAATCGGTGCTACTGAAAGTGGCGGCTTGTCTCGGTTATCGGCCATTAAAAGTGCGCTCTACGTACGCTTCCAACAGTTACAGTACGCGTGCTGTTAAAGCTGCCTTGATCGCGAGTGTCAGCGGCGATACCGATGAACGCGGTGTGTTACGTCTAGCTAGGTGATAGGCTAGTATCGGACTAGAGCACACCGGCGTTTTCTTGTGACACAGTCGGGCGATTAGTGCGTAGTAGCCACCGCGTTGGGCAGCTACTGCTCTCGATCGCGCGAGCTTCCCGACTTCTCGGTTGCACGCGGACTCTAGACGCCAGAAAACGTATCATCCGATCGTAGTTGGACGATAAATCGAACGTTGGTGCCGAATAATCGTATTTACCGGGAACGTATTAACCGGAAGAAAATAAACGTAACTCTACGAGAAAAGTTCGTGTTTTCGCGATCGCGAACGTTGGAACCGGGAAATCGTACCATCCGGGAACGTATCAGCGGGGTTCTACTGTACTACTAGCTTAGGTTCAGTCGCATTTCACCACAAGAACGCTATTTTGTTATTCGGAAACAAATATGTGTTTATTCTAGGCACCTTGTCCAAGAAGTGCCTCATCACGGTGGTCTGTGGCTATGGCACTCGGCTGCTGATCCGGTGGTCATGGGATTGAATCCTGGCCACAGCAGGGGCATTTCGATGGGGCGAAATACTGGAGGCCCGCGTACTGTGTGATGTCAGTGCGATTAAGGAAACCAAGTGGGTGAAATTTCTGGAGCCTTCCACTACAGTGTCTCTCATAATCATGTGCTGGTTTTCGGGCGTAAAACACCAGAAATCAATCGGTTTCCCAAAGATGCTTGTAATGCTGTTACGCCTTGTATCACCTCAGTATAATTTACCTATTTGCTTCTTACATTGTGTCGTTACGTGGTGTGACATCAGGCCAACGGAGAATGAATATCTGAGGTGGCAAGGCACATCGTACACTCTAAAAATAAGGAAGTGCTTTCGTGGTATTTTCATCTGACAACAATATGGACCTTTTTCATGTAGGGAAAAGCGCCGTCAGTGGCGGTCGCCGAACTCAGAACTGGAGGTCCGTGCCTCCACAGTCCTCCACCACGCAGTAGGAGAGCATTGCGGAGGCATGGCATCGCACTCACACTTATAGATGACAGCACTCCAGGTGTCACTTGTCTCGCCGAAAGCAGACCCTCAAAAAACATGGCGCGCATTTCATCACATCTTGGCCCGCATGCACAGACACCAACCTGAAAAAGGTCCATTGTCACATGCTGTGCTTGCATTTCCTTTTTCGAAAACTTGGTGCTTGGAATGTTGCAGTCAAGAATGCCATGTCGTGTGATAACATACATGTCATTAGTGACCAGGAAATATTGGGCACGCTCTGCTAAAGCAAGATGCTCGAGATAGATGATGGTGATGTTTAGGAACCGAAACAGCCCACGAAAGATTTGCTGTTTTAAGGATTGATTTCCAGGGTTTTATGTCCCCAAAACCATGCTATGATTATGAGAGATGGTGTTGTCAAGAGCTTCGAAAATTTTAACCACCTGGGGTTCTTTAATGTACACTGACATCGGACAGTACGTGGGCCTCACCGTCTTGCCTCCACTGAAATACCGCCGCAACGGCCGGGATTCGATGCCAAGACCTTCGGATCAGCAGCCAAGTGCCATAGCTGACCACCGCGGTGGGGCTGCTCCTTTAAGGGGGGACACTGTTCTTGAAAATGTGAGGCATTTCTCTTCCGCATGTGTTTAAAAGAGCTTCACAATTGAGTGAGTTTCTGACGCTGATTTCAAAAATACCGTATTTACCCGCATAATTTGTGCCCTCGCATAATTTGTGCACCCATGATATTTAGCCAACTCTACAAAAAAAAAATTTACCTAGCATATTTTGCACTCCCCGTCCCGCCCAAACCAGCTCACCAGCACGCACAGACAGGCTTTGGACAGCTGTGTGGCCGTGCCCCTCGCTGCACAGGCGAGCACAGTAATACGCAAAAGGGGCTGCGAGTGCGATGTCCCTTTTTCCGATTCTTTTCTCTGGAAGCCCCCGGAGCCCAAGTATGGTCGCTAGAATAAAAGCACGCGAGTGGGGGCGACGAAAACGGCTGAAGCAGAGATCAAACGAGCCTGGCGCATCTCCGTCGCTCGGAGGGCGCATGCGATAATATCACCCCGATCGGGGCGCTTGTCATCGAAGTGGAGACGAAACGTCTCGCCCGCCTTTAAAGCGCATGAAAAGATGCGAAGGGGGGAGGGGGGTATCCCTTGTCTGTGCCGAGATAGCACTGGCGTGCGCACTATCTCGGCAGCCATCATCGGGCGGCTCGTAAATCCTACGTGCTGTGCTCTCAACGCGAAGAGACTGCAAAAAGTGTCCCTGGAACAGCCGTATTCTCTTACACGAGCCTTTTGGTGTGTTACATGAGATCATCATCATCATCATCAGCCTGTTTAGGTCCACTGCAGGACGAAGGCCTCTCCCAACGATTTCCAATCCACCCTATCCTGAGCGAGTTGGTTCCACTTTATGCCCGCAAACTTTTTAATTTCATCGCTCCACCTAACCTTTTGCCTACCTCTGTTTCGTCTTCCCTCTCGTGGTATCCATTCCGTCGCTCTTACTGTCCACCTATTATCCTTCCTCCTCATGACATGTCCTGCCCAGGTCCACTTCTTTCTTTTAATTGATAAGATAATATCGGCTAGTCCTGTCTGTTCTCTGATCCATTCCGCTCGTTTTTTATCTCTTAGCGTTACCCCTATCATTTTTCTTTCCATTGCACGTTGCGTCCCCCTTAGTTTCATCTCTAGTTTTTTCGTTATTCTCCATGTTTCTGCACCGTACGTTAGTACTGGGAGAATGCAGTGATTGAATACTTTTCGCTTTAATGAGAGCGGTAAGTTTCCGGTCATGATTTCGTAATGCCTTCCGAATGCGCTCCAGCCCAGCCTTATTCTACGGAGAATTTCGTTTTCCTGGGTAGGAGTTCCTGATATTAACTGTCCCAGATATCCATATTCGTTTACACATTGTAAGGGTTCATTGTTTATTTTAAATTCCTGTTCCTTAGCTAAGCTATTGAGCATAACTTTGGTCTTTTGCCTATTCATTTTTAATCCAATTTTAATGCTTTCCCTGTTTAGGTCATCAATCATGTTTTGTAGTTCGTCACCATCATTGCTAAAGAGCACAATGTCGTCTGCAAATCTTAAATTGTTTAGATATTCTCCGTCTATTCGAATGCCCTTTTCTTCCCAGTCTAGACGTTTAAAGACTTCCTCTAAACATGCAGTGAATAGCATCGGGGATATTGTATCTCCCTGTCTCACACCTCTCCTGATCGGGATTTCTCTGCTTCTCTCATGTAGGAGTAGTGTGGCTGTGCAATCTTTGTATATGTTGTTTATGGTTTTCACGTATACGCCACGTATCCCTTGCCGACGTAGAGCTTCTAGAACTGCTTGTATTTCTATGGAGTCAAATGCTTTCTCGTAGTCGATAAACGCCATATAAAGAGGTTTGTTATATTCCGCGTACTTCTCAATTACTAGGTTGATAGCGTGGCTGTGGTCCATTGTCGAGTAACCTTTCCTAAAACCAGCTTGTTCTCTCGGTTGGTTAAAGTCGAGTGTTTCTCTTATCCTTGCAGAAATTACCTTTGTAAATAGATTGTATATTACTGGGAGTAGGCTGATTGATCTGTAATTCTTTAAGTCCTTTATGTCACCTTTCTTGTGGATAAGGATTATATTAGCATTTTTCCAGCTGCGCGGTACGCTACATGTCTTGATACATTTCGTGAAGAGCGATGCAAGTTTTTCAAGTACAATATCTCCTCCGTCTTTGATCAAGTCGGCTGTTATACCATCGTCACCAGCTGCTTTACCACGGGACATGCCTTTGGCAGCTTTTTTGACTTCGTCAGCGGTTATACATGGAATTTCGGTGATCTCCTCTGGTTCTATTTCTATTAAGGTTGTATGGTCTGTCTGAGAGCTGTACAGTTCCGAGTAGAAATCTTCTGCTACCTTCACTATTTCGGTGAAACTGGTGATAACGTTACCTTGTTTATCTTTTAGCGCATGCATTTTGTTTTGTCCTAAGTGCAGTTTCTTTTTGACCGATTTAATGCTGGTGCCTTTTTCTACTGCTATGAGATATCATATCCAAAAGAGTTACCATATACCGTGACCATTACATTACACATTATTTCGAATGTGCTTGTGAAATCTCTGCATAATTTGCACACCTCCTTTTCAGAGCTCTAAAATCGCGAAAAAAAGAGTGTGCAAATTACGCGAGTAAATACGAAATGATTATGTTGCTCCTATGTCAATTAGTTTTGGAGATAATTAAAATTAATTACCCTTTGTTTGCCAGTACGATGACACAAAGAACCTTATTAGAGAGCTACCATTGACACATGTTCAGATGCTAAAACATATAAGCCACGCAATGGTAGGAGTGTTTTTTTTTTTATTTTATGATTTTTGGCAAGGCTGCAGCATTCTGAATGTCAGTGCTGCAGACACACCTTCCTTATGATCTAATTGAATGAGAAATTAAAAATTTTCAATGATGTTATTTGAAAATTCATTCCTACCATTGTGTACTCTACGGATAAATCTGCATGCCACAACAAAAATGGCTGCGCTAGATGCTCTGAAGGCAGGGATATTGCTCTGCAAGCTTGCCACTGCAGTAAGATTTTCATTATGAGAAATGAGAGAAAAACAGAAGAAGCCCAATTTGAGTAAAGTTAAACACAGAATTACTGTATCTTTGTTAGGTGATTTGTGGCCACCAGGGATATAATCCGGATGCCTACTGCTACACTACTTGTAGTTCAGCATGAAAACAGCTCATTTTTGGTACATTTTTGTAGTCAAACTATATAGCGTGTCTTTGATAGGAACTGTTTTTGTGGCTGAAATATCAATTCTAGATGCGAGAAACTTGGTCAGCACTTTTGGCACTGCCCGTATGCCATGGAAGTACCTGTTTTCAAAAATTGATATTTTGCCTCCAAGACCAGTGTCTCCCCTTAAAGAAAATAGACATTTGACCTTTGGCTGTCTTTTGTGTTGAAGTGACCAGCCATGTGGTACGGCAGCTGAAACACTATTCATAGTCATTACTAGGGCGTGCTATGTTGATGTTGACCGGAAGTCGCATTACTTATGATGCCTTTACTAATTAGCAAGCGTCCTAGGTCTTATCCACAACAGAGCGCAGCCATACGCAGATTTTCTCTTTCTTTTTTTCTTAAATTTTTTCGTGCAATGCAGTGCTACAGTCACAGTTTGCTTACTACGAGCTGAAAATTTTCCTGCTCCAAAAGCATGAATTCCTGTACCAAACTCCTATTTTTCCTGCTACAAAAGCTATGCCATAACACCAAAAGCAACTTCCATCACTGAATACACGAAAAAGTGTTTTGGCTATTTAGTGTCCCTTTAAGTGAAATAGCATGTTGTGAAACCTTTGAGCTTGTTTTTCTCGGTGTGCACTCTTGGAGAAAATAACACTGTTAGGAAAACTATGATTTGCAAACTGCTTTGCCAAAAGCTCTTTACGATGTGGTTTCTGGACTGAAATTTTATCAGGAACGAGATAAGGTACTTTTTAGATCTCTACATGTTTTTGAAAACAATCATATTTCTGGTGTATAAGGACAAGAAAAATGAACGTCATCTTTAGAGTGGCGGCATGTTTATAAAGAATGACATAAAGAATGCATGACTGGTCTTATCCTGCACTGCCTGCTATTTTTGAAGTGATAGTTTCTGCTGGCACACCTGATTGCACAGTTAGGGCACTGAAATGTAGAGCATATTTTAATGGCAAAAGAACAACCCAGCCTTGAAATTTTATCAAAATTGGTGCCATAGTTCAAAAGTCAACTCTTCAGCCCTGCATCCTCGCTCAACACTTTCGGGAACCAGGAAAGATGGGCAGTCTGGGCAGACTTGACCTTGTCGTAAAAGCACATGGTGAAGCATTCAGGGCAAGCCATGCACATCAAATGATTGCCCACAGCATATGTATTTCAGCTCCGTAAGGTTTTCTGAAGCCACGTAGGTAATTGAGGTGTTAATCTGTCGTTTGGTATTTGAGGCGTTCATCTGTCATCATCTGTTGTTTTTTGTCGAGCGTGAAGCCTATAACACTTGTGGGAATCGCGTCAACTAGTGGTGTCCGGCTCCTTTTATAACTGACCAGAATGAGGGCGCTTGTAATAAAAATTCTGCAGATCCCACACACTGTGTGAAGCAGTCAATAAGGAAAATGTCTGTGATGAATTGTTTGGTATTACTAGTAGGATCAATGTCTCTGTGCAAAGCGCATCGCGTGAGTGGGTGTATGCCTAATGTGGGCTAACTAGGAACATTGAAGCGCTGTGGCGATTGACTCATGGTACGACATTACATTGGCACTTGCGATGATGCACAGCATAGACGTAGGTTTTGTCAAAGAAAATTGCATGCTTCTGTGTGCTGATGTGCGTATCGTAAGTGTCGTTCATTGAGGTATTCCTATGGGGTCAAACAAAGTTGACTAAAGTATGACGAGTGATAGTAGAACGCACGTATTTCTTATCACATTGCTATGATATCGTATAATGCACATTAGAAGTCGCATTCGTGTTACACAAACGCCATGATCACAGCTTCCAGTACTATAGCTTTATTTACTATATACAGTCGATCCCGGATATAGCCATATATGCAGTCGATCCCAGATATAGCAAACTCGAGTATATTGGATCAATGGCTCTATCGAACTGTTGAAAAATCTCCTTCAAAATCAAGTGCAAAAGTACAGGGATTGTGTACATGTGTATAGAACACTCGTGGATCGTCGCGTTTGATATATGGAACTTTGCCCTGCGTTGAAGTCCTCGAGTGTGTACCTCCTTACACATGTTGGCCACTTTTCAACTGCATTCTAGCACGTTGTGTTCCATTTTTCTGCGCAATGGTGTTGAAAATGTGGTGTTGTTGCATTGCTTTAGCAGGTTGCACAGAGCTTGCCAGTGCACTAACTCGATTGCTGCACCAGTTTTAGGTCATAATGCGCAGTCTGCAGTAGTGTGCACCTGAATGCATTGATGCGATGTGCGCATTCCGATGGTTGTCCTCGCACTACCGCATGTAGTTCGCAAATGCATAGCCTCCGAGATTTGTGGCCTCACGTAGTCATTTCTGCAGAGCCAATCTCTAAGGCCATGTTTTTGCTAGTTACGGTCTGTAAATTCATTAATGTCATTGCCATTGCCAAGGTTACCGGCAACATCATCATCATACACTAATACATTTGTCCGTAGCGACACTTCCACTAGCAAGCCGCAGGTCATTGCCAATGCATTTAATGAATATTTCACGTCTGTATTTACTCTAGGTAATCATGAAATTCCTTCCTGCAGTGCATATTATGCCTTGCTTGTTTCTATTGATGATGTGTCTGTGTCTATAAAAAGTATTTTAAATTCGATTTTAAAAGTTGATCAAAAAACATCGTCGAGCCCAGACAATGGGAGTAAAATCTTTCTCCATCGTTATTCTTTATGGACAAGCCAATACCTGTCAGTCATTTTCGAAAAATCCTTGTCAACATCAACTGTGCCATCATCTTGGAAAAACGCGCAAGTGCTTCCTCTGCACAATTCAGGCAGTAAGCAATCTGTGTTAAATTACCGGCCTGTATCATTTACCTCTTACTCATGCAAGCTACTAGAACATGTTATCTTTAAACACATCGTCAGGTTTCTTGAATCTAACAACATCCTTTTGAATGCACAACACGGTTTCCGGTGTGGATTCAGTACCATCACTCAGCTGACAGAATTCACTCATGACATATCTTTAGCTCTTGAGTCAGGTCTTCAGGTAGACGCACTATTCATAGACTTTTCCAAAACCTTTGACACTGTCATCCATTCAAAACTTCTACATAAGCTCAATCCTTTACTAAATAACCCTCTGCTTGTTGATTGGATTAGTAATTTTCTTTCAAATCTTCTCCAATACATATCTTTTAACACTTCCCATTCGTCTGAAACACACGTATCTTCCGGGGTGCCCCAGGAATCCGTGCTGGGGCCCTTACTTTTTTTATTATATATTAACAACATACCAGATGTAGTTTCCATTAAAATTCATCTTTACGCTGATGATTGCGTTCTTTATCATGTAATCACTTCACCTGATGATCATCATACACTCAGTGCTTCATTGTTAAAGTTTTGCAGGTGGTGTCGTAATTGGCAGATGACCATTAATTTTCAAAAGACAGCAGCCATGTGTTTTAGCAGGCAGAAAACCCCATCAACGTTTAATTATTCGTTCAACAAATATGTAGTGCAGCGGGTCCCACATTATAAGTACCTTGGCCTCCTTTTCACCGCAAACTTATCATGGTCTCATCACATCGACATAACTTGCAACAGAGCCCTGAAAAAACTCTGATATCTTAACCATTCATTACGTTTAGCCCAAAAGGAAACAAAACTCCTAACATACAAAACTCTCATAAGACCAATCCTTGAGTACGGTGCCACTGTATGGTACCCGTATAAAATTGGTGACATAAAACGCATTGAATCCATCCAGAAAAAAAGCCATTCGCTTCATTTACAGACGCTATGACTAATTTTTCACCATCATCCCATCTAGCGCACCTTGGTTTAACTTCACTTTTTAGAAGACGCGACATCGAGTCTGAAACTTTTTCACTTTTTTTTTTTTTTCAATGCACCGCAGTAGTCATCACACAACTACATAACACCTGCCAAAGCAACATCCACCAGAAACAGCCATGCACTCAATGTATCTGTGTTTCATCATCACACAGACTTCTTCAAATACGCTTTTTCCCCCCGATGTATTGAAATGTGGAATACTATACCAGGTCACATACGTTCATCACCGAAAGATGAATTTTTGAAGGCACTAAAAGACGCTATACCCTAATTCTTGCTTCCAATTCTTATCCAATTTTGTTTATGGTATTTTCGTATTTCTCTGACCTGTCATTGTTCGTGTTTATCTCACCTGTTTTCTGTTCTTTCTCTTTTTTATTATTATTCAACTGCTCTGTGCTCACTCCTACAATAGCCCTCTAACTGGGTCAGTATTTGAAAATAAATAAATCAAAATAAGTAAATAAATAATCACCGGTGTTCAATGTTCGTTTTGGCTATTTGGTGCTTTGTGGAGCAATGGAAGGCGCTGGATTTGCTGGTCTGTAAGGCCTCAACTGTATTGAAAATAGCTTGTGAAACTTGATGGCCCACAAAAAGATAAAGCCAAGCCTAAGAGAGTTCTCTCGCATGAAATAAATTGCACTTGTTTTCATGTTATTCTTTTGCACATTGTGGGCAAATCGCCAAGTTACCACTTGTAACAATCTCCAGAAACCAATCTGGGACATGCGCTGCTCTAAGACGACCTTCAAATAGGCATATTTTGTATTTCGAATTATACATATATCAGACTATTTTGCAATCCACTTCAAGTTCGATATATCTGGGTGGACTGTATACCTCAAGGAAGAAGCCACCGTGGCCAACTAGTAGCGTGCTTCCTTGGCACTTCCGGGGCCTGGGCTCGATAGCCCCCTCCGCTTGGTAGGCTGTGTGTGTCTTTGTGGACTTTTTACGTCTACATTTCAATCGAAAGCTACAGCAAACGACATGGCTTTCCTGTATTTGGTGTGTTCTAATGATGTAGACTGGCATAGGCTGTATAAAATTTAAACATTTGTGGTGCATACCCACATACCACGGGACGGGTGCTACTGGTATGAGCCACATGTGATTGCAATACCATTAATTGTGACGTGTGTGTTTAGTGTAATATGTTAGTGACATAAAGATCAATCATTCAGGTTCACCGTGCATTTATACCCAACTATCCAAATATTGTGGCATAGCAGGTGTACGAGACGATCAGGAGAGCACAGAGATGTAGGCGGCTAGATAGGTAGATACAGTCGAAGTGCATCAAGTTCGCCAAGAAATGCTTTACATTTAATAGGCGATACCTTCAAACAAGGTGCTTTATTGTTTGTCACAAGCACTAATTCGTTAATATTCATGTTAACACATTTGCTTCCATAGCCGGCATTGCGTGGGAGCATACAGAGCATCGAGAAAGTGGCGGGTACTCAGGACGGCTAGTCTCGGTGTTGCGCCAGCTTCCTAAAATGCACTTTTGCTTGTTTTTGTAGATTTTTGACAGTTGCATACCTGGCAACTCCTCGGATTTTCACTGGATTTCCAGATTTTCAGTTTCTCCCAGTTGTACTGGTGACAGGAAAATCTCCCGGAAATTCAGTTCTGCCCCGTTTCTGTATATGTGTCCAGTGCTTTGTCTGGTCACATGGGCATAGGTGTGCGGCGACAGGGTAAAAAACTTAGTTCAGTGCGTGTTTTCAAGATGCGACAATAGCACAAGACTGCCCTTCCCCTACCGGCCCCATTTAAGTTCCTTCGCCGCCCGACGAAATGTGTGCTCAGTGTTTCCTCTCTGCTGAGTAGCAGGTTACGGCAGACCTCGCATGCGGAATGATGTTATCACATGCATCCTTTGTGCGACAGAGACGGCCGGGTCGTTTTATCTCTGCTTCAACCGCGTTCTTCGCCAGTGCTAGTGCATTTTTACTCGCGTGTAAAACATATGATACTAAATGATGTTATCGATTTGAACTTTGTACAGAACAATGACGGCAAAAACTGGCTATGTCCACATAATTGCTCTCGCAATACCCCCCTCCCCCCCCCCCCTTTCCCGTCCTTTGTTGATTAAATCTCTTGGATTCTGTTTCTCCAAATTTGGCAGGTGTGGACATGGCAGCACGCTGCAAAATTTCTTGCCTGTCTTTTGACACTAGGCGGGGATACTAGTCTATAGTTTTAGGGAAAAAAACGTCAAAAACAAAGAAAGAAAAAGAAAACTAGTATGCTGTGTCTTGGCAGATTTCTCTCGCTGTAAACATGGCGACGTACAAGAACTCGAGGTGTCTGAGAGGAGGAAACCCTGCAGATTATTTTTTACAAGGGTTCTGAAATTGACCATCTCGAGGGCGAGGATTTTTCACTGGACAGCAAGGACTGTGAAAGCACTGACAGTGAGCCGTTTCGTTCGAGTGCAAGTACAAGACTGGATCGTCCCCTCTTGTTAAGAATCGTCAGGTTTGGAGTCCCTTTTGAGTGAATTTGGTGTACATTGCCCGGGTGCTGCTTAAAGCACAATGTGTGTAGTCATGGCCTAAATTGCACTGCTGTGTGGCTAAATGAACTTCAGCTGTACCATCAGAACCAACGGCCCAAACAGCATTGTCGAGAAATTTCTGGAGGTTTTGAAGAGCATGCATGCGCATGCAACTGACTGGAAAGTTGAATGAAGAATGGCGTGCTTGTGTTTTGATAAAGGAATAAGCCAGCATTCCTTAACGCGCAAGTAAATGCATGATGACAGTGCAACATGTCTTGAAACCATTGTCACATTAAACATGCGGTTCTGTCGCTCGGTATGGCCCACTACTATGGTGCAAACACGTCAGCCAGGCTCATTGCATACCTCGGAGTGCCGTCCAATTCACACCTTAATTCTAGTTTATGTGGTTTTCTACCGTACACAGGATGCTGCGAAACGGTTGTTGCACTACGGCGGAGCTAGAATAGAACTTTTCATTGTGCAAATAATGAGGTATCGAGCATTTAGCACTTCCTGTGATTTGGGCAAGTGTATGGTTATATATGTTTCAGTGCTGCTAGACTTCATCCAGTGAAAGTGGCACAGGGCATAAGGCCGCGTATTCTGCCTTTCTGTACGCTAGCAGACGCTCTGCAGATAGGCCGACCCTTCTCCGGACTGCCAACTTGGATCATGCAGCGTGCCCCCTATAGTCCTTGGGCATTGCGAATAGAACCTATACGTGCAGTGAAGACCACTGCGTAAGCACATGTTGCTCATTCACAACAGACATTTTTCTTTGTTGACCGTTCGACTGCATCACAATTTTTCCGCCTTCACGGCACCGTGGGTGGACCATGCGTTAAAAAGAAGTGAACGACCATCGCATTGGAACAAAACGCAGCAGGTACCGTAAAAGCTGTCACGTTGGGTTCCAAGTCTCATGGTACAGACACCATAGCTTTACTGTGTTTTAAAATAAAATTTCATTGCTCGCATGGCTCTGCAGCATTACCGCAGGTCGCAATGCCATCTTTTTTGCATGGTACAGTGTTTTGCCTACCCGGAAAATGTTATCGCAAAATTTACCTTGTGTAATAAGCCCTCCCCCCGCCCGCCTAAATTTTCCTTCTGTTTTTCAGGAAAAGTGTGTTCATTGCGCGAGTAAGTACGGTATTAACTATGAATTGCTTATGTAGTCCACATGAAGTTTTATATGATGTTTTATGCTTGGTACATACATCAGAGCCCTGATCACTTTTGTGTCTTAAGAAACGGAGCTTTTAGTGCAGTAAATGCTTTGACTTTTCATGTATTTGCAGAATTGATATACAAGGAAGTCCTGGAGTATGAACAGACTCACAACAGCCTTGGAACTCCTGGTCGCAATGCTTTGCATGGCTCCTCACAAGGTGTGGTATAAAATACTGCAAAATAATGGCATTGTAAAACCTTGATGCATTGCAGGGGAATTTCCATCCTGACTGAGTATTGACGCAAGTTATAGAAGTTTTCATATTATTGCTCTAGCATTGTGTCGATAATGCTAAAAAAAGAGTATCGTGTGTCTCAGAGCGCATTTAAAATGTATTAATACTGCTACCTTAAAAGCCCGCTTTCAGTTTCGATATTAAGGGTGCAGTTTCATAATGACATGGCAGCCCAGTCTGACAAAGGTTTAAGTCACGTGAGGATTTCAGCTTGTGGAATACCAGCAGCAGCTTTGTTGGCTGCTGTCAGTTGAACCAATGATTCTGACATGATTTCAGCTGTATGCAGGATGACTATGTCCACTTGTTATATCGTCCATTGTGATGGGGTTGGCTTGAAGGTGTTGGGCGACAAAAACATTAATTTGAAATTGAAATATGTTACATGTGCTTCCTGGCGCTGATACTAGGAGAGCATTAGCACTGCATGCCAACGAAACGAAGCATGCTTCGTTGCACTATGTCAAGATCGTGTCAGTGCTCCTTCGAAGTGACGCTGAAGTTAACACGTTCACTGCGTCGTTGGTCACCAGTGGGTCACGGCCTGTGCTCCACCTACGCGGCTGCGAAGCTACATGTATTTATCTGCTTGCGGCCGTGATATCTTCATGACACCTGAACGCAGAGGTATGATTTTACAGCGTAAGCTGTTATGAGATCACAGCAAGGGCCGTTTTTGCACCGTAGTTGTCCGCCGCTGCTGCCGCCGGTGTCTGTAACCGCTATCGCGCAAATTTTAGAAAAAATAACCAGGACCGAGGAGAATTCAAACCACGTCCTCTGCGTGGATTCGAACCCACATCCTCTGCGTGGCAGTCGAGCATTCTACCACTGAGCCGTGCCTGTGCTTGAAAAATCTTTGCTAAAAGACCTAAGCAGCTATAACGTCTGCTGAGGAATCGCATTAACAAATGTAATGTTAGGTGGCAGGATAATAATACGCCACTACACGTCGCGGAAAGTGGATTGCATAACGAGTTCGAGGAATCATTTGAAAGAACACAGGGCTGCATGGTTTGTAGCTCTGAACCCATTACAGAGGCATCATCAACATCATCATTATGAAACAATCTTCTTCAACATTTCCGTCATCATAATTACGAAGCGCTACCTTCTGAAGCAGTTTCGTCGTATCGTGCCATGCATCACGCGGCAGGCGACGTGCGCAGACGTGCCAGCAACCTGACTGGACTCTTCGATATACCTGATGGCGCCTTCTCGCAAGGTATGGACCACTGCTGAAGAAGCGAACCGCAGAGTTACGCGTGCGGCTGCAGCAAGGCAACGTCGGGCACAACAGACAGCTGTGCAGAGAGAAGCCCAAACCGCAGCTTGCCGTCGACGCCGGGCCTAGAGTTCGGTTCGTTCTCGAGAAAACGACGCCAAGAGACTCTCTAAGATGTGCAGTTATACAGATTTGCACACTACAATACCGCAGTAATTATTGTGTAGTGGGTACTTCCCTGCTTGGCGAAATGATAATAGTTATGGTGCAGGGGGATGCCTATCATCTCTACTTGCACTAGTTCCCTCAAGCATTTAAAATGGCCTCTAAGAAGGTTGTTCCTCCAGCTTACGCTGTCACTGTCCTGCAGTTCCGCGCAGGCCTGGGTTGCACGAGGATAAACACACCCAGAAGAATACTTGTCTGATGTTAAAGGCTATGACCCAACAGTGACCTATGATGCACTCAATAAAGATGTTTTTATGCGGTGCACGTCGTGGCCCACCAGTGACCCACACGCGAGAGCTCTCCATCTTGTGCTGTCATCTGAAGTTCAAAATTGCAACTAATATATATTGTCTATTGCATTGGACGTGAGGTTACACGATTGTTTCTGAGGGTCTGAGTGGCAGCACATTCCTCCATTGTGTTTCTTGCAAACCTTTCCTGAAGTTTTTGAAATACGTGCCGTTGGGACTAAGTGTATGAGTTTTCCCAGCTGCCCCAAAACTTTTCAGCGTGCCAAATGGCTTTGTGCCTTTTACGGCCACAAGGAAGCACAGCACCAAGAAAAGAAACCAACTTAGTTTTGGCAGGAAGAATGCGCCGGCAACTTCACGATCCCCCACTGATGAGTCAAGTGCTTCAGTGTCAGATCTTCATCCTTGAACAGATAGGGAGGTCAGCGACGAAGACAGCGTTTACGAACCGTCAGAGACCTCGGCCAGCACATCGAATGGTGAGTCAGACCTGACTGGGGATTCCGAAACAGATGATTCAGATGACACTTTCATTTCTCCCAGCCCATCATTAGAGAAATGGACGCCAGCAACAGTCACTTCGCCTAGTGTGACACCGCACTCTAGGCTGCCCAAGATCAATTACTTGCCATCTAACCATGGTGCCCTGATGTTATTCTTCACGTTTATTACGGATGATATCTGGAAAATGGTGGTGGATGAGACAAACAAGTTGGCCCAAGAAGTCTTGGAGTCCACTACACCCAAATCTAAGTCACAGTTGAAGGATTGGGCAGAAACCAATGTCCAAGAAAAAGAGGCATTTGTTGGAGTACTGAGTTGTATTGGTCTTGTCCACCTTCCTACTCTGAGCCACTACTGGGCAAAAAGCAGCCTGTATGGCATTGAACTCATTTGCCAAAATAGCCGTGACCGCATTTTCCTGCTTCTCAGGTTCAGGTATCTTGCATACAATGAATTGCTTGCAGAGTCGCAGGATCGTGTCTTCAAGATCCGACCTCTGATAGAGAAATTTAACAAGAGTCTTGCCGCTGTGGGGCTTGAGCCAGGAAGTGACGTGATTGATGAAACAATAGTGCCATGGCATGGTCGACTTTCGTTCAGACAGTATATTCCAGGAAAAGCCCATAAGTACGGAGTCAAGCTCTTCAAGGCATGTGCAAAAGACAGTTACACACTAAATGTCAACGTTTATGCTAGAAAGTCTGATCGACAAGTTGGCATTGGACTCGCCGAAGATGTATGTTTGAAACTCGTGCAAAATTATAAGGGAGTCGGGCGCAGGCTCTATGTAGACAACTTCTACACGAGCTTGCTGCTCGCTCTTCGCCTTCCAAAAGAAGACACTTTCATTTGCGGCACAGTTCGGTCAACAAGGAAAGGGCTGCCAGAAGAAGTCACCGAAGCAAAGGTTGTTGAAAGGCAATGTGACCGGACTTCAGTCGAAAGATGGAGCAAAGCTGCTGAAGTGGATGGACAAGAGGTGCGTTCTGATGCTCACATCTGTCGCCAAACGTGAAGCAACTTTGGTGGACAGCGGCAAGAAAACAAAGGACAGCACCCCAACCACAAAACCTCAGGCCATTCTCGACTACAACGCAGCAAAAAAAGGCGTGGACTATAGCAACCAAATGGCGTCTTACTACAGCTTCCTTAGAAAAAGACTGAAGTGGTACAGGAAGGTAGCCGTTGAGTTGCTTGTCGGAAGTGCCATTGTAAATGCGTGGAACATTCATGGCATGCTTGGAGGAAAGTCCATGCCAGTTGTAAAATTCCGAGAACTGGCTTGTTCACTGTTCAGCTCTCATCGAGACAAGGTCAAAGAAAGTCGTGGGAGAAAGCGTGTCCCCATGCTAAAAAAAAAGAAAATTGGCGGGTCGACACGCGACACTCGACGGCACTGTACAGGCTGGTATGCGGCCATCAGTACCAGCAGCAGCCCAAACGACGTTAGGGTGAGAGCGAGAAAAGTGACCACTTTCTGTGGAGAATGCCCTGGCAAGCCATTCATGTGTTTGTCGTGCTTTAATTCGAAGCACAAGTAAGCTGAGATGCAGGCTACCTTCAACTGCAATATGACTATGATATTAACTTCAAAACATGGTTAATATTCCTACTAAATTTTAACTTTTATCTACCTAGTGAATATTTCTATCACAGAAACTGACTTCATGTGTTGTGGCAAGCACTTTGTATTTAAGCATAGATTCACGCGAAAAAGGTGGAAAACATCTGAAATAAACACGCCAAACGCTCGCTGCAAAGGTGGCAGCGCCATCACGTTGGAGCAAAAGAAAAAGGCTTAGGCAAGTGTCCCACCAGTGAGTCATGATGCACCTAGGGGATATACGCAATGGCCCACTGGTGGGTCACTCTGCACCTGAAACCTGACCAAAGAAAAGCATGCCGCAGTGAACGTTTAAGCATCAAAGTAGTTTAGACTGATAAATTATTATTTGGGAACTCTAGTTTTAATTTTGCCATTTTATGCTCAGTATTAGTAGGGAAAATGAATGTAAGTTTCAGTTTTGAATTTGCACCAAAACTTAAAGCTCATGATGTCACCAATACCATTCTGTTCTACGGCGGAGCTGTTAGCCTCTAGTTCCTAGGGATTCTTTGTGGCACTATTGTTCTTACATATAAACTATCACATAAATAGCCAGTTACTGGTGGGTGCGCTGTTTGCAGCCCCCCTTATCCTTTTCACAATAGAGCTGGGCAGCCTGTTTCTTGTGGTCTTCAGCAGTATTTCTTTTCTTGTGGCCTGCAGCATATTCGGTTTATGTGAGGACGAAGCAGTGCTGAACAGCAGGAGAAAGGAAGAGAACATATGTGTCCTTTTGTTCAGTGCTGTTTCGTCTTCTCGCAGTCGTGAAGCAACCAGCCCAAATGTGTACCTTTTCATATTCGGTTTAAATATGACTTCTGTAGCCTCCCAACACACGCTATGTTGTGTGTATGGGGGGGGGGGGGGGGCAATAATGAAACTACGTAAGTACGCAGGGACTGTTTACCATCCTTCATCGCTCTCCCGTTTTTAGGCTTAATTGAAAGCGTACCTTTCAAAGTGTCCCAGTGTGCAATGGTTTGTGCAGAAAATCTGTAGAAATTATTAAAACAGGATTTTTTCATCTGCGAAGCCGCTCCTTTGCTACGTGTACAGACAGTGGCAACAATGGTACTGGGCGCGATGCATCGTCGTCTCCCTGGCAACCCTTCCGGATGCGGGAGGCTTCTTCTCAATAGGAACCGGTTGACGACATTGCAGAGGTGACGAGGAGGAGAGGTGAGGGAGGGTCGGTGTGCAGGGGTGCACCTCAGACATGCAGCGCCGCATGCATGACAAGCGCAGTACTACGCTCCTGTACAGGCAGACGAATTCGAAGGCAGTGCCACCTGCGCCACTCCAAACGCAGTGAAAAAAAGGACGAAAGTGAAAAAAGGTGTCTCATAGGGTGAAGTATGCTTGTAAGACGTCGTAATTGTTTTTTCAGCAGAATATGTATGCCTGCGTGGGCTCGTTCTCGTACACTTAGAAATTGACAAACACGCTGTTGGGTGTCGCTAGCGGTGTTTTTTGCACCACTTTCAGAGCAAAATTAAAAACATAATTCCTTTTTGTAGGGTGAAAGCGTGCTCGTTCCCATAGATGTGATGCACGATCTGCCCATTTTTACCACAATCTTAAAAAAATTTTCCGAGCGGTAGACAGTCTTTTTAAGAAGTGTGCTGTTTCCAGCTTAACCACTTGGGGAAAAAGTTCTGAGACTCTATGGAGACTTTGTCCCCTTGCCTCAGTGGACAAATGCCCATGAAGACTCCTCAAATATGTTTCATGATCTTGTACTTGATTTTAAAGATACCACATGGTGCTGTCTTACACGTCAGTCTACGAAGTGCCTGCCATTACTTTTGTGTTACCTTCACTATCGTTGTCGGGCCAATGTCACCCTAAACTTACTCTTGCAAATTACTAGGCAGCCAGAGCTATAGGTGGTAGGAGTGTGAATAGCAGTGCCATCATGTGGTGCTTTTCTGTAGAAGAAAAGTTATTGAAAAGATTGCACTTGCATGTTGCCGTATTTACACAATTGCAAGTCAAATCAAATGTGGGTCGACCCCCCCAAAATCGCATGTCTCAAAATAAATAAATAAATAAAAATGCGAGCGCATTTCACACAAGGGAAATTTATTCACGTGGTTGCTGAAGAATACTCATCGTCGTTCGTGTCATCCTCGCTGGTGCTGCTGCAGTCATAGCTTGTTGTGTGATCATTTCGCATGTGACCAACAGCGATCGATCACGTAGATAAGTTGCGTATACCGCAGACTTCGTCTTCAGCTCCAAGAAGCGCCCAGACTTCGGCCCGCGAAAACCACACCGCTTGGAGTTGCATGAGAAAATTTCCTCACGCTGAAATCGCCACTGCCACGCCACACGTTCACTCCAAACTTGCGTCCTGCTGCGCAGTTGTTAGTTTCCTCGGCATGGAAGACGGCATCCCATTTGAACAGTGCTGTTGCTGTGAACAAGTGCCGCGAGTTCTTCGGGCCCTGGGCACTCATGACAGGTGCAACGATTCACCACAGCGGAAGTGACAGAACACGTGAAAACACGGCTGCCTAAAAAATCTTATGACAAAGAGAAGCTGTTCCGTCAAATACGAATACCCCCTATACGGAGGCTCTTCCATCAATGATCGGTGATCCTGCAAGAGCTGTGCAGTCATGGTGTGGGGCCATTTGGGCAGCAGAGGCGGCAAACGGTGTGCATGCTTACCTTCTACTTGTCTCACGGGCAATGCCAGGCCAGCTGCGGTGGTCATGCACGACATCGATCAAGAGGCTGAAAAGCTCAAGCCCAGCTGAGCTACCTGTGCTATGACCCACCACGTCACAGTGGAGCACTTTTCTCGTCTACGTGGACACTACAGTGCCGCTCCTGCGCGACCCTACTATACGTTTACAAAGGCAGTGCCGAGCCCGCTTCATGGCCATTTTGGCAGCTGAGACTGCAAACAGTGCGCACGCTTACCTTCTACTTGTCTCACTGGCAATAACTGGGCCGGCTGCGGTGGTCGTGCATGATATCGGTCAAGAGGCTGAAAAGCTCAAGCCCAGCCAAGCTACCAATGCTATCACCCGCATCACAGCGAGGCACACTCCACGCCTATGTGGACACTACAATGCCACTTCTGCGCCTGCGCGGACGCTACTACAGTTAAACCTGGATATAACGAAATTGAGAAAGGACCGAAAATTTTTGTTATAAGGAGGTTTTCGTTATATCCAGTTTTGGTGCGAAAATTGGAAAAAAAAGGAGAACATGCAAATGAAGCAAAGAGGCAACTGGAGGTATACTTAGTCCAGAACACACTTATTTCGCGGCAAAAACACGGAAGGCGCAGCTCGAATCGTCCTCCGAACTCCTTCAGAGGACAATTTGAGCTGTGCTTACCGCGTTTTTGGAAAGTGTCCATTATATCAGACACTTTCCACCAGCGGCTCACCCAACATCTTTTCAGTAGGGACGGCACATAGTCCATGACTGCTCTATTCGTGTGCAATGAAAGCTGCGCTCCTGCATGACGGCAGGCCGTGTCTTCGTTGAGGTAGTCGTCCTTGCAGTGACACACCCAAGCAACTGAATGCGTTGATACGGGAGTCCAATCGAATGCGTGTGCACCGCGTAAACAATAACAACAAAAAATTACACCATCTCCCGCTAAAGGGGACCATGAGGCAATGCAAAGCAGCACGGGGGGTGCACAACGCGTTTGCATCGGTTTGACGCTAGCAGACGCTGCCTGCGTCAGCGTTGTCTCGAGGGCGAGGGCGCGTTCTCGTTCCTTGCGAGCTGGGAAAGCGCTCATTGAAGATTTCCATCAGGCAGCAGCTGCAGGCGCTGCGGCGAGCGCGCGGCAGGCGAGGGAGAGAGTGACGTCAGCGCGCACTGCGAGGGGAGCGTGACGTCAACGCGCAGCTGCGGCGTGACCTACTTGGCACCGCTCCAACACCTGCGGCGAGGGGAGCGCCTTGCGGCGCGTTCGTAGGGACGGAGGGACAGCGTTACACAGGCTAGTCAAAGAGCTGCTTCACATCTAAAAAAAGCCAACGGCCACGGTGTGATGGCTAAATAAAAAAAAAAAACGGACATTCGCGTAACCCACTGGGAAAATGATACGAGGTTTGGAGGGAGAACGAAACGATACAGCCATAGTGGCATGGATCGGGTCGCCGACTCGAGTGACACATTGAAGTTGAGAAGAAAGTGGGGCCTGCATGGACAAGCATCCTCCTACCTCCCGTTTTGCTGGCAGCACTCTGTAGAACCTAGGTTGCCACGGCAGCTACTTGCGCGCCATTCGTGAATGATATTGCTTCGCACTTCGTCGTCGGTGGGGTAGCCGCGGGAGTGGATCCGGTTGCTGCTCGCGCTAAAATTCGATATTTGGGTCAAAATTACTACAGTTAAACCTGGATATAACGAAATTGACAAATTCGCGGGAAACTTCGTTATAAAGAGGATTTCGTTATTTGCAGGTTCGGCACGAAAATTCGAAAAAGAAATGCTTAAGTAAGCAAAAAGGTAACAGACTGCAGAGCTCACCGAAAACATTTATTTTGGGTGAGAAAACATTTACAGTTGAGACCACTTATGTGACAGCTTATAGTGAAGGACCGGCTATAATGCGGTTTTTTCTGACCCCCGTTTGCCCTCCCATAGAACTTAATATATACGCATCCCGCTCATTGTGCAGACCCCCCCCCCCCCCCTCCGGTTATAATGCGGCTGCCAGGAAATCCCGCGAACAATTGAGGTAGCCAGCAGGCTTCAGAAAGGAAGTTCGCTGCTCGAAAAGAGCGCAGTGAATCGCCGTGGAGCAGGAAGGAGCGCGGAACGAATGAACAGTGAGCGGATGGAAGAAAAAATGTCACAGTTTCGCCGCAAGGGCGAAGCAATGAATGCGATAGCAAGAAACTGTAATGCTATACAAAGTGAGGCTCGCAGCTTCAGAAGTAATATTAATTGTAGCAAACATGCACTTGCTAAGTGAGCGCCTCCTGTGGGCAGCATGTGCTGGTACGGAGGGCTTTATACGTTGTGTGTCACAAAGCTACACATACAAAGCTAGGGGAGGCCGCTAAGTGAACAAACAGAAGATGAGCGCGGACTATCAAGTGAAGCACGCACGAAACGAAAGCACAGATGTACACCGAACGAGCGCGAATAAGCTGTCCCAATGGGTACTCTCAGTTTGAACAGCGCTCCTGTTGCAAAGGCGGCTGCCCGTTGCGCTCCTCGCGCCATCTCACTGGTAATGAAGAAACGCTATAAGCGCCTGCCGTCTCTGAGTCCTGCCAGCGGTAAAGGGTGTGTATATATGGCTCGCTTTTAGCATAGTCTCTCAATACCTTTTACTGGTCACGAAACTTCGGGCCAAGTTTGGTATAGCGACGGAACCTCATTTCATTTCATTTCATTTCATTTATTAATACTGTCAGCCCTGTTTAGGGCTATTACAGGGGTGGAAGATACAATGTAAACATGCTGTCAATGTCCGTACAGGTACAGAGAAAAAAAAAAAGTTGGTATATAACACTTTTGATGATATATAACATATCTTTATAACACCAGAGTACTAACAATATTATATAGCGAACATATAAGGCATTTGGGAACAGTTGAAAAAGGTAGAACAATAGTTTAAGAAAAACACACATGTACAAAAAGCGCACACAAGAGAAATCAGATAGCTAAATGGGGTCATGCTTTCAGGTAGTCATTAATTCTGTTCAAAAAAATGTCTAAGGTAGGCGAGGTCACAATGTCATTGGGTAACAAGTTCCACTGAGCAATTGTTTTAGGGAAAAAGCTATACTTAAAGCAATTATTTTGGGCAAACGGTGGGGGAATATACATGCTATGACGATGTCGAGAAGTTTCGTTGTGTTTAATTTCAAAGTATTGATCGTGGTTTATTTTTATCTTGTGGTGTATAATTTCATAGAGGCACTTCAATCGCTCGAAAGAGCATCGGACCTCGAGCGAGGAAAGGTCAGCACGTTTGCACAGCTCAGAAGGTGAATGGCGTCGCTTGTATTTGTTAAAAATAAACCTCGAAGCAAGCCTTTGCACTCTGTCCAGTTTGATTTTGTTTGATTGTGTATAAGGGTCCCATACAATTTCAGCGTACTCTAGAATAGGCCGTATCAACGTCTTGTATGCTAGACTTTTAATATCTGTAGTGGCATATCTTAGGTTTCGCCTGAGCGCCCAGAGAGCTTTATTGGCTTTAGAAGATACATTATCGATGTGGGTGTCCCAGCGTAGCTCATGCGTAATTGTCAAACCAAGATATTTAAATTCTTTGACGTTCACTAGAATGTGGTTACCAATAGAATACTGAAAGTTGAAGACATTTTTTTTGCGAGAGACGCACATATAGACTGTTTTGTTTAGATTTAATTCCATTTGCCAGCTATCGCACCAGTGTTTAATTTTTTGTAGATTTGCATTCAGTTCTACTTGGTCTGAAGGAGTTCGTATTTCTTTATACAATATGCAGTCATCAGCATACAGCCTGACTGGCACTGTGAGATCTCGGGGTAGGTCGTTTATGAAAATTAAAAACAAAACAGGCCCCAAGACGCTCCCCTGAGGGACTCCTGAGAGGACAGGGCGCATGGTTGAATCTGAACTCCCCAAACGGACAAATTGATGGCGCCCATGGAGGTATGAATGGAACCACTGGGTTATGGAAGCGTTGTTGAATATCACAGCTATTTTCTGCAGTAATTTAGGATGCGACACCTTATCGAAAGCTTTAGAAAAATCTAAGCTTATGATATCTGTTTGGCTGCGAGAGTTTATGGTTTGGGCGAAGTTGTGCACTAGTTCGATTAACTGACTAATAGTTGATAGGCCTTTGCGGAAACCGTGTTGGTGTGGGTGTAGCAGATTGTGATGGTCGAGGTATGTCATCAGATGATTAGCAACAATGTGTTGCTAATCTCTCGCCAGGGGCGCCACTGCGGTCAAGAAGGCCAAGTAGGCGTTCATCGCATCCGCTTAAATGGCGCGTTTTTGGTGCATTAGGAGGTTTCCCTAACGGAGACTCGCTCTGGTGGCCTCACGGATGTCTTTCAGGGGAGTTTCATATCCTGGTCTCCCTTTACTTACAGGCAGCGTACTCGTACCTGTGCATAGCGGCGGTGTTCCTTTGCTTTCGGTCGTGGCGAAATCGGCTTGCAGCCACGCGCGCTACACCGATTCAGCAAACACTGTTTGACTCTATTTGGCAATGCCTTTTTTTGACGCTCTTAACCTTCTTTGAGACTGTTGCCGACGCAAGTGGAAGAACTGAGACCGGGACCAACACTGCCAGTGCGCATCCGTGTACCGTCGGAGACGGGCGCACTTCACGCCTCTTTTGCCAAGAAATGTATTGACACGCGCAACTTACGTGACGGTGCTTTCTCGTGACGATGTATCCATGCTTTGGAAGAATACTTTGCCTAAATTTTTCACAATGTACATGACTGAGTTAAAAATTACTTTCCGGTACATTACCGTGTGGCACCGACGCTCGGCGTAAGAAATACTGCGTTAGAGGGGAAAAAAAATGTAGGTTGCCCGCGCGTCGCTGGCTTCTCTGTCTCGGGGCAACTGTATATACAAAACTCTTAAGCAAATGTAACAAGATTAGTAATACCTGCACACAAGCGAAAGCACTAATGCTGGCCCGCCACGGTGGTCTAGCGGTTATGGCACTCGGCTGCAGATCTGAATGTCGCGGGATCGAATCCCAGCCGCGGCGGCTGCATTTTGATGGAGGTGAAATGTTGATGCCCATGTACTTAGAGCTAGGTGCACGTGAAAGAACCCCAGGGGGTCGAAGTTACCTCCACTATGCCGCGACTCTCATAATCACAGCTGCTTTGGAACGTAAAACCCCACCAGTCAATCATTACTCGCCCCACTAGCTTAGAAGCTAAACTGTACTGCTAAACATATCTGGCCACAACGCTCGCATTTCGAAGGGAACGAAGCGCAAAAACACTTGTGTACTCAGGATTACGGGCGCGTTGAAGAACCACACGTGGCTTCTTTTTTCTTTTGCAAAATGTCTAAGGGCCCCCGCACGCTGTAAAGGGCCAAGAGATTGTTCAAGGTATTTCACAGTCATGCTGTACAACAGCTCCTTTCACTTGGACGAATATCAAAGAAATGTCTTGTATGGCTGATTGATCTACGAACCATTCAAACATTTTAGAACTGCAGTAAAGACCAGTAGGCTTCAAATACTTTATATTTTCATAACAAACAACTCGTTGTAGGCTGTAAGCATTTCATTTTCAAAACGGTAACTGAAGAAGGCATACATACAGGTGCAGAAATATAAATAAATATCATGATTACATGCTCACAACACATTTTAGAAACAGGGAAGAACAATTATCGCAGTACTAAAAATAGATAAGGTATAGATAAATAGATGCCCTGTATAACCTGCTTGTCTTTACGAATGATGTCGTCCTTATCGAAATGTTTTTCGCAGAAGCGAACGCTCGGTGAACTAAACGAGAACGTACCCGTTTCCTGGCGTGATAACGCTCGTTTCCACTTCTCTCGGCTTTGGGGGTCACTGGGCAACGCGACCAACGACACTTTTTCAACCGTTCCTCTGTAGCCGGAGCTTCAATTCAGCACACAGCACGTCGTCGGCATTGTTTGCCGAGCTGCCGCTAACTATTCATAATATTCTAAAACGGTAAAGGCACAGACAGCACTGCACATTCGCGATAAAACACGACGCCAACGGAGCCAACACACCACACCGTCGCCTCGAAGGCCTGGACGAGCGCCTTCTTAGCACCGGTGGCGCCGTCCCGCGGTCGAAGTTGGCAGCACACAAAACTCTCCCATAGAGTGACGGAGAAGTTTCGTGACCAGTAAAAGGTATTGAGGGACTATGCTTTTAGCTACCTAAAGGATCTGCTCTTTGTGGTGTAGTGGTTAGCGCCACGCGCTGCGGAGTGAGAGGTTCCTGGTTCGATCCCGCGTGTTGGAAGCATTTATTGAAATTATTTTTCTGTGGGACTTTTATATATATATATATATACATCCTTATATATATATATATACGGTTCATGATGGCGGTGATGGGGATGGCAAAAACCAGCCGAGGCTGTCCATATAATTGCTATCGCAATAAAAAAAAGGCCGCGGCAGCAGCACGTCATGTGCGCTCCCTCTGAGGACAAGATTACCAAGGCGACGGAGAATGCTGCTACGGTCGTTTGTCAGCTGCGAACGCTCTGCACGGAACGCGTGCCCATGACCTCCAATTTACCGCTGTTTGTCTCCAGTTCTTTCTTTTTTTTTTTGATCATTTCACACGCACTGCCCTTGAATCAACCCGTGGGCGTGATTTCCTCTGCACCCGATCCCTGTTTTGTCAAGGGCAAGCTTCCCGTGAGGCACGCCGCCCGCGACCACGCGAGCTAGGCCTAACAAGCGCTGTCGCGGAGTGTCAGGTTAGCGAAGTGGCAGTGACCAAAGAGCGGCGCTGCCAGCACGTTGAAAAAAAAACTTGTTTTTTCCCTTTCTCTCTTAAGCCGCCGCGGCTCGGCAACATCAACTTGAAAAGGAGGGTGCCGGCTTGGTGCGCCAGGCCAGCTGCAGCAAGCGGCTGGGTCAGGTTTGAAGTGAGGGGGAATGGACACGCCCGCGGCGGCAAGATCACCGAGTCGAGGGATGCAGGCCCGCCTCACACACGCTCATACCCACGCACACGTGTGCTCACTCCCGCTTCACAGTCGTCGTGCCTTCAAGCGCGCCAAGCGCGACGCCATTGCTTCGCATTCCGTCGCGGCGGAGAAGGTGCTTTTGGTTGTTGCTCGCGCAAAAGTGACAAAATTTGCGGCAAAATCTCTAGGTCGTCGGCAGAGAAAATTAGTTATTTCGAGGGGGTCTCCTGCTGGCACTTTGTTACATAGAGGTCTCAAATACATGTGCTTCTATGGAGTAATGGCGGGGAATAGAAAAACTTCGTTATATCCGGGAATTTGTTATATGGAGGTTCGTTATAAGCAGGTTTAACTGTAGGTTGTTGGTAGGGAGAATTCATTATACCAAGGGTGTATCCCACTGCCACTTCGTTCGTTATGCAGAGGTTGCAAATACATGTCCTTCTATGGAGTTACGGTGGCGAATTGAAAAACTTCATAATATTGAGGAATTCGTTATATTGAGGTTTGTTATAGCCAGGTTTAACTGTATACGTCTACAAAAGGAGTGTCGAGCCCACTTCACGGCCATTTTGGCAACAGAAGTGGCAAACAGTGCACACGCTTACCTTCTACTTGTCTCACAGGTTTGAGTACTTTTAACCTTTTGCCCTCTCTTTGCTGCCTCTGCTGCCAAGGGTGTTCATTGTTGTGAATTGTGCCCCAAAATGGGTAATGAGATAGAAAGTTTGAAGCAAGAATTCCGAAATGAAATCGGGGACCTAAAGAACAGCCTAGAGTTTATAAGCAAAGGATACGAGTCCCTCAAGAAGGAATGCTCAGACATCAAGAAGGAAAATACAGTGCTAAAAACGACCCAAGAAACCATTTTGCAAGAGATTGTCTCAGACAGACAACACAGGAAAATGCGACGCGCATCGCCATACGAGATTAGTACTCACGAAACAAAAACATCGCTATTAAAGGCATCCTAAATGTACCCTATTTACACGATTGTAGGTCGACCCTTTTTTTGAAATTTTACAGTCCAATGTTGGGGGGTCGACTTAGAATCGAAGTCGAACCGTGTGCCGCTAGTAACGGCAAGAGAAACGAGAAATCAGGGGTGCTACTAGGTGGGGACAGCTTTGCGCCCTCGTTTCCATGGTTACGGCCGAAGCGTAGCGTATTAATTTACGATTGCATACATTCTGGCTCAAGTAAAGGTGATGCAGACTTTGAAAGTTGCCGTTCCCGATCTGTGCGCTTTGGCCACCGTACCTAGAGCGACTAACCTCCCACCATCGTGTTCGGAAGTGTATTAACGTGATATGATTGTGGCTACGTTAGCGCCATGCATTGAATCAAAGGATTCGGTAATACTCATGTTGTTTATTTGAGACGAACAAAATGTTTCTTGAAAGCGAGTAACATATTCACGAATAAATGGAAATCGCGAGCGGCCGCTTCCACCTGCCGCCATGTTTGTTTTGGTATCGCGCAGCAGCCGCTGCCGGTGACTTTGATGGAGTCATCTCGCAGCGAATGTGTTCTCATAATTGCGAATAAAGTTTCCCGCTCAACCCACAGTGCATGGTTATTGCGCGTTTTTGTACAAAAGCTGTTCTTTTTTCAAATCTACCGAGTGCACAGCTCTTATGGGAGCATCAATCATTGATGGAAGAGCCACTGTATGGGGGGTATTGGTAGTTGACGGAAGAGCTTCTCTTTGTGTGGTACAATTTTCTAACCGGCCACGTCGCCGCGTGCTTCTGTGTTGTGCTGAATCATCCTGTCTGTCATGAGTGCCCTGGGCCACAAGAACCATCAGCGCTGGCTCACAGCAGCATTCAAACGGTCTGCTGCTATTCTCCATGCTGAGGAGACTAACAACTGCGCAGGAGGATGCAACTTTGGGATCAGTGAACGTGTGGTGCAGCAGTGGCGGCTTCACCGCAAGGAAATCTTCTCATGCGACTCCAAGCGCCGTGGCTTTCGCGGGCCAAAGTCTGGACGCTTTCCAGAGCTGGAGAAGAAGCTTGCGGCATACGTGACTGATTTATGCGATCGATCGCTGTTGGTCACCTGTGATATGATCACGCAACAAGCCCGTGTCTATGCTTCTGAGGCAGGGATACCAAAGGCTCAGTTCAAAGCTAGCAGGGCTTGGGTATCGAAATTTATGAAGAGGGCAGACTTTTCTCTGCGTCGACGCACCAGCGTGTGCCAAAAGTTGCTGGCTGCATACGAGGAAAAGGTCCTCGCCTTCCATAGGCACTTCCTTAAACTACGTGACACCCGGCAGTATTTGCTTGGCCAGATCGGCAATGCTGACCAAACTCCGATATACTTCGACATGACCAGCAATACGACAGTGAGCGTAAAGGGTGCCCGCGATGTGAACCTACTCACAACGGGAAATGGCGGATGACATGATGGTGGAGTGGTACCGTCTGGTGTGGCTACTGAGGCCGGGGGCATCCCTCAAGAAAGACATCCCCAACCTGCTAGCGCTGGACTCGTTCCAAGGCCACCTCACCGCCAAGCTGAAAGCGCTGCTTCAGAAGGTAATCCCCGGTGGCTTGACAGGTCAGCTTCAGCCTCTCGACGTGGGAGTCAACAAGCCATTTAAGGACCTCCTGCGCCACAAATACGAGTGGATTTCATCAGAAAACCGCGAACTTATGCCAAGCGGGCGCGTGAGGAGGGCCTCCCTGGCTACTGTGTGCGGGTGGGTCCTCTCTGCATGGGCGGCTGTACCATGCCTGTCGTGGTGCGGTTGTTCATGAAGTGTGGACTCGCACTTGATGACGACGTGCTGTGGGACCGCAGCAGCTATGACGGCAGCAGCACCAGTGAGGACGACTCCAGTGACGATCAGTAACACTCAGCAACCCACGTCAATAAATTTTCCTTGTGTGAAATGCGCTTGATTTTTTTTTTTTTTTTTTTTTTGCGGGATGCAATTTTAGGGGGGTCGACCTACATTCAAGTCGACTTACAATCGTGTAAATACGTACCCAATGAAAACCTTGCACAAGTCCTTACTAGAATAGGAGACGTGTTGGGCAAAACTATTACTGAGGATGACATTGAAGCTTGCCATCGTGTTCCATCCTGAAGCACAACTGCTTGTTTGAATGCCTCCGGCAACAGAGACAGCTACGCAGATGGAAACATTATGGTATCCTTCAACCACTGAGTCAGGCTTGATGCTCTAATTAATAAAGCAAAACAAATTCGGATAAACTCCGAGGAGTTCGGATTTGCAACGAAGCTGCCAGTGTACATTAACGAGCCATTTGTACCAGGAAATTAAGAAGCTGCTTAGATTGATGATTGCACAGAAGTGGGAATTGAACTGGCGCTTTGCTTGGACCTAAAATAGCAAGGTGTATATCGAAAATCAAACCCTTCTCGTGCTATCCAGGTAACCAGTGAAGCTGACCTAGACGAGATGTGCGAGGGTAGCGTCGCCTCATAAAATAGCGGCTACCTCGCCACACTTTTTTTGCTAATTGTTATTTATTTCCTTCTTTTTTTTTTTTTCCTTTTCAACATGACGTCACCAAAGGATGTAGCGTATCGAAACAGTGCATAGCTCTAGCACAGAGCGCTGACACAGCACCAACAAAACACTTCCGTGAAGGCGGGAGCCCGGCGGAGGCGTGTCAACCGGAAGTGAACAGTCTTTAGAACTGCGCGTCATCAGCGATATATGTCACGTGACATTCGGAGGAGCACTCGGCGAGTAGGTGGCACCGGCAAGCGGCCGGTGCGGCGCAGGAGAGAGCGAAACAAGCAAGTGCCGTGTTTTAAGAATCAAGCGCGTGTAACTCCGCTATTTCGGCACCGTTTTGGAAAATCCTTGCGGCTATGTGTTCGTTACGGACACTGGCACAAAAGCAACACCACAACTAAATTTTGACATCTGGGTGGTTGGGGCCCTTTAAGAATCAGGAACACTTTAAACAAAATGTTCAGTAAGAAAAAGAATGCTTACTTTTTTAATCTGTTTGAAAGGGCAAGTTCTCATAATAATATGCTATGGCAGGAAATTAATCGTCTGCTACAGTCAGGTAGGAATTAGTGCTTGTTGTGCAAAACGAAATACTTAGCGGTAGAAATGTGGCAAATAGGTTTAACATGTCTTTCACTACTTGTGTCTCAAATAGCACATCAGTTTTAGATATGAGCTCTATACTGCAATGCATGGGCACACCAAATGTGAATTTCATATTTTTTGAACAAGTGACTGAACAAGAAATACATGAGGCTTTTATGGGTCTCAAAAGCAGTAGAGCACGTGAAATCCATGAGATTTAAATCGGCCCAATTAAATATGTACTTGACCTTTTAGTGCCTGCACTTACCTTTTTTTCAACTCATGTTTGACCACAGGAATTTTTTCTGAGAAAATACAGCATGCTAAAGTTAGCGTGCTGTATAAATCGGGAGATAAGAATAACTTTTCAAACTATCGCCCAATCGCAATATTGCCTGTTATTTCCAAGGAGTTAGAAAAAGTTATTTGTAAGTGAATCCTATTCTTCTGTGACAAGCATTCTTGGTTGCATGTGAACAGTTTTGTTTTCGTCAAGGTTTATCAACTGAACACGCCTTACTGGCACAAAAAGAAATTATGTTAAAGGGATTTAAAGAAAGTTAATGTTGGGTATTTACATTGATTTCCCTAAGGCGTTTGACAGAATACGCCGCCAAACTCTGTTTACTAAACCAGAACACTATGGCTTTCGTGGTGTAGCCCATAATCTCCTAAAGTCTTACTTAAAACATCGAAAACAATGCATAAACATCAAAGATAAAAGTTCTTTCTTATTAGATATAAATACCGGCGTTCCGCAGGGAGGTGTGTTAGGCCCTGTGTTATTCAACATATAGTATGTAAACGACACAGTAAGAGTTCGTTAGGACGCCCAGTTTTCTGTTTGCGCTGATGACACAAGCTTGTTCTTTCAGTCTGTCAGTCTGGTGATATATGCTGTCTCGAGGCACTTGCTCAAGACTTGCTAGGCAAATTACTTCATTGGAGTGGAGCGAATTTTCTTACTATCAGTGCCGCTAAAACAAAGGCTGTTCCATTCAAACCAACTAACAAAAAATACATATACACATACATATACAAATACATATACAAATACAAATACAGTGGAACCCCGCTGTTACGTTCCTCACTGCTGCGTTTTCTCGGCTGTTACGTTGTTTTTCATGGGTCCCGGCATAGCTCCCATAGGGTCCCATGTATTGCAAACCCCGCTGTTACGTCGCAACTGTGGGCGTGTTCCCGCATGATGCGTCGCAACCTGGCACGCCGTATCCGCCCGGGCATCGCTATTTTGATTTTACTTTTGACAGTCTTGGTCACGCTTGCAGGAATGGCCGCCCGCTGATGGCTGCCGAGATAGCGCCAGCGCTATCTCGGCAGCCATGCGATCGCTCGGCAGCAGAGCGACACCCCCCTCCCGCTTTTGCGTCTTTTCATGCACGTGAAAGACGGGCGGGGCGTTTCCTTCCCGCTTCGACGGCAAGCGATCTGATAGGGTGATGTTATCGCTTCCGAGCGACGGAGATGTGCCTGGCGCGTTTGACCTCTGCTTCAGCCGTTTTCGTCGCCCCCACTCGAGTGCTTTTATTCTAGCGACCGCACTTTGGGCTCTGGGGGCTTCCGGAGAAAAGAATCGGAAAAAGGAACATCGCAATCGCAGCCCCTTTTGCATATGACAGTGCTCGCCCGCGCAGTGAGGGGCGCGGCCGCGCGGCTGTCCAAAGTCTGTCCGGGCGCTCGCCGGCGAGCTGGTTCGGGCCGGACGGCGAGCGCAAAATATACGAGAAATTTTTTTTTGTATTGCTGGCTAAATGTCAGGGGTGCGCAAATTATGCGGGTAAATACGGTTAACAAGCACTGAAGACGGAACGTGAAGGCTCTATCGAGCGATCGCGCGGACCCGACGCGACCAGCCACGCGCGGGGTGCCGGAACAGGATGCGGGCGACTTGCCTCCAAAATTGGCGCGTCACGCTGCTATCACAGTTTTGGTTGCGATCTCTGAGGCCATACTTTCTCTCATCGGGGCGCCGAAGGCTATAATGGCGGCCCATTCACTGCGCTCGACAGCCGCAAACGGAGTCCGAATTATCGAATTTAGAGCTAGAAACCGTCCGAAATATCAGCCGGTTTTATCACAATAAGCCTATGTTGGCACTAGCGGTACTGCGCGGCTGTCCGGATTATCGGTCGGCGACCTAGATGGCTCACCTTGCTGAAATAAATTGTTTGAAATCAAAGCGGCCCTGTTCTCATTCATGTTGGGAGCTTTCCTCACTCTTGCGTTTTCCCGGTTGTTACGTTTTTTCCCCCCTGTCCGCTGAAAAACGTATGAACGGGGTTCCACTGTACATACTTACACCTTTGATTGAGATTGAGTTAGTGAACAATGTTAAAATATTGGGGGTCACTTTCATTGGAGACTTAAACTGGGATTCTCATGTGCACGATGTTGCCAAAAAGGTTGCCAAGGCGTGTGGAGTACTTTCTAGAATTCGAGATATGGTTCCTCCTAAAATCAAACTACTGATATATAATGCTCTATTCCAATTGCATATTAATCACTGTAGTCTTGTCTGGGGAAACACCACAAAAAAAGAACAAAGTAAAATTCCTCACGCTACAGAAGAAGGCCATCCGACATATTGCAAGCATCCGTTTTGATGCTCATACATCTAACTTTTTTACAAATTTAATGTGCTCTGAATAGAACAGCTGTTTGAATTCAACCTTTTCACTAAATACAAGCAGGGTAAAAACAATTTTTTTTCTTACACTCTGTCAACTGAGGAAATTATCTGAAACACCTTACAACATCAGGCAAAGGGATAGTACGTGGCGTACGCCTTTTTCATGAACAAATTATGGCTCTCAAAGTCTTCAGCATATCATGCCAAACTTTTTGAATGACTTATACTGGTGTCACACGGGCGTTTCGAAGGCCTTTGAACCAACGGTCCATCGACTCAAAGGTCAAGTCCGGGCTGCTACACGGGCGGTTTCGATGGCCGTCGAGTCGATAGTCTATCGAGTCAAGGGAGCACCCTACAACTCCTTTGAGACTTCAAAGGCCATTGAACGACGGAAACGGAAGCGGCACGAACTCCGAGACTTGGCGCACCGGCAGCTCCCGTGCGCATTAGCCTCTGAGGCCATGACCCTATTTATGTCGTTGTATCAATAAGTAGAATTTTACACCTGTGAAAAATGTTGGAAACGTGCCGAGAGGCCAATGCTCTCACTTTATTGCATTAGTTCTAGAACGAATACGCCGTCACTGGTAAAAAAAACAAGCGCCATGCAGCTGGTGGGAAACACCGCGTGTAGCGCCATCTGGTGCCTATGAATCAAACTACTTTTGAGGCTCACGCTGTGGACATTGGCTTAGCAGTGTCAAAATCGGCACGTTTTCTGAATAACAGCTGCAAAACGTCGCACATACTTTGTCTCTTTTGGTACATAGGATTCAGAGAAAGCTCAACTTAAAGTTTGTTTCTTGCCGTCGGTGCGAATAGCAAGCAACTAGTGCGAATTAAAATTGAAGCGGGCGTCTTGGTTGCCGCCATGTTGTTGCGAAATCACTCGGCAACTCAACGGCCATTCAAAACTGCCGTGTAGCAGCGCCAGAATGAATTTTGAGTCGATAGAGTTGTGGGCTTTTCGAAGGTCATCGACTCGAAGGCCTTCCAATGTGCCCATGTGACACAGGTATTAAACAGAAGTGTTATCACCGCTGATATATTAACAAGGAAGGGATACAGGGAACATTTAACATGAAATGCTGTGTAGCACCATTGCATTTAGAGAACCTTAATATTTTTTCCAATGTGTGTTTGTAACATGTACATTCCATTTATTATTCAAAATGTAGTTATATTAAGTGTATTTTCTGTTCTTCACGACACATTTCTGCTTATATATGTATACCTGTGAGCTGTCTTCTTATGTATTTGTGTGTTTTCTTTTTAAGCGAAATGTCTCATCAGTTTCAGTTTATTGCTTTCAAAAAAGTAGTACAAGATCAACAAATATACAGGCGAGGACCCCAGAGTAAAAGAACTGTAGTGAGACCCTCAGTTAATTATACGAGCATTGAAGCACTAACACAGCAAGTGAACGGAATTATTGGCATTATCAGTTCATATTAGATAAAAATATTTACATTCAGATCAGTAGAACATGAAAAAGCGCAGACTTGACAACAGCCATGACATGAGTACACTTAATGCAGGTAGTGATGTCTAAGATCATTTTTAAAGAGTGCAAGGGAAACACAAGATTTGATAGCTGTATTCAAGTCATTCCAAAGTAAAATTGCAGTGAACGCAGAAGTTTTTTGCCGTAATTACTATGAACTGTGGTTTGTTATTAGCTGCAAATCTTGTCAAGTTTTTGTTCTGCAGTAAATCTTGTAACATGAATGAAAGCGTGAGCGTGTTATGAAGCTGCTTGTGGAATATGATGACTATGTTGTACTGGAACAAATAAGTTACAGGCAAGAGATTGTAAGATTGAAGTAACACAAAGGCATTGGATTTTATGGAACTAGAAGTGATGATGCGTATAGACTGATTTTGGATATGCTGAATTGATGACAAGTGACAAGCGTATGTGTTTCCCCATGAAACGATACCGTAGTTAATGTGACTATGAATGAAAGCAAAGTACAACACCAGCAGAGCCTCACAAGAAAAAAAAGGGTGAGCTTTGATTAATGCACGGATGCCAAATGAAGTTTTACGCTTGAGATGGTGGAAGGGATCGCAAAATGTAAGGTTAGGGTCAAGATGTATGCCAAGAAAAGTGACATAATCGCAAGCGGGCATGGAATGAGTCCCAAGTTTTAGTTCGGGAATAAATGTTAAGGGCCTTTGAGCCGTCTTAAACACCATATACTATTAAGAACTAAGTAATTATTGCTACACCAATTCATAATGTTACTCAGTGCAATATTAAATGCGAGGCATTTTTTAGCGAACTTCGGCGAGTTTGAGCGTATCTATCTATCTATCTATCTAGCCGCCTATGATTTTGTGCTCTCCTGGCCGTTTCGCTAATGGGATGTTTACGAAAATTGGTATGCCACAACATGGCTACATGACGAACATAAATGGCAGGTCATAACTTCAAGATCATGACATGCATAACATGAGCGGCATGATTTACATGCCATCGTCTTGGTGCTTTCCTGGCCGTTTCGCTAATGGGATGTATGCGAAAATTGGTATGGCACAATATGACTACATGACGAACATAAATGACAGGTCATAACATGAAAATCATGATATGCATGTCATGAGCGGCATGATTTACATGCCACGGTCTTAGTGGTCCCCTGGCCGTTTCGTTAATGGGATGTATACAAAAATTGGTATGCCACAAAATGTCTGCATGACGAACATAAATGACAGATCATAACATGAAAAGCATGACATGCATGTCATGAGCGGCATGATTTACATGCCACGGTCTTGGTGTTCTCCTGGCCGTTTCGTTTATGGGATTTATGCAGAAACTGATATGCCGCAATATGACTGCATGGCGAACATAAATGACAGGCCATAACACGAAAGTCGTGACATGCATGTCATGAGCGACATGATTTACATGCCACACGTTTCGTTAATGGGACGTATACGAAAATTGGCATGCCACAACATGACTGCATGACAAGCATAAATGACAGGTCATAACATGAAAATCATGACATTCATGTCATGAGCGGTATGATTTACATGCCACGTTCTTAGTGCTCTCCTGGCCGTTTCGTTCATGGGATGTATACGAAAATTGGTACGCCACAACATGATCGCATGACGAACATAAGCGACAGATCATAACATGAGAAGCATGACATGCATGTCATGAGCGACATGATTTGCATGCCACGGTCTTGGTGCTCTCGTGGCCGTTTCGTTAATGGGATGTATACGAAAAATACTATGCCACAACATGACTGCATGACGAACATAAGTGGCAGATCATAACATGAAAAGCATGACATGCATGTCATGAGCAACATGATTTACATGCCACGGTCTTGGTGCGCTCCTGGCCGTTTCGTTAATGGGATATATACTAAAATTGGTATGCAACAACATGACTGCATGACAAACACAACTGACAGGTTATAACATGAAAAGCATGACATGCATGTCATGGGCGGCATGATTTACATGCCACGCATTTCGTTAGTGGGATGTATACCAAAATTGCTGTGGCACAACACGACTGCATGACGAACGTAAGTGACAGGTCGTAACGTTAGAATCATGACATGCGTGTATGAGCGGCATGGTTTACATGCCACAGTCATGGTGCTCTTGCGGCCGTTTCGTTAACTTCATATGTACCAAACTCGGTATAGTGAGACAACAATGCAAATCCATTTTACGTTCCTGCTGCGTGCTTCGCATTTCCTTGATTCCCACTGCACGTGGGATCTGCCAATTTTTTAGCCTTGAAGTAAGAGCAGCAATAGATTTATCGGATGAAGGTATGGTAGTGTCACCAGCGTATAAAATGTAGTGATTGTACATAGTATTTTGCTAGTTTTGCTATTTAGTGCTTGTTTTTCATGGTTCTGTCCATTGATACCGTTGATATTTTAATGTGGTTGTACTTTGCTCTCCCGTATGCTGTTTCTTTTTTTTGTTTTTTTTTTTAAATATGAGCACTTGTTTGCTGCCAAGCTGCTAAGGGTCAGGAATTTTGTCAAGCTGCTCTTCAGCAGCTTTTAATTCCTGTCCTTGCATCTTTTTCACTTTTCAGCATGTTTTTTTTTTCCTTTTTTTTTTCTTTGTGTGTGTATGTGCAGCAACTATGACTGTAGATATTGTTATTCTACACCACTGCGAAAAAGAACTAACCTGAAAGTGAAATGTAAAAATAAATAATTATTAAAAAAAAATGTTTGTATAAGTGCGCGGAATAATCATGCATTGTGGGTTGGGTGGGAAACTTTATTCACCATTATGAGAACATTTGCTGCGAGATGATGACCGTCAAAGCAACCAGCACCAGCAGCAGCCACTGCTGCACTCCGGGATAACAAAACAAACAACGTGGTGGCAGACAGAAGCGGTTGCTCACGATTTCCTTTTATTTGGAAATATGTTACTCACATTCAAGTGTTTTGTTGGTCTCTAATAAACAAAATGACTATTAACAAATCCCTTGATTCAATTCACAACACTAATGTAGCCACGATCATATCGCATTGCAGGGAGACGCGAGCACCCGTCTCCCTGCAGGCATGTTTAGTTCGAGAAGCGCATTCGGACCACGTGGTTCGGACCGAACAGCGTTTAACGAGGCCAGCGTTCCAGTGTTGCTACAACGCGCCACGTTATGCTCTTGACTATGGTGGCTGTTCACATTTCATAAACAGAATTGGAAGAAAGCTTACAAGCGTCTCTATATTAACACTTCAATTTTGAAATGATGTGATGACCCAAGTTTTTTTTATTGAATAAATGCATGTGCATCAAGTTTGTATGGGATAATCTTGAACCCAGGAGTGCGGCAACCGTACCTCCTGCGAGGACGGGCCAAGGGAGCTTTCAGAGTACACTTGCTTCCTCCATCGGTACTTGGCTGTAAGGAGGCCTCATGTAAGGTGAGGAAGCGGTCGGAAGAAAGGAAGGTTTCATTGTTTGGCCCTGACTCCTCAATGTCCAATTTTTCGGACTTCTTGCAATGATTTTGGCTCCCAAGAAGCATTATTATAGCCGCCACCGCTACTCCCTTGATTGTATTGCAGCCTTGAACCAGCACAACAGCCAATTTGTTTGCAGCGATAGCGTTTGCCAGTAGTCACTTTCGCTGCAATACAGAAATGTTACGCTATGAGGCATACCAGCAACTGGAATGAGTTACTGTCATAGGACAGAGTGCATTTTCAATTTACGCACGCATGCACCCGCTGTCTCTTGTCAATGAGACCTTATATGTGTACCCCATTCGGATGTACTCATGATTAGAATGTAGATATGGTAAATCCCCAATACAGATTCTGTTGAGCCTAATATTGTAAATGTGCCCATATGGGTTTTGTGGATTGTGGTACGGTGGATACCACAGAGCGCGACAAACGATCTGCCTTCGTGTGAAGCGGAGAGACCAGTAAACCAATGAATAGACTTGCATGATGCCTAAACAAAAAAAAGCACCAGAAATGCACAGCAATGTGACCAGCAGCCACCATGGACAGATGGTGTGACATTCAGTAGAACTGGTGTGACATAACGGTGACAAACCTCTTACAGTAAGCATCCAAACTAGAAGAGAAGCTCAGGAGAAGATTGAGACTTGAATCGATGAACAGGTTGCTAAAAACAACATAGAAAAGGGAATGTCACTGGAGCCAACGTTTCAACAAGTGGACTTGTCTTTGTCAGGACGGCCATTTACGTACGCCATTGCACGCTCTCCCCCATCCATAGAAGGAGAGGAGAAGAGCGGCAAGTGCTAACAACAATGGGGGGGGGGGGGGGGGGGGCAAGATGGGTGACAGGTGTTAGCATGACTAATACAATGGCAAGAACAAAAGCTTCCAAGGAATCCACTTGTGGTACATATCTTGGAAATACATTGTTGGCGCAGCACTAGAAAGCAGGATGAAGAAAGAAACACATACGCTAGGTACATGCATTGCACCCATTGCATGTGTCCCCCCTCCCACCCCGCACTGTCCGCACTGCACCCGCAGTGCATTTCACCGAAAGCTTGTTGCTGAAGAAGTAACTACCCTGTTTTTTGTATTACTTGTTTGTTTAACATGCTGTGCTTTACATATCTTGTTTGCTTACGTCATGTAAGTTTGTCTATACCTTTAGTTTATACAATTTCTGTCAAGTCCCCCTTACTCAGTGCCCATGTAGCCATGTAAGGTACTTTCAAATAAATAAATAAATAATGCCTTTATTCTCGTCAAACTGGATGGGGGATCAGCACTTGAAGGTAGACTTTCGGAAAGAAACATCGTGAGCTTGTACATACTGTACGCGACTGCTGGCGAATCTTTTGACTATTTTTCTTTTTATTCCTTATCTTTCTCTGACCTCCCGCGTGAGTGTTTGTCGTCAGTTTAAACGAGCTTCCTCCTCGTTTGTGGACTGAAGTGTCCGGTGATTCATTGCCCTGCGCGGGCTGTGTGGTCCTTCCCTCGGTTCCCAGAACTTTTTGTGCAAATGTCGGTGCGCGTGAGTGCGTGTATGTGCCTGTTTCCGCATTGGTGGCAACGTGCTTCGGCGCGGCTGTGAGTGCCGGTGGACATGTGGCATTGGAGGAGTGAGCAAGAAAAAGCGCAGGAGAAAACGAACTTGGGCGATATCTTATAACGGTTCCCGAAGTGGACCGGTTCACTTGGCCTCGCCTGATTGGTCGCAATGACTCTTCTGCTGACGCAAGCACGGTTTCACCCAATCACGCGCGGGCAAGTGGACCAGTCCACTTTCGGAACCCTTATAAGATACCGCCCCTGATTGGACACAGAGCGACAAGATGCAGTAGTGCGTGGGAGACGACGTGAGTGTGTAGAGCCACGAAAGCGAGCGAGTGCGATGGACAGTGCGGAGTGCAGACGGTGCGATGTGTGAGCGATGTGCGAACGAATGTGTGACAGTGTGAAGAGTGTGCGCGTTTTACGTTAAAATTTGATCCTTGTTTAACGTTGTAATTCAGCGTTTTAGTTCCGAGTAAATAGTTTTCATTTTATTATTTTAAACTGTGCATGTTCTTTTATTTACGGCCGTCACTGCTAACAATACCTTAACCTTTTATTGTCTTCGTTAACCCCCCACCGTATCTACTGGACTCAAGGGTTCCCTTTGAAAGGTTTATGCCTGCAGGCTGGAGGGTATTGAACTTGTATGAGATACGATTCCCTGTATTTCCTGTCCCTCGGCTAGCAGAAGTATACCTGAAGTATTTAGAGTTTGAGTTCGTCAAAATTATGACCTGCCATATTAAAATGCTTATTCGCCGGGTCCGGGTGGTGCCCGTTTAATCTAACATTAATTGGTTGACCAGTTTCGCCGATATATTGCTTGTGACAGAGTGAACATTACGTGTAAATAGCTTTTGAACTATTGCAAGTCAAACTTGATTTTATATGATGGACATGGTCACTTCCCATGCTTTTAACTTTAAGATCATTTTGCATATGCTTGCAAGTCTTACATCTGGGACGGGAGCAAGTTATTACACAGGCAGTGCACTGAGGGTTCACTTTGGCATGTACTAACAAGTCCTTAAAGTTTCTATTACGGCGGTAGGTGACTCTTGGTATTTCAGGAAACGCTTTTCTAAGGCGATCGTTGCTTGTTAGTATTGGTTAGTATTTGCGAAGAATATTATTTATGTTTGGAAGCGCATTGGAGTATTTCGTTACGAATGCTAGCAGCTGGTTAGGCTGCGCTTTAGGACTTCTTTTTTTCTAGTGCTGGTGTCCTATCTAGTTTACACGTGTAATTGTATGCCTTGTTGAGAGCGTCGGGCGGATGATTTCATTGAGCTAAGGTTGCCTTTAAATTGCTTAAGTGGTGAGCGTAATCAGCGTTGTTGCTACAGATTTTCCTTATGCGCTTTGCCTGTCCTATAAATATCCCCTGTTTGCAGTGTCGAGGGTGATGACCATTATAATCTAGGTATTGCTGGCTATCCGTTGGCTTTCTGTAAAGTGTCGTCTTTAGTTTTCGATGGGTACTGTCGTGTTGAGGAAGTCTATTTTACTAGAAGAGTAGTGGGGGTGGGGGGGTCATGAAAAACTAAATGCTGAGATGAAAGTTGTTAAAATGCTAAAAAAATGTGCTTAGTGCACTTGCACCATGTTCCCAAATAATAAAAATATAGTCTATGTAGCGGAGGTAGTTGCGAGGCTTTAGCAACGACGATTCGAAAAGCTGTGCTTCTAGTTGCCCCATGAAGATATTGGCGTAGGTCAGCACAAAAAGAGTTACCATGCTGGTGCCTAAAATTTGCAGGTATTTGGTCAAGTCAAATTCAAAGTAATTAAGTGTAAGGACTAATTCAAGTAATGCTATGTAAACTGAGCGATGTGTGCACGCTTGCTATTCTGTATCATTCTGTTCATCGACGATTACAGTAAGCATGTAACAGTGAACGTCCATACAAAAACAAAAACAGAAGCAGCTTGATGGTAGTATAAAAGGTGTTTGATGATCAAGCTGTAAACATGAGGAACAAAAAAAGAAACTTTGAGCACTCATTGCCATTCTAACTGCTTCAGCAGAACACCACTAAATATGTTGGAGCACTGTTCAAAGCCACCTTCCAGTACAGCCAAAAGCTGATAAAAGACTGGAAAAGGAAAAAAAAAAGCAAGTGAGCAATACCTAGCTATTAAATAATTCCCCAACACTGCATTGACATTGGGAACTTCTGCACATGTTGGGAACTTAAGATGGTAATACTGGATATTTCTAATCTAATATTTGTATTTCTGGTGTAATAAACCTGCCTTTAGTGCTTTAGAAACATTGTTATGGTAAAAATGTTTACCTAGGACGCTGCTTTGGTCCTTTAAATATCTTTGGCGGGGCCTTGAAGATCCTTGAACACCCTTGATTTTTGGCCTTCGAAAACTGTACCAACCCAGTATGTATCTTAGGTAATAGATGGGAAGGTAAGTGGTAACATATATGGCTGGGATGGACATTGCCTATAGCACGGTACCTGCTTTTTAGCTTCAAGGTTGTTGAAACATTATTATTTGGGAAGTTTACTATTTGATCTTGATTAGCAATACATTTGTGCAGAATGAAAGAAATAGTATCCATAAGGTCGTAAACAAGATGGTTTTAGTTCCATGGATGGTCCTGTAGGGCACCAGAAAATAAACCTTGCCTGAAATTGAACATGTTTATACCATAGACGATGACAGCAGATCGTGTGGAACAGCAGCTGCTGTTTCCACGTGCTTTGTCTTGGTAGGAATGTGTTTTTTTGGTTTGTATGGCTGTAATGCATGGCAGCTGTGGCCAAGAAACAGTGTTTGCTACATGTGAAATAAACTTGTTCGAGCCGCTAACCTGCCTGCTCGCAAACCTTTGTCCATATTGATACTAAAGAGTTGATGCTGGGACCTTGTCATGATGGCACCCGGAGAAAGCAGCGGTGGTTTCTTACATGGCTTGGCTTGCAGTTTGAATCATAGCTCTGCAGTGCTGTATTTAGTGTGACCACATCTTGGATTTTTAATGTCTTTGTGTGAACTATTTCAATACTCGAGTTACCTCACTCCAGTATGGATGAGTAAAATGGTTTCTAACAAGAACTTACATTTAACTTTTTCTGTGTTATTAATCAAATGAATCTCCATGTTGCTTTGTTTATATGTGTTGAAAGACAGTGCAGTTGGTGTGTTTTTTGTTGCCAGTGGCTGATGCAGCATGTTACATGTGCAGATGGTGCAATAGAAGTGATAGATGGAGACCAGTCTGTGGACCAGTCATCCAATGGAGGGGCTTCAGCAAACAGCTACCATCGACGGCGTTACCAGTCCTAGCTTCATGGGAGGAACTGTGACACCTGGGTAGATGCACCCAGAAAGCCTCTGGAGGAAGAACTCGTGCACCACCTGTTCTCTTGCTGTCCATCTCTGCAGTTTTCTTCTCCATAACCACAAGCTCAACATTGCTTGCCTTGATTTTCACGACATGGGGCCATGGAGTGATCTTGAGGCCTCACATGGTGGGCATGCTTGCTGTTGAGCAGGTGGTTTTATTTAAGTTTTGCCTTATTCCAAATTCTTTTCTCCCGCTGAGGTCAAGTAAATGGATTATTTGACAATTGTTCTTTAAGATTTGAATAGTAGTGAAGGTTGGAATTCTATATGCTGATTGCAGTTTGCAGTATAATGTGCTGCAAGGGCTGTGGCAGTGTCCCAAGGGGAATATATTTGAAGATGATCTTTCCCATGCGAGTTCTATGTTGCAGGCCATGGTCTTCCTCAAGTTCTTTGCAGCTGTATTGCACAAAGTGGGGTTGGGGGGGGTGTTGTTTGCACTCCCTAACTGCAGCTCCTGGCATTGGCTTTTTTTATTTTATTAACTCTTTTATGACAGTTAACACTAGTGAGAACGCACACCTCAATGAAAGCATGCAAGGGCCAGTGAAAGCAGTAGAGCTCTGTGAAATGCTTTTCATTGCTGAACGACGTATGTTGCATTGGAGCCTTCATTTTTAATTTTTTTGACATGTGCAACTGCAGCACTGCATTATTTGTTTCATGCTATGTTGTTTTACTTGCTTTTATGTGTGGGGACGGCCTTTTAAAGTAATTGTGTCCAGTTAGTGTTTGCAGTTGTCTTTATTGATATTTTTATTCAGATGAAGGTGGTCTATTTAAGTATTTAAAAAGTGCATGATAGAAAAAAACTAGCACTTTGCTCATTTTACAAAATAAATTATTGTCTCTTCATATCGCAAGGTATCCGTTGTGAAGAAAGTTATCAAGAATGGGCAGGCTTGCTCGTGGTATTTTATTCAGGCCAACATGTGAATGAATTTTGCATGCATGTTAGTTTTGGCTTCTGTTACAGCTTTTAGCCAGCTAGCATCACTGAAAATATGGTGAAAGCATTGAAGAAGATAGGTCCGCTTTCTGCAGGGAATAGAGCTTGTGGAGCTGTATGCTCATTGTATGGAGCTGGAAATTTGCATGCCTTTAGCTTTTTTGGCAGGTTTTGTGATAATTGAAGTGGACTTCTTTGAGGTTTTTCGAGTGGCTGTGTAACAGAAGGAGCAAGATGTGGTGCAGGCCATTGAGGCTGCTTTTTGAGTCTGAATGCAGAGCCCAGGCCCGAGGCACATGGAACCTAGTCATGCGGCATGCAAGGCATCCTAGCGAAAGAGTTGTCTTTCTTTTTTCTGAATAGGATCTGCAATTGCTTATATGTGCACCATCTGTCTCTCTGGCTGTTAGTTGACCCTACCGACCCTGTTCTTTCTTGTACTGTCGTTTGTCTGTATTCTGTTCATTTCAATTTCTCATGTACCTACAAGGGGTTCATTCCTTGTGGTTTTATCATCCTTGTTGTTATACGCAAGACTGCTCCCAAATGCTTGTGACAGTGCAGAGGCATTTGTTGTGAGTGTAAAACTTTTGTGATGTGTGATTTTTGAGGAGGCGATTTTTTTAACATTGGTTGTCCATTCAGAATTGTCCAACCGCTAGACAGCACTGAACATGGAAATGTTAAAATGTGCAGTGTTATGATCGAGGATCGCAATTTCGGCAACACACCAACACAGCAGCCAAGTCCTGGGCTTGTATCCAGTGCAAAAACATGGGCACGTCACCCCCCAGAAACTTTTTGCATAGATGGACAGACAATTTGGCTCAGCTGCTGTTTCTCCGTTAAAAGAGAAGTGTATGAATGTGTGTGTTTGTTTCATGTGTAGTTGAGTGACAGAGCAAGGTTGATAGCTGTGGAACCAGGTCACTGGCAGGTTTGCCAACTAGCTGCAGGGTCTGGGGCACACCCTACGGGTGATGCAGTCTTTCTGTTCTTCCTGCTCGTCTGATCGGGTAGGTTTAGCCGCCATGTCTGTACATATATATACGCAATAGTCTTACTTCCTCTAGAGTCCCACTAATACGCTCTGTACTGATGGACAAGCCCCTTTTTTAGGTTTTTGAAGGACAGGTGGTGAGAAGTGTTTTTGCCTTTTTGAGACGACGTTGTATAAAGAACAGAAAAAAAAACATTGTACATTTTAATTTTTACTGTGACGCCCATTGGTGAGAGAGTTTTTTTGTGTGTGCATGTGTGTGCATGTGTTTCCTCTGGGGAGATATTTCCCTTGCGTTGGCCTTCACTGGAGCAGCCTTCGCAAGCTGCGCTTGCACCATAGGCGTCGTGTTATTGTTTTCCTCGTTTTTGCGCATTTTATGTTGGTTTTTACTTTTGTTCAACAAAAACCAAGGGAAAATAAATTAGAAAAATTCACTGAAGTATAGTTTCTCATGTGCATTTCTTATTTGCAAATCAAAGGCTTATTTAGGAATAGGAATGTTTGAAATAGGCACTTCCACTTGGTTGAGGGATATATGTTGGCTATTGGTGTAGTGCAGTAGCACATATCAAACTAGCTAGTACTGTATATGTCATCTGTACATGCCATTGGAATGTATACATGAAATTGCCAGCCCACTCCATTAAATTAATTTTATTTAGGCTATTTTATTTATTAAATAAAGTTGCAACCAACCAAATTTTATTTATTGTAAGCATTGCTAAATTGATTCATAGTGAAAGGAACAGGCGTGCAAAATACATACTCAAGGGGAAAGATGTGGACTCGTGTTGTGCACTTCTTTCCCCTTGTGTCCTTGTTTTGCACACCTGTTCTTTTCAATGGACCCTTACTAACTCGCTCAGCTTTGTCCATTTTGCTAAATTGAGGCAGACCTTTTATACTATCAAGCAGCTATTCTCTTCCTGTAAATTTGTATGCTGTTTAAATGTACTTATGCTAGCCTCATGTATAGCCCTTTTATAACGTAATCAAAAAGGGCGTGTTGCTAGCCTGTCAGATAATGGGCAAACGCGCTTTAACATTTAAAAATAAATGTTCAATTAACTCACTGTTCAATGAATGAAAATACAAAAGCCAGTGGAACAAAGAAAGTCAAAAGACACCCTTGACACCATTAAAAAGCGGTCCGTCGATTTGTGCGTTTCTGTCCAGGGCCTTAGGCCCTTTAGAGGAAGAATACAGCGGACCATGGTCATGTGTCAAAACGTCACTGCTCGGGCCGAGGGACGGAGTCCAGAGGTACGAGAAGACACGGCGGTGCGGACGGCAACCCTCTGTCCACGAAATGGCTTCGTGCGTGGAAAGCACACATGCACAGAGCGCAAGTACAAATGGCGAGCTTCGCGAAAACGTCAGGCTGCGCGTCGTTACAGCGTGCACGGAAGGAGCAGTGTTGTGTGCTGTGGTAAGCCATTAACTTGCAAACAGCATGCAAGTTCGCTATGCTTAGAAGCAGGCGCTTTTGGGGTTGAATAAAGAGGGAGGAATTGAGGGGGGGGGGGGGGGCATTATGCAGGACAGAGACCCCACATCCAGGCAGTAAACCTATGTAACCTCGCAACGTAATGGCATATAACCAAAGAATGGATATAACGAAGTAAATCAAATTCCCCGTTATGACCTCATAGATAGGCCTCTAAACCAAGGCGGTTATATATTACTTTTATGGAGTGGAAGCGGCCTGCCGAAAGTGAAGCCGTCGCCGCCATCTTGCTCAAGGGAAGAGTAGCAGACGGCGGAGCGCGTACACAGCGCGACGCTGTTTCGTGGTGTGCTGCTTTTTTTTTTTTTTTAAGCATCTAAATATCTGAGAAGGCAACGGTGACTTAGTGCATCGCTTTTGGCTGCACAAATCGCGTTAAGAAGCCTGGAAGCACATTTCACGTGTAAGTCTCTCACTTCACGTACGGCTGCCCGTCTTCAGTGCATTTTGCATAGTAAAGGACAGTTTCAAACGTTCACACCCGTATATTACATCCCTACGCCTGCATCAAAGTTAACTGTAAGTTTTAAATATTTGTTAGTGCTACGTTTTCAGATGCGTGCGTACATTTGCTATGGGCTCGAGTTCTGCTAAAACACGCAAGGTCTCGTGCGCGTATTGGATCGTCCCTGCAGTATTTGTAAACGAACTTTAGAAGAAGGGCATCTTTCCGCAGCATATAGACGCAGAATTTGTTATGCGTACGTGTTGACGAATGCGCAAATGCAGCAAACACGTACGGCGTGTTTCTCCGTGCTGGTTTCGAAAATGAAGAAAAAAAATTATAGAACTATGTGTAGCCTTCTGACTGAGAACACGTGGTGTTCGGAAGGGTGGATGGAAAGCTTAAAACAGCCACTCGATCACCTCTGCTCTATTGACATCGAACAACCCGACCTCTGTCTTCAGCATTTGACGAAATTCTGGTCGGGATGCATGCTTTTCGGCGAGTGTCCCCCGTGTAAGAAATCTCCTATGTACGTTTACAGTCAGAATTAAATAAAGTTTTCGGAACGCACCCAACGGGTCTTGATGGACGCGGATCTGAGAAGACTTCACAAACGCTAAGAGCAACGAACCAATTTGGAAGAACGTACGTGGAATACGAAAAAAAAAAAAAAAGCATGCGGTTAAGGCACCATGCAGAAAGCACGCGCTGTACACAATGGGTTTGACGCGTGTTTAAATAAAGGGCACAAATGAATTTTACGTCAGCTGGCAGTCGCACAGTGCCGCATATTTGCGCTATATCGCATCACCGTATCATAAAAACCTAGTTTCTGCTAACAAACGAAGTAAGCCAGCAAGTACGCATAGAACCTCTCAGCAGCTGTGTTCTTTTGTTTTCCTCGACGCCTGCAGCTGAGTACGGACGCGGATTTTTTTTTTTTTTCTCAACTAGAAAACACCGTTGGTAATTGACATGAGCATAAAGTTGGTTTCTGTCTCGATGTTTCATCGTGAGGTTGCAAAACAAGTCGAGCGCCTATCTTAATACATTGCCGTCTATGGCGCGCCCGCATATTTTTTCCTCTAGTAACGTGGCCGCCGCTGGCTTCACTTGGCCCCGTAGGCGGCTGCAGGGACTTCCACTCCACTCCGGAAATTTAATGGAACCTTGCTCTAAACCACCCAGAAGACGAAATTTAGTTTAGGTGCTGCAGTTGTGCACGTGTCTGCAAGGAACATGTAGCCGCCAGACTTTTTCAAGGTGGTTCAGGAGTTGCACGTGTTTGATGGTAAATGGTCCCCGCTCATTTCGCTCTTTCCTCAGCTACGTGTCGTGTTGCCAGTGCCGTGTTCTTGCCGTGTACGCCTCCAGATGTCATTGATACGTCATCGCCGATGAGCCCTGTTGCTGCCGTGCTGGCCCGTCGCTCGCCCTGAGAAAGGTGCCGCTAATTACTTCGCCAATACAACGGAACCATATGTTGACTCGCCCTGAATACAATTAAAATCAGACACTGACCACAATAAAAGCAAGACGTTTCGGCTCCCGCACGGGAGCCTTGTTCACAAGTGAAGAATGTGTGCTTGAGCAGTCCGGTTATGTAGGATTTACAATGTGGCGTAAGCAACGAGTGTACATTTGTGGGAGGTTTCCGTCGTTGCGATTAAGCGTGTGCGCCGTTGTTTGGATTGTCAAAGATTCCAGATGAAGCCGCGGCCTGTTGAAGAACTTTAATGGGAGGCGTTTCTGTTGGCGGTTTGTTTTTTACCCCCACTGGCTGCTCACAATGGCACGGCGAGCAACGCGACGAGAATAGCAAAAACGTTATTCTCGCAAGGAATTGTGGTAGGGTGGTGGCCACCTAGATTGTGGGCTACGGGCGTCGTGTGCATCGATTTGCGGTTCGAGCCACCGGGCCTCTCTACAGAGGCTCTTGTACGTGCGATCGCTTTCTGTGTGTTCCGCGAGCCCCTGTCGCGTTCTTTTTTCTTGCAAAATACTTCATGACATTTTGGAGCGCTCTGAAGCTTAGCCGCAAAACGAATGAAATCACTTCCGGATCGTTTGGAAAGTTGGCAGCGGCATGCGAATGGTGGTGGTTCATTCAAGCAGCATACACCTCCGGACACTCGCATGTTGCTTCGCAGTGGAGAGTGTTCACGGACATATATTGTGTTCTGAAATATCAGGACCTCCAATGTAATGTTTGATGTATCAAGTCATGAAATTATTTAGGTTTCTGGTTCTTATTCTAAGCCTCTAAAGCTTGCTTTAGTTTAAAGTTTATTCCTTCGCGGCATTCATACTTGAATTAGGTTTCAATGCACTGCGCATACAGCATGTATTTTCTTTCAATTTATCTCAAGGGTATCGGCAGCTCCTCTCTGCAGTAGCGCTGACACCATACATTGTCCGTCTTTGTATCGAAAGAACCTTCGATCGTTTTATATCTCTTAGCAGATACCACAGCAACCGAGCCCTTGGGCCTTTCGTCGCTAAACATCATCTATTTGATAAGCACAGGCATGCGGTAACGATTGCAAGTACACTGAATCGATCAAGCAGATTATGCCTTGTGGTGAGACGTCCTCAACGTGTTTGTGAACATGTGTTCACACTTGGCAGCATGTAAATGCATGCTTCCACAACACATACGATCGCACGTCTCAGCTATGTCGAAGCAGCCACCAATCGATGCTCAGATATACGAACTTACTAAGGTGAGAGCTTAACTGGCTCATGCGAAGCGAAGTATTTATGTCACCATCGATCGGCGTGGCCGCGGTACCAACAATAAAAAAAAAAAAACGCTCGCGTCACGTTCACTTGGCATATATGTAAACTGGCATGGAAAGGCAGGAATGTTTAACAAACATGTCTCATAGCTCATGACATCAATAACCACCGCCGGTCTGGAGAGGCGCGCGCTTTCCTTCATACGGGCTTCGCTGTCGGCTCGGACACATTGAGAGCGCTTCTCCACGGCGAACGTCACTGCTCGCCGCGCAGGGCGCAGCGTACCTTCAGTAGTCGTTGGGATGACGGCCATGTGGAAAAGTCCTTTCTGCAGCCTTTACTGGCGCAGGGCGCGATGCCGTCCGAACATGGCGTCCAAGAAGAAACCCAAGGCCAACAAGCTCAATACCCACTACATTCCCCTAGTTCATCGTCGTCTTCACCGCGATGCGCACAATATTCAACATCCTCCGCCCCGACAAATGTGCAAGTCCGGTTGTGGTGGAGAGAGAAGTTCCACGAGCCTCGTCCGCGCTTAGAAATAAGATCCTGCATACTCCGTCGTAGAAGCACCTCCACTGACAAGCCCGCGGATATTTTTCTTTTTTCTTCGTCTTTTCCAGTTTCTTGGTTCACCGTATGTACTTGGCTCAAGCATCGTCTTAGCAGTTTCGGCATAGGAGCTCGTGAAGATATCTCGCGCCCGGAATGTGCGTAGGTCTTGCGTCCTTTCCGGTCTTGTGCAGGCAGGCTTCCTTGACAAATTAGTATCGATTCAGCACCTCCTCTTTCGCTGCAAACAACGCTTGTATAGTCAAGCCAAATTCGTTCAAGGCAGTAGAACAGTCCCGAGTGTGAAGTGGCATTTCTCCAGCGATGTCCTCGATGGTCAACTTGTATAGTATTCGTCGAAGTATTCCTCAAACATCTTGATCTCGTCAAACACAGGGCTCTTCCTGCCCGCAGCATTGGCAGAATGGGACCTTTTCCAACAAGTTTCTCGCTTTCCACGTCTCCCTTTAAAACCAAATTGTTCTTTTCCATCATTCTGGTATCCTGGATAAGTGCCGTAGCAGTTATCTGTCAAATCTGGCTCGTTCCTCATTGCCTTCCTCACCATCACCACTCAGCCGCTTGTTCCAGTCGTCCAGTTCCATTGCCTCACCCGAAGGTTCCTGCAGCTTCAACTCCCCAGCAACTTCACCACGGTACACGTTGCTAAATGCGACATTCATGCATCGGTCATGCCTCTGAGTGGCCAAGTCTCTCTCAATATCGGGGTCTTCAATGCCACGCTTGTCGTCACCAATAGCTCCCGTGCGCTTTTCAAGTTCCTCGAGGATTTCTTTTTTCAGTTGCTTGCTGCGCTCAACTGCATTTAGCAGCGACCCATCATCCTCTTCACAGCCATTAGAGTCTGCGGAAATTGCCTCGAAGCTCTCTTTCAAGCACTGTACTTTAGCAGGAGTACCAAACTGAACGTGCTTGTGTCGAAATGAAGAACCAGCTTTGGCATCAAGTATTAGTTTTGGCATCTGAGCACCAAACTCACGTTGAGGTCGTCGCATTTGTTCCGCATCCGGTGTCACTGGTTGGCCCCCTCAGCTGTTGCAGAACGCTGAGACATACAAGCCGGAGATGAAACATTGAGCAGATCTATAGGATGGTCTAGCAGGGCCAGTGCGCCGATAGCAGCGTCTTCATATTCCAGAACGGAATCGTAATCTTCTGCCACCTGCTCGTCTGTCATGAAGGTCTCCAGCTCAGCGTTCACCGCAGATAATTCAGCCTTCACCGCGTGCAGTCGGCTATGGAGCACGTGAAGCTCAGAGAGGTCGAACTGTTCTGAATTGATGAGTTTGTTCACATCATTCGCCGTCCTTAAGCTTTCGTTCCGACGAGACGCCCGCTTCTTATCGACACGGTCCATGACGGTCTGGTTGCAGATGGACATCCCAGATTTGAAGCAACAGCTCGCGGGAGTGAAGGCTGGCTTCTCGGGTTTCGGCACCAAAAACGATGTGGAAAAGTCCTTTCTGCAGCCTTTACTGACGCAGAGCGCGATGCCATCCGAACATGGCGTCCAAGAAGAAACCCAAGGCCAACAAGCTCAATACCCACTACACTACCCTATTTCCTCGTCGTCTTCGCCGCGACGCGCACAACATTCAACAGGCCACTCGGGTACGCGCGCGTGTGCCATTTGTAATTCGGCTACCGCATTTTCTATCTTTTTTTTTCCTTTTTTTTTTTTGTTTTCGCGTCTTGGGCTGCTTGCGACGTGCGCCATACGCAGGGTGCTGGAACTGCTTGCCAGGTGCGTTGTGATTCCAAGGCGTAGCGCGACAGAGATGACGCATAACCACACCAGATGTATTAACGACTGGCTTCGTTTACAGTTTGGCACAAGGCACAACGGTTAAAGAATTCAATATAAAAATTGGGGGACCCTTAAGCTTCGCCTTTAAGAGTTGAACGCGATAGCGAAATCCGGTCCCTAGTGTGCACTTCAACCACTCAGTGCATACTTATTAGTGTGTGTTGTTACACACACACACACGCGCACAGACACACACACACACACGCGCGCGCGCGACATACCTATGGTAATGGTAGAGGTTTCCGATCTATTTAATAGCACTTTCATTCGTAAATGGTCACATTCTGTCGTCCTGCTTGCGTAACTATCTGACAGCTGTTCGATTTGTTCTTCTGGAGACCTCTTCCGGCCAACCGTAACAAGCATCGCCTTATGGTCGGTGGAACGGCAAACAGCACATTATCTAATGTTTGCTGTTTGCTTGATATATTGTCACGTTGACGTGACGGTCTTTCTTGAACACACCAGACGAAGGGACTATGAAAAGAATCAAATTTTATTCGGGCGAACCTGTGCCCAAAAGCAAGCTCTGGCTAGACTACGGCGGATGATGATGATGATTGTGGATTAGTTAAGGGAAAGACGCTAAGTTCTGCAGCCCATGTAGGGAGCACGGCTAAGCGTCCGTGGGGGAAGGGGAAAGGGAGTGAAAGAGATACAATATGAACGCCGTAGTGGAGGTCTCCGGAAATTTAGACGACCTGGGGTTCTTTAACGTGCACTGACAACGCACAGCACACGAGCCTCTGGCATTTTCGCCTCCATCGAAAATGCGACCGCCGCGGCCAGGATCGAACCCGCGTTTTCTTGGGTGGCATCCGAGTACCTTAACCACTACAACACCGCGGCGGACAACGGCGACGGCGAAAACAGCATGCGCAGTCGAGCGTTGGCGGTAAGAATGGCCGCGCGCTCTCACCAGTCCGGCACTTATATTCGCGACAAGGAACGCTTTCGAGCGCGAGCATCTCGTGACATGGTGAAACAGAACATGAGCCACAGTTTTAACAAACGCGGCTCCAACGCTACAGCGACGCGTCGGTGCAAACCATGCAGCCGAAAGAAACTGTCACTGGAACACCAACGCTAGCACAGATAAATGCACGTGGCAATATGTCCCCTGTCCTAGAACGGCGGAACCCAATAGGCTCTGCTGAAGTCGCATGGCCTCCGAGATGGCGGGCGCGCTCGCCGTCTCGGAGGCCATGGTTGTCGAGACATGTTTTTCACAATGTGTCACAGATGACAGCACATTATCTAATGTTTGCTGTTTGCTTGATATGCTCAATAAAGTTTATTCCTCTTACAAATCGCTGAATGAGCCTACAAATCGCCGAATGGGCTCATTTTCGTCGTGACACCTGCCGAACAAAATGCGTTAAGGAGACTCTATCCACTACCTGACATTTAGGTGGTGTTTTTTTCCGAGGCAGTTCCAAGTAACATCGTGGCTTTGTGGTAGGACACCTGCTTGCCACGCAAACGGCCCGGGTTCGATCCTCAGTGGGACCGAAGATTTGTATTGTTTATTTTATTTGCATCTTTCTCGATTTTTCGCTCACGGCCGATTTTTCGCTCACGCACCGACGCCGACGGCGGTATTTCTGCTAAACGAGCTCTCTAACGCTATCGCGTTAAAACAAAAAAATACGAACAAAAATATGCTAAAGGAACAACAATAATTTCTGGGGTTTTAGGTTCCAAAACCACTGCATATATGGCTATGAGAGACTCCGTAGTAAAGCGCTCCGGAAATTTCGACCACATGGGAAACGCGGTCTGTCATCGCATAGTACGGATGAGCAGCCGAGTGCCATAGCCAGACCACCGTGGCGGGCCTAAATAAGCAAGACGAACAAACCAAAATAAATTAGCAAAATTTGATTGGTTATCAGCAAGTGTCTTAAAGCTGAAGCGTAGTCACTACGCCATAAAAAATGTTCTGTGTATTTTATTCCTTCATTTTTTATTCCCTTAAATTCTGACGATATTTTTTATGATTGTATATTGTTATTGGTTTAGCCTGGTGATATTATAATCCTTTATTGTACTTCGACGAGTACGAGCACGTCAAATAATTGGTTTTGTAAACTGAGGTGCGACGTTTATTTATTCGCTTACGGACCTGGCGTTTTTAAACTGATGCGGATCTTGTGAAGGGAACATGTAGCTTGTATTTTCTGGCGCGTCTCTCGTTTACCTGCATAAGGCTCGGTTTTTAATGGCAACAGGCTATTTAGCGATATGAAGAAGATAAGATATATATGGGACATCATTTTCCGCAGCAGTGGAAGTGCAGCTATTTATGAAGGCAGAAACTCGGTCGGAGTTGGAAATGCGAAAACAACACGCACGGGAAGAAGGACACTGGACAGCGCTCGCTCTACACTGGTGCACACAGAAATATATTTCAAGGGGGTGTTATACGAAGCGATGTGTAAGTATCATTTGGAAATGGCGAAATATACCTCCAGAGGCTACGCCTCTGTCGCCCTGTGTCCTTGTGAGATGTAACCACGCGCAAAGGGGGAGGCGGTTTTACGCCCTACGCAACACTTCCCAGTTACCACAACTACCGTTCTCCGTCTTACAAAACAACTAACCTCACTCATCCCCGTTTGGCCGCACATCGAAACCATCGACCTAACAAAACGAATCCGTGCTGGTGTCGGAAAGAAAGAGGCAATAGGCTTTCTTAAGTTAACAAAACACGAAATTTAATATAAGAACATTATTAAAGTATACAATTAACAATTAGTAGCCAACGTAATGATGTAAGGCAAACAAGGAGCAAAGTAAACGCATAGTGCAGCACAGGAATTAACATGGCAAACAAACTCGTCAATGAACGGCCGATACAATGGCTAAAACAGCTTATAAACTAAAGGCACAATGTCTCGAGTACGCTTGCAGCCGCCAACGAAAGGAACGCTTATCTAGGTGGGCTCCATCGGCGCATAGGTCTCGTCGCCGGCCTGTGGACTGGTGCTTGGGTAGGAACTCGGATGTCGACCTCGAAGCTAACGGATCATCTCCGATCATTGCTGCTGACATCAGGCCCTCGAGGCGATGACCACTATACATAATCTCTCCGGGGTTGCAGAGCCGAACGGCGAGGCTCGCACGGGGGATTGAAAACGAGGCTTCTTCCGAAACATGACGGAATGTCACCGCGTCTCTTCGAGTCTCTCGAATCTCGAAAAATTCAGGAGCTTCTCCTCGGCCCCGAGACGACTTTTTCTGTCTTGACGGCTCCGCCTCACCAGTGCGTCTATCAAATTGTCTATGGCAACGTTGCCAGTACAAAAAGCTACCAGTCCAACCCGCCGTGCGACCATTGAGGCCCGCCTCCATAGTACTCTCCCAAAATATAGAAAGCAAAATGTAAACATACACAAAACTCGACATTCGGAGAGGACGTCGGACAGCTTAACCGGCAACAGATGTGTACGGGTTACCGCAACTAGCGTTACTATTTCACCGTTTCCATTCCGAAACACTCACCGGACATTTCTGCCCCCACGCCGTAAATGTCCGGTGAAAAGACGGGTCTTTCGGCGGTCACTCTTGTGGCCGGTCAGTTGTGCGTGCCCGAGGAAAGGGCTGGACACATGGTCCGATTTTCCATGCGATCCGACGTCCGATGCCGTGTGCTCCGACACGCCGCATACGACGACGCTTCAAGACACACAGGGCGACGAGCCACGGCCGGTCTGGACGCGCGCGTTCGCTCCCTCTTCTACGGCCTGAGCAGCTGCCGCGAGTACAATGGATGTTTCTACTCAGTGACGACGGCGCGTTCCGCGTGAGGGCGTCGCGAGCCAACCCCCCTGCCAAAACGATGGTGGAACAGGGAAATTCAGGACGCAATTGAGAATCGACGGGAAGCATCTCGAATACATAGGCGGGCAAAAAAGGAGCAGAGGCCACAAGACGAAGTCAAACAAAAATGGGAAACATATCTCGAGAAAAAAGCCCTGGTACAGAGTTTAGTTGAAGCCAAGATTAAAGGCCAAAGTGAACGTTGGATATCGGACATTCGCGAAAAGAAGGACGCATCTAGGCTTTTCTGGAACCACCTGCAATCGCTGGGGAGGAAAACTGTAACTATGCAACGGCATATTGTGGATGAAGAAGGAAATAAATTGGAGGGGTACGATGCATTGACTTATATTCGAAACGCAACAGCCGATTCCATTAAGAAGCATGACGAGGCTCCCTTTACGACGTGTAACAGTAGCAAGGGAGACCAAGTCGAAGAACTAGTTCTGGAAAATTTCAATTGGAAAAAGGCGGAGGAAATGATTCCCAAACGAACAGCCACAGGATTAGATGGGGTTAGCATTACTGTAATAAATGAGCTCGGAAGAAACAGCAAAGAAGCCCTATTAAAAGCAATTGAAAAAAGCTTAAAGGACAGGCGAATACCGGACAGTTGGCGTCAAAGTAGGATGAAGTTCATTTATAAGGGCAAGGGAGAGAAAAATAACATTCGCTCATATAGACCGCTGACCATTACATCAGTACTTTACAGGTTGGCGATGCAGGCAATTAAATTCAAAATGCAGATATGGACAGAGCTTAATGGCACTTTTGGCGAACTCCAAAATGGATTTCGAGTCGACAGGAGATTAGATGATAACCTTTTTGCACTTACGCAGTGTATCGAAATAGCCGGAAAAGAGAACAGACCTTTACATTTGGCATTTTTGGATATTAAAGGTGCGTACGACAATGTGAATCAGACTATTTTATGGGACATAATGAAAGAGGTTGGTATAGGGGATGACTGTGTAGAGCTCTAAAGGAAATATACAGTGGAAATACAGTATGTGTGGAATGGGAAGGTATGGCGAGTAATGGTAGAATGGAGGCCGTCGATATAGGTAAAGGGTTGAGGCAGGGATGCCCGTTGTCCCCACTATTATTCATGCTTTACATGAGGAGAATGGAGAAAGCATTGGAGATGAGCAATATTGGTTTTAAGCTGTCGTACAGACAGGCAGGTATAGTGATAGAACAAAAGCTCCCTGGGTTGTTTTATGCAGACGATATTGTGCTATTCGCAGACAGTCAAACAGATTTGCAGGGTCTGGTTGATATATGTGGTCGGGAAAGTGAAGATTTAGGGCTAAAATTTAGTGTGACAAAATGCGGCTGGATGATATTCAATGACAGCAACGATCAGACCATATCAATACAGGGCGAGGAGATACCCAGAGTACGAGAGTACAAATACCTTGGGATATGGATAAATGATGGGAATAGATACATGGAAGTACAAGAAAAAGCTATGATAGTTAAAGGAAAGAGGAACTCCGCAATAATGAAGCGTAGAGCGCTGTGGGGTTACAACAGGTACGAGGTAATTCGAGGTTTGTGGAAAGGTGTAATGGTGCCAGCACTTACATTCGGAAACTCAGTGGTGTGCATGAGGTCAGAGGTACAATCAGGGCTGGACGTGAATCAGAGGACGGTCGGACGTCTCGCACTGGGCGCCCATGGGAGGACCACAAATGAGGCTGTTAAGGGGGATATGGGATGGTCTGACTTTGAGGGAAGGGAAGCTCAGAGTAAAATTAGGTACGAACAGAGATTAAGGAATATGAAAGAAAGTAGATGGGCAGCGAAAGTATTCAGGTATTTGTATAGGAAGAACGTTGATTCACAATGGAGGAAGAGAACTAGGAGGCTTACCAGTAAGCATACATCCAGTAACGAAACGGATGGGACGAAAAAGAGCGTTAAGAGCATGGTCAGAGCGGCGGAGAACTCGGATTGGATAGCAAGAATGGAGAAGAAACCGGCATTGAACAACTACCGAAAAGGGAAAGACGAAATCAAGAGAGAAAAATTTTACAATAATTCAAAGGGAAGCGCTTTACTGTTTGAGGCAAGGTCCGGTTGCCTGAGAACCCGAAGTTACAGAGCGAAATTCAATAAAGAAGGGGACACATGTACGTGCTGTGGAAAAGCTAGGGAAACGACAGATATTTTGATCGAATGTACAGATGTCCACCCAGGTGTAGCTGTGGACACTACCCTACAGGAGGCCATGGGTTTCAGGAGTAACAGGGGAAAGCTGAACATGCCGGCGATAGAGATAAGTAAAAGGCGCTTAGAGCATTGGTGGCGCAAAAGTATGGAGCAAACAAAAGCGCAAGGTAGTTCGAGTAAGATTGTTTCATCACAGAGGAACGATAATAGATAAAATAAATAGACGAGGAGAAAAAATTAGTTGTGAAAGTATGTGTGATTCGGGAAAAGAAATGTTTGTAGAGGAAACAGAAATAAAGCTAGAGCTTGGTGGCCCGGCTACCGCCCCGTTTTAAAGGGGACGCTCCTAATATCCATCCATCCATCCATCCTGTTACATCGCCGGACACTCAGCCGCGGCAAGCGTACGCAAACAGCCGGAGGCTACGCAAAGAATGAACGTTTATTCCACCGTGAAAGCTTATTTTATAGCTTAACCAAGGAAGGAGGGAGAGGGGGAACAGGGGTGTAGACTGCAATCTGTACAGGCATCAACAGAAAACACGAAGGGGGGAGAGGGGGAATGTGGCAGCGCGTTGTTTGCAACACTTCTCTCTTCTTAAAAATGGAACCGTTGCACTGGTTTGTGTGGCCTGGTGGAACGTCGTAGCACTGGCTCCGCGCTCGCGGTAGCCGTCTCTGTAGGACAAGCCTGAGACACCGTTGTCGGCTGGTGGTCGTGGGGGTTTGCGCTAGTGGTGACTTGAGGAGGAAGTGCTGCGGAGCTTGTAGTCGAACACGCCGGTGATTGTTCAGCCCGCATGGACAGTTGAGGCTCAGATGATGCCACGCCCGGGAAGGTTGGCGACTGCGATTCGTGTCGATGGCGTACTTCGTCAACATGCCATGTCTGAGTAAAGAATCAGGAGTTTGGATGGTCACCATGCGGGATCCTGACGTAGACTTTACACGTCCACTTTTCTCAGACACCGTAGTTCCGCACGTACACGCTGCTGTCTACGGGGACTACCCAGTCATCCGATCCTGGTGGCGAATCCGCGACAGTTGAAAGAAAACATGCGTCCAATCGCGATCGCAACTGAAAACGTATAACTCAGACGGAGACTTCCCCGTCTTCTGTGGAGTTCTCCTGTAGTGTAACAAAAGCCTCACGAGGTTGTCTTCCAAATTCCCCTCCCTCATCTTTCGAAGCCCGTCCTTTATAGTACGAACCGCTCGTTCTGCTGCTCCATTAGACTGCGGATGAAAAGGCGCTGTTCGCAGATGCATAATGTTGTTCTTTGCCATGAACGTGGCAAATTCCTGGCTTGAAAACTGCGTACCGTTATCCGAGACGATGGTTCGCGGAACACCGAATCGGCTGAACAGTGCGCACAGACAGCCGATTGTGCGTGTTGTGGCATGCTTTACAGGCACGGCTTAGATCCACTTAGTATGGGCGTCTATACCGCCACTAGAATCATTTTCCCTGCTATTGGTCCGTCAAAATCAACGTGTATCCGCGACCATTTTTCGTTCGTTTTTGGCCAGTTGACTGGTGGTGCTGCAGGCGGCATTGGCATGTTTTGGACACAGTTCGTGCAGCTGGCTGAGCGCTTCGATGTCACAGTCTACTCGGGGCCACCAGAATTTTGACCTTGCCACTGCTTTCATTCCCGACGAGCCTTGGTGAGACTCGTGCAACAGTGTCAATACTTCGGCCTCTGCTAGAGTTAAACCCTTTTTGGCCAACATTTGTTTCCTCAGAGCCACGGAGCGTACGCCGCAGACGAGGCGATCCCTGAGCATGCGGTCAAGCGACGTGCCGAAATTACAGTTGTCGGCTATTCGGCGAATAGCAACAAGAAAAGTGTTCGCGCTTTCGCCTGGAAGTTGTGAGCGATTGAAGAACTTGTAGCTTTCAGTTATCTCGTGCTTCGTAGGATCATAGTATTCATTCAAGTTCTGAACGACTTCCTTGTAGGTCAGTTCATTTGGTTCGCGTGGGGCTACCCTGCCCGCCAGCACCTCGACCACCTTACTAGACAACGCCGCAATGAGCAGTGCTCTCTTCTGAGACGCCTCCATCACGCTGTTCGCCTCGAAATACGCTTCTGCCCTGACGAGGTAAGGCTTCCACTTTCGTTTCGTCGGAATCCGGCAACTGCAGGGAGGCCATCGTGGTCGTTCCGGGGTCGTCTGCCGACAGTACCTTCGCAATCCTGGTACCGTGGGTAAACAAACCGACTCGTCGCCACTGTTACATTGCCGGACACAGTCGCGGCAAGCGTATACGCAGACAGCCGGAGGCTACGCAAAGAATGAACGTTTATTCCACCGTGAAAGCTTATTTTATAGCTTAACCAAGGAAGGAGGGAGAGGGGAAAACAGGGGTGTAGACTGCAATCTGTACAGGCATCAACAGAAAACACGAAGGGGGGAGAGGGGGAACGTGGCAGCGCGTTGTTTGCAACACCCCAAAGCGCGTTGCTCTGCATGCGCTTCGTATGGTAAACCACCTGTTCCCGGCCACTTTATCGTGCTAATTATTTCTTCCGCATGTAGGAGGTGGTGAAAGCAGTACAGGTGCGTGCGGGGACAGTATGGCTTTCTCGGTACTCATGCACTCGGCAAAAGAAGACGCACACTCAGCGCTATAGCAGCAAAAAGAATGGGTTGGTTGGCTGGTCAAACATGACCACCTTATATTTGACGGAGGCGAAAATGCTTGTGGCTTGAATGCTTAGATTTAGGTGCACGCTAAAGATTCCCAGGTGGCCGAAATTCCCTGAGCTTTCCACTACGGCGTCCTTCATAAACATAACGCAGATTTGGGATGATAGACGGCATGCTGATGCAGACGTCACCGTGTGCGTCCTTCTGCTTAGTTTCTACAATGAGACGGATTTGCTCAGCCTTGTGGCGAACCGCTCAATTGTGTGATTGTCAAGATTTTCCCGGAACCATCACATGTTCTGTTGCGATGACGATGAGATTACCGACCTCATTGCAGCGGCTGAGCACATCGGCGTTGCTCGTAGCAATGCGTGTGTGCCGCTTTTATGTTAGAGGTAACAAAGTAGCTGACTGGGCTAGTTGGTTGTACATATATACTTAAGATAAACAGCGCAAAAAAACGGGCGGCGTTGGTTCTTCGGATTCTTCTTTTGAACTACACAAAAAAGTTAACAGATCAGAACAACAGCCATTCTGGCTATATTCACAAGCCCACGCGGAAACATTTCCGGCTTTTAACGATGTGGCGACTTTAAACTAGACGTAAGCATCACGACAGCGTTTTACGAGCAGTGCTTTTTTTCAGTTCTTCCTGTGCATTATATTATTTTAGTACCAAGGAGAACATTCTCTTTGATATTGAACGGTTTCTGTGAAAGTTCTTTATTTTTCCTCTTCGCCGACGGCGTACATTATTGCATCAGAAAATTTTTTAAATCTCATCATTTGCACGCTGAAGATTACATCTGAACTCGTGAAGGCTTGGGAATTTGTATGCATGCAAGGCATCAGCGTGGTGTGGTGCGACTTTATTATTATTATTATTATTATTATTATTATTATTATTATTAGTATTATGTTCCTTCTACTGTGTTTGCGACTCACGGCTGCTTGTGGGAAAAAGTGACTTTCCCCTTTTCGGGGTATTTATTTTAATATTAAAGGAAGAATTGTGATACCTCAACAAAAATGTCCATATTTTATAATTTTCAAGTACAGTAATGGTTGGCATATGTGCATTTGAAGTACTAAACGTTTTGAAAACCACTTTCCTCCAAAAAAGAATGTTTCGTGTCGTTTGTTCCGATGGTCGGAGACGAATCATGCGGAAAAACCTTCTGAGCACGGCGCGCAATGGCAAGTGCTCTCGCGAGCAGCAGAAGCGAGCAAATCAGTGGCTTGTGCCTCCCCTTCCGAAAAGCGGCAGTCGCCGGAGTTATCATATATGCTTGCCACAGTGTTCTCATCGCATTGGTACCATGCATACCATATAGAGGAGCTTCAGAAAGTGACGCGGCAAGTATGAAGCCGAACATTCCCTGCGCGCGCTAGCCTCTGCAACGGCCGAGGGCTGGTTTAGAACGGGTTGGCTCGGAGCGCCCCCGCCAAGTTGCGGCGATAGGTAGAAACAGCCCCCTTGCGCAGTGCGCAGGCCGTAAAGGAGGGAGCGAAAGCGCGCGTCAAGACCAGCCGTGGACGAGCGATCCGCGAGGAGGCTCCGCCCACATCCGGCGCGTCGGAGTACACGCTTGTAAAACATCGCATCCCTCTCGCTAAGTACAAAATAAACAGTTTTGTTTAACCTACTAGGTTAACCTACTAGGTTACATAACAGCACCGAAAAACACTGCCGATAAACCTATGCCTTCGCGAGCGACAAACACATCACGACGGCCCACCGTCAGTGACGACTCCGAGGGTAGGCCTAGCTGCATACGACGTAGCCGTTGTCGTTCGCAATCAACCGCGAGCTCGCCACGAAGCGCTCATTTTTGCCAACACAATTAACATTTGTACTCATACGTCGTGTGTGAACGCATACGATTAGTCTTCTCGAAATATATGCGAAGCGCAATGGTAAAAATGAAGCGAGCCGCTTCGGTGAAATAGTCCCTGCCGATGTTTGTTCACGTTCGCACCGCGGCTGCTTACAATCCCTCGAGTGCTTTGGAAATGGGCGATGCATTGCAGATTGGCTCACTTTACGCGTAACAATACTCAATGAGAATTAATTTCGTGCCACAAACAAATCATAAGCAATATTTTAGACGTAATTCTATCGACACCGGCAAATGCCTCGATCGCCTCGGCGGGTCAAGACGAGCAATCAGCGCGTAAGCTCCGCGCTCACGAAGTGCATCTGCATACACGCTCGTAAGACATCGTATCCTCGTCAGTAAGCACAAAATAAACATTTTTGTACAGCCTTGCTTGGTCATACAACACAGAAAAACACTGCCGACGCCTTCGCGAGCGACTAGCACATCACAACAGTCCACCGTCAGTGACAACTACGAGGGTAGGCCTAGCTGCCGACCCTCGGAGTAGTCGTCGACCGCGAGCTCGTCACAACGTGCTCATTTTCACCTATACGATTCACATTTGCACTCAAATGTCGTGCGTTAACGCATTCAATTAGTTTTCTCGAAACGTCGTTGTGAATAAGCGCTATGGGAGAAAAGAAACAAGCCGCTTCGGTGAGGTGGCCCTTGCCGAGATGTTTGTTTACCTTTCCACGGCGGTTGCTTTCGATCTCTCCGCTGGTTTGGAAACGGGCGTTGCTTTGCAGATTGGTTCACATTAGGCATAACCTAATAAGCATTTATTTCGAGCCAGAAACAAGTCATAACCAATATTTTCCACGAGATTCCGGCGATACTGGCAAAAGCCGCGGCAACCTCGGCAGGGCGATCGGAGCGGAGCAGTGAACCAATGGGCGGCCAGAAGCACGACGTCACGCGTCTACCGCGCTGCCATTGGCTGCTGCCGTCCGACATTTCTGTCCGGCAACGAGAAAATCTCCGCGGTTCGACGCGCGCCGGACGACCGGAGCAGGGAAGCGGTGCTGCAAAAACACTCGGTACACGCGGTACGACTGCCGGATCGCATCGCCGGACGTCGGATCGCATGCAAAATCGGACCATGTGTCCAGCCCTTCATTGCACGGCGATCGCAATATGCCGGAGACACTCTGTTGGCTGTGTTCAAGCACTTAGGGGCGCGCTTAGGCGTCGGCGTCCTGCCGTCTCCAAAGTCGCCGCCTGATGTACACGCTCATTTGAGGCCACCGTGCAAGTGTCGCCTCTGCTGTCAAAGCGCGGTTTCCGCAAACTCGCGGATAACGAAAGCCCCAGCGATTCTTTGACCGCCGCGGCAGCCGAAAGACAGGAATACAGATGCTTAAAATGCCCGTTCCCTGCGTCCCTGTCTTTCGCCCCGCCGACACCTGTTGGTCAAAACCGGCTGTGGCTTGAGAGGGTTCGAATACATTCGGCAGTTCTTAACCGATAGACAATCTTACATCCACTTACAGGACAGCGAACACGGCCCTTTTACCTTAGGAACTAGAGGTACACAGAAAGGTGCAGTGCTGTATCCACTATTATTTAATCATGGCAATGATGCACCTGCCGGCTCAGCTGGCTGATGTCCCCGGCATACAACACGCGTTGTATGCTGATGACATCACCATCTGGACTACGCAGGGCTCTCTCGGAGACATTGAGGCGAACTTGCAGCGAGCATTGTCGAACGCTATGCCAGCCAGTGCGGCCTTCAGTGCTCACATTCCAAATCAGAATTCGTGAACATACGCCCCTCGCCAATGCGCACGGCCTAAATTGAACTCTCGCTGGAGACAGATCCAAGCCCTGAAGAAAAAGAAGTCCGGGGGGCTCTTTATAAATCAAAACAGGCGGCCAGACACAACATTGGCCAAACTGCGCAAGGTGGGCGACCAGGTGGGCCGCATGGTTCGCCGGGTCTCTAACAAACGCGGAGGTCTACGGTGCAAGGATGCCTTGCGGCTGGCACATCATTTGTAACGAGTAGAATTTTATATTCTACTCCATACCGCCACCTGCAGAAGACGTGGATGCAATTGAAGTCATCCTTCGCAAAATTGTAAAGCGGGCCCTCGACCTTCCCTTAAACACCTCGAACCAGCGCCTTCTGGCTCTGGGCATTGTGAACACTTTTCGGGAGCTTCGAGAGGCCAATTTCACAAATCAGTACACTCGCCTCTCAAACACGGTAGCGGGCCTCCGCCCATTAGCCCGCTTACACATCAGACACACCAACATCGCGGAAAACCCGTTCAACTCCCGTTCGAGTGGAGATGCGCCCTTCACGTCCGCCCTCTTCCAAGCAATATGACAAAAGAAGACCATAATGGCCGGCGCCTGGCGCGGGCGGAAGCCCTGGCTCGCCATTATGGTTCGAAACCCGGTGTGATCTACGTGGATGCCTCTGACCCACACCACGGGGGATGGTATACGGCCTCAGTCGTCCATGAGAACCGAACAGTTCACGGGCTCAATTTCCGAGCCCGGGACGTAACCCATGCGGAGGAAGTCGCCATTGCATTGGCAGCTTGTCATCCTAAATCGCAAACTATATCCTATACTGGCGAGGGGCCCTGTCGAAACGTCGAAAACGGCTATGTCGCGTACCCTATAGCTTGTCGTTTATTGAAACATACCGACTATTAAGGGCCCTGCGCCCCGCCGTATAGTCTGGGCTCCTGCTCACATGGGACTAAAAGGGAATGAGGCAGCCGACGCCGCCGCCCGCGCGCTATCTCCCCGGGCATTTCCGCCACTCGACTCCCCCGATCAGGACGACCTCGAATTCAATCCAATATATTCTTTCCGCAAAATTGTTCATCACTACCAGTCTGACACAGTCTTTATCCACGTCCGTGTAAAGGCTTAAGTAAAGCGGAGGAGCGGCTTTTACTCCGGCTCTACACAAACACTATGCTGTGCCCGGCAGCTCTCAAACACTTCAATTACGCCTTTTCCGGCAGTTGCTCGCGCTGTGGGGAGAAGTCTTCGGACATCTACCACATGGTGTGGGCCTGCTCCTCTAATCCCGCTACACCCCATATCCCCAACCCAACCAGGGAGGACTGGGAGGCAACCCTGCTTGGCTGTACTGACCTTCAGGCCCAAAAGGCCTTGGTGTGACGAGCTCAAGCGGCGGCCGATGCCAATGGGTCCCGTACTAGGGATCTCCACCTAGTGTTTGTAAGGAACGGTCCCTGCATACCTCCACTGAATTCTCTGTGATTCAATAAACGTTATTACCACCCACGCCTCTTTGGGCGCCATACTTGTTCCTCTGTGGAGGGGTTTGTCCAGAATTTTGATATGGTGTGGAGGGGGGTTATCTATGGTGTAATCTGAACGCAGGGCGGTGGGGATACCAAGTCGTTGGTTAACTGGGAAATTCTTATGGGGGGAGGGGGGGGGGTGTTAAGGGATGTGTAAATCCTTAAGCCCCTGTGTATTGCGTTGCTTTCGCGCTGGTAAGTATACACAGTCATTTATTCTCTAGTATTAAGTCAGTTTACTTTTTTTCAATTCCATATCAGCGGTGCATCGGTTTGCGCCTACTTGAATAATTAAGCGTCCGTAAACTGACGAGACACATGTAGTTTTCTCTCTCCCTCTCTTTTATTTGTAAATAAAAGTTCGCGTTTTGCGAATGTGCAGTTTTATTCGTTGACTGACTTCAGTTGTTCCACGAACAAAAATGTCAGCGGTTCAATTTGGGAGCTACATATAAATTTAAGCACTGCGTCTCCTTCCTCAGTGGACATACGCTGTACATCGCGCCCAACAGCGTTCAAGAGGGTTATGATGGTCTGGTCGTAAAGAGATGAGCACCAAAGTATTTTAGCATCACTACATCGCAGTTACCAGTTATGCGAAAATGCACGGCCGACAGGAGAGCACGCGTACACGCACGCGGCGAGGTAAGTACAGCAGGGACGCAGCGACACCACCGGGATGCGGTGGGAGCCCGAAACAGCGGCATTGCGAAGGCCGTATGTAGGAAAGCGCGTGCTCCTCTCCAGTCCGGCCGTGCAATAAACTGACATGCTGACCAATTACGTCCATATTAACGATAATAAAATCACGTGTGGCGCATACCACGGCCGCGGGATGAAAAGGATATATATATATATATATATATATATATATATATATATATATATATATATATATATATATATATATATATACCCTTAATAAAGGCGAGAAAAACGAATTGTGCCACTGACAAGGGCACGATTAGCGAGTAAAGGGCTGGACACATGGTCCGATTTTGCATGCGATGCGATCCGGCAGTCGTACCGGGTGTACCGAGGGTGTTTTTGCTGCACCGGTTCCCTCCTCCGGTAGTCCGGCGAGCGTCAAACCGCGCAGATTTTCTCGTCGCCGGACGGAAATGTCGGACGGCAGCAGCCAATGGCAGCGCGGTAGACGCGTGACGTCGTGCTGCTGGCCGCCCATTGGTTCACTGCTCCACTCCGATCGCCCGGCCGAGGTTACCGTGGCTTTTCCCGGTATCGCCTGAATCTCGTGGAAAATATTGATTATGACTTGTTTCTGGCTCGAAATAAATGCTTATTAGTTAGTGTTATGCCTAATGTGAATCAATCTGCAAAGCAACGCCAGTTTCCAAACCAGCAGAGAGATCGAAAGCAACCACCGTGGAAAGGTAAACAAACATCTCGGCAAGGGCCACCTCACCGAAGCGGCTCGTTTCGTTTCTGCCGTAGCGCTTCATTTACAACAACGTTTCGAGAAAACTAATCGCATGTGTTAACGCACGACATATGAGAGCAAATGTTAATCGTATAGGTAAAAATGAGCACGTTGCGACGAGCTCGCGGTTGACAGCGAACGACTACTACTCAGAGGGTCGGCAGCTAGGCCTACCCTCGTAGTCGTCACTGACGGTGGGTTGTTGTGATGTGCTAGTCCCTCGCGCAGGCATCGGCAGTGTTTTTCTGTGTTGTATGACCAAGCCAGGCTGTAAATAACGTTTATTTTGCACTTACTGACGAGGATACGATGTCTTACGAGCGTGTACGCGGACGCGCTTCGTGAGGGCGGAGCTTACGCGCTGATCTCTCGTCTTGACCTGCCGAGGCGACCGAGGCATTTGCCGGTGCCGATGGAATCGCGTCGAAGATATTGCTTATGATTCGTTTGTGACACGAAATAAATTCTCACTGAGTAATGTTACGCCTAAAGTGAACCAATCTGCAAAGCAGCGCCCATTTCCTAAGCACTCGAAAGATCGGAAGCTGACGGTGGGCTGTCGTGTTGTGTTTGTCGCTCGCGAAGGCATAGTTTTATCGGCAATGTTTTTCGGCGCTGTTATGCAACCAAGTAAGGCTGTACAAACACTTATTTTGCCCTTAGCGACAGGGATGCGATGTTTTACGAGCGTGTATGCCAACGCGCCGGATGTGGGCGGAGCCTACTCGCTGATCGCTCGTCGCCCTGTGTGTGTTGAAGCGTCGGAAGCCGGACGCCGGACCGTGCGACGTAGGACGTCGGATCGCATGGAAATCGGAGCATGTGTCCAGCCCTTAATGCAGCCGCCGGTCACCGCTTATCCGGCCCGTGTGCTGTGCGATGTCAGTGCACGTTAAAGATCCCCAGGTGGTCGAAATTTCCGGAGACCCCCACTACGGCGTCTCTCATAATCAGAACTGGTTTTGGGACGTTAAACCCCACAAATCAATCAATCAACCGCTTATACGTCCCCGCAACGTGTGCGGCTTTCATCCAGCGGCCGTGCGCATACCAGATTTCCATATCAAACAACAAAATAAATAAAATATCAAGGCTGCAACCTCACGTTATCAGAAACGTCCGTTATTTATTAAATGTGAAGGATTAATAAATTTCTTGGCGAATATGAGTCACTTTGACCGTGTCTATCTATCTAGTCGCCTACGTTTCGATAGCCTCCTGGTCGTCCCGTTCACCTGGTATAGGCAGGTTGCACATCTAACTCCCCGCGACGGCGCTAGCGCCGTTGCGGCGGCGGGCGCGTCACCGTCGGGAGAGAGGCGAGCGGTCGCGCCTGCTTGCACTTGGCGACTGTGGCAGCTAAAAGGCTGTGTCGTCGCCCTGCACCGCAGCAAAAAAATTTTGAAATCTTAGTACAGGGCGTCCGAATGGTCCTTTGTAAAAGTAACAACTGTAACGTTGTGCAATCGAACTGCTGATATTTGCAGCAACTTTCCGTAGACGAATTTTCAAAGCTTCCCAACGCGCCAGTGAGTGCTACATAGCGGCGAGTTATGAATTGCAGCAGATTTTTTTTCCCTTAAAAGACAACTTGGTGGTGTTTGCATGAATTGTAGATGATAGCAAAATTTTCAGTGTGGCACAAATTTGAAGCACGCAGATTTCCAAAATTTTCCCAGATGGCTCCAAATTTTCCCAAATTTGGAGCTATCTCAGAGTGCAGATGTGGACATTTGTAAGTTGTTTTGGCCCAATAAACGTTCAAAAAAAAAAAAAAGAGAGAAACGTTCAACAAGCGTAACTTGTTTAGAGCATCATATTAACTTTATTAGCTTTATAAATTGTAATATACTGAGTGATTATAAGCGATTATAAAAGCAGTAAGTTTGCTTTTCCTTCGCTAGAGAATTGATCATTTTTCCCGTTCCCAATTTTTGTAAGGATCACACACTTCGCACATGTTTCTTTCTACCCTTATGCTTGAGGCCAAGTTGTTTCACAGCTCTTAATTAAAAGCAAAGCGGCCGCGTTGGTGTGTTCGCGCTTGCTATGTGCCCTTGACGGCGGCGGGTGGACACATCTGGCGCCAAGTATTTATTTAAACCCCATGTACAACTGGTAGAAAACGCGAGGATGAACAACGCAAACTAATTTAAACAATAGCCCCACAAGACTAAACCGCCGAATTGAGGGACGGCCGTGTTCTCAATTAATATCACTGTGCACAGCAAAAGTGCTTTTGCACTGGTTGCTGAGAAAATGCGCAACAGATTAACGAAGGAAACGGGTGAACTTGCTGCCAAGTGCATATTTTTCGAGGGAGTGTTTATCCACATTTGCGGAATGCGGTAGCGGGTGGTTTCAGCGCCAGCTTTCTTGATTTCATCTATTACACCATGCGCGGAGCTTGCCTGAGCCAGCAGCTGACCGTTCCCAGTACTTTCACCCAACAGAAAGTTACAAATGTTTACCGATATTCGAAAAGACGAAGGTCAATAACACGAGCGCTCACGTTGCGCCTGTCTATAGTATATAGCTTCTCGTCCTTCGCTAGCGCTTCAGATTTTTTCATACGCTGCCCATAAGACCGAACATCTAGCCTTCTCGCAATACGTGTTCATTTTCACGTCAAGGTAACAAAAAGTGCTATTATGTCCCGCAACACCGCGCTCAAGGGGCGCGGCGCGTTCACTTCCCTTGGAGTATCAGGGGCGGCCCGCTGAAGGTCTCCCGACGCTAACGAGAAAGTCGCCACAGTGGCGCTGGCGGGCTATGCGATGGTGGAGGCTCCTGGCGGGTGCAACCTGGCCATACCCCAATATTTGGGTGGTGGGAAATTGCATGGCATACTGGTCATCTACGTCAGGATTAACGATACTGCAATCACTCGTGGGTCATACCCGTACAGTGCTCAGCCCGTACTATTGGCGCATGTGCCACAGATGGTTGAATTTCATAGAGCCCATGTCAATCGAGTACCAACTAAAATCGACATTAATACACCATTAGAACACATTTAAAAGAAAAATAAAGCATTTTGTTCGTCGTAGCATGCGATTGAAGTGTAGACATAACAAGCACAGATCCTATTAAACAGTAGGGGGGTATCGAACCCAGGCCCCCGAAGTGCCAAGCAAATTAACACGCTACCACTATAGGCCACGGCGGCGGCTCGGACAAAGTACATGTAGTCTATAAACCTGTTACACCAGCATTTGCGATGATGGTGCTTGTGGAACGGGAATGGCCCTTCTAATGTGCTTAAGCGCTACCATATCGATGTAATAAAAATATGTGTGTTCTGCTATCACTCAGCATGCTCTTATCCAGCTTTGCTCGATCCCGTATGAATATTTCAACCAACGACGCTTTGGTACGTGCATCAGCGCACCGTAGCATGCATTTTTCTCCTACAAAATAGACGTCTGTGCTCTCCACTATAGCGTAAGTGCCTGCCAGCGCGTCGCATCGTACCGTGAATTACCGTTCATTCGTCAGGGACGTTCCTGGGTAGCCCACGTTCCTGGGTAGCCCACGTTAAATGGGAACTCCGGCGGTTTTTTCACCATATTCTGATATCGCTGTTTTCCAATAGTAGTGATAGTGCTGAAGCAGTCAGGGTCAGTCAGTTTATTCATAATTTTAAATGACCGAATAAACGGTGCGTTCGAACCGAAACTGAAACGGTAGACGCTTCGTGCAGCGTATGAGATGAGGTCACAACCTCCCCTCCATCAGAAATATGAAGATGGTTAAGCTGGTGCAAAAAAAAAAAAAAATGAAAGTGGCGATGTCATCCAACGACATATGAAGCTCTTCTGAACTTGACAGCGACGATTTTAGCGCTCAAGTACCGCCGTTTTGCTTTAGATGGCCCGCCTGCTCGGGTAGGTAGCGTTTCAGGTAATGACGTCAAAAACACAGGGAGGCTCGCGTGGGAATCCGCTAAGAAATTTAAAATTCATTTACAGGAAAACAAAATGACTTGCGACCGCCTGGCTTGCCATAAATTATTGCAATACCGAGGAGAACATGTACTGAAAATATCGTTGAGGTCAGCGGACAGTGAAAAATCATCGGAGTGGCCCTTTTTAAGACTATACCCACTCATGGGCTTTCTTGCACAAATACCTTGGTACTGCTCGTAACCACTTGGCTCAATGCCAATCCATTCGTGATCCTCGCTGTCTGCTTCGCATGACACCGATTCCTACAATGCCTGGGATCTGCAGGGTTTATTTATTTATTTATTTATTTATTTATTTATTTATTTATTTATTTGTTTGTTTGTTTGTTTGTTTGTTTGTTTGTTTGTTCATTGCAATGGTCTAGTCGGGGGAACATTGTTCTGGTAATAATTTTCATTTTCCCCTCCCATCCTAGTTACTCTTTTGTGCAAAAACATTGTCTAGAGCCTAGGGAGAAAATGCGGCGATGCCGCGGCAGGGGATGAACCAGATAGGTATGTCAGATGCGGGCACCAAGTTGTATCACGGAGGATTTTGGAGGATCGCGCGTGTTTCGCGGCCGACTCGTCCGATGACAATACAATCACAGGAACGACAGGCGTAACAGCCGTCGGCCATCATCCTGTTGCGGTTGTTGGATTTTCGTCAGATAAGTGTGGGACAAAAAAAAAAAGTGCTATCGGCCATAGGGAAGGCATCATACTGTTGTCTTTAAAGGCGATAAAGCACTGTTAAGAGTGATGATGATGGACAATGAGTGAACAAATTTTCATTTTGTCGAGTTCGAGTGAATGGAAGTAGACCACAATAGAGCTTCGAAAGGGTGAGGACGTACGACATATATGTGACGAATAGGAAACATCGCTCTAGTGCACTCGCGTTGTTTCCGCTTCGTTCATCGTCGCCCGTTCCAAGCGCTTCATGTTTGTTGCATTCAAAGAGTCCTTATTCCGAGGACTCATTTCATCTGGAAAACTTCATTTCGGCCTAATTGGTACATAATCTTAGAGGGAAAATTTCCAGCGCAAACACAGGGACACACCACTCATTTCCTTTCTGTGGTGTGTCTTTGTGTTTGCGCTGGAAATTTTCCCTCTAAGATCATTTCATCTGCTTACCTGCGTGCCTTCATTGATTTCTGTCTATGTGATACGGATTCCGACAATTCAGCCTGAAACAAAGGCGTTCTCATACTTCCCCCTCCCTTCCCTCACCCCCGAAAAAAGAAAAAAAAAACATTCCCTGCAGTCCTGTAAGACAATTAATTATGAAGCGACGCGCTTATCGAGACTGCATCGCAATCAGAAGAGTTAATCTGCCGTTAGCCCGTTAAAACCAGACAATATTTGTCTGAATGAAAGAAACCTGGTAATGTTATCCAGCGTCCATATTAACGGGCACCCCACGCATTTCACGTGCATTTCTCAGAGTCCAAACAACCCATTTTATAACGTGCCCAATTTCCTTGGTGGCGTTAGCGAAATATCCTATATATAGGCATTTTTCGAACGTGCCTTTGAGATGCCTTTGAGCGGAGGGTTTCCGCCGCATCCGACGTATTGTTACAAAAAGCAACGAGTCATGGGCAGGGCGTACGTCAGTTGCTACCCGCTGAGGTAGGCTGGGCTGTTGGCTTGCTGTGCTCGAGGTCGCGGGATCCAGTCCCAGCCTCGGTGGCCGCTTTTCGATTGAGCGAAATGCAAAAAAAAAAAAAAAAAGGGAAAAGAAAGATGAAAAGGAAGAAAAGGAAGAAAAGCATCCCCGGACATTCATTATTAATATCATTGTAGTTGCTTGTACAGCGTAGCGAATGCCAAAACTGTAATCAGTTTATTACCTCGTCGAACGTACAAAGTTATATTAAGCGCCTCTGGGATTGGGTGGTTGTTGATAGAGACTGATAAAGTGGTATCGCACAAGCGCTCGTGCTTTGTTCAACGATTGCTTTATGCGCACGGGGTGTAATGGATCATGTGCAAGATGGCAAAAAAAAAAAGAAAAAAAGGAAACTTACTACAGGGAAAAAATGCACCTGCGTTTCCCTAACTTCTGTATATTTTCACCTGGTCGGTACATTTGGCCTGAATCTTTGTGTAGGTTTTGTGACGGCCTGAAATGCACCACGCAATCGCAAAGAAATGCAGGGATCCGTGAAAAGACGGGAGCAGAAACATTTTATTCCGCCGCCAGTCGAGAAACAAGCAAACATCGATCGACAGAGAAGATCGCACGCACGCAAACTGGTGTCTAGTATGGTTTTTCTCATCTACTGGGGTTCCAAAGTTTTTCGTTGGGGTCACGCTACAAATATCGTGTCCTTTTTATTCGTTCAAGTGCTATCGTACGCTCGCATTCTTGCTTTTGGTGCAAGGACTATTCGCTTTGATAGCGCAGTGCACGTTATCACTATAGTTCTCCAGCGCGGATGCAACATCAGAGGCTGCGTGATTCGCGAGAAGGGCAGACTCAACGTCGCCAAGGTACTTCGCTCTCATCTTATCGTTTCGTCATTGAGTATTTACAGCGGAAAGTAGTTGCTCTCCATAGCACCGCTAATATGCAGCCCATGCACGCCTTGAGCGTATACGGTCGTAGATACACTATTTTCTCGCTGGCAGTTCGTACTTTCGGTCAGCGTCGTCACAAGCTCACGCTCATTTTAGTAAATGAGGCACTTGAGCTGAGAAAGGATGACGGTGGTGCCACGATATTGATAACGGTAGAGGGGTATCCCCCTGCGCCATTTTTGACACCGCAGGAATATTGTCATGGTAGGAAAAAAAAAAGTCGTTTAGCCACCGTTGTAGGCTGCCTTGTGAAGATCTTCGAGCGTGTTGTACAGTCGCTGCTTCAATAATCAGTTGCTGAAAGATATATATATATATATATATATATATATATATATATATATATATATATATATATATATATATATATATATATATATATATATATATATTACAATGACTGCGGAGTCATTGCTTACTTAATAGCGGCTAATTACGTCGCTTTATCATTTATGTCTTGCATAGTCTGTGTGGTTGTTCATAAGATACTCAAGCTTGTCACCGTGGCTGACGAGGCAAACAACGCACTCGGTTGATGTTCACCTTTTGGCCGCAGTGTGCCATCGCTTGTGTTTCAGATGTCACACACTCTGGCCCACGTGCCGTACACTGACTCTTACAACTTCTGGAAGGAACGTTTTGCGTCACAGTATCCACGCAAGAGGGATTCACAAGGAATCGAAGCCCACCTGCACGACGCTCATGCAAGATTCGGCCTCACTGGCTCGCAAAAGCACGCGGAACGTCGTCGTTGTCCAAACGAATAGTGCGTGAAAGTTTCTTTGATGAATGAAATGGGCCGCGATGTGAAATTCAATTAGTTCGTTGGTATCTCGGTGTCGTAATGGTGAGGTTGGGGAATTTATAACGAGTTGTGCTTTGATCAAGGCTTTTTTTTTTTTTTGCTTCATTTGACCTACTTCCACGCTATTCTGCGCGTGAGCGTCCTCGATTGTTGCATCACATTAGCAACAAGTTTTCATGACGCGAAGGTAGCTCGGTTAGAGCTATTCGAAATGAGAAGAGAAAGTCCTGCTCACGTAGGCAGCGGGGACTTCCTTACGACATAATGGTTGCTATATTTGTCACACTTTGGAATATTATTATAACCAAGGCTTCGTTGCCGAAGTTAGGCCGCAACAGAGGGGCTACTTCTCTTCAGCGTACTGTTGATACGTCATACGGCACTACCACATCAGTGTGCCACGAGTTGCCTTCGTTAATACAGACTTCCTCATCCTTAATTCGTGTTTTTTTTTTTTCATGTTTACCATTCTTCTACGTCACTGCTTTCGTATTCCCATGTGTATTAAGTTATTGGTAATCCACTTCAACTTGCAGTGTATAGTATAGGTCGAGACTTTCTGGGTACTTTCCTTAGCTTTTTTTTCTTTTTTGTTCTTTTGTTTTCTCTGCATTCACACACACGCACACACACGGCATTATCACTCATGACAGCATTTCTGCCTGTCCTAAGTATCGAGGCAAAAGCTGGGAGACAGGCAAATCTGCAGCAATGGTTTCATTTGAAGTCAACGTGTCTTTTGCCGATGCAACAAGAACAGATGATCCGAGGCACGAAACTAAGATGCATGATGTTGAGAACGCCTCTTACCGATCATTCATAGCCCGGATAGTACGAATACTTTTGCACACATCGCACTGCTGAAGCCGAATCTTAAAAAAGTAATGCGCATGAAGAAAGAAGGCGTGGTAGACAAGAGGGAGTGTCATGATACAAAAGAAAGTATCGTTTTTCTTCAGTAATGGAATTAATATTTAAAATAATCGGATACCAAATAAACCTCGCGCACACGAAGGTAAGTATACGTTTGTGTGTAATGATGCAGAAGCAAGGCTCGAAAAGAGGACGTTCCAGCTATGCAACTCCGCATGCAGAGTAGGTGTTTAGGAGGGCCTTTTGTAGCCCGAAGCAATGCGTCACAAGACGTACATGAAATAGGTTACTTAACGCGATAAACATACCGCAGCTTCGGCAGCGCAGCGACGTACGCCCTTACGACGTCAAAAAGGGAGGTAATTCTAAGGTATTCGCGCGGCCGTCTGCGGTCTTTGTTGGTTTCTAAGCAAGGGCATGAGTGGTTAGTGTTCCTGCTGAGTCGGCAAATGACAGCCTGACTTCGACACTGGCCTCTCCAGCTACGGCCGTGGTATTAGCGGGCGTAGAAGGTAGGGGCCTTCACAGGCCGAAACGAGGCTTGGCTGGAGCAGCGCGGCGACCACGACCTCGGCAGGCTGTTGAAGTTCTGGAACTGGGACAGATTGATGCTGCTCGCAGCCGGTGATCCGAATGCGGGAAGCGGGCTCAGGGAGCTGGGCTGAACGGCTCCACCAGGCTGTAGCGGTGGGCAAGGACTCACGCTCGCGGACGGGGCAGCGCTGCCACCGGCGCTGGGCCAGGAGCCGCCGCTGGGCTCGGGAGCGGGCTCTGCACACGAAACACGGTGCTTCAGTTTCGCGCAATGAATTTTGCAGCGACGCTCACGGTACATGCCAAGCACAATTCTCTACCGCGGCGTCCTGCGCACAACTGGTCTGGTGAACTTTGTATCGTTGCAGTCAGAATGTATATATCAGCCTTTACCGAGGCACGCAACTAAGATCACGGAAGAACTGACAGCTGGGTGAGTTGGTATTGATTAAAATAACGGATGCACAGAAACGAGTGGGCAAAAACGAGAAACAAACGACAGGGATGTACACTTTTACCTAAGTTGTGTGGCGCCTGAAAAGATTTAGTTTATGAACAGCATTTGCAGTAATAAAATTCAAAAGTTTTCGCTAGTGCTTTGTTTATTTCTTCTTATCCTCGTACTTTTGCACATATCGCGGCTACGCTAAAAAGAAGGTACGCACATGTACATAGGAGATTTTAACTTGATTTTGACCGCGCGGTTCAGCGATAAAATTAAAGGAGGAAGTAGCCCAGCACCGACGCAGAGGGAAGGTGTTTGAAGCGACTTCGGGCGCTGTTCACATTTCTTTTTTGTTCCCAGTTTGTTGGAAGAACATAAATTGTTTCATCCACTGATTAGATAACCTACTAAGTCTCAACGGGCGAACTTGCTGTTACATGCATTCAAAAACTGTGCGCTGAGCACTCGCGCATGAAACCCAGAACCAAGAGAGAGAGAGAAGCTATTTATTGGAAGGCAGAGATTTTTGACGGCGAGCATATATACGACGGCTAATGTGCTGCTCTGTATAGGGAGAGACAAGACGGCTTAATGTTGCTAAAACGGGGGTGGGGGAATAAAATCAATCTAAAATGAGTGAGTAAACGAAAAAATAATATCTATGAATAGAAAATCCAGACTTTTATATTTCATGAAGTGAGCCTCCTTAAAGGGACAGCAGAGTGAAACACTAAAAAGGTTTAGAGTGATAGATTACTGCTATGAAACTCCACTGTCATTATTTTCTGTTCAATATTAGAAAAAATTAAGACCAAACTTTCATCTTAGTTTTGTTTTTGAATCCCGTGCCAGCACCTTGAGGTTCTGACACCACGAACTACATTTTCTTTTTTTTCTTTTTTTATATTTTCTCCTCACATTAGCGCAGTCAGTTCGTCTGAAATGCGCCATGTTAAGTCTCTGGCTTCCTCAGGAGGAAATGTACACTGGAGAGCGCGAGCGGCGACCGTTTTGTGCGCCGCATGATGGAGCCAACTTGCAAACACACCGAGTCTAGGCGCCCGCCGACGCAGCGCCCTCGGCTTCGACTGTCGTAAGCTAGGCTGTTCTTTTTTACGGTAGGCACCCCCATATGAGCCCGATTCAGACGAACAGGTAGCATCAGTAGGCAAATTGTTTCTCTCGTATTTTGTATTCCGAAAACGGGTATTGCATCCAGCAATGATGCAACGCCCTGTTTCGGAACGCAGGCTTTGCGTGACAGCACCGGGCTCATCGGAGTGCACGAGTGACCAAATTCTGAGTAGTGCTCAAAGCACTCTGTCCTAGCACAGTGCCATGTAACGTTGTCGCATGTGTCTGCCGATACGCCCTGCTCTAATGACGCGATGTCCGGAGAAATTGCTAGTGTCCTTCATAGGATATCACCAGGGCACATAAATGAAAGAACAGAAGGCGATGAATACCTCCCGTGGAGCTACCTCTGTAGGCACTGGCGGCCAGGAGAGCGTGTAAAAAATCCCCACTGCTCTGCGCGTTAGGCAGAGTTGAAGGTGAACGTCTGGTATGCAGTGCGTCACACTTACGCGTGGCGGTGCCCCGCCATCCCCTAGGAGCCCTGGCCAAGCACGGGTCCTTGGGATTGTAAGGGGCGGCGAACGGCCGCGGCTCGTAGGCAGCTGGCTCATAGGCGCCAGAGAGCCCGTTTTGGTAGGCAGCCGGCTCGGGGACCCCCTTAGATTCAGCGGCACGGATCACACTTTCGACGACCTCTTCGGGACGCACCATGGCGAAAGCTTTCTCGCAGCTGCCGATGGGCGACTCAAGCGCCGCCTCCCAGGGACTCTTGACCAGCTGCGGACAGTAGAGAAACACAGACTCGTTCCCGTTATCTCTCTCATCAATGCCTTCTTCAACTTTATTTTCTTTAATAAATGACACAATTCCTTCCGAGCCGTTGCACCACTCGTTTTATATATAGTGACTCAACATTTCCGTAACTATAACTCACTGTGGTAATTGAAAACCCTGAAAATTATGAACCTGTATTCACCCTGCGAGTGGAGCGAAAACTTTTAGGCCTTTGTCAGGTATTCCCTGCCAGAGACATCATGGCAGGCCAATGGAAGAATGTGCAGCGTTTGTGAAATGCGCCCACCGAGTGGCAAGGTCTGTCCTCAGGATTTCTTGCGGAGCTTGATGTAGCATTTAAGAGGACGCGTTTTTGGGCTAGTTGGTTCATACTTGATACGGACAACTTGGAGCGCTAAAAGGCGGGGACAAGAGGAAAACATACAGGACAGGCGCTCATGAGCGCCTGTCCCGTGTGTCTTCTTGTCCCCGCCTTTTAGCGCTCCAAGTTGTCCGTATCGAATAATGTAGCATGCGGGGTGGCACTCTGATGCTACGGAAAGGTGGGAACATTGTCTTTCTTTCTCTCTGGGTATTTGGAAATACAAAAGGTTAAAATGAAATAAAACAGATGTCTCAGTACTCGGTATGACGACAAGTAAACTTGGGCGGGGAGTGACTTGGAAACTTTGGCGATGATATACTCCAAACCAACAAAAAAGTCACGTCGTAAATTTTGTAAATCGAATATTATTTGCCCGAGAAAGCAAAATGCTTAACTGATTGATAACTGAAGGTTACGAATTAAGCTTATGATTGCTCACTTTAACGAACATATTGGAGTTGGCAAATTGTAGCTGGTGAGGCTGTAAGGCATATCTGTACTTGGAAATAAATGAGGACGACAATAGCTTCGAGATATGGGCCTAGGACTTGCGGTAAATATGCCCTGTTTTTCAACTTACTCCAAGAAAGAAGGGAAAAAAAAAAGCAACGTTAACTTTGTTTCGTGCACTAAAAGCTCTAAAATAACTGTACTCCTAATTTATTTCTACAGGGAGCCTTACCTAATAGATGGAGAATTACCTAAAAAAGTGAAGGCGCTATATACCTCGAGGATTGTTCTAAACGGATGCTCCTTGTGAAGTTTCCTATGACAATTTATCGATTGAAATATCTGTCATAACATAATTGATTAAAGCCTAATGAGTTATCTTTCAATAATTAATTGTGTATTTCACTTTCTGTAGTGAACATTCTCGGCTTCCCTGAGTAATTCAACTTGAAGGCTAAATTTTACACATGTAGTTTTCAAACATTTTTGTCAGTCTTCGCAGAAACACCAAGTATATTTGTCTATTAAGACAGCCACACGAAGGAAGCATCCGGCAACTTTGCTCTTGTGCGCAGCGGTACCTTCGTCGCCTAACTTTTGTCTCAAGTGAATACTGTGATAGGCTGAATGCATGCATAAATTAATAGGCCGGCAGTGAAAATGATGATATACAGTCGACGACGCAGAACATTACTTACGGGTGCCTAGCTGTTCGCTGGCAAAACTCTTTCGTTCTCTCCGATCTCGGCGAAACATGTTAAAACAAACGTAGTCTGAAATGATTTGTTAGAGTTGTTGATTTCTGAATGCGAAGGATTCTTTAGGACATTATACATTGAAGTTTCGGTACTCTTTATGTAAAGATAAACAGTAATTATTATTTTATTTTATTTCATTATACCCTAAAGTTGGAGCGTATTACATAGGGGGAATGCAACATCATCAAAGCTAACATTACAACAATATACAAAGTAAAAAAGAAAGTCGAAAAACATTATTGGCAATCACACTGAGCAAATAGAAGCAAAACATGTAAAAAAAGGGAAAAAAGAAAGAAAAGAACAATCGTAAGCTAAACTTCTGTTAAAGTTTCGTTTTACGCAATACAGAACAATGCAATGGTTATACAATGCCAAACACTGAGAATTCAACACTACGAAAGAGTTCTTTTTAACTGTTAGTAAATATATAAACCGAGAAAACAGATAGAAAAAGAAACAGTGAGAGCGATAAAAAGAGACGAGCACGGTTGAAGAACATTTAGGGCGTGAGATACGACCGAGCAAGTTTCTGAAATTGATTAAAGTCGAGTTCTGTTGCAATGCCAGATGGCAGGTTATTCCACTCGGTTGTAGTGCGTGGTATGAAAGAACGATCGTATCGTGATGTGCGGCAAAAAACACGTTTTAGTTTGAAAGGATGATCACGACGAGGGAGTATAGCGGATGGGGTACGAAAAAAATCTTCATGAAAGAACGGGTGGTGATAAAGCTTATGAAAGAATGTTAGGCGTGCTATTTTGCGACGGGAACTGGCAAATTCTCGAGTTCAGCACGCTGCTTTAACTGTGTGACGCTAGTTGTTCGTGAACTGAGGAGTTTTTTTTTTTTCAAAAAGAAGACAAATATAGGGGGGGGGGGGGACCAAAATATTTGACTGGAAGTTAAAGTACACATAGTTTTCTTCATTTCACTAATAACTATTATCAAAGCAGGTCAGTACCCCATTTTAATATGGAAAAAAAAAACAATATCGAATAAAAAAGTGAGCCTAGTACTGCATATGCTTGAATCAAAGTAAACTGGATCAACTCAACCAGTGCTGTTTGCACTCTTGGCCCAAACAACAAATATAGTCGCATCCAAGCTGTTCCACGTGTGCTAGTTGCTTTGTTATCGTCCTTTTGGTTACTTCTTCTAAAAAACGGTACGTTTCAAATGGAAGGTGACGGAAATGAAGAGGTTGCGGGCCGGTCTATTCCTACAAGTGATCCCAAACGGCGCGCCTTAACGCCAACAAGGGAGCAACTTCTTAAGCGCGTGCACAGGAAACAAAAAATGCTCTCGTGCATGCAAGTTAAGCAAAACCTTCAGCGAGAAATTTCAAGCGCTCCCAAAGGCCCAGCCCTGCATCTTTGGGACGCAGGGCATTAGGCCCATGCATAAGAGGATGCAACCAACATAGACAAAATCGTGACTTTAATTTTGTCGCAAATTATTGCGATATTGCTCATGCGCTGATACGCAGGCCTTTTCTGGGGTATCCAATGCAAGCAACAACAATATAGTTCAACTAAAATGAACCCATTACTGTGTTGCATATCTATAAGAGCCAAATTCAAACTCTACTCTTGGATTACGGTGATAGTGGGTCACATACATTTGAATTGCAAGAGCGCACTGGGAAAAAAAATTGTTGGAACAGCCTCGACCATATTACCAGTAGCAAAGAACTGCATTTTTCTCAGTTCTGCTGACTTGGCCCTTTTACAAAAAAGCCCCAATTTGTGATCTGCAAGTTGTCGACTACAGTTAAGTGCATGAAAAAAAAAGGATAAGAACTTGTGTTACTTATATGAACATGGAACACCTGTTGCCATTTGTGCCCGTGCAGCGCATTCCTGATTTTATTTCGAGGTTTGGCAGACGTTATCCGAAACTCACAGTCAACTCGCTGAGGCGTAACGTGCGCGGCATTGCATTCATCTCGTTCACCACTATGTCGATACGTAGTCTGACTATACAGTGACATTGAGCTGCCTGTTGTTACCTTTGTGCACCGTGGTGACGTCAAGAAGCCGCCTTCACACTCACCCTGAGCCGGGGATTGACCAGCGACTCCTTGAAGCGGTCCACGGGCGTCTTGATGGGTGTGCGAATGGGGGGCACTGGCTGGTGCGGTTCCGGCCATCGGTCTCCCAGCTGGGCTTTGACGCGCTCCACGTCCACCACCCAGTCCTCAGACTTCTTCTTGCGCTTGGCGAACATGGCGGCTCCCTTGCCGCACGGCGAGTTCAGGTCTTTTACCAGGTCGAGACACACCTCCGGACTGATGGCGTTGTGCTCGACGATGCTGATACCCGTCGAGCGCAGCGTGTTGGCGTCTTGTAAGTGCCTCGGGTCTAGGATAAGTTTCAGCTTCGGGGGACCCTGCGTATAAGAAGTTTAGCACAAGTTACAGGGCAAGATAACAGAGGCCTGTCATGGCCGTGTAACGGATAGCCAGAGCTCTAGCATAGTCCTACACAGGGGGGGGGGGGGGAGGAGGGGGGCTCTGACCAGAGGTCTCAAACACATGGCCCGCGGTTTTGAGACCCCTGGTCAGAGCGCCGCCCCCCCCTCCCCCTCCCCCTCTTGTGAGTTTGAGACCTTTGCTCTGGACGAAAGAAATAAAGGGCCTAGAGCTGCTTACATAGCTGACCACGTGTACATCACTGTATTTTCTGTACAGTAATGGGGCCCTGGCCCCCCTCCTCCAGAAATTTCCGATTTTTCCCGAAAATAATTGCCGAAAAATATGTGCTTTCCTTAAATAATCATGGTATTCAGCAATTGGCGCTCCTCCTCGAAGAAATTCATGGCTGCGGGTCTGGTACAAAATATAATCAAAGAAATATTCACAGTTGAATAGACGCTGCAGTGCACCTATGGGGCCCACTTCACCTAAGCAGCGTCACAACGTCTCTTCAAACGTAACTTGAGTTCACTATGGTGCATGTTTGGACATGTTGGTTTGACCACCTGATACAGGGTAATTGCGCGAGAGCCGAGGACAGAGAAGCGGCCACACGGCCACGCGAGCGCTCCTCTCTGTCCTCGTCTCTTGTGCAATTACCCTATATCATCGTAACTTGTGCGTAGTCACGATTTCGACGGAAGTTCGGCTGGTCAAGAAACATGCTGATGAAGTTGCGCAGTTTCGAAAAGTCTGTCGCGTGTTTTTCACCTTGACTTGAACCGTAGCCACAAATCCTTCATGAACATGTGTGTGTAATGCGGCATGACGCTCGTGAGATTTGATGTCAGATCTCGGTGCTAATTACAGCCACACTTTTCATACTAGCCTGATTAAGAGAAGCGGTAACTAAACCAAGCAGAGAAAGTTGTCTTTTGATGATATCCAGCATACACATGGGAAATCATTCTCGTACTGAATTGAAGTAAAATAGAACAATGGAACGGCCGACAAACAATGTACGTATCAGCACGTCGCCAATTTGCCCAACATAGGGCCCACACCTCATCCGTTTTTCTTCTTGAGCACATCGAGGGTTCTTTAGATCTATGTACCTACAGCAGGAGTCAGACGAAAGAGAAATGGCAAGCATGGCACCGGAACAAAGTTTTGAGGCCAGGCGAGGTGCTCTTGTTTCTTTTGTCATCCTTCGTCCTGCTGAGGGAAGATGTGTATGTAGTTTATGAACCAACCTTGCTTATCTTGTATGGCACAGTGGCTGGATCTGGTGTTGCAAGTTCCTCCCTGGACGTTTCTGTGCCAGACAGAGTCGCCTCAGAGTCTGAGTAGTCGGGAGCTGTCGCAAAAAGGCAGCAAGAAAAAATGCAGTTACCCATAAAGGTTGTGTGAAGTATAAGCTCATGTTCGTCAGTTATAGGGACACGAAATCGTGAAGTGACAGAGTATAAGCATGTTTGAGCAGCAAAAGCAGCCTAAAATCATGAACGCATAAAAGACGGACACCAAAGAAAGAGACGTAGACAGGACAAACGCTAACGTCTCCTAATTTTAAGTCATGAAATGATGCGCTTCTCACTTATACGCTCCTCATTTTAAGCCGCGCATCTTTACCAACCTGCCCAACTTAACGCACTTGTGAACAAAAGCGGGCATAATATGAGATCGTATGTAAACATTTATTGTGAGACTTCGATTACAGTACAACTTATGTAAAGATCTCTGAGTGTTACGTTGGACTTCAATTTACCAATTATGTACGATGTGCATTGTACATAGGATTTTTCAAAGCTAGTAATGCTCATGGCATTTTCAGGTCTTGTTTTATTATTACGGTAAAATACATGTAGACCTAAACTACTATAGAGTCAGCTTTAAAAGAATTGATAACGATCATTTGAAAAAGTGATTCAGTTATTTAAGAAGTACTGGTGGTTCACCAGGTTCACCAGGCCTCCTCTCATAATAAACATGACTCTTTTTTTTTACAGTGTTGTTGAAGAGGTAAACTACTATTACTGCTACGATTAGTTTCCTTGTTCAGTGTCCGTTTATCTTAGCAAATGTGGTGGCCGGACATTTACTAGAAGGCTTGTCCCACATCTCAAATGCCCTGCTCACCAAACGGAGACGGAAAAGACAAGAACGACAAAAAACAAATACGTGAATGACAAGACTACACACCTTAAACCAAGTTACAAGCACGTTGTGATCAGGAAACTGACCTTCATGAACCCACTTGTGGGAGCGCTTAACCCTCTTGAAGAACATGTTGGCGCCCCGAGATTTCCGGTTGGTGTCCGCCGAAAGAGAGTCTGCGATTTTGCGAGCTAGCTCTACTTGTTCTTCTACCGTGGGGTAAATGCAGTTGGGTTCCTCATAGAAGCTCGATGAAGAGAAAGTTTTTTCTGCACGTAGAAAGAAAAGGAGAAGCGTGTTTCACGCTGGATCGATGTCTCCACTAGGACGGCACTCCAAGATACAGTGGTGGTACGAACATAAACTTGTGCACGAACTAGGATATGACAAAGAAAGGGAGGGGTAGGGTAAAGTGTGCTGTCGTATCGAGTGAAGATATAAACAAAACATGGTGCATGAGCCTTTCCCGAACGTGATATGTTGCACGACGTTAATATTTTTATGTCACTCGCGGAACCATTATTCTATCGATTTCCGCTACGCTTATTCAGAAGGACAAACTAAACAACGCTTTTGATGGCAGCAGTTACGCGTCGGAAATGCGAACATTTATTTAGCGTGTTCTAACGGCGTTTTGCTTTAGCTAATGCGAGAGGCTTGCGGCTGCAATACGACAACAGGTGGTCCAGAACCAACGAAAAGATGCTGTTTTGTTTAAAACTCTAATCTTTGTAAATATTACTAGTATACCAAATTAAAATATTTTATTATGTTACACATCTACGAAGGAGCGTTTATGGTGTGTTATGGAATTATGCTTGTAGATGCGCGTTTTTGCCAGTGATAGAAGCTTCTGATGCTTTGGCAGTGTGTAATGTTCATATTTTTGCTTAATGCCTCGCGCATCGTCTTCGCCTGGCGCAGTCTTACTAATTTTCTGCGAGCTATGTACGACCAGAAAGGCGCATTTTATTCACAAGTTATGTGTATATTCAAAAACACAAATATTTGGCGAGTGCTATATGAAATACGCCGAGGCGCTTTTCCCGCCAACGACGTCCATTCATTTGTGACTGTTCAGCAATGTGACAGAACGCTTTGCACTATGTTGCACCAGTTATAGAAACGCATTTTACTAACGGGTCGCACACGTAAAACTAGAGTTTTTCAAGCTGTTACGTTAAGTATACGCGCTTTGAATAATAATATCTCTATTGTATTTCACAAATTGGTGCACTGAAAAAGGTCTGCGCTTCCCTGTGTTGACATTCTACCCTTGAAAACGCAACACAATTCGCTTTCACTGATGTAACGTTGTGTGGTGTTTTTTTTTTTTTTTTGCAAGGATAAAAAATGTACCAAAATTGGCAAAATGAAATCTATGTAGCACTGATTTGTCTATGTATGTTTTTGCACGTTTTGGTGCCACGGTTTTAAACACGATGGGTCGGTCGTCACTGGCGTAGTCTCAGTTAGCCCCGAGCTTGCACCGCAGAAAAAAAAAATAAAAAAAGCGAAGACAGGCTACTACAGAGTGGGGCCTTACTCCTGTGAAGGCTGAGCGGGTGCACGTCCATGGTGGAGTTCTGCGCCGGCGGCTCGTAGAACTTAGGCAGCAGCAGTAGCCCCGTGGGGCTCAGCAGAGGACTGTCCTGCGAACCTCCGGCTTGTTGCGCCGGCTGCCCACTGGCTTCCTGCGTATGCGTGGGAGAAAAGGACAAAACGCGCGTCGGACGAAGTCGCGGATAAGGCACACGGACTCTAGCGCCACCTGTAGGGCACGGATGTGCATGCCACATTGACGTTAGGTAGTGGACACCGTATCAAGTGTCGGCCCTTCCATGGACTCAAGAACAAGTAGACGGAACGGAACGCAAGCCGGAAACGAAGTGAAATGAGTGCGTCTTGGCGAACTTGAAGAACACGACTCGCGAATGCTGTGATTTTCCCGGTGCTACTTCCGTGCTCACAAGAGGTACAATTGCTTCCGCTGTCTATGTGGTTAAGTGAGAATGGCGAAGCCAATATGAACGTAATGCCTAGTGCACCAAAGGAGCATTACTCTGAAAAACTGGGCCTCAGTTATTTCGTTGCATTGTTTTTGTACTAATTTGTGATGGGAAAAGTGCACCGAAAACCATGATTGAGAATTGATGTTGTACACATTAGGAAGTATACACGGGGACGTAGTTCTTAACGCCTATATTTGTGATAAGCTATTTTTGTGTCCTTCGTCCACAGCTAACAAGGCGTCGCTCCTCCGTCATGGGTATCCGGCGGGCCATTCAGCGTGAAGGATGAAAATTAATAAATTAAATTGCAGAAAAAAATATTGTTACGTGAAGGCAGTCAGTATATCACGACATGCTGTCTTAAGTGCATGGAATCACTCAGAAGAATGTTTGAAGAAGGTTTCGTGAAGTCGCTTGGGAAAGTTAGGACAGCCCATCACGAGACGTGCGGATTTTGATATCTTTTGTACTGTCGTCTGAGAGAACTGCCGTGTTCCACGTTTGTCTTTGCTCACGCTTTAACTTGCGTGATATGCTTAATTGTGCCAGATTCTTACGGGCTCACTCCATTTGTGATTATTATTCTCCCCTCTATTTTTATTCGCTTGCCTTGATTAGCTTCTGAACATTTCCGCAACAGGCACAGAATGTATGCAGGGCACCTCTCGTAGTTATGTACCCGCATGTGAAAAGAAAAATGCCCTCGGCACTGTTTCTAGGGGCCTACACTTTACCCACGGAATATAAGATACTAGTATTCCGTACTGGTTCTCCCTGATTGGCCAGTTCTGCCTGTCAAGGCTGGGCTGAGGCTTCATTCTTTCATGCCTCAAAATAAGAAATCTCGAGGCAGGAATAACGAATCAGGCGTTCGAGATTAGTGAGGGATTCGTCAGTTCTTCCTGTCAAGGCTGAATTGACCAGTCAGGGAGGACCAGCTCGGAACAGTGTTTCGTATTCCGTGGTATGACATAGGCTCCCTGTATCAGCAAACTGCCCATAAACTTGACAAAAAAAAATGAGGTGGGCGAAAATGAAAGGTGAAAGAAGGACTACAGCTGACGAGCAGGAGAGAACACGTTAAATAAAAGAGAGTACAAATGGGTTAAAAGCTAGGTAAGTAAATAAATGAAAGAAGAATTAGGACAATATTAAGGAATACAAGAGTGACATGGCCGTATACAATACACTGTTATTGCTTATATAAGTGTGTTGCGGGGATAAAGGAGGAGAAAAGCGGAAGTGACGAATTGACGAAAGGGCTAATGTGGCGAAGGTCATGGAAGCGAATGGACTAAATACCCACAGCAACATATCACAGGCTAAGCTAAGCGCGAACGATTATTTTGCTGACAATGTGTCCTCCGTGCGCGCACCCAGTGGAAGTTATGCGAGTTGAAAATAGCGCCCAGAGGTTTTCTGTAATGCTATACAGAAGACTGCTGCGCACGCGAACCCAGCTGTGCTGCATGCGAAAGCGTCGCAATCCGTCGACGTCTTGTTTTGATAACAACAAATTTTGTCAACTTCCGGAGACGAGCCAAGCAAGAGCACGGAGTGGGCGCGTGCGCAACGGTGCATGCACCGAGATAAAAGAAGAGAGGGAAAAAAAGAAATGTCGTAACCGCAAAAATCTAAGCAGTGGTGTTGGATTAAGCGGTCGGGGAGGGAGTCGCAGGCGGCTCACCTTCTCACTTGTGCGGCCTGCGCGGATGGAGCGGAGCTTTCGCCTCCCCTTCCTCGCGTCGCGGTCACTCTACGGATCAGCTTCGTTTTCATCACGACTCATCGAGGCTCGCTAGCCGAGAGGAGTTTTAGCGGGCGGACCGCGTCCGCGGCGGGCCGTCCTGCGCGCTTCTTGCTAGCGTTTTTGGAAGCCTCCGAGGGCCCAAGGTGGATTCAAGGAAAGCGCGAAAGAGGAGGGGAGGCAGGCGACTATCCCTCTCTAAAGAAGCAGCCAGCGGTGCACAGGGATGGCTGTGGCTGCGGTCCAGAAGTTGTTCGCGAGTAGTCAGCAGTGTAGCGGGCCCCTCGGAAGACGGCGCTGTCTGCGCTCGACCCACGCCGCGCTCCGGAAAAAGGAGCGCGGAAGCAGGGGAACAACGGTAGATTCGGCCCGAAATAAACGGGCCGCCGCTGCGGTCGGCGGCACGGCCGCATCGCGACTGTGCCATCGAGTTGCTGACAGGAAGCTCGGAGGTGCCTCTGAGTGTTTAATGGACGCCTCTGGTGTTGAACCTGAAGACATACCGCCGCGGCTTCTGCGCCTCTTTTCATATTTTTTTTATTTTAGGAAAATAAATAAACACCTTCCAGTAGTTCCTCTCACTTGTTTTGTTTCTTCTTTGGTTTATCTCGCTTTTCGAGGTCGCTTGCGATTATAAATCACAGTTGAGTAATTCAACCTTGATTGTATTCCGATTAAGCACACTTATTTGAAGAGAATCTTGGATAACGTAGTGTGTTTACTTTTATTGATCGAAAGCACCGCAGAGGTATTGGCAAGTTAATATGTAAATAATTTCGAAATTTTAGAAATTCCAGATAAGACGGAGAAGGGTTTTGTGATTGCGCGGTCATAAATTGCAGTATCAGAATTCAAGTGAGCAAAGGAAGTAGTAATTTCATGAATGCCTCCCACCACCTTTCCTGAGGATGTGCGCTTGCATGAACACGTTATTTTAAAACGGTATTTTAAACAAACGATAAGCGAAAATAAAGAGAGGAAAGAAATACTGGAGTAAGGCGGAATTGTCAACTACGACAGCATATCCGGCTCGTCTACGCTAGAGGATAGAATACGTAGAAATATAAGGAAATGCGGCGATCCAGCCGGGCAGTCACAGCCGATCACTGTACAGGGTCACAATTGACTAGCTCGCTTAGAATACAAATTATTGCCACCGCGTAACATTAGGGAATGCCAACCTCATGCGGTCACAACAAAGGGGCGACGAAGTGATTGCTCGAACACGTCTGCACAATCGGTGCCAGTGTTATTTTATTGGCATCAGCCGTTTGTATCTGGGGGTATCGCTGTAAAGCAGCACGCGTTCTAACTACCACAGCGAATCAAGCAAATTTCTCCAATACACACGCATTATTCGATGACCGTGGAAAGGCAGCTATTAGTAATTGATGATTGATTTATAGGGTTTTACGCCACAAAAGCACGGTGTGGTTAATCATTAGTAATAATAAAAGAAACCGAGCAATGTGAGTTTCGATGCATAGAGTTTCGTAAAGCTGCATTTCAAGACGGCACCTCACTTGTATACCTTTCCAGGTGTGACAATTCATTTGGTGTACTTTTCAGCGAATGGCAATAACATGACGTCCTCGATGTTCTTTACTAAAAAAAAAAAGAATATAAAAACGCGTATGCTATGCCAGTAGAGTTTTGCACATGACAGAAAACCGACTCTTTTACATGAAATTCTGCCATTATTATTTCGGTGTAGATCTTTTTCACGCTTTCGCCCTCTGACTCCGGCACTGTGTGTATAACGCAGTGCTATTCTGGTTAACTCTGCCCATCGTTTGTCTCGTTCTGTCTGCTCAGAGCAGCAGTTTTACAGGTCAGAGAGAGAGAGAGAGAGAACGAGCGAGAAGGCGCTTCGACAGGCTTTTGCGTGCCACGGCAATAAAACTTTGCTATTTTAGCCCGCCAATAAGCTAGTTTAGTCTGCTGCTTTTTATTTAAATTTATTTACTCACGCTCCGTTTGCTCTTCCTTTTTTTTTCTTCGAAGACTCGCTGTAGTTTTAGGACATTCGTGGAAAGAAGAGCAGGTTTCTCTGAAAACGACCTCTCATGTTCTGCTTGAGAGGCTTATTTTTAAAACATGTAGATTCGCGTACTTAGTCACACAACAAGCAGAATTAATAGCAGTTGACAACTTTGAAAATGGGCTCGCGCAGCTTTAAATATATAAAAAGAAAGGTTCATAGGAAGTGGCTAAGAGCTTGGTAGTTTGTTGCTCTATAAGGAAAAGAAAGAATAGAAAGACTAAGGGGAACATACTGCGGGTACACATCAGGATGCACAGGAAGTCAATAGGAGACCACTCAGTATTTTGTGCTTCAAGAACTGTAGTATAGTAGGATGCAACTCAAGAAGAAAAAAATAACAGCAGTTGGCAACAAGGGCCGATGGACCGAGCTCGTCGGTGTTACTCCGCCAGCCAATTATAGAAACAAACGAAATCATCGTCACGCGCCCTTTTCCCAATGCCGCTGTGTTTATGCCGTCGGTATACCTGTGGAGCGGTGCGTCTGCTGTTCTTGAGCCCTTTCATCGGTACATAAGCCATGATGTGCTCGAGAAGCATGGACAAAATTGTGTGGAGTCTCAGCGTTTCCATCTGCAAAAGGTCGCGGTACAGTTCATTTCGCTTCCGATCCCGTTTTATACGTGAAACTTTACTGAAATAAGTTGAAAAGCTCGGGTGGAGGCGCTTGTGACGTGCTGGGTTCTTGCATTGCAAGCGCTTGATTAGAGCTCAATAAATATCATCGTGTCCATGTTTCACTCTTATAAACGAATGGAGGCATAATTTATGGGCCTATCCGTTATTGTTGCCATCCTCGCTTTATTTTGGCAACATGGAAAGTTGAAAGAAGGAACTATTTGAAGCTTCGCGGAGGTACATTGGCTGGCGAGTATAAGGGCGTGGGAGGGGCTTCACTGCAGACTTGAATTGTATCCGACTATAGTGCAGGAATTATGTATTAACCAGCAATGTGTATACGCTACGGCATGAGTACATTTGACTCAAAATACTGTCTTGAGAGTCGGTTTAGCGCGACGTCTAAAGATGGGCTGGTCATTTTCATCAGATAGAGTGTAGGAGCACAACAAACGTTCAGCGGCTCCGTCCTATTTACAAGAGTCGCACATTAGTTAGATGTGGGGAAAAGTCAGCGAGACGTGAAAGCACATTAATCATTCAAAAATGAATGTCTTTTGCCTGTCTACTTAAAGACTGTGCTCTATACGCTCTTAAATGCTTTCTGAATAAACCTTATGCTAAGGCGAGCGATGCCACTCGCGCTAAGTAAGGTCCAGCATGTTAATTTGATACTGAGCTGAAGGGGACCAAACAGATGAGGCATATTCAAGTTGCGGGCGGACGAAAGTTAGGTATGACATTTTGCGAATGTTAGTGGGACAATGAGGAAGGTTTCGGCGTAAATACCCCAATGTTTTGGAGGCTTTTGCACAAACATTGGTGATGTGATCAAACCAGGAAAGCCCTGATGTAAGGTGGATGCCAAGATACTTGTAAGAAGTCGCCGTGGAGAGCCTGTCACTTTGTATATGGTAAGTGAAGTTAGAAATGACCTGTTTACGTCCAAAAGAAACAACTTTACACTTATTAGTATTCAACGTCATAAGCCAAGTGCTACACCAGTTAGAAATAGTGTTCAGATCATCTTGAAGGATGGAGTGGTCGTTAGGACAGTTTATAGGTCTGTAGAGCATGCAGTCATCAGCGAAGATTCTGATATGCGATGATATGTTAGTTGGGAGGTCGTTGATGTAGATAAGGAAAAGTGATGGGCCAAGAACGCTCCCCTGTGGGACGCCAGAGGAAACATACGAAGAGGGAGACGAAGAATTATTAACGATTGTGAACTGCTTGCGAAGTGACAGAAAATTGCGTAGCCAAGATAAAGTGAGGGAGTCTAATCGGAGGGCAGATAATTTTGAAATAAGGCGACAGTGGGCGTTAAATGTTCGCATTAAATGTTCGTCGTCACGTGTCGTTGTTATCCCTATTTCATAAGTACGTCTACAGTAACAAAACATCGTCGTTGCACCTTCAACGCCCGCTCTACACGTCACGCAGATTACATAACCATCTCAGCTTCACTCGCATCTTTGGAAACACAAACGCGTTCAACACATCAGCACTACCACAAGCCATCCGCATGTGGAATGATCCACCCGACGATATCGCCTCTGATAGTAACCCCAACACGTTTCGGCAAAAACTTCAGATTCATTTCCTTAATATTTCATCTTGATGTTCTATTACTTGTTTTCCGGGCTTTTTTATGTTACGGAGTGTTCTAATATATTTCATCACCATGCTTACGTATTGCTGACTTATTGCTTTGTTAAATTTGTGCGCCGCATTTTTTTGTTGTTGTTATTACTAACCTACATTGTACCGTTGCTTTTTGGAAATTTACATGCGATTTTCACTGTAACCCCCCTCACTCAATGCCTTCGGGCCTGTAAGGTATTTGCAATAAATAAATAAATAAATAAATAAATAAATAAATAAATAAATAAATAAATAAGACTGAAAATATTGAGCATGGTCTTTTGAAGCTACTATACGAGCGGTAAATGAAGCATGGTTCATGTACCGCCTGCGAATGAAGCTTCTTTCATAGTTTCTTCATGCAGTAGTTTCAACACCGAGTTGCCAGTGCCACTTCACGGTGTTTTTATAATGTCTGAAACCTGTAGTTACGAAGACCACTTCTGGAACATGAAAAATTTTTCCTTCAGCGTTACTGATCCATACCTGTGCGTATTGAGCATTGTTGGAAGAGATGAGTGTGCGACGCATTTATAGAGATTTACTAGAGCTCAATGTCGAAAACAGATTTCGTGGGTGGCTCTGTATCATCGCTGCTATAGTGGATCGTCGATTCAAGAACCGAACATTTAAGTATTTTATCTGTTGCTAAATACGGACACCAAGAACGCATCCGCGGCTTTTGCCGTTGAGGTGGTAGCATGTGTGGAGTCGGTGTGACGGAATATCACAACCCGACATAGTCTGTCTACATTAAATATGTCGAAGGCAGCCCTGTGCTCCTTCTTTATGTGCGGTTTGTGTAGCCATTGTTCACAAAGGATATTGCTCTACTTTTCCATGGTTATTGGTCTAGTGGCGTGCTTCCAGAAACTTCGGTCCGCAGCCCTTTTCCCAACGCGCAGCTATCGGCACCATGTAAAGTCAACAAAAAGAACACAACGATGTCTTACTATCTTAAAAAACGCCGAACGAAGCATAGAAGGTGGTCATTCTTCGATGCTTCGCGCAACTTATAATTGTTTAATCTTCCTTTGATGAAATATTGACACCAATTTACTTAACCCCAAACATGACTGCTGTCATCCATACTGCAGGAAACAAGGGAAGATAAATAGCAGAAATAGTTTAGTCTTGTCTGGTTCTACAGGGTTCCGTGTATAACGGCATTTTTGAAATAACATAGGCAACCATGCGGTTCTGACGATAAAAAGGAACATAGGTGCGCCGCAGTTTGTGCTAAAGGAGTAATGTATGTTCTGTACTTGTTCAAACTGTAGTGAGCTCAACAGCCACGAGCGTATTGTGATCACAAAGATGTTATATGGTTTAACCTTACAGACACGTAAGCGCGAATGCGCCACTCAGCTTATTTAGAAAATGTTTGAACTTTAAGCTTTGATACATTTACATTTTCGAACACCTTTTGTAGCAAGCTGCTTTTGTGACTAGCGAAATTGGTTTCAAACGTCAACAATAAATTACTCTTAAAAAATATGATAGACAGGAAATTTGGAGTAAATCTTGGTTATGTAGAATTTGGGTTAGGACAAAGTTAGGATGTGAAACAACAAGGAATGGTGGGAAATTAGTGTTTTCTTGCTAATTTTTGCAACACCATAGAAATTGATTGGTGCTGTCTAGCTACAAAAACTGTAGCTCAAGTGCACCTCAGCATTGACAAAGTTCTATTCTCTGTGCTTTGAAGCTTTATAGAGTCAGCGCATATTCATAGAGATACCGAGCGCATTATGACGACGCTCGGCAGGAATAAAGCGTGCGCTTCGCAGACGTTCGCCGGAAAAACTTCAGAGGTGGAAGTACATCGGGTGCGCCGTAAGTAGTTATTAAGTTTCTGCTGGTTAAGTTAGAATTTTTATGGGTAGCTGCTGCGCATAAACACGTTCCGAGTGAGCGAGCCGAAGGAAAAGGCTGAAGAAATTCAATATTGTAGCTGTTGCCGTGGCACAGAAAATTTCGAAAGTGCTGTCAAAGCCTTGGACCCATTTCTTGATCCCAATTTTTTGCTTTAGCTAAACGGCCAATAAATTCTGCTTAGAAGATGTACACATACACGGCATCTTGGTTCCGATTCAAACCTTTTATGTTACAGTTCTAAATTTACGAGGTTTATTTTGAGAGTTCTAACTCTTGCTTAGTATTCGGCTGTTTAAAGCCGCTGATGCCGGTGCAACAACTTTAGCGAGGCCTAGGTTAAAAGCGGTGAGAAAGGTGAACTCACGTGCGAACACGTATTGCAGCAACTAGAAACGCAGTAAAAAAAAATCCACAGCATATCCACGGAGTGAATGATGATGAGTGGGCGAAGCTCCGGAGGTTCATCGTAGATTGTGCCGAGTTCCGGATTAATTTAGTTAACGCGCACGCTACTACGAATCCTTATGGTTCTACTACGCACAAGTGAAATCTCCCACCGGTACGTCATTGCAAGTCAAGATCCAGTATATATATATATATATATATATATATATATATATATATATATATATATATATATATATATATATATATATATATTGTAATGGAGAAAAGCTGCAATGGGGCTCGGACGCTCGCGCTTGCAAAGCGGGGCTAGAGAAGCAGAGGAAGACAAAGTAGAGATTAGAACAGCCGGCCTGCTGCAAAGGCGCTGTGTCTGTCTCGTTCTTTATTACAATGGCGCAGTCGACAAAAGACAGACGCTGAGGGCGTCCTCGTGGGTCATCGGCGCAGCAGGTGCTCCAGTCCAGGGACGCCGTCCAGGATTTCGCGACCATGGACCCCGCAACCCTTCTGCCGCCGGAAGCACCTATGGGACCCACGCCCACGCAGGGCCTCCTGTTACCACGGAATGGCGCTCACGCTTCCTGTGGTAACAACCCCTCGCCTAGACCTACGTCGGCACATGAGCCGCACAGGGACGCTGTCCAAGCGTCCTCGGACATGGACCGCCGTCGGGAGCCCGCCGTATTTCCCGCGGATGCCTACATCGGGAGCACCGGGGGCACCGTCTTATCTGCAGACACCACGCCTGGTGCTCTAAGCGGCTCCCCGGACAACGCAGCGGAGCACGTGAGTGCCATCGCGCAACTGCGCGACACGCTCACCACGTTCCCTAACGCGTACCCTGCGCTCTCCGCCGGGACACTTAGCGGCTCCCCCGACAGTGCTGCGGAGTTCTTACGTGTCATCAACATCCCCTCTGAAACGTCCTACTTCATGCCGTCGGGGAGCTCCGGGTCCTCTCGTGCTGCGTTGCCACCACCGGCCGCTTGGAAAATACCGACGTTCCGAGGATTCCAAGATGATGCTGATCACTGGATCGAAGACGTGAACGTACTCGGTACCCGGTATGCCTGGCCGGACCAGTACAAACTGCTCGTGGCCGTCAACAACATTGGTGGTGCGGCCGCAGCATGGCACCGGTACGAGGGCGTCAGCCAACACTCCTGGCAGGAATGGAGCGCCAGGCTAATCGCCGTTTTCGGACGGATTCGCCTCCATAACCCTGTCACCAGCGAATCCGACCGGTACACTTCCGAGGAAGCAGCTCAGGAGGAGCGCTGCCTCGAGGCTGCAGCTTCGAACTGCAGCTCATCGGCAGAGAGCATCACGGCCTGCCCTGACATGATGATCGGTCTCAAGCTGTGTTTGTCTACACAGATTTCAACAGAAGGGACCGAATTTCAACCACATCACTCGGACCACGTTGACTCCAGCGTTGACTCCAGTGATTCTGCCCAGCTGACATGTGAGTCAGATGCCGAGTACCAGCCATCCATAACGCCTTCCATTGCGCCCACCGAAACCCGTGCACACCACGACGCGTTGTTCTTTGCCAGGGAACCTGCCTCTGACCCGCACAGTGATGCCATCCAGGAAACGTGCCAAAACAACTCGCCGTCACGTCCCCGGCCGTTAACGCAGTCATTGGCCGAATGTGCGGAAGTTCTCGATTCGCCTTGCGGTGTTCCTCCGGAAAGTGGCATCTATACCGCGGATGAGGCCACTTTTATCAAAGACCCGACACTACAGCCGAAGTCCACCCCTGGCTTGAACGTCACAAACACACCCCGGGACTTGAACGCCACTCCTTCGAGAAGGTTATCGTCCAGGTCCGTTGGTTCTGGCCACTCACCGCGGATTCCTAGAAAAGGATCCCAATGCGCTGGTAGTTGCCGTAAAAATTCGAACCAATGTTCGATGACTGCACTGGCCACGTTCAAAGATTGGACAGAGCAGCTGCCTTGGATGAGTAACGCCTCCGATTCTGGTCGTGCAGTCAATATCACTGACAGACTCCCAATCCCGAGACGACCGAGAGAAACTCAAGGCAAGGCAAATGATCCGGGTCAGTGTAACCTTCAAGTCCGACAGATGGTCGTACAGGGCTCAAGTCCTCCCGGCCATAAGCTGCAGCGAAACGTTTGCCATCGAGGCCCGCTACCACCACGACACAGCCATTTTCGTCTTCCTGGTCCGTCACCGACGAAATTGCGCTCGAAGTCGCCGCGGACACAGGATCGACCAACGAGGCACAGCCAGTGCCGGCCGCCGGACATATTTTGCAGACCGTGCTCTCAATGCGTGCAACAGCGGCCGCGACGCTGTAGCCAGTTTCGCCCACCAGAGACTCGAGTGACACATCGACACGAGAAGTCGTTGCGGAGCCGAGATCGACCACATCGGCATAGTCAGTGCCGCCCGCCAGACGCAGTTTCCACCGTTACCGACTCTCGCAGTCGTGGCCGAGTGTAATGGAGAAAAGCTGCAATGGGGCTCGGACGCTCGCGCTTGCAAAGCGGGGCTAGAGAAGCAGAGGAAGACAAAGTAGAGATTAGAACAGCCGGCCTGCTGCAAAGGCGCTGTGTCTGTCTCGTTCTTTATTACAATATATATATATATATATATATATATATATATATATATCTGGGTGGCCGGTGACGGTTCCCCAGCGCGAGCAGTCGGTATTTTTCAATCAAGAAACTCGCTAGAAGGCGCTGCCTGCGCCAACGTTGTCTCTCGCGGGTGAGGGCGCGTTCTCCTTCTTTGCGAGCTGGTAGAGCGTTCATCGAAGAAAGAGCGTTTCCATAGTCAACGCGCGCCTTTCGCTCTCTCTCTCTGTCTCTCTCTCTCTCACACAAGACAGCAGATGGAAGAGTGAGAGAGCTCGCGCGCCGGGAGGCACGCGCCGAGGGCGAGCGAGAGCCTCCCGGCGGCGCGAGGTGGCTACATACATACTACTACAGAGGAGGGAACGACCCACACCCTAAGGAGCTTCGCCCCTAAAAATAAACAAAAAGATCGTGATGGTTCCTCCAGCGGCCTTTTTGCCTCGAAATCGGCATTGGCACAAATACTGACGTTTGAACAGCTTTTCTTGATTATATTTCTTTGATCAGTCGTGGGAAATGGTTTCAATAAAGTTGAGATCTCAGGCAAAAAGAACAAAGAAAAGAGAAAAGCTGCTTCCGTGTAGATAGTTTAAATTATGGCCTAAAGTTCTGTGTTTCCTGTGTTAAGTAAATAACGTTACCGTGCTGTTATCGGAAGTTTCGCTCAATATGTGGAGTTTTTGTTGCTCATGCGCGAGACGGCTGCAGACATGTTTGTCTCAATCCTACGGTGTAATATGACCAGAGCTGATCCAGTGTTTCAGTGTACTACTAAGTAAATTGGGAATGATGACGATTTCTGGGGGTTTACATTCCAAAACCACGATATGATAGACGCCGTAATGAAGGGCTCCAGCGATTCCCACCACCTGGAGCTCTTTAACGTGCACTGACATCGCGCAGTACACGGGCCTCAACATTTCGCCTCCATCGAAATGCAGCCACCGCGGCCGGGATTGGATCCCTCGAACTTTAGATCAGTGGCCGAGTGCCATAGCCACTAGACCGCCGTGGCGGGTCCTGTAAATTCGGAAGAAAAGGCTTTGAATAAACGCTCAATGACTTGGCGTGCTGCCTAAAATTAGCTGCAACAGCCTGGCAAGCCTAAGGGCCTGACTGTGTATTGGTGCATGCACTCTAAACATGGTAACCTTTAGTTTATTTGATAGGTATATAAAAATGTGAAAATATGCTGCTTTCCAAAAGGCTAAAGTGCTTTAACCTTTAGTAGAGGAGCATATTTTCACAGTTCTGTGTACCTATAAAATAAACTAAAGGTTACCATGTTTAGAGTGTATTTGTGCAGAATATCTCCTTTCTACGGGTTCTTCGTCTTATCATGAAAATATATTAAATATAACTCAAAGCTTCTTATGCGACCTGATGGACGTGTTAGAGCTCGTGTCTTGATTCGCCGATGCAACACATTCGCAGAGGAAGCCATGTACAACTTGCACAATTTTCTTTTGTAAGTCCTGTGTTCTCGCTCTGCGCCTCTAGCCACGTACAGTGTTTTGAAAGCTTTCCTTGAATCTTTAAGGAGTTGCAAAAGATTAACCTTTGAAAAGTCGTCATGTGGCGAGACAAGGACACTCTTCCTTTAACATAACAAAATATCAGGCAACGCCGATTGCTTTTCTTCAGAAATTTTGCTTTTATGCGTAGAGTTAGAGTTACGTATGTGACTGTATACCTGATCGGCAACGCCAGTAGCGACAGGAGGTCATGCATAGTTTAACCAGACACACATACATAAGGGTAATACATATATAGAGGTAATATTTTGGCGGCTTGCATGTTTTTGTTAACGACTCGTGTAAAGTACTGGGCGGGAGATAACATTAACCCACAAAGCTTTCGTTATTTTCTTTCGACAAGAACATCGAGGCGTCTGAAAAGGAATTAAAGTGCACTGTAGTGAGGAAAAAGATCGCGAGATGTCCCTACCAGATCTGGTAGTGCCGCAAAGGATCACCGGTAATCCGGTATTCTTAAACATCCAGATGTCTACAGACAGACTAAAATTCTCTGTTATTTCTATTTAAGCAACTCAGCACCAAACAGGTGTTATGAGAAGCTAGAAGGACTGCTATGCTTAGGTGAATTCTGTACAGTACTTGTTTGCAACCAAGAGCTTTCCCATATTGTTATTTTACTCTGTAACAGTCCTGTATACGTGGTCGAAATGATCTTGTGCTGTCAAAGTGGCTTAGTCTCCTTTATAATGCGTCACTGTCTCTGAATTTCTCCAGTATTGCAAGGAGCACACTTACGCTGGCACTGGAGCAGGGCCTGTCAGGAGGAAAACCAAAACGGGCCACGTCTGAGGCCAGCTCCGTATTGAGCTTTAGCTTGGGTTTGGGCGCCGTGGGTGGTGGGGCTTTCTTGGTCGTGCTGCTGCTAGTGCTGGTCGAACGGTTTGTCACCGTGGTGGTCGTGGAGAGCAGCGACCCTCCCGACGGCAGCTGCGAGGTCTCCTTCTTCGTCTCCGTCACACTCTGCATGGTGTGAAGCAAGCAAAAAAAGAGAGGACAATTTACTCTAGTGCGTGGTATATGAAATGTGATACGCTATGGAAAGTGCTGTAAAAAAGGTTTGTTACACACAAACGAAACAACCTAAGTACAGCTAATTTGCTACCTTATGGGGCACATGCTTTTTAAGATGTAATATTACGTCATTATTTCGCGTAATCTAACTTGAATGCTCAACGTTGGTGGATTTCGAGTGAACTTCACCATTACAAGTGAAAGGAGGAACTATTGATGTGCGCTCGTGAACGTCTGCTTTTCCTGTAAAGCGTGCACCACGGCACACGTAGTCATTCTGCGGTGAAACTAACACAACAAATTTTTTTCTGTGATTGTTCTAAGGCGATCGTAGAAGAACTTCTTGCTGGGCGAGTTGGTGCATGACTTTTTTCAAGTTTGTTGCGCGAAGAATGGGCGATCACAGGAAGAACAAGGCAGACAGAAAGAGCGCTCTTTCTGTCTGCCTTGTTCTTCCTGTGATCGTCCATTCTTCGCGCAACAAACCTGAAAAAAAAAAAATCTAAGGCGAACAGTTTTCTTTTTTCATACCATCCAGCATGATATTATTGGCTAATACAATCTTACATTCTGGCCATACACTTATATTGGTTACCGGTAGCGCTCTTTGCGAAACTACGCAGTGAGACTAAGAAAAAGTAGCTGATATTCTCACTGGGGCAGATGCTTGCCCTCGACCATGGAATGTATTTATAACAGCAAAGCATTTCATGCCTCCCTCACCGGACTTTGGCACGTATTCTGCCTCAATTTCTCACCCAGCAAAGCGGGCCAATCCGGGAGATGGTGCAATTTTAGCTGGTCCTGTGCGGGAGAATGAGTGATTCACGATAGCGCGGGTCATGTTTATCACGTAGTGGGATCTGGGAATCATGCCCCCTCCCCGGTTGGTGCTTGTGGAATATGCTGAAAAACATGGCACAGAATACGAATGGCTCCTTGTGAGTGTTTGGGGGCAAAATAAGGACCACCTATCATGCTTTTTTAGGAGCATTAAAGTCGTATTAAACTGGAACGTTTAGAGAAAGTTTAGCTTAATGTTGGTTCTGATAAATGCGTTGGATATGGTGTGTTGCGATTATGCTCATTATAGCCATCATCTTTACCATAATAATGTTTTTGAGTGCTTGCTTTGACAAAAAATTATATTGGCGGCCACTCATGCTATTTAAAAGAACAAAAAAATTAACTGCAACACGACGAAAAAAAGCCGCCCGCATCTTCCCACAGGGGGAACTCGAGCAAATGCGTCGCAGAGTGGTGGGGGTATCGCGTGAATGTTGCGTAATTGGGTATGGTTTGGGAATGCTTAATTGTTATTTCGTCTTTACTATTCTTATTTATTGAATGAAGGAGAAGCGAAGGCAAGGAGTGTAAAGTTAAAGTGTGTCTTTATTGCTTGGTGCCGTCATTGTATTGGACGGCACCAAGGTGGGCGCTTGCGTCCACGAGCAGCGTCCGGAGCCGCGTCTCGTTGACGACGTTTGCACGCCGCTTCTCGCTCACGTACCTGGGGTCTAAAAGCTCGCTGCTCACGTTTCACCGCTGCTTCTCGTGCACGAAGTTCGGAATCCGCAGCTCGGCGTTGCCGTTTCGCAGAAGCGTCGCGCTGCCCGAGTGATGGATTGAATTCCGAACGCGCGCTCCGCCGCTTATATACACACCGCCCGCGTTCGAGGGAGAGGAGTACGGGGGAGAGGTCCGCACCCCCACTGCGCATGCTCGGCTTGCTGAACGCCCGGTGGGCCGGCACGAGACGAGCCGAGCATGCGCAGTGGGGGTGTGGACGGCGCCACCGAAGCGCGACATCGTGCGACTAAGAAATGCTCCGCATATAAAATTGGGGAGTTGGTTCAGATTCATACTTTCAGGTTCAGGTTCATACCTTCAGCACTAAACGTGCTGAAAAACTGGCGTAGAACGACAACAAAGGATAGAGTGCAAAACGCACCAAGCAGTTCGTGTTTTGCGCAGCAGGGCTGATGCCAGACTCTGTACAGAAGGACTGCGAGGAGGTACAAACGTTGTGACAAACCTCACAGGGAGATAGCGGAAGCGTTTCACATCAGCCTGGAAAGTTCTAGATGTCTCAGCCACGATTCGAGCAAATTGTCAGGCAACCGAGATCTGATTTCTCGAACGACATGTGTAGGTTTGATGATTCGGGATTTTAGCTTGTCCACCTACTTTTTTTTCTGTGGTTATTGTGAACATGATCATGATGAAACGTTTTATAGATATGTGTATTTTGTATATGCAGGCGTTTGTTGGTAGTACCGCATACATAATACGTCCTTTCTTTTCTTTGTGGTAGTTTTAACGCCCTTTCAAGTACAAACAAAAAAACATAGAGAGATTTGCGGAAAGGCGGGGAAACCCGCCTGAGCTAGAGTTTGTTCAGGCCTGGTACTCTACACCGGGGAACAGGGAAGGGGATGACAAAGAGTGATGCACGACGATTATAAAATAACGGAGTGTGTATATGCAGGTCTAGAACGTTGTGGCAGTTCCAAAGTACAGTGGCTAGAAGGGATGCTTTAGCCGCTCCTATGGTCACTACTACACTCTTGACGTCAGGAGAAGGACCTAGTAGAAGCTCGTCAAATAGTGGTCATGTACGAACACGTACGACAACAGAAATAAGACTTTGTGGCTTTCGCACGTACTTTGGGCAAGTGCAAAACACGTATTAAAGAGTTTCTGGCACTTGACAATGATGACAATTAGAACTGGTGTCATCCTAGCTGATAATGTACGCATAACGCCGCGGGAACGCGACACAAGGGCGAGTTCTGTGATTCGTGCTAGTGGTGCGTATTTTCAGTTTATGAGGCATGCGGAACGCTCACCCAGAGTGCAGTTTTCCCAAGGACTACATGAAAAGATTCTACCATAAGTTCTTTCCCCCGCATATTGATAAAAGACCTTTGTGGGCCCTGATTAATCATTATCATTCGTCAGACTTCAGATCCCTGGGATTACGAAGTCTTACGTGCCATTACTGGCCTCGAACAGCTTACTCTATTTCACATTCATACAGTGAACGGCGGTACTGATCACGTGTACATCGATTGATTTGTCTCACCAAATATTTCCATCGTAGTACACCGCAGTTTTCGTACTCTTGCAATGGTCATCACTTGGCGATGTAAAATCAACCATAAGTCGGCATCACCTGCCTTAGAGTTTTGTTGCAATCCAAGAGGCAATACAATTCTTCTCCGGAGAGCTTCCTCGTATATGGGCGGTATTCTACAATGTCGAACCCGCTCTTCGCATCGTCTATAAAGTCATAAGACAAGGCCCTCACTGCATTTTAGCTCTGGATATTGCAGAGATGCCTGACCTTGCTTAAAAAAAGAAAAAAAAAAGCCACCATGCCATCTCTAAGTGGATACTTGCTCACTTTGGCGCGGACAGAAACGAAAATGCGGATGTTGAAGTTAAAATAGCTATAAATAATGCGACTGAAGGTTGCATTGAATTTTTACGAACAGATACTTTCTGCTTCGGTGCGTAATGTGCAGCTCTGCGCTTAAGCACTGGTCCAAGCCAGGTTGACGACACAGGCGGCTGCACAAACGGGACTTGGCATAAGTACGCATCTCACTATTAAGACTAAGTGCTACCGTGGTTCCACAGATAAGCCATCCAGTGAAGTAATTTTAGCACTGGGGAACTTTTCATGTGGTTTTAGTTTTTCAACCCTTGTATTTTTACCGTAATAAGTAGCTAATAGTTATTCATAGAAGCATCGCGAATGTTAATCATTTCGGTTTCTTTTTGTGCTTCATGTCTGTGTTTCTGCATTTATATTATCTTTCTTCACCGCCATTTCCCACAGCCGGATTTTAATTTTGGTGGATTTCTCTGTCGTTCTTCTTTCTTTGTTTGTGAGAATAAGATTATTCGGGAATTGACTATTTATCGCAATGTATCACATGTCTAACTCAACTACGAAGACGTTCGAGTAAGGTAATCGGGTCGTGCTTCTGGGACGTAAAACCCTAAAAATTAATTATTAATGATGCCCGAGTGAGTTGATTTGGCATTTTTTTCGGAATATCCCTGTGATTCTTTCGATTCATCTAACCCCCTACTCTTCTCCTGCAGTGTCCAGTTCCCTGCTTGCTCAGGACTTCTATAAGGTGCAAGTGAATTCTTTTTCTTTAAGTTGAATAAAGCTATCTTCTAATACCACCCCATCTTCGCAACGGATCTTACTGTTCAATAAAATGGAAGTGTTGCGATACTGTGTCATCTTTGTATACTAGATACGATTTATTGTATCGCCACTTGGATGGCTAAATGCTCACGGTGCGCGCACAAATCTGAAAGAAACTTAACCCCTTTCTCAAGAGTAAATACGGCTGGACATATGTGTAGTATCTGAAGAAAAAAAAACGCGTAAACGTGAGGAGCATGAATTAATAAGCGATTCAGTCTCAACGTGAAGCGGGGGAAGGATATACTGACAGGGCTTGATGTCTGTTTTACTTGTGCCCTGTTTTATGAGAAATTCAACTTAACACACGATGGTATTAGATAAAAATCGTTTATTGAGCGATGTGGTACGTCCGTAGTAAATAGGCTCTGTGCGTTGTTTCAACGTAGTAGTGAATGAAAGAGGTCCACGAGGTCGTCACAGCCAAAAAAGCGCCGTCCCCGGCCTGCCAGATCAGTTGTGAGAGGACTCAAAGCTGCTCGTCGATGAGAAGGTCTGCTTCGTGTACTTCATTTGCTGGAAACGAAATAGAAACGAATGTGTCACATGGGGTTGTTTCATAGAACAGTGTTTCACGCGGTAGTAATTGACTCGTTAATACAAACAAGACAAATGGAGAGACATGGCCGTATAGTTAAGGTTGATCTCTAACATTTGATACAAATGGGGTGAACTGGCCGAATGTAAATTGACATGTTGGGGGTCCTTAGGTCGGCTTAAGACTAGTCGAGCTAGCAAGGCACCACGTTTAGGCTGATCTTCATGCTGCCGCTCACCCGGAGAGCCAGTGATGCGGGGCACCGCTATTTGCACAGCATGGCCCCAACATGAGATCCAGATATATCTAGCATAGGCAAGCCACTTCGATGTAGAACTTTAAATAGTAGGTGGTCCTGCATTCACAAACGCCTACTTATTCATGATTGGCTATTGCTTCCATGGTAGTATCATTATCATTATCAAGCCCATTGCTGCCATGACGTTCTGGGGCCCGCGCTCCGGTCACTGAGGCTACGCTTTAGGATACAAGGAGTTCCGAGAATATGTATCCTTCGGTCAATTTCAGAAGTTTTTAATTTGCGAGAACTAATTACAATTCGATGGCTACTTTCACTAATATGTCTAGACGTAGGATTGGCTGGCACCTGATTTTACAAAGAGTTCTAGCTTAATAATTATCTTGCTCATTCGGCACATGGGCCCTCATTCACAAAAGGCTTTTACGCTAGAGTTTTGGGTAAGCGCAGAAGGCAGTCAGTCTTCATGCTGGATATATTGACGAAGGCGGCCGAGCTATGGCGAATAGAACTGAAGCAAAATAATTGAAATCGGTTTCTGTGGCAAAGTTTGCAAGACCTTTTTTTTTTGTAGGCACTGTATCTTGTATTTTCCTATCGCCTTGATGTCTTCGTTTATAACACATCCAGTAACAACATTGGTTGGACTTTTACGAAGATTTCATACATAAGTGATCTTTGCGAAAACGAGCTCTAGGCCCGTATAGACAAATACCTCTAACGTTATAATTTTTTAAAGAGCAAAATTCAGAAAGTCCTAATGCTGTACATATTAGTAAAATAAGTAGTGAATGTGGCCGGCTAGTGAAAATGAGCACCAACTAATAAAAAGTTGTGTAAATTCAATCCCCCATTCTTAAAACAGAGAATGAAATAGTCTTGAATATTATAAAATACAATCAACATCATTGCTAAGGACCCGCTTTAGAAGAAGGCCTGATCGTGAAAGCGCTCTGTTGGCTTATCATAATTAGCTTGATGAAAATGAAGGCAACGTTCGTAGCGATGAATTACGCATTTAATTGTTTTCCTATTATACGCCTAGCGGAGATATCCACGACGATAACAAATGCGCAGCGACGACAAAGACGAAGTGCGAAGAAAAAAAATACGGAAAATGAAATGAACGCCAACAAAATGTGGATGTAGGAGTGCGCACACATCAACTAGAGAAAGGGTTTCAGACAGGTCATGGACTCGCCAGTACTTGCAAAACAGCTTGAACTTGTACTGACTATATAATTATAGGGTTACACTCATTTTCTATGGAATATTGAGGTTCAGAGCGGCGAAAGACTCTACAAAAGTTTTAGCTGTCTTAAAGTGGAGCGGTCAATAACGTGCTCGCTGGACTACAGTTCTGGCCAGCACATTATCGTAGCTCCATGTAAGAGAAAATGTTATAACTACACATGACTGAGCAATACAACGCTCACCTGCTGCGCAGTCGTCTTCTTCACGATCCGCTGGGATTCGTTGGACTCAGTGGAAGACTGATGCACCATGGAACGAGTGTCCTGCATCATCTTTCGCATGGCTTGACTGGACTCGCTGACCGTCTGGTCGCCATGCGTGGCCACACGCTTAGACTGCTGCGTCTCAGTGCGGGACTGCGTGGTCTTCTTCATCACCGTCTGGCCCTCGTCGGTCGCGCAGCCAGCGGGCACCATGATTCCGCTACCAGAATCAGTGGGAAGCTTAAGCTGCATCTCCAGTGTGGCACCCAGGGGCACGTTGATGACCGAGCCGGGCGTCAGCGGAACCTTGGTGCTGTCGTCCATCGCGCTCAGAGGTAGTGCTTCGACTGCGGCGTCCGACTGCTCGAGTGCTCGACTCGTGGGTCGACTGAGATTCAGAGTACGCCTATAAAGCGGCGCCCCGGGGCTGCGTCAGTTGTAGTCGCGGAGAGGGAGGAGATGCGCTGGCTTCGCGGAAGGCGGAGTTTCGCCAGCGTGACGTGTTGTAAAAGCCAAGCACATCTAGCGAGAAACGGCGGGAAAGGGGAGGGGCAACACCAGCGGTCTCTTCTCTTCCGCCGGCCCCAAGGGAAAGAAAAACTAGATTGTAAAAAAAAAAAAGGCAGTTCCCTAAGCGTTCGGGCTCGCGCTATTTCCTGCCGATTTAGTCACTCGATTATAAGTATGAAAATATGGACGCAATTAATGACGCTGCGGGAGTTCTTTTGCTTCTTTGTTGCTAGAAGCGCAGTGTACAGAGACTGAATACCCAGGTTTAAAAGGGGCTGGAATGTCGTTCTGTTTGTCTGCCCTCCACAGACGCCGTCGGGCGAGCGAGACGAGAAGGGGCCGTTTACAAGGGAGAGGAGGCCCTCCCCGCACTGATGCGTCGGCTGCGCTAAACTTAGCGCGGCTTCGGCCCGAAAGATGTTGCCCCGCGGCCGCGTAACTGGAGACCGAGTTCAAGCTGGTGCCGGAGTCATTACGCAGTTGGCTTGATCTAAAACAATACAAAAATATGCGCTGTGCAAGTGCCAAGCTCGCCGCTGAACTGCGCGTCCGGGGAGCATGGTCATGCGCACCCACATGGCGGCCGCCTAGCGAGGAATCCTGAGCGCTTCGCAGAGTCAGGGCCTAGTCGCACCGAGGTCGCCCTGAGTCACCTGTGGGTTGCGTCAGTTTTGGACCCGGTGTCGAACTCGGGAGTCAATGCTCACGTGAATATGCCGGGGAGGGTGAAAAACTGTTTGCTTGATGCTTGCACCAACTGGTGACGAGAGGACAGTTCTCGCTTCTCGAAGAAGGCGTGATCGTGTGGAGTGAAATATCTGTCGTTCGTTATATTTTTTGTATTTACAATTGGCAATTCGTTTAATCGAATAATATGAGCTTTGTTGCCAAGTTTAGTATAGTGTCATACTGAGCGAACGTATTCAAGGGAACGAAACGGAACAAAACTGTGACAAGCTCGGCGGGAGATGAATACACCGGATGTACACAGTCAGAGCAGTGGAAGTGATAGAAAAAGTCTCTTTGTGATAGAGGCGAAAGCACGTTGCGGAAGAAAAAACAACGCAACGAACAACAAATTATTTTTTAATTTTATGATCAGTAATCTGAATAATGTTGTCTTGATACTCGAACATATACGAATATAAGACGAGCAATTTTAGGAAAGTCAATTGACCAGGTTCCCTTTTCTATACTGGTTTGATAGGGTACAAGAACTAGTAGACCGAGGCAAATAATCATTTTGTTAAAACAACTTTCACGGTCTCTAACTTCATGAGCGGTGAGTACATAGCTGGGATGCAGAATGTGTGAACCTAAAAAAATATTAAAAAGCGTCATTTTGCACATATTTGTTGAGATTATGAGGTCATCCTAAAAACGCCAATTAAAGTTTAGTCTCGTTTTTTGTCACTGATACACGGCTACACCAAGTAATGACAAATCAAACAGGACGTAGAGAGATCATGTGGAACACGTAACTCGGTTATGCCCGAGGTGTCGTGACGTGATAACAAACCACCAGGAAGTGCGCTTCCCGTCAGGAAGAAATATTCATCGCTCTCGTTCTGCGTCATATAATCAAATGAAGATTTATGCGCTCAGATTAAATAGGGCTGTTCGTTTTTATATATATTTTTTCGAATTAAGGAGGTAAAAAGCAGATGCTATTTTCCAAGGTGGTATTAGGGGATATATTGATTTTTTTGTTGAATCATTCCTGGGCTTTTTTCGGGTAATATTTAAATGTTTAAGTTTACAAATGACAGCCGTACAGCGCATAGAGTGCTACGCGCTGCCTGTGAAATGAACTTTACTTCACCGCAGCTCACTTGAGTCAACAGGATGTAATTTCGTTGTCCCGAGGTGGGGCAACTATAGCGCGTTCTCACCTCTGTGCATAAAAAAAAAAATGTATGGGGTGTAGAAATTCCGAGAGAAACCGTGCTTAACCCAATATTCTTCAAACACGTTCGGGGTATAAAAATCGGGTAAAATCGGGCTTTATGCCATAACGAAGAATTCTAAAAATAAACAGTAAAAAGTTCCATAAAAAGTGATGTTTATATAATCTCCGTGGTGGTTTCACTCTGAGTGTCTACACAAGCACACATATCATTAGACTATAATATGCTCCTGATTTTCGCTCAGACATCGATATTTCCCTTTCGTAGGAGTGAGCCTTATTACACTTCAAGTCAAGGTTAAAAAATGTTCATACATACCCCTTGGATTAGGGTCCTTGCGGGAATTTTTAGGACGCCCTCGTATTTTTAGGCATAAATTGTAGAGGTACTGTCAATGTTTCAGTAATATTAGCAGTCCTGTTCTGAATATTGGAGTGAACTATTTTTCAGAGCAGGAAGATAGGAGGGGGTTGCATGGTAGGGGGAGAGGTATGAGTCACACGTAAGAAAGAAACAATGAGAGAAAAAATAACATCTGGTCCATACCCGCATTCAATATGTGGGTATGAGCCCGTCCATATAAAGGTAAACCAAAAGCGCACCGAAAGTTAGGGGGCTAGTGGCACCCACGGCACTTAAGAGAGCTTATGGTCGCCTTTGCATTTTTTTTACCCACAGCGGCTATTTAGAAATTACAGTGCGAGGATATATAGTAATTGCAGGTTACATACATTCGCACGAACAAAAACCAAACGAGCAGACAGCCGCAACACAAGTACGAAAAATATGATTTCGAGAAAAGCCACGATAGCGAAAAGAATTCGTGATCCAAAGATAGAGAAGAACAACAAGCAAAGCACAAAAAAGGAAGAACGTATTACTTAATGATAATTTCATTACTTGACGGTGCTCCTGCACATGTCCTGCGATTTATATGAGATCTTGATGATGTGCAGGCATTATTGCTTACAGTACAGAGAAGAAAAAACAAACAAACTTGTCGCTTCGAAGAAATTTGCACGCTTTTGTTCACGGATGGTTCTCAACAACAACAACAACAACAACAACAACAACAACAACAACAACAACAACAACAACAACAACAACAACAACAACAATAATAATAATAATAATAATAATAACCAACGCTGCTGAAAGCGGACGCGTCTTTTTTGTACTTTCGTGCCTTGCTTACATGATCTGTGCGTGTGCGTATTTAGGTAGGCAAAAGTTTGTGCCACAGGTAATACGAGTATAAAAGTTATATGATAGGCTTCCATTCTAGCATGACGTTATACGTTTTTTTTTTCAATAGATTGCCTGTCATGGAGAAGTTTAAATAAGTACATATCTATTCGCCTCTGACCGAAGTTGCCTAGTCATTCATTTTACTTGTCGTTCAGGGCTACCACGCACAACACGCACAGTCTAGCACAGACCTAACGTATGATTAGTATCATAGGTCTGATGCGTGTAAAAAATATAAGCATCCTTATATACGAGCGGCAAAGTGTATGGGGCTCGATTTCAGCAAGTCATTGTCATACTGCACTGATAGACAAAGACAAAGAAAAGCAAAAGGCAAATTTCTGCTATTTGATTTGATTGAATTTAAATTATGATAATGACAAGCAAGTAAAGCTGATGAAGAAACAACTTGCCCCTGGTAGGATCCGAAACAATGTCGAATTTTATGCTGAAATAAAATAATCGACGTTCCTTATTGCATTTATCGTATGTCGCTTTATATGTTCGTGGAGTAAACATATTGAGAGCGGAGGAGGGGGGAGGGGGAGGGATTCTGTGTCATGAGGTTTTCACTGATTCATAATGTGGGCACTTAACTAGAACGTAGTCAACAGAACCTTTCATTGTTCTGCTGTTCACATAGCTTGTGTTGTTGTTGTTGTTGTTGTTGTTGTTGTTGTTGTTGTTGTTGTTGTTGTTGTTGTTGTCGTCGTCATATCGTCCATGAACGCGACAATTCGAGATTCACGCAGTAGGTATCAGCCCACTTGGCAAAATCAAATTGATCAATAGCAGACAACTTTACTTCACCGACTCAAACATTAAATTGGAAGCTTACTTTGCAGCTGTTCCTTTTTTCTGATTTATATAAAATATTTTGCCCTGTACCTTTTTATCATTTCCTGAAAATTGTGCCTCTGAAGTGATATCAGTTCATTGTTCTCTCTTCCATAACAATGTATAACGTAACCACTCCCTGCTGTAGACTGTAAACACATGCGGAAGCGCATAGCATCATGTGTCCTTTTTTATTTGTTTATTTTTGCTTTTTTTCAGTTTCGTAGCAATGTACACAGCTAGCATGCCTTTTGTCGGTGATATTCCTTTGTAAACGTGACCTTGTATATATATTTCGCTACCCCCTTTCCCTCTTTTATGTAAGGCCCAACCCAGGCCACTTAAGGGATAATAAATGATCATTACTCAAACGACGTCCTTTTTTTTTCATCCTTTAATGCAAGTCTGAAGGAACCGAAATAAAACTCGCACCCGGATCTTCGCCGTTCAATTCGTGCAGCCCACACTACAATGTAGAAAATGCATGGTTGATTGCAGGATTTACGCTCACCAATGACTGCCTATAAGTTAAAGAGAAAGCATTCACCATATGGTACAGTCGCTAGGCTTCTATGAGTGCAATGGCGTCCCACCAAGTTCTTGTTTGCAAAGGATTGCCCCTTTCATGGGCTCTAGAGTTTTCTTTAGTCCTTTGTGCAGCTTTCGTGAGTACCCAACACTGCGCGGCGTATTATGTATTATTCTGTAAGAAACGTCATGGCTTCTTTTTTTAAACGGGGTATCGGTGCTTACTGGCCTCCCTTTTCAACGATAAGGAGAATGAAGAAATTGCATGTGCACAACCAGGAACAGGAAGCCGAGTTTGTTTTCAAACTGCAGCTTTCTGGCATTTCGGTCAGAAACGCGATTTTGTCGCATGCGTGAGCGCCCACAAGGACAGAATTACCTAAATACTGCACTTGCGACTATTTCTGCTTGAATCCGCGGCAAATAATGTTGGCTAGCACAGTGCTTCCATCTTGTATTCTGTCGCAGGTTGTACTTGAGGACGCCTTACATCTAACCGCTGCGCAATCGCAGAGATTAATTTAGCGCTGTCTGCTGTTCTTCGGGTGGGCCTCTGCGGTTTTCTTGGCAGGCTTCGACGCGACTGGCGAGCGCTCTTTCTTGGCGAGCAGATCGTTGGCTTTGTTTTTGCTGACATACCAAGCGCTAGCGGCTGCTTATAGTTGTTTTCTGCTGTCACCAGAAGCCATCCCTCTTTTATTTGTTTGGAGTGCGGAAAGTAAAACAGGGAGAAGTACTTAGCCGCGGATGAGAGACACAACTTTTGGCAGGATATCTGAGGATCCCGTCACTTATTTTGCCAGTTCGCCTGTTGCTTCTCATGTAGCACATTGCGTGTTCAAGTTTTAACACCGCGGACTTAACAGTAAGCACGGAAAACAACATTTTTTTTTTATTTGTGGCACGGTCCAATGGCCATAAGATGTAACTTGCTACAGTGGAGCACTGTGACAGTATGCAGTTTCTTCCAGCAATCAATAGTTTTCAATGAATAGTTCTAATAAACGTCTGTTGGTTTCGAGGGGCGCCAGTGCTTTTCTGTTGGTTTCGAGGGGCGCCAGTGCTTTTCCTTTATTCCTTCCTATCTTGTCTACTGGTACTTGGCCCTCCGTATGAATAGAGTGTTGTCGACGTGCCTGTCCTCGTAGAGTTACCTTTCCCAAGCGAGGTTTCGGTGCTGCAACTTCCTCTTCCTCTGTACCGTGTCTTCAAAATGCGGCAGATCCTGTGACATGTAATATTCGGCTCGCGAGAAGAGCGAGAGAGAGAGAGAGAGAGAAGCAATGAAATGCAGGAAGTTAACCAGATGCGCGTCCGATTTGCTACCCTAAGCTGGGAGAGGGATGAAGGGGTGAAATAGAATGGAAGCGACAAGATAAAAAAAAACCACTAATTACGCATGAACCTGCAGAAACGCCATCTACACGCGGTCGCAGGGACATGACGAATACAAGTGCAATAGCAACACCTTCGTAGCCTTCTGTGCCATCAGACCACGTTGCCATGGTCTAAGAATCTTGGCTGCTGAAAACGGCGTCGAGTCCACCCGGTTGAGCACCACCAAGGGTGGGTATCGCTGGGTGTCATTACCAGCACAAATACACAGGACACGTTAAGTGCTCCGTTCAGACACGTGAGAGCGGCGGCATGTAGATATGTCCGCCATTCCAACGTGAAACGAGTATTCTTTCACAAATGTAACCCATATCCTGAAGCAGCATCGGAGCAGGAAATTAGTGTTGGCAAATGATACTTCAAGGAGGATTAACTTCACGTAGGCGGTACTTTTCAAAGCTAGGGGACGATAAATTAGCGTGCCTAATAGTTGGAGCCAACAAGAATGGTTGTCTTGGAGCATCTGTCCTTTTAACAGTTGGATTGCAACCACTCGAGTTTCTTCGCGTGGGATTGGGCTGGATCGTCAGCTGACTCGTTACCAGCAATACTGGAATGTCTTTGTAGCCAACGAAATATAATCTCGTGCCATTTAGCTCGAGTCTGATGGTGACGATTTCTTATCCCATGCGCCAATAACTCGAGAAGCTTCCTGCGTGAGGCACACTGCTCACTCTGAAGTGCGGCCGTTGAGTCGCAGAATATGACCTATGCGCGTAGTCGACATTGCGAGATGTGCTGTAGAGTAGCTCTCATTGCAGGAAGTTACGCCACTGTAGATGTAACTACACGCGACAATTCAAATTTATTTGTGATTGTTGCTGCCATAAAGGCAACTGCAGCTGATGAGATGGTGGACGCGACGGAGTTTGTGGCTAGTCGTGACAACGTAAGGGAGATGAAGATCTAGAGAAGAAAATGTACGTTCGAGCACCAACCTCTCCTTAATTGTTAGGCCTCAAGGAATCCCCCTGGAAGTGTAGCACCATCTTTCATAGCCTTCCACCGCTCGAACTGTCCGAGAGGACATTGCACCGCCGGCTATTTTACGGATCGGTTCAAATGCCGCCGTCGTGCGCTTTTCACGTCGTCGTTGTGTATCTGTAGCAAGTAAACGGAACGGTTCTTAAAAATAAAGTCAATCACATGAAAACGGCTGCACGAATTCATTAGGAATTTCTTGACCTTGTAAATTTGACGTTACGGCATGCAAAACTGAAAAATAATTCGTGTATGTAAAAGGCCGAGATGGCGGCGCCCACGAATAATAATAATAAAAAAGAACCCTCCATTGAGTTAATTTTCAAAAACAGTTTCAGTATATAGACACGTCGATATTAAGTGCGAATCTATCTATCTATCTATCTATCTATCTATCTATCTATCTATCTATCTATCTATCTATCTATCTATCTATCTATCTATCTATCTATCTATCTATCTATCTATCCGCCTGCGCCTCGGTGCTCCCTGGTCGTCTCTTTCACTTGGTATGTACCAAGTGGAAGGGTATGCATGGAAGGGTATGAACGTACGACGATAATGACCGACAAATTTAAACATTAATATCACGATGGACTTGTCGTGCATGTCAGGGTTAAGGATAGTCCGATCACGTGTCGCTCGTACCCGCATTTCTTGGCGTGCGGCATGCGAGTATCAGCTACAGGTAATTGAATGCTAGCCTTCACAACCTATGTCATTCAATGACCAGCCAAAATAGTCCTTGAATATTATTTAAGAACATACTTTGAGTCGGTTAAACAAACGATAGACATACCGCTTGTTGTAGCTTGCGACTGAAGATACGCCCATACACAACGACCAAAGAACCAACCACGCGATAGGAATCGAATTCGGGTCCCCGAGGTGCCAAGCAAGCACGCTATCGCTCGTCTACGGTGGCTCTTATGCCGCAGTACATAGCTAAAATGAACGTATTGCATCAGCAGTCATGGATAGTTGTCCAAAACCTGTCGGAGTGCTCATCGAACGTCAATTCTAAATGTCTGGTTTGTTAATCGCTCTCATAGCAATGCAATAAACAATACATATGCACTACCATCAGTCAGTATGCTTGTGTCCAACTTTTCTCGACTCCTTAGGAGCACGCCAACAAACCACGCTAATAATATGCACATCAGCGCACGGTAATGCCAATTTCCCTTAGACAAAACAGGTGCAGTAACGTGAATCCCGACGTTTCGTCGTATTATGACCCGATCTGCAGCCGCCACAGGGCCGTCGACGTTCCTGGTAAGGGCACGTTACGCACAAAACAACGAAATTTGTACAGAAACCTTGACCATACTCATGATGTTTGGCTCAATGCGGAGCAATTCAGCAATTTAATCGCCGACTGCTTCGCATGGCATTGATTCTCACAATGCGTAGAGTCTGTCGAGTTTCTACGCGGTAGCGTTAAGAAGCTCGTGTCGCAGAAAATCCAGCGATGGCGTCCGTGGCGAAAAAAAAAAAAATCAACCCGAACCACCCTGACCACGCAGGCCTCCCACCATGGCACAGATGCGTTAGTGAAGAAAATTGAATTTTGGAAATAAAATCCGTCAGAAAAATACGACTTAACTACAACCTACACACACGGTAGCTCGGAATGTTATTCGAATGCACTACAAAACATAACTCTCTTACGAGGAAATTCAAATAGAAACCCCCCTTTCATCACTTATAACATGCCAACAGCGGCGCGCCCGGGCAAAGCCACTTATATAGAGAAGGCATCGGCCTGGGTAGGCTACTTGTGTAAACATAATTCAGATGGCGCTCGCCTCCTCGACAGCGCCCCGCGGAGAGATATGTAGAGCATTATAGAGGAAACGCTTGTTCTAATGAACGTTCATGAGAAGGTGATGCGAACGGCGCCCGATAACTAATCGCGTTCCACTCCTAAAGGCGAAGATCAAGTGTCCTTCACTTTTTTAAAGCCGCTATTGTGCGCCTTCTAATAAAATCAGAGCTGTCTTTTGCGTGCTGATTTTCTCCTTGTGTCGTCTACATTTCCTCTGCCGTACCAAGATGCTCAACCAGTAACATCACGTACATTTATCCAGTCTTCTGTGGGAATAATAGCCATTTTCCGCGATTTTTACATGTCAGAACCTCGATCACGACGTTTTATGGGGACAGCATAGAAGTTAGTCATAGCTAAGTGCTCGCGTCTGCACTACTCCTTGGGCTGCTTATTCTTCCTTAATAGAGGGTCATGAACTAGCTAATTGGGGCATGATGAGGAAACACATTCCACGGATAGACGACGGAGTTGTTAACGTCTCAGCCGGGTCTTCTAGTCGAGCGCAGCGCGTGAAGTTCAGTACCTGAACACAAGTATAAGTTCTTTCTAAATGCCTTTATTTTATTTTTTTGCGAACAAGAGGTACTGCGCCGGTCGCCACGGGTTCTTCCATAAACATACTGGGTACATTGCCATATAGACGGAAAGAGCTGTCCACTAGACGATTATTGACGGGAAGCAGTGAGAATGTTAGCTGCAGTGCACTTTTTCCAACAATTACTTCTCATATCAAAACAGGATATCCGTAGTAGAAAAATCTACATTTCGGTGACTTGTGAGTGAAGCTGACTGTCCACTGTACATGCTCGAACCCCCTATACAGGAGCGAACGCAAGTAGCGTATTTGGGCGCAGCTGCCAGCTGTACCATTCTACCTTGGTCGAACGCGGAGGGAAAATGCAAGCAAAGGTAAAAAAAATTACAGCATATCCACGGAGTGAATGATGATGAGTGGGCGAAGCTCGGGAGGTTCATCGTAGATCGTGCCGAGTTCCGGATTAATTTAGTTAACGCGCACGCTACGAATCCTTATGGTTCAACTATGCACAAGTGAAATCTCCCACCGGCATTTTCTCAATCAAGAAACTCGCTAGGAGACGCTGCCTGCGCCAACGTTCTCTCTCGCGGGTGAGGGCGCGTTCTCCTTCTTTGCGAGCTGGTAGAGCGTTCCTCTAAGAGCGTTTCCATAGCCAACGCGCGCCTTTCGCTCTCTCTCTCTCTCTCACAAGACAGTAGAGGCACGCGCCGGGAGAGAGAGAGAGAGAGGCACGCGCCGGGAGGCACGCGCCGAGGGCGAGCGCGTGCCTCCCGGCACGCGGGTTACGCCTGACGACTGACGCCTGACCCCTGACGCCTGACGCCTGACGCGGGACAAGGTTAGACTAAGAGGAGCTTCGCCCCTAAAATTTACGGAGTTCTCCACTACGGCGTTCCTCTCTTTTCCACTCTTTCATTGCCCTTCATTCGCCCCCACGGACAATTAGCTCTGCTTCATAGAAGGACTGCAGAAAATAGCACCACTTTCTTAACCGAATCGCAGCCACGCGTTACGCTCATCAGGTCTCCGCTAACGCTATGTAGTCTTTAAAATTGTTTGATTAATAAGTTTCTTGGAGACGCTTTACCCTCTTCAAAGCGTGCTTGAGACTTTAGAAAAAACAAACAAACAAAAAAAACCCGGCAGGTTCCACGCCTTGTGGGAATCGATGCCATGCGAAGCAGTTGGGGAGAAAAGTGCCTGTGCCGGATTGTTTGACATTTAGCCGAGTGTTACGTGTATGGGGCGAGAAAACAAGCTTGCGGCCACCACAAACGCCCGTGTAGACCTGAAATGCACCATGCAGCGTTATACTGCAGCACATGGGATGAATACTGTCGAACTGTATCGATATACGGCTTCCTTAATATAGCGGATTAATATAGCCGATTAATATATTTCTCTTGGCCCCTCGTCTGCACCCATTTCAGAGAGGTAAACGGTCTCTATTGAAAATGACAGATTGACACTTCTAGTCCTAGTACGTACATAACCAGACAGCAGTGTAAATTTGTGTAATATCGCTTAAATTTCTGGACCATATGTCGCACTCGAAAACTGACACAACTCTGTGTTACCACAAGATTCATCTCTCTCGGGCGTTTTGAAAGGAATGATTATCACCCAACCATTCGGTTTTTCCCTTTCATCTACCATTCTCGCCTTGTGGGCTTCTGTAGAAATGATCCGTCACAAGAGCGCCAACTTTGCTTGAATTTCCATAGGAATTAAAGGCGGCTCGCGTACGCAAGCGGAACTCAAGCATCTTGCGCCTATTAAAGTAAAGCTCTCTAATTTCATTGTGCACTGATGTTATGTACGGGTAAGCACGAATACTTTCCAAGGTACAAGGGTCTAAGAGCGGCTCTTCGTGTCCTGCAACGATAAAAAGAATGCCATGAATGAGTCTTAACTGCCGACACTTGAAAGTCTGGCACCTTGAAGGGCGAATACCTCGATCTGTTGGCCTTGTGAGTCACGCCCTGGCACAGTCATACTACTGGCACTGCCAGGGTGGTGTTTCACGGCTAATTTCACGTAGCGGCGGGTGAAATCAGCTCTTCTGGCTTTAAAAACACAAAACAAGAAACATTTAGTCCAGTTGACTTGATTTTCGAGGTCTCTAGCTGTGGCCTGAGTGTTTTCAAGCGTTGAGGCTCTCGGTGACGTGATGAGGTAATATTTGTTTAGCTGGAACGTTTGGAGAAAGTGATGGCGTGCTAACTATACGCAAGATTTACTAGAGAAAAGGGGCGAAGTCTCAGCTGTGTGCCAAGATTTTGACAGGAGTGAATGTGTTAGTCGACAAGAAGTCGACGAACAGAAGAACTCGTGCTAAAAATACCGCGAAGGGCTGTCTTGTTTAAACCTAGGGCATACGGCTATCCATTTTCATAATCCTCTCCTTTTTTGTGTCAGATAAAATGGTAAGTAAATATAAAAAAAACATCAAGTCAAGCTGAAAATCGGTGTTCACGATATATTATGAAAGTAGTTAACAAGCGCTTGACATGCTTGCCGTGGCTCTTTTAGTTTGGGAAAGGAAGTGTGGTTCTGCCACTGGGCCTAAATCGACAATTGCGACGAGCATGAAATACAGTAGTGCTATTTAGGTTTGACTGCCCATTAAAGGAACCCTGATAAGGTTCCGAATAAAATTTTTTTACAAACTTGTTGAGCCGGTAGCGTAAGTCCTTAGGATCCTTAAGGCAGTGATTTAAGCAGTCCGTATGGAGAGTGTAGTTTGTTATAAGGCTTTAAACATGCGCACCACTACAGACTGTAGCGGTCTACCACATTGAGTTGTCACCCTCCCCTATTTTGAGATGCACTATTGTTTTTGGGACGTCGCTAGCGCAGACGATGTGACTGTATGTACTACTGACGTCGCTGAAGATAATTCTTCAAACTTAAATATTAACAAACGATGTTCCTAATGTTAGGAACAATGTTTTATTTGTTGTATTCAAATGCAGCAATAGACGGCGATAAAAAATGGGAGGACGCTTAAGCTTCACCTTTAAGAGTGGAACGCGACAGCTTTATCAGACCGAGAACATTAGTTAATCGAGAAATGAGCAGAGAACATTAATTAAAACCTGCGCATACTCTATATTAATCTCTCCGCGCGGCGCTACCGATGAGACAAGTGCCATCTGGACGATGCTTACGCAAGTAAGCTACCAAGCCAATGCCTCCTCCACACAGGCGGCGCTGCTGATTTTTTCAGCCAAGAACGCCGGCGCAGACATCGGATTTTCGGCGACGCGGGCTCCTTAGCGCTACTGCGCTAATACACCAATCGCAATGTACTGTTATGCTCGGGAACTTCAGGCTGACAGCGAGCGTCGCCTGCCTGTGTTGCAACGCGCTCCATGGTGGCGTGAAAGGCGCTATCAGTTTTGGTACCAAGTTTAGTTTTCTGTAGTACCATGAACCGCCATTCCTGCTTTGGGACTACAAATCTAGTGATTGGCGCGATGTCCAACTGCGGAATAGTGTGCCTGTGCTAGTAGAATGGCTCTCTGAGCATCGACACCACGATCGGCGCGTTTGCCGCCGTCACCTAACACCAGAACATTACCTCCACTATTCCTATATTTACGCTCACCGCTAATTGCTGACGGTTTGCCTCTGCTTGTACACGGGCTTCTAGGCCTTTGCAGTCGGCTTACGTGAAAAGATAATATGAAGGGCCAATGGCCTACAGTGGCACAGTGTACCTGTGTTCTCAGTGGTCGACCATACGCAGGAAACTGCAGGATAAATGGATAATGCCCCTTTTATAACGGGACGGTCACCTGTGAGCCGCGAAGCTCAATTTTTAATTCGGAGTAATGCTTTACCTACCTGAAATAACTTATTTTCTAGAAATCCTAACAGATTATGAGCTAAACTTTCTGCGTTTTACGTTATTACCTTGGTTTTCACGTTATGCCGCTTTTGTTCTCACTTTTCCACCCCCAATCCTCCAATCATCTCTTACTGCATTTTCTTCCGGAAATGTTCACCATTCGCGACTCTAAAATCCAGGGTTTATGTAGGCAAGTGCCCCAGCATACAATCGGGTGAATATACCTTCAAATTCAATTAAAACTTGCCCCGTCATATCGCTAGCCTTCACACAGCAAGTACATGCACCTTCCTTAATGTATCTCACTTCATGGCTATGCATTCTTAGGCAGAAAAACTGAGCTCGCTTCAAACAGTAAAACTATTGTATTTGAATTATAATAACTTGCTGCCCTTCTTATTTTGTCTTGACCTTTTCGTCAGCTCTAAGCTTGTTCTGCCCCCCCCCCCCCCCCCTATAACTGCTACCCAACAGCCGTTTGAATATTCACGGCATCTCGTAGCGCAAAGCTCAATGAAGGGCTGATGTGCTGCAGCAAGAAGTTGCTTAGTTGGGACACCTGGCCGTGTGTGAACCCTGTCACTTGGTGAAATTGTGGGGAGAAAATACAGTGCTAAGAAGGGTAATATCTGATCTCCCTAGCTCACGTGATACATCATCATCGTCATCATCATCAATACCACCACCACCACCACCACCATCATCATCATCATCAATAGCATCGTTGTCGTTGTCATAGACTGCGCTCACTTCCTTCCCCCTATACCAGGCTTGCCCTTTCTTGGTAGATTCAAATTTATAGCATATGTGCTAAAACAGCTTAACGTTGTCAAGCATATCCTCTGGTTCGTCATTACTTTAACGCCACTACGCTACGTACACTACGAGGACTTACATGCGTTTTCAGTGTGTATATAAATGTTTGTCTCTTGTTACTTTTCTTGTTCGAAACTTTTCATTGTGTGTATGTCGACATGATTTATTTTTTGGCTAATTGTTACTTTACGAAATGACCATAAGAAATTAGTTATTGTATAGCTTTGTTTAGTCTTTGTCTGAAACACATCTGAAAAAAAAAAACTACTTTGGACTCACCCTGGCATGTAGCTATGAGTCCTGTAAGTTTCTCCAAATTATGTGTAAAAAAAAGAAAGACTTAAAATTAAATTTAATTATATTCAATCTGTCACCCTAAATGACCATCGGCTATCTTCCCTCCTCATTACATACCCTGCCCATGCCAATTTCTTCTTGATTTTGAACAAGGTGTCATTAACACGCGTTTGTTCTTGGTACGATGTGGGTTGCATTAATTGTGGGGTGAACGCTTTACTAGAGTGGCAGACTATGGCCACTTACACAAATTCAAGAAACCGTTCCAGGAACCCTTTCAGATACCTCATGCAACTAGAACATTGGTCTGGTAATTTCAGTACGGAGCATGGCCGTGTCTGTGTACAGTGTACATAAACACACCAATAATTAATAAAATAACCGCGCGTTTAATACGCGAGAGAGAAGCAGGCAGGAGAAGCAGGGTAGCAATGGAGGGTAGCACAGTGGCCTCAGTCAAGTTAGTCAACTTGACTGAGGCCACTGTGCTACCCTGCACTGTACAAGGAGACTCCAAGAAAAGGAGAAAAAAGCACCGCCATATCCACAAAGTGAATGACGTTAGAGGAGCTTGCTGGGAGATGATCGAGTAACCCGCAAATCCTCCGTGCACATCTCCTACCATCATATATAGACGTGACAACGTTGTTATACGTCAGGTAGCGACCGCTGTTGGCGCTTGGCCGCGGCATCCCGCGCCCGCACTTCGGGGTTCTCTTGCCGCCGCTTCCGTTTTGCTTCTGCTTCGCGACCTGTGACCGCAGGGTCGGCTTGATGGCGCGCGCGCTTCGCTGGCCCGCAGCTCCGGGTTTGCTTGACGGCGATCCCTCTTCGCTCGTGCTTCGCTGGCCCGCAGCTCCGGGTTTGCTTGACGGCGAGCCCTGTACGCTTCTGCTTCGCTGGCCCGCAGCTCCGGGTTTGCTTGACGGCGAGCCCTCTTCGCTTCTGCTTCGCTGGCCCGCAGCTCCGGGTTTGCTTGACGGCGAGCCCTCTTCGCTTCTGCTTCATTGGCCCGCAGCTCCGGGTTTGCTTGACGGCGAGCCCTCTTTGCTTCGGCCTCCCAGGCTGTCACCGCAGGGCCTTGGCGGCGAGCCCGAGCTTCTGCTGCGTTGCGAGCCCGCCGCGCTGCTGCCTTGACTTGTACGGTGTTCATGCGGCCGAGCGGTAACGAAGAGTGTTCACTGCGTGAGCTCCCGGCGAAGCTAAAGTGGTGTGCGTCGCCTTGAGCGGCGCCGCCATCTAGTGAGCATTCTTGAAATCAGCGGAAAGCCGGCGCCTTGAGCGGCGTGTACACGCCGCCGCCGCCGCCGGACAAGGCGCGAGCACAAGAAGCTTGCCGAGCAAGCAGCTAAAACGAAGTTTGCAGTTTCCCTGAAAACGGACGTAGTGCAGCGTTTATCGTTCGGACAACCATAAGCGGTGCATACAGGGTGATGCATCTGAAGAAAAACAGCAGAGCCCGTGAATGTCTTATGCTATAATTATTTTTCTAAGAGAAAACTTAAGCCAGACTCGACGCCGGCCATATAATAAGAAAAAATGGCTTAGAAATGAAAAAAAAGTGGGTGAGAACGAAAAGCTGCGTGAATTCAGCTGCACAACCTTGATAACTTTGCACATCGCATACGCTTGAAGGCACTGTTCCAGAATCCTTTTTGGGAAGGTTTCTCATCTAACTGACCTAACGCGGTTTGGAAGGCAAGCCTTTTATCAAAGTGTGCTCAGGAGTCACAGATTGAAAGGTATATTATCCGCCATTGGTCGGAACTGGCCCTGTAAGCCCACCATTCCGATTAGGAATGAACAAGCATCGTTGAAGGACACTTCCTTTCACAGGCGATAAAGTAAAGTTTCTCACTGTCTAAGAAAACCAGGTAAAAACTGTTTCCTTATTTATGGGCCCATCACGTCTAGACGCTGTTTAGTGAAACGCGATGCATTGGTCTTCTTTATCGGGTTGCACGGGAAAGGCCGAAGCACCAACACTGCAGAAGCAACAATAGAAATACTGTGTCGTGGCCTCTGTCAGCCTCTTGGTAGTGTAATTGTATCTCTGACACATATCTCTGACGCGACGTCGAGCTGATAGCACTAATTCCAGAGCTCCGTTTATGTCGCAGAATGTTGTCCAGAAATTTCGTGCTCGATTCCTATACTGGGCTACGCTACGGAATGCGCAGAGGAAACAATACGCGTGAACGTGACTTCGCTGTTCGGTTGTCTTACTGAACGTGTTTAGAAGGTAACAGCTCATACAACCACGTTATTATAACTGACGTGAACAAATCCTTGGCGCACGGTTCTACGCAAGAGAAATAAAAAAATACACAGAGAGGAAGGTGAAGAGAATGTGGAGCTATCTGTTGGTCGCCCACTTTGTGTGCCACTATGTCCTCGTAATGCAATGTTGGGCTCACCTATAACACTGACCAGTGAAGGATTAAATAATTTGGCTGGCAACTAATCAAAATCCTTATCTTCTTAATTACTCGCCAGATAATAAGGCGCGCGTACCGCTGTGTTGGCTGGCAACTTGCCGCCCTAAATGTTTGATTCCTTGGGTGCGGACGCTTTTGAATTCTGCCCCCAAAGGGGACGGGGCAACAATGGGGAATTATGTAAACAGCGATCCCCGAGCTTAGCAGCCGAACTTCGTAACCAACGGGCGCGTGCAGTGAAACAGGTATCATCCTTTTATTTGACTCTTCGGTTTGGCACATAACATTGTGCCTGGCAGTGTGCACGAAAAAAAATCCACAGTTTTGACAGAATGGCGAAGCAATTATTCCAATAGCAACGCACTGGAATACTATAAAGTAATGAGAGTTTTTAGAGCCGATGTGCTTTGGCTTTCTCGTCCCCACCAGCTGTATTCTGTCCGGTGCTGACCTGTAGCGTGCCTCATACGCAGCTGCACATTATGCCTCCTTATGGACACGCGTGAGAGTGCGCGTTTCCTTCAGCGCGACTAACGTTTGTCGTGGCTATTCGAACGGCATTCAGTGAAACGCAAGGTGCGTGGAGCGACGATCAGTGCGCGCTGCTAGTGCGATCAGTGCGCGCTGCTCACGCAACCGAGCGCTTCGTGTAGATGAGGAGGCGCATCGTGAGATCTAGGCGGCGAGCACTTTGTGCCATCTCGTGATTGAAGTCTCAGTGGTAGTTAAGAGAGCGCTATCATGCTGACAGCTCCAAATTGTTTATATAAATTGCGTGCCACTTGTACTGCCGCTAAGACTCCTCCGTGGCATAGTTGTCTGAGGCGCTCGCCTCGGTACCTAGAGGGAATGCGTTCGAATTTCGCCTGGGACACCACGGGAATGTTTCTGTAAGGTGGATTTAATTGGGAGTATATGACGAAAGAAGGGAATGGGCCATGGGCTCGTTTATTTGTCAGAAAGAACTTCATTTTTTATTCATTCAGTTTATTTAATAGAAGAAACCTAATAAAGCCAAACAACTTCAGGTTGTTTAGGCTTCATTAAGTAGGCGTCATTAAGTTTGTCTATATACGGAGCATGTCGACGATCGATGGCAGTGACGGTGAAAACCCAGTTGCAAAGCCCCTGAAATTGCTATAGCAATGAAACCGTCATGTTTCAGCCCTGGGCCTGCTAATGTTTCCTAAAAGAGCAACAGTCCTATGGCAAATCGGCAAATGGCAGAATGGCAAATGGCAGAAAAAACGAGGATAGAGACAAGAAGACACAACACAGGCGCTGTCTTGTCTCTGTCCTCGTTTTTTTCTGCGCTATGCACCATACCGGTTTCGTATCACCAACTCGCCCAAGCTACCACTCTATCAACTTACAGCTAAGTTGTTAAGGGGAATTTACGACCTTTTATAGAGCTGGGAATGCGCTGTCACTATGAGATGCCAGTGCAACAGAACGTGTGAGCATCCAAAAGGTGCTTTGTAACTATTATTATCAGTGTTGTAGGCGTTGCCAAAAAGGTAAATAAATACGTTACTCCATACACTAGGAAAAAAAACAAAAAGAAACATGTTAGGACCCTACGCTGCCTATGAAGAAAGGTGACGATTTACAGTTAGCGCTACCGAAAAAAAATATATATATAAAGACGCGCGTTTCTTCTGACGTTACTCCATTGTCAGAAATTTCAATCATACGTCTTCGTTCCAGTAAGACACGTACAATAACAATCTTATAAAGCTAACATTATTATTTCTCGTAAAGCTTTTAGCCGAAACAACGATTTCACCCGAAGTACTGATAATATACATTGCAGAAATGTTGCCGGAACTTATCTGTATTACAAAGGCGTAAAGTTGCCTGTAGAGTTATATGTGATGGCGTCATTAAACACAAAATGTGACTTTAAAATGAGATTTCCCATGTTGTACATCATGAGGTTTTAAGAAACGCAGGGGTGTCATCGCCCTTGTAATTGGTGTGTAAGCACTTACATGTATGTTTTTCTGATTGCACGAGGACCAGTAACGTGCGGTTGGCCGCGGCAGCCGCCTATCCAAATGGTCGTTTCCTGGCATCATGGGAGTCGCAACCACCGTCGTTCAGAGCGCCAGTGTATTTTTTTTTTTTTGCAACATTGCTTCAGGTGCTCTACACTTTTTTTTATTCTGAAAAAGGGGTAGTGGATATAATTTAAATAAAAATTACGCGTGACCCTGCTATCGCAAACACCGATGACCCGCGGAGTTGGGGACTTGAAAAACGTGGCTTCTTCCTCGGGTGTCCTTACAGCCTCTCGCTTTCTCTCTCTCTCTCTCTCACTCAATTTTCCTTTCTGACGCGCATAGCAAGTTGCGTTATCTCTCCTTTGTGTGTGTTTGCTTCTCTCTCAGTTTCTCTTCCTTTCGCCCATAGCAAGTTGCGTTACAATCGTCGCTACAACGCAACCATGGTTCCCATAAACTCATGTTCTGCAAGCGTGGGTTATAGTTCAGCTCAATAAACTAAAGAAAAAAAAAACCAGGTGCATAGCCTGTTTCTGTTGTGAAAAACAAAGCATTAAAAATATTGTTCACGTAGTAGAGCAATTTGGTAACGTCTCAGGAGCAATGATGAACTGGTCAAAAATCTCGGGGCTGTGGTTCGGGTCGCTGGAGTCTAAGCCAACTCCGTTTGCTGGCATTGAGTGGACCGTTGTGCCACCAAAATATCTTGGTGTTCCACTTAACGCCTATAAGTCGAGCACGCAGTATTGGAAAGAAAGGATTCCGACCCTTGAACACTGCAAAATCCTTTGTACCACATAACTTTTCCATTTTCGGCAGAGCTGAAGCCTGCAACAAGTTTTTGGCCACGAGGTTTCTATGGCAGATGAGTTCTGCGAAAACCCGCAAGGTGGAGTAACGTTTATGAAAGGGGAAAATTAGCATCCACCCGTTTTGTAGCACAGGGCTACAAGGAAATCCGTACGTATTTCTCAGAAATGAAAGCTTCCTAGTTGCCGAAAAATTCGTCCTGGTCCGTGGTTCGAACCCGGGACCGACGCCTGACCGGGACGCTCGGACCAGGACGAATTTTCCGGCAACTAGGAAGCTTTCATTTCTGAGAAATGCGTACGGATTTCCTTGTAGCCCTGTGCTACAAAACGGGTGGATGCTAATTTTCCCTTTCATAAACGTTACTCCACCTTGCGGATTTCCGCAGAACTCATCTGCCATATATTCACGCCCATGTGCTTCGAGTTGTCGATGGATTCGCCCTCGCGCTGTCAATCGCTAGCCTCCTGGTTAGCTCAATTGGCAGAGCGAGCGCCCCGGGCGTTGGTCCCGCGTTCGAACCCCGGACCAGGACGAATTTTTCGGCAACTAGGATGCTTTCATTTCTGAGAAATCCGTATGGATTTCCTTGTGCTACAAAACGGGTGGATGCTAATTTTCCCTTTCATAAACGTTACTCCGCCTTGCGGATTTCCGCAGAACTCATATGCCATATATTCACGCTCATGTGCTTCGAGTTGTCGATGGATTAGCCCTCGCGCTGTCAATCGCTAGCCTCCTGGTTAGTTAAATCGGCAGAGCGAGCGCCCCTGTCAGGTGTTGGTCCCGGGTTCGAACCCCTAACCAGGACAAATTTTTCGGCCACTAGGAAGCTTTCATTTCTGAGAAATCCGTATGGATTTCCTTGTAGCCTTGTGCTACAAAACGGGTGGATGCTAATTTTCCCTTTCAGAAGAGTTTTCTATGGTTTTGAAGTGATCCACTGTGCTAGATGTCACATTCAACGCTTTCACCGCACATTCGCCACATTCATCTGGTCATCAAGTTATGAGCCCATGAGACGTGACAACCTTTTTGGACCGATTAGTGCAGGAGGGCTTGGTCTAGTACATCTGTATTTCTGGCAAACTTTATCTCGTTACTTCTTCTTCCGCGGCAGCTGTCACCCATTTACTCTATCTTTCTTGCAGGTCAATATCGTTAACACGCTACCTGACCTCGTCGTTTCATCTAATTATCCTTGGAGACCATGTATGTGGGGATTTTTGCGCGAAGTGTACTACTCTGTTCGTTTTTTTGAAAGTGCGATTTTCAAATGAAAATCGCGAACAGCTTTACAAAGATTTAATATACATGCTGTTCCCGCCACCACTGTACCACGAAGACTACTTCGGCTTGCCAGGGCACGTTGTTTTAAACAAAGTACGTAAAATGCCGTTGTCCCTATAAAAAGAAACATTTTTTTAGACTGCAATCTGAAACATTGCCCGTGAAAACGTGGCTACATTCAAGAGACGTTTTTGTGTCGCAAATTAATTGTCCCCTGTGTGACGTACCTGAAACGATTGAACATTGCTTTATTAGCTGCAGAGATGTCATTCTGTTTTGGGGTGTGCTTCAACGGGCACTTAAAAAAATCACAGCATATCCACGGGGTGAATGATGATGAGTGGGCGAAGCTCCGGAGGGAATCATCGGTAAACCGTGAATCTTTCGCGTAAATCGCCCAGTCGATCATCATGTAAAGGCGTGAGAAACACTGTATTCGTACGCTGGGATCTCGCGTTTAAGGGGGATATGCTGTGCTAGAGCCAGGCCTGCGCGGAACTGCAGGACAGTGACAGCGTAAGCAGGAGGAGCTACTTTCTTAGAGGCCACTTTAAACGCTTGAGGAAACTAGTGCAAGTAGAAGTGGTAGGTATCTCCTGCGCCATAACTTATCATTTTGCCAAGTAGGGAAGTACCCACTACGCCATAATTACCAGTGCCTCCGTAATGGGTTCAAAGCTACAAAGCACGCAGCTCTGTGTTCTTTCAAATGATGCCTCGACCTCGTTATACAATCCATTTTCGCGTCGTGTAGCGGTGTATTACTATTTTTCAACGTAACATTACGTTTGTTAATGCGATTCCGCGGGAGACATTATACCTGTTTAGGTCTTTTAGCGATAATTTTTCAACCACAGGCGTAGCTCAGTGGTAGAACGCTCGACTGCCACGCCGAGAGCCTGGGTTCGAATCCAGGCAGAGGACACACCTTTCGGAATTTTTTTTTATAAAAGTAGACGTGGCTACGTACATCACCAACAACGAACACCATGGGATGTACAGACCCACGCCCTAAGGAGCTTCGCCCCTAAAAAGACTTTCACGACACTTCTTACGGCATTCGATTTCTCGTGCCAAACTGTAGCAAAGCCGTTCCCTGTGACATGTTTCTACTCGTTGGAATGCATAGCCTTCGGAAAACGCGCATGCTGCAACGAAACGCTGAACCAATGACTTCATCAAGAAATCATTTCACTCGGATGGTCACTCAACTAAAGGACGTCCACGAAGAAATGCAAATCCAGCCAGTCTGGCACACGGTAGTGGTAAGGTGTTTATCCTTACCACCGTTCTAGTAGCACTTTAAGACAGAGTGTTCTCTAAGGTGCTCGCCTCAGAGATGTGTGTGGACTGCATAGTGCTTTCTGTCCGAGAGACTATTTCGATGTTAGGCTTGTTAACTCTCTGTGCTTTTCGGTTTCGTACACGTACGAATATTGTGTAAATAAATGCCATGAAAGAAGGAAAAGAAAAGTATAGCCTGGTGGTTATAACACTCGACTTCGGACCGTGGTTACCTGGGTTAGAGTCCCTCTTTGCCAGATTTTTTTGTTTTCTTTATTTGTTTACTTTTTCTCGCTCTCTGTATGTCTTGCTTTCTTTCTCTCTCTGCACTTCCTTTCCTGATTTCACTCTCTTTGCCGAAATCTGAGCGGTCACCGCGGCCACGGCTGAAGCTCAAGATTAAACAACTCCGCTGTGAAAAGTAACGAGTAATCTGAAACTTCACATTACCGAAAGCTGCTAACATGAGTAAGTCACCCTTCGCAGTTCCGAAATTGTAACGAGTACGTTATCAAGTTACCGAAAAAAAATGTATCGCGTTACCGCCAACACTGATTGTGATAAGTCGCTGCAAAAATTCCAATAGGCATGCTAAATTAAAGCTGGCAATTCGTATTTCACGTCGCGTCATACCATCTTCTCCGTTGGAGGTAAGTTCGCAGCTTGTACAGTGGCGTCTGTCTTGTCAGATGGCGTTGTGTGCAACGAGGCGTGAGCAGAAGCTCTAAAATAGCTGTTTCATCATGCAGGCGCGTGAACCAGGGCGTCGGTGAGAACGCGCACGTATCATCACTAAGAACCGCCAACAAATACTCGACTTCCGGAAGACGTGATAATTAGCTAAAACAGCATTCTTGTTTTTTAATTGATTGGTCGCTTAATCTGACACATATTGGCGAGAGAGATTTGTTAAAATTTTTATTGCAGTCACTTTCTTTCTGTTTTTTAAATGCGAAGCATTTTTTGGCGAACTCGAGCAACTTTGACCGTATCTATCTATCTATCTATCTATCTATCTATCTATCTATCTATCTATCTATCTATCTATCTATCTATCTATCTATCTATCTATCTATCTATCTATCTATCTATCTATCAGCCTACGTCTCGCTGCTCACATGGTCGTCTCGTTCAGCTGGTATGCACCAAAATATGTATGGGAGGGTATTAATGTATGATAAGCGTGAATGGCTGGTCTTTACATCACTAACATGGTATACTCGTCATGTACCTCACGATTAATGATACTGCAATAACGTGTAGCTCATACCCGTAGTGCTCGGCCTCGGTATGCGGGTATGCGTCACAGGTGTTTGAATATTATAGAGCCTATATGTCAAACAAAGACCAGTTAAATTTACGTATGAAAGATCGCGGCTGCGGCGATCGAAACCGCAACTTCAAGAGCCGCCTGAAGTTTTCGGAACCTCACACGGTGCTCTGTTTTCAGGATTGGCCCATATTTTTCTGTTCGCGGTTGCCACGAGACAGCCGTCTGAAAGAGCTCCGTTCTTAAAACAAGAAAGGAACACAGTTCGTCCAAACTTGCGATAGAAATGTATACATAACAAGCACATAGGCACACATACAACTTACCAAGCGGTAGGAAAGCATCGAACACAGGCCTTCGCGGTGCCAAGCAAGCACGCTACCACTAGGCTACACCCGTTCTTCCCACAAGGCATACAGAGTAAATAAACCTACTGCACCTGCATTGTAATGATGACGCTTGTATAACGTGAATTGCGCTTCTAATGTGTGGTAAACACTATCATAGCAATACATGTATGTTCACTTACCATTCGGTGTGCCTTTGTGCAACTTTTCTTGATCCTTTAAGAATATTTTCTCTATTTGCTCTGCAGTATGCACCCAGGGGTATATGCTCCCTCCTGTACCCAATGCACTCACCTCCAAGCCACCCTTCCCCACATTCTCCTCGAATGCCCGGCGGATCCTCCCCTGCTCTCGACGAGACACGGTTAGGCAGAAGATCGCCACTGATCGGGCTGCCCACGTCATGGAGCTCCACGAACTCATGAACGTGTATTGCAGTGGGACCGTGCGGGGACCCAGGGGTCCCCTGGTAATTAAAGTTCTTTCTCTCTCTTCACGAACAACGCTTATGATAGCACATAAATGCACAGAATAGTGGATTTTTCATCGACAAAACAGACGTCTGTGCTTTGGACACGTGAGTGACAACGTTACGTCGTACCATGAGCTACCATTCAGTTACCACGGCGCTGTCGACGTTTCTTGTCAGCCCACGTCAAGCATACTCATGAGTGTACTTAAGAGATAGGAAGACAGCCGAGTGCGTCAGGGAACATACAGGAGTAGCCGACATAATAATCGAATTTAAGAAGAAAAAATAGACATGGGAAGGTCATGCGATGAGAAGGCTATAGACAACCGATGGACAGTTAGAACGACGGAATGGATACCAAGAGAGGGCAAGCGCAGCCGTGGACGACAGAAAGTAAGATGGACTGACGAAATTAAGAAATTCGCAGACATCAAATGGAATCAGCTCGCGCAGAACAGGAAAGGATGGAGAGCATTGAGAGGGGCCTTCGCCCTGCAGTGCACATCAGATGAGTTGTTGTTGTTGTTGATGACGATGATGATTGTACTCACGCACTTTGCGCAGAGACCTTGATACTGCTCGTAACACTAGGCGGAATGCCAAAAAAATTTTTCATAGGTAATGTCCTCTCTGACTGCGTCGCATTGCGCTGATTCCTACAATGCGTGGGATCTTCAGGATTTCTTTCTTAAACACACTATTCTGTGTCGATTTCCTGCCCTATACATGCTAGGTGTTAATACGTTAATATCACTCGGAACACTATTTTGGCCATTCTAAACACGAGAATCAAGCGTCCGGTACGTATTCTTATAACGCAGTGACCGCTTCTGCAGGCATTGGCAAGAAACATACCATATTATTATCCTACATTGAGGCAGGCGCATGTGTTCTTATTTGCTATAGTAGCTGTTCAGGGCTCCAAGATCGCCGCATTCCACACATGACCCAACACAAGTTCATTTGCCAGCCATTTTCGTCTGATGACACGCGGGCAGTGAGACTGGCACCAGTGCGTGTTCGTAACTACCGACCTTTGCTGACTACCGCTGTCAGTTTCGACCGTTTTTCCTGTTGGAAGTCCCTGTTGATCACGGTATTTTTTTTTCTTTTGAGCAATACAGGGCGGCAGTAACTAACTTGGCCGTTCAAGGTAGAGCAACCACTTACCACGCGCTTTGTCTTCCAGGAAACTGCCCCGAAAATCTGCACTTTCTTTCAGCTAGGGGGTAGCCAGACAGGAAAGAAACCTTACAGGAAACGGAACACTAGTATGCTCTCGGCAAGACAAATCGTGGTTGCGTGTACAGTCTCCCAGTAACCTAAGGTAGCAACATTACTGAATGCTCTACATCTAGTATTACTGTTGCGACGGGTTCCAATGCGGACGTGAGAGTAACAGCGTAGATTACGCTCCCCTTCTGATTGAATGCATGCCGCCTTATGAAACCATTTGCCCGAATGGAGCGCTCTAAAGCACTTTAGCAGCCTCGTACGTGAAGCTGCCATATCGCCTCGTTCCGACTGTCGCTTTCGATATCCTCTACCACTGGCTGATATTCATTCGTCAACGTGCCCTATAGAGAGTTGCGGTATATGGGCAGCGAGCTTCTTCATTGCATCATTACCCGTCAACATTTCCTTAAAACAATGTTGCAACCAACAGACTATGCGTGGATTTCTTGTATTGCTCAATGTACATTGTAGACCCGTGTGAGAATTGCCACACACAGCGTTTGTCATCGTATTCATTCGTACGCTACGCAAAGGTGGAGTAAACGCTAAATGCGCGCGTCTGTGTATGATTTACCGTCCGCAAAAGCCTTTGACCGCTACGTACAACGCCGTACTGGGATGGCAGTCATATGTCATGCGATTTTTATTGAGACGTATCTATGGTGTTTACGGCGACATAACATCTAATGATTGATTTCTGGGGTATTACGTCCCATAACCACGCTATGATTATGACAGACGCCATAGTGGAGGGCTTCGGAAATTTCGAACACCTGGGGTTCTTTAACGTGTGCTAACATCGCACAGGATACGGGCCTCAACATTTCGCCTCCATCGAAATGCAGTCGCCGCGACCTAGTATGCCGCGACCAATGCCGCGACCTTCGGATCAGCAGAGCCGAGTACCATAGCCACTAGACCACCATGGCGGGGTCACACAACGTTTAAGGGTCAGGATCACTTCCACACTTCGCTTCGCTTCATGGTTCCCGTACTTACGGTAGAATGTGACGTACTCCAGGTGCGAAAGTTTCGTAAAGACAAAAGAGTCGAAAAATGGCGTCACCAATATCTCCGCTACGTCTTCCAGAAACAAACAGACCAAATTACTTTGAAAGTTAACATAAAAAATGGTTTCTTAACCTTGACAATACTGTTGGAAACATTGCCTTTGAGATGTCAACCTCTTAATGAAAGACGCCGAGATATTTGCGCGGGAGAGTGTTATTGAAAGGGACACGAAAGGGAATTGCGATCTTTTTTCTGGTATAAGTAGGTTAGATTTTCAGATTACCAGCAGCACCACTCTCACGCGGAGAAGACGCTTGGTAAACTAGAAAATGCGAAAGAAAATGCAAGTGGCTACACATACTCGTGGGTAGAGGCACTAGTACACGTGACGTTATAGATTTTTGACGTCATCTACTAAGTCCTACCTAACTATCTATGGGCGAAAGAGATAAGGAAATGCGTTCTGAGAAAGCCGGATACTTAACATGGCGTGTTTCAGACAATCTGACGGAGCCAATGGGACGAGAAAACGCAAGAAAAAGAAAGGAATAGGGTTTGTGACGTCATCTCCTCAAAGTGTTGGCGCGGGATTCGAAGATGAAGCTAAGCTGAAACTTTTATCTTGATTTTGTCTTGTAATATGGAGTATAAAAGGGTGATAGTAACGACAGTGCGTTTCCCCCAAATAATATATCTGTCTGAACCAGTATAGTGTTTCTCTTTAGTGTCCCTTAATCAACTAATATATCTGCATGATGTAAAACATCGCACACTACCAACAATCAACAATCCCGAATCCCAAACATCTTGAACTTGTATATAGTACTGCTGGTCCCAAACTCCATGCTCTTACAAACGATATCGTTTAGCTTTCTGGTATTTACTTAAATAGCACTGCAGCACTGCGAAATACATATTTTACACATTGTAATTTTTGTCACTCTTTGCGAACTACTTTTTCGTGCCTCAGGCATGCAAAAAGAGCAGTGAGGCTCCGTGGGTGGAGCTTATATTTATTCTTACGTTGTAACCTACTGTACAAAGCTTGCATCTCATGCGCGAAACGGAGATGGGTTGAATGCGTTGAAGCCACTAGGACGAGACGTAAAGAAAATGCAGGGTGTTTCAGCTAACGTGTGCCATGGTTTAAAAAAACAAAAAAAGCCAACATGCGCGTTACAAGGATGAAATATCTTAGCATTGTTTACTGTAGTCTTGAACATCACCGACTACTTTATCAATGAGCTCCCTTAAATAATTAATATTAGTTAATTAAGCAACTTTTGAACTCTTGCTTTGGATTCAAAATGTTCAATGGACAAATTGTAGAGCATATGAATTTTGCCCCGTTAACGTATTTTCATAACAACTGCAGTTATGGTTTTAATTTTTCCGGGCTTATAAGAAAGTGCGTGTGATTTGAAAATGTTCCACATGACTAGGCGCCTGCGCGCCCTGACATTAGCGCTCTTAAACAGTGTAGGGTAGCCAACCGGACGCCCTTCTGGTTAACCTCCCTGCCTTTCTGTTTTCCCCTTCCTCCTCCCTCCTCCTAAACAGGCTACGACAGAACGATTGATTATGCATGCGCGCAAACCGCACGCATAAACAAGCCGAGAGAGCGAAAGGTGCGACCACGTATTATCAGCTTCTCTTCTACCGTGTGCTGTACTTAAAGCACTGCACGGGCCGACTTTTTCCGGCCCGGGCCCGGCCCGGCCCGAAAGTGCCGTGCGCCGGCCCGCCCGAGCCCGGCCCGGTATTTTTAAATACGGCCCGTACCCGTCCCGGGCCCGAAGGTTTGGGCCCGGCCCGACCCGGCCCGGCCCGGCCCAATTCAACCAGTTATTCCTTGACCATAAACGAGGCACTGTCCAATCTTCTCTTATAGTGAAGATATCAGCCGCACTCAAGATAGTTTCTGGAGAGTGTTGTGAGAAATTATGACAGTGTCACGATTTGCACTGGTATATAATGTGTTTACCTTCGGTTAATTACGCCCGTAATACATTTGCGAAAGAATTGCAAGGGGACATATGAGGAGGCATAGCTGGCTGTCTCATGCACGCAGTGCTAACCATGTTCTGATTTCATTTCAAAGAACGACTACAACATACAACGCCCACATAAAGTGGAAAAACGGCGGACATTTATAATGGAGTTTACATGAATTGCTGGAACTATTGAGTAAATAGCGCAGAACTTATCCTGCAAACTTCGTTTCTTGCACAATGCAACGAGAGAGAGAAAAAAACGCGCTCTAACTACTCCTGGGAGGATTCGCCAGGCTGAGTAGCGTTATTAAACCTGTCGTTTCGACTCCTCGGTAGGCAACTGTCTCCAGCGTACGCTACGTTTTCGTGCTAAAAAGAAGAGAGTCCTCTCCCGCACCTTTGTTCGCCGAGTCACCGCCACTGCAGTGCCACAGATCTGTCAAAGGAAGCCACACACGTTAGCGAGCGAGATACCGTCCTCGCTGTTCGCTTTAGATGCCCATCTCGTCGCGTTTGTGTGACCGTCCTCGGTCTTTCAAAGTGTTGTACTTTAAATCAAGACCGGACTGAGGGCTTCCGAAATAACTGCTTATTAGAGCGCCGAACTGAACTAGCCGGTGGCTTCTTAAGCGCTCCCCGTCGAACGCGGCGGGTCAGGTGTCCGGAGCGCGATCCCACGCAATGACTGGAATCGGGAGAGTGGATTGCCGCCGAGGGCCGGAGGCCTCTGTGCGAACAGGGGAGCGAAGTCTGGCTATCTGTGGCTCGCACTTTGTGATCGCAGTCTTCCAGCTAGCGGCTGTGACGGTGGAGACGATGTGTGCCAGAAAGGAAAAAGCGGTGAATACGGTGGGAAAGAAAATGCGGAAAGTAGAGAAAAAGCAAACTTCTGAGAGGGGTAGCGCCCACGTAGAAGGACATTTCACGCGGATCAGGCATACTGTATTGCTTCAGTATAGGCTTCATTTCAGATGGTGTCAACTGTTCAGTCAACAAATTAAGTTACGTGTTCCATCATATGAATGAACTTGGGCACTTCTGATTTTGTTTCAACATAAAGGGTGTTAAGCATCTCAAGTGCGGCACAGAATACTCAGTCTATACCTCTGTATATAGCTTCCCCAAAATCTGCATTACCTACTATAATCATCTTATGTTCGCGCACGCACCGAGCTACGCGCGCCACGATTTTGGATCGTGGTACATTTAACACGCGACGGTGATACCGCAGCCGATAAAAGTCAACAAAAAAGTAGCGCACATCTCGCTCACCGACTTAGCGAATCTGCCTTACAAATTCTACTCGTGCCGGGGAAACCTTACTTGCTTACCACAAACATTAATTGACGTCATTGACGCTTGGTCAACGGAGCAGTGGGAACTCTACGAATTAGAGATGGTCGATTAAACTTTTTAATCGATTAATCGTTAATCGTTCGTCGATTGAGCCTTTCATCGATTAATAGCTTTCGATGTGACGTTTTAATCGATTAATCGATTAATCGACATTTTTATAGGTTCTTGAAAAATGATGTCTTGTTGTTCGAGAAGCGTTGCTTGTGTTCGATATCGACACAAGTATTTATCCGACGCGCTAGAGATCGTATGTGCACATTAGCGGCTGTGTGAAAATTCGGACTTTCGCCCACTGAACACAGGGAGCCTGTCGTCTTTGGATGATGTCAAGGATCGAAAATTCCGTGCGTGGCCATGATCCACGGACAATTCGGCAGCAGGTCGTATTTCCTCGAAGTCTGCCTACTAGAGCGAACCGAAATCGGAGGCACTTTTGGCGACCACACTGGTTGGAAAGTCGCACCGGAAACATGCAGTGTGGCCGAGGGTGCGGAAATTCCGAGAAAGGTAAAAAAAAAAAAAGAGGCGAGGACGAAAGGAAAGGTAAAGACGCTCGCTCTTGTAGGGACGGCAACATTTCTCGGTTTGTCCGTTATGTATTGTGGAAGCCGTCGGTAATACTATAACCATGAACTGGCGGGATGTCTTCCTTGAGGTCACTGACGCGAGATTGCACAGCAACATACTGGTCTCAAACAGGCCATCAATGCAGGCATCTGCGGGAAATAGAGTGACACGAGTTTTTCCTCCCGGCTAGAATAAGCGGCAGCTGTGCCAGTATACTGCAAATGTTTCACCTGCCGCCGACTTAACTCGGCGCTACTTAATCGCGCGTACAGCTCGAACTGTGAACGCTGTCTAATGTATCAGAGATTAGAACACACAGTATTTCGCGACTATGCTCCATTCGTGCCACAGCAATAGACGGCGGCCTCTAGGCTGGCTGACATGGGAGTACAAGCAATAGATGAAAACTGTATTTCACTCGAAATAGGCCGACCATACAGAATTACTAAATGCTACAACGCCATTTTTTCAACAGAAATGGACTGGATGCTAGACGTTCGGTATACCACTGCGCAAAGTTGCGGATTATTAAAGGGACTATTAAACTTAAATGCAGCAAAAGTGGCTTCTTTCCATTATGTGACTATTAGACCTTTTTCATAATCGTCGGGTTCGTTTGCCTGCACAGCATATTCGCCCAACGAATGACGGCCCCTGTCACGTTTCAAGTGGAGGCGAGGCCCCAGTTACACGTGCTGGGGTTTGACTATTATGAGTGTTTATGTCAAGAGAGCTGAGTCGACATTTTCGGCGCAATATCACGCTGTTTTGCAGAAGTGAATAGCTGCCATAAGTTGGAGTAACTGCATTGCAGGGAAGCTAGCATTACTGTTATCAAAGGGTATACAGGCGTTAAGGCAGACAGTTGGGATAGTTGGTATCAAGCGTAATGAAATATGATTACTAGCGTCCATGTCCCCTTTGCGCAAGCAGTCATGTCTTATTATGTATATACGGATCACTCATTCTTATCTCCATCATCATGCTTCGATCATCGCTCTTTTCCCCTGTTGCGTTGTCCCCAAAGTAGGGTAGAAGGCCGGGGCGTACTAGATCAGGCCACCCTCTCTACCTTCCAATAGATTATCTCTCTTTCTTTCATTGGTGACAAATAATCTTTAATTCACTGAGGAGTAAAATACAACGGCAATAAGAACTGAACCAGTCAAGAAATAAGCAGCGCATATTACAATGTGGCACTTACACAAGAAGCAAGTAAAATCTGGGAGTTAAATAAAATAAAACGGTGTTGGCGACAAAGATCTGGTCGAGTTCATTTCTATCTCTATGGGGTATGGCCGTCTGCGGCTCCGGGCTCCTTCTACTTGCGTAGAAATATGCGCTCGACATCTGCGTCTCGGCGTCGCGAGCCGCGCAATCATGCGCTCCGGCCAAGGGGCGGTGCTGGGGAGGGGGGTGCCGTAATCGATTAATCGAAGAGCTTTAATTGATTAATTCGATTAACTGAAAGTGGAAAATCGATGACGATTAATCGATTAACGGTGTACATTTAATCGATTAATCGATTATTCGTTCATCGATTTTACCATCCCTACTACGAATGGGAATGGCTGGGTGCCGGTGCTACGCACGTCCTGAGGTTTCACAGCAGCGGAGCTGCCACACGTTGTTTTCTTTTTTGACTAGAGGAGGAGCTCATGTCTCCCGTTTTGATGTGTGTTACTTAACCGCTAAAACCTAAAAGCGGCAGAAGTTTGAAGAAAGATGGAAGCTTGAAGGGATGAAAAATTCGTCCACACGGGGTGTCTCTGGACCCCTTAGATATTTAGGCGGTAAAGGGTGCCCATACACCCGCCTGTTACGAAGGGTACTGCAGTAAATCATCTTGATTATCACCTTCTTAGGTGCTTGCTCACTTCTGTCTCGGGAGCGCCTCCACGTTTTTGAGCGCCAAAAGAACACTTGTGCTCCGACGAATTAGGAAACTTATGAATTACTGACGAAGTGTGACGAAGACGAAGGTGGCCGTGAGAATCAGCAAAAACATACTCGATATGATATGAGCATCCGAGTTAAATGCTAGTTCTGATTTGCTAATTGCCAAATCATAAATATTTGCAACTGCCTTACTAGCACAAAAATCAGCAACATATGCGTGGATCGGCGAGCTTGTGACAAGAGTCACTTCGCTTCTTGCGCTTAAACTGCAGGAAAAGCAGCTCCTCAGGTATTAATGACTCACGAGTCTGGTTGACCAGTCTACAGAGTCACGAAGGCGGAAGCAGGCGTGGCGGGCATGCGAGCGTAGCTGCATACTCGAAATGTTTCCCATGATACCGATGAGTACATCTTATATGCACTAATCTGGACAGTGTACCGTTGCTTCGCACTTGCCGCAGTGCTGCCTGACTACCATTTCTTTTGATACACGGTACGCAACAACGTGTTTCACTCAATATAACGGCGGGAACTTATATGAGGCAGTTTCCCGAAATTACATGTAACATAGTGATGGAGGCATAATGCTAGACTTCTTGTATCGTGAGATTTCAGCGCACGCTAATGCACTTCAGTTGGTCTAAATTACCCGGAGCCTTCCACTACGGCGTCTCACATAGCCTGACTAGGTTCGGGACGTTAAATCCCAAAAAACAATAAAACCAAAAAGCATACACGCGCCATTACCGATACGTATGAGACCCGGGCCTGATTCGGGCCTGACCCAGGCCCGGGCCCGGCCCGGGCCCGAAGCTCGTGGGCCCGAGCCCGGCCCGGGCCCGATCCAACAATTACTAACCGGGCCTAGCCGGCCCGCGGGCCGGGCCGGGCCTGGGCTTTCGGGCCGGCCCGGGCCCGTGCAGTGCTCTAGCTGTACTGTCTGTCTGCATGCGTTATGGATCATTCGTTCGTAGCGTGTTCGAGGGCGCTAATGTCATGGCGCGCGAGTTCCTAGTCACATGGTGCTTTTTCGAATCTCGCGCACTTTCTCATGAAAGTCCGAAAAAAATTAAAACCACTGCGCCTGTTATTAAGAAAATACGTTGTCGGTACACTAATTAATATGCCCTACACGTTCTCCATTGAACATTTTGCGTTTAAAGCAAGAATTAAAAGGTTGGATAATTGATTATTGCTAATTACCGGGGCTGGTCAAGGCCATTGTCAAGGGGATGGTCAAGGCCATTGTAACCAAAGCTAAGATTGTTGGATCCTTGTAAAGCGCGAATTATTTTTTTTTAACCAGGGGGCAAGTTAACTGAAACACCCTGTATACATAATAAAGGAAGCACGGAAGACGGCAACGCAAGAGAGAAAACCACAGGACAAGGCTCTGTTTTGCGGTGCCCTGGGCATTGTTTTACCGTCTTTTGCGCAGCACTAATCTTAACCAACCGGCCCAGTCCCACATTCTATTGCAGAAAATGTATACACATGGAGCGCCATGTTGGTCTTGTCTTAACCTTTCGTCCATGCCTTTTAACAGCATTCTAACTTTCATCATGCTAAATCAACTCGCCCAATCAAGTGCCTTACACGTGTTGTAATTGCATGTGTACTGACTTTCACTTTCCTTCTGAAGCGTACGTTTATGTTAATTATCCTACCAGCCACACTCCACAACACAATCCTCTTGGCATCTAATAATAATAATAATAATAATAATAATAATAATAATAATAATAATAATAATAATAATAATAATAATAATAATAACTTGCACTGTCGGCGTCGGTACTCTGAGCGAGAGCTCACGACTACAGGTACAGTTCACAAGCACTGATCTGTGTATATCACACTGCCTCTATCACTAACTTTAAGAATGATGATCGTCATGCATAAGTTTGCCCTTGATTAACTAATGAACGCATCAAAGCCGATATTAAGATTCGGTTGCAAGAGCAAGACTTCTTGTGCAGTAGTTAAGAGTCGCGTCTTTCGGTAAAACTTACAGCGTGCAAGGTCGGTAATGACGTCAATAGCCGATGAGCACTCTGGCACCGCACCGAACGGCCGTAAACACACGGAAGGCTATCGATTGCTCTCTAGACAAGCATTATGCAAACCGACGCCCCACCATCGTCTACGCCGAACACACAATTGGATAGACTACGAAGTGAGACCAGACATGTAGCTGTATAGCACTTCTTGGCTGCCACAGATGCCAGATAGCCTTGGAAGGAAAGTTGGGCATCTCCGTCGCAGTAACGACCGTTCTTGATGAGAAAAAAAGGTGCTGAATATCCGTATACGGCGCCCTTTCAGAGAAAGTTGGCGGGCGAGAATTCAATCTCCGGCGATTCGATTCACCGGCTCCCACGGTGATCATGCCGTGTTTGGAGCAGTAAGGCATTGTGCCGAGTCGTTGAAGGAACTGTATCAACAACACTTTGCAGACGGTACTCTGTGCTCGCTTCTGCCTTCGTTGCTGGTGCCTTGATACGAAATTTAGGAGGCAGTACGTAACACTGTGCGCTACTCTGGCGGTGCACGGCGTAGTGGCGCGCACGCTATCGTCATCATTCCTTTTGTGCACTATGTCTTGCCAGACGAGGGATACAATTCTGGAGAGCGTCAAATTCACTATATTGTCAGATTTTGGGATGCCAGCTTTTTAAACCGTTCAGAACGGGCGTGGCAGCCATCTATGCGGTCAGTCCGTGCTGAAAAGAGAGCCAATTTGACCATATGGCGGGATGGGCAGAATAGTACCCCTGTGGCGAGGTCCATGGGCACTCAGAATGGCCGGCGCTCAGGATGGCCGGCTTTCCATGAGGCATAGCGCTTTATAAGTTGTATGTGCGTTGTAATGATGTGTTTTGCTGCTACCTATTGTGTGATAATAGTTAAATGCGCGTAGTTACAATGGAGGCCAATTTGCATGAATTGGGAGCGTCCTGGCTTTAAGGCTAAACAAGAAATTAGTAGAAATTGGACGAAAAACGTTTAGAGGGGCACATTGTGGCTAAACGTTATGGCTGTTGTGTCCCGGCAGGTTGTCCTGCAGACTCTCCTTTGATTGATAAGCGCTATCAGCTCTGCCCCAGATGTGATTGCTCCCCGTGGTCTTGACTCATTTTTTTAACTTTATAAGTAAATTTCGTAAAAGTCCTTGAAAACGTAAATTTGCTTCATTTATTCAATCTTTTTCGGCCATCAGCGAACGTAGCCATTATACCAAGTAGCAAGACTGGCTATCCGTCAGAGGGCTGCGTGTCGGACATCCCCTCGTGGATGGAACAAGAATCGTAGAAGCACCCTATTACGGTGCTTTCTGTTCAGATGCTGTAGTGAAATTTGGCAACGTGTTCAATTTTATCCACACTGGCTTTACTTCACTTCGCGTGAGAGTAATTAGGAACCGTATTTCACAGTGCAGTAGGGTACTTTACAAGCGCTATGTGTACAGGGTGTTTCAGTTATCTTCCCCAAGCTTTAAAAAAGTCCACTTGCGCGTTCCGAGACTATGTATTTTACAGCGTACGCTGTTATGAGATCACAACGGCCGCTTTTGGCGCCGTAGTTGTCCGCCGCCGCCGCCGCCGCCGCCGCCGCCGCCGCCGCCGGAGTCCGCAGCCACTATCGCGCTAATTTTAGAAAAAAAAAAAATAACCAGGACCGAGGAGGACTCGAATCCACGTCCCTCTGCGTGGCAGCCGAGCATGCTTGTTGGGCTTTGAACCCAAGTTGGGGTTCAACCCCAGCCTGGGTTCCCAAACAAGCACGCAGCTTCTGTTGGTGACACCACTCCAACAACCTAGCATTACCACTTGTGAACTTTGTGTTTTCGGCCATAGTTGTGGTACTAGCTGGTAATATTTCAGGACATTATGTGGTTGTAATTGTGGCTGTGGTATCATCGATGAAGACGAAACAGAACATTGAGCAGCCTTTATAGCACTTGGGCATGTTGTGCTCTCGGCCATGGCTCTGGTAGAAGATGGTGCTTCAGCCCATTATGTTGTTGTAATCGTGGCTCTGGTTTCATCCACGAAAATGAGACAGTAGAGGTTTGGGCAGCCCATATTGCAGAGGGTATTGTGGCACCTCAGTATACATCTCGCTATGCATTCAGCAGAAGAAGATTTCCTATTTCAAGCAACAAACTTTTCTTCAGCACAAAATATTTCAAGATATCATGTGTGTTATAGACGCCGGCTGTGGTTTCACTGACGAAGGCAAGAATGTGAAAGGAGGAGGAGGAGGTGACAGGAAAAGAAGAAAAGAAGGTTGAAAGAGAAGAATGAGCGAGCACGCAACAAAGTCAAGCTTACGCTGTCACTGTGCTGTCTACTCTACACAGCCCTGGCAATTTTTGCTTCAAACGCAGCAGAAGGCAGCACGTGGTTTGCACTTGCTCGTGCGCATGTCTACAGCAGCGGATATGTGGCAGCGTCTATTATATAAAAATATACTCGCATTGTGTTAATATATAAACCAATCGGGGCAGCTTAATTATTTTTTTTTGCTGGAGTGATTAATTGCCATATTATATATTATCGACAGTTAAATAATGCAATGGAACTTCCAAAGCGACTCTGCTTGACGCATCTACGAGGTTGAAATCGCCACAGTGCTGTCGACGTACCCGGAAAGCCCACGTTACACGAGTGTGCGCGATTTGCACAAATACGTAGATCCTGCTCGCAGAACTTGGCTCACTGCAAAACACTCCGCCATAAGCAAGTTTGTCGCCGACTGCTTCGAATCACATCGATTCCCACAATGCGTGTGATCTGCCGGAATTTTAACAGCGAAGCTGTTAACGCTAGAGGAGAAACGGCCGTCGTTGCAGAATATTCCGCGCTGTTGCCTAGCGATGTGTCTAGGAATTACTTGGTGGTGCCTAGGTTAGCCAGGGAGCATGTCGATACTATGTGGTAGACGATTGCATCAATAGCTAATCAATATTCGATAAATAATCGATAAAACTTAGGAATTGCCATGAATGACTTGGTGGTTCATATATATATATATATATATATATATATATATAGCTTGAATTTTGGTTGGTTGCCCTGCCACGGTGGTCTAGTGGCTATGGTACTCGGCTGCTGATCCGAGGGTCGCGGGATCGAATCCCGGCCACGGCGGCTGCATTTCGATGGAGGCGAAATGTTGAGGCCCGTGTGCTGTGCGACGTCAGTGCACGTTAAAGAACCCCAGGTGGTCGAAATTTCCGGAGCCTTCCACTACGACGTCTCTCATAATCAGAGCTGGTTTTGGGACGTTAAACCCCACACAACAACAATTTTCGTTGGTTGTGTTATCGCATGAGGCTAGACATGAGGATCGGTCAGCGTCGATGTGCCTTAAGCTGTGCGCTAGTTGTCGCAAACTTCCAAGTTTTGAAATTTTATTTCCAAATTTCGAGCTCTTTATGCCACATGAAAACTGCGGCGCAAAATATAGTGCGCTCAAAAAAGTTGAATGCAATGTCTTAATGTGTTCTGAGAACTGGTGTTGGGGGTCTTGATAGATAAAGGGACGTGCTTCTTTTATGTAGTACTTACAATTCCGAAATATGCTGGCATGGTTTATGGAACGGCGTGGTCTTCCAGGTGATAACACACACACACACACACACACACACACACACACACACACACACACACACACACACACACACACACACACACACATACATACATACATACACACGCGCGCGCGCGCGCTTTCGTATTTCGCCACGTGCCGCGGAGGTGCCGTAGGGCCAACCTCTAGCCGCATTGCAAATGCAGTGTCGGCTTCGGAATCTGACGCCGAAAAACAGGCAGACCTAAAGGTTGTGTGAAAAACAGACACGTACTGTGACACGTACCGCGTTAGAAACGTACTGTGTGAAAAACGGATATAAAACACGTGGGCCACATCGGAGAGTCTGTCTTTCGAATTTCATACTTGGTGTCGGCTATATACAGTGTGATCCGTAAATACATGTTTAATTTTACGTGCTTAAATCTCACGGCATATAAAATCTATAAGACGGGTCTGTTTTGTGCATTGGCCCGTACTGGTTGCTTGCGTTACATCATAAAGCTCGCTGAGGATGCCAAGCAAACGCAGACACCAGAATCGCTGGATCTTCAGAATGGTATAGCGATCATCTCTGCGGTATTGTCATGTGCTGCTCGGACACTAGCCAGCAGGTGACCATGCACCGTATTGCGTTGCACTGACACTGTGGTGGCTGCAGAGCTGTACTCTTAAAAGCCATGTGATGTCAACGGAACCATAATCGAATTCCTTCAAGGACACTAACGCGACACTGGCGAGGTTCGAGAGTGAGAAAGAAATCCTGCAGATACCATGCCTTTTGGGAATCGATGTGATGAGAAGGAGTCTGCGGGGAACTTGCCTGGACGGATTGTTCTTGCATTGTGCCAAGTCTCACAAGTAGAATGTACGTTTTTTTTTTCAAAGTGGGCAAGTAAAGTGCGTGCAACGTGGGCTTATAAGGTAAGTTGACTGCAACGTGGCGCTGAAGGGTCGCTCATAGTGCGACGTAACTTCCTTGTACAGACATCTGTCTTATCGAAGAGAAATACCAATCACTACGCGCTGATGTGTGTACGCTGAGCGTCGTTAGTTGACGTGTTCCTACAGGGTCGAGTAAAGTTGGATAAAAGCATGCTGAGTTACAGTATTATATAAATTCTGTTTATTACATCGCTATAAAAGCGGTTAAACACGTTGAAAACAGAAGTGACGTTATACAAGCCCCAACACCACGACTGCGGATGTAATACGTTGTTTTACAATATCTGCCGCTTAGTGAAAGCCGCCGTGGACGAGTGGTAGCGTGTCTACTTGGTACCTCGGGGGCCAGGACTCACTGTACGCTGCGTGGTTGGTTGCCTTCGTTCGTTCAGCAAGTTAGTTTGTACCTGCCTGCTTCTGAGTTGTCTACGTAGAAAACGGAAGCTACAACCAACAGAGTCTTTCTCTTGTTGAACCCACGCAAAGTATGTTTTCATCAAATTTCAATACTTATTTAGGCTTGTCCTTGATTGACATAGGCTGTGAAGGTAATATTAAATCCCATGTTGCTCAGATACGCGCATACTCCGGGTCGAGGACTGCGCGTATGGGCTACTCGTCATAGTATTATTGTTAAGCTTGAGGTACATCACAAGTATGTCTTGTCAGTGATGTCATCATCCATCAGTCATGTTTGTCATACATTCATATCCGTGCCTTAACACTTTTGGTGCATACCAAGTGAACGACGCGACGATCAGAAGAGCACCTAGATATAGATAGATAGATAGATAGATAGATAGATAGATAGATAGATAGATAGATAGATAGATAGATAGATAGATAGATAGATAGATAGATAGAAGGTGAAAATGGCTGTGGTTCGCCAAGGCATACTTTGCATTTAAAACAGATCTCGGTAACGCTGACATACTTGCATATTAACACCTGGGTCCCATCGTCACATTTACATTGGTGACTGTCAGACACGCCTAACCCGCTGCAGGTCTGTGGATCTCGTTGAGGAACATTTCCACTGCACTTCAGCCACGGCTATTCAGCTGGTCGCACTACGGAGAGCACTTCCATGTATTATAGATCAGAGATTTGACTGCTCGGTGATGTTCTTTGACTCACGAGGGGTGCTGCGAACTTACAATTAGCCCTGGACATTAGGTGTCTAGGCAATAATGCTCATGAAAATCACCACACTATTGTCAATATAGCTTAGCACTTAACTATACCTCCCATTTGGTTGCAAGAATTTGGGTTATCCAAGAATAGAACTTTCACATCAATGAAACGATCACTGAAAACGAATGAATAATTCTTTGCGGGCTAGTTGATACATGACTTTCAGAACTGGGTATTGTGCAGCACGAAAGAGAGACGGACAAGAAGGAACACAACAGACATACCTGCATCTATGTGCCTGTTTATAACGCTGAAGGCTCCCAACAGGGGGCTACTAAGAACAACCTTCGCCTACGCATGGAAGTTCTCGGTTTCATATAAAGAATACGAAAGCATGTTAGCTGGGACACTTTCATTATCTGTAGCTTGAGAGCCAGAAGCGCCGGCTTCTGCCGTACCGTCGATAGTCCACTGAGCTCCCAGGATGGGGGCGTCCGGTAGAACCCGCAGTGTGTTGGCTTGCCTGTCGCATATATTGTTAGGAATTTTATTTATTTATACGTTGCTTCGTGTTTTTGGATATTTACGCAACGTGAGGCTTCCATGTGGCCTGGCTTGTGTAAACAAATTTAGCAACCACGGGACAACCTTTGGGTCCCTTGCAGCTTGTCGCTAACGCTAGCGCATCCTGCTCTGTACCGGCGGTCGCCAGTGAAACTCGAGGGGATTTCTTGCGCACGTGATGAACTAATGTAGCGAACATTGATATACATGTTCCAAATGAGTAAGAACAAGAAGTGACTGAATTAGCTTGGCACAATGTCCCCATAACAATCTGTGGCATTTGCAAGCACCACCGTTTTAAATGTAACTGGCAAAGATAGCTGCTCCTACTTTCATTGCAATAGGAAGTCATGTCTGCGTTAGCATTGTACTATCGTGATTATTTAAAGTGACATGCATTTCCACTGAAACAGAGAGGGCGGTAGCTATTATGAAAAAGTTTGATCTTTATCATTGCGAAACATTTCACAGACTTGTGGGGCGCGTGATGGATGAAGAAAGTTTAATCAGGTCCTGCAGGGCGCCTCCCACGCCGAGACCATCAGGCCGCACCTGTCGGTCGCTTCGCGGGCCTTCTGGACGGCCGTTGGTTGGTCGGCAAAGTGTGGGCTGTGGAGAGCCGCCTGCCATTTGGCCGAGGTAGTGCCGTAGTTATTGTGCGCTTTTCTGCACTCCCAGAGCATGTGCGCTAGCGTGCCTGCGTCCCCGCATGTGGGGCAGGCGTCGTAGGGGAATACATCGTATAAAGTGCGTGTAAGGTGCCCAGATTAAGGTACGTCTTCAGTGCACTCGTCTACAATCTGGGAGATACACTCTTCGAGCAAAGTAAAAATATTTGGCAAGTTGGGTCGAGTAATGTAGAGACGACGAAGAAAGAAGGCACGTCTCACAGAAGGAGGATAATAATATTTGGTGTGGTTTTACGTGCCAAAACCAGGACAAAAGTACGGGACACTATGCTGTGTTTGTGAGGGGGGGGGGGGGGAGGGGAAGTCTTCGGAATAATATGAGCCACTTGGGTTTGCTGTGATTTTTTTTTCTGCATTTCGCCTTCATCTAAATCCGGCTGCTGTGGCTGGGAATTGAAGCTGGAGCGTAGCGATTCAGCGCCTTCACATGTAAGCCACTATACAGCGGGTACATCTACAGTAGCGTACAAGACGACAATGCGCTGCATTTCAGCGTGTATTTTTGTGATTATTGTTTGTAATGGTGAAGCAAGCTTGTTGCGGTTTTGAAAGAACAAACGTGAAGATGAGTTTACCCGGTAGAGCGATGACGGCGTCTCCTGCGACTCCTTCTCGATGGTAGTGCGGACTTCCTTGGTGACGCCCGTAAGGGGGTCCTTAATGTGCTCCACCGAACTCTTCACCTCGCGCATGGTGTCGGGACTCTTGTCCTGCATTGTGGACCCACACAAAAGTAGGGCAATCAGACTGACTGTCACACGAGTGCCATCGGGCAGCCCCTTTAGAGTGCCCAAAGTGAACGTGTGCATGTAAGTGCAGCGGCAAAGGCAGGCAGCTCTGTGCGTAGCCCTGCAACAAAGCTGCTAGACACCCACTAAATACTAATAGAGGCGGACTTATAGAGATACAGACAGCCTAGCAACACTACCACAGGCACACACACGTGTGTATCATCAACAAAATTTTTTGGCGGTACGCACACGCGCGCAAGTTTCTATAAAACATTTGCTAGAGCTCTCCCGTTTGTTATTGTCATAATTAAATATAAACACCAACCAATATCCTAGCTGGGCAGATCCGACGTTTCGAGGCCAGCCCGGCCTCTTCATCAGGGATGACTGGGGTCAGGTACCAGCTGCGTTATGTAGTCGTTGGTACGCCTTACTCAGTCCGAGTTGTAGAGATTGCTACCCAACCAATAGGCAATTTCCAACTCACAAGAGGCAGCACCTTACTATATCTTCGCACCTCAACTCAATATTAATGAAAAAAATATCACAGCAGCAAGCAGTACACGCTTGATTTTATAACTTGTTCAGTTTCGTTCACTATGTTCTTCATTGCCCGTCCTCATACATTTTTGTATTACGTATTTCTATGTCGATAAAGGTGCAGTCTTGTCTGCAAAGCTCTCGACTTGTTTACGTATTTAAATTTTTTTTACAGGACCGCGTGCGTCGCAGAGTGTGGTTTCACCTTCTCATGCGACTTTCTCTAGTCGTGTGCAGGACTTCAAAAATGTTCGTGATATTTGACTGTCTCGAGAGCTTTGTAGTATGTTTTGCGCTTTTCCTACTGTGTTACTTGCACTGTGAAAAGGAGTAGCCGGTGTTAATAAAGGCGTTAACCAAAGACATCAACCTCTTCTTTATTTTGTATCAATAAACAAAGAACTCCCGCTAATTTTATTGACAGGACGTGAAGGACATGTTTGTGCTACTTCTGTCATGAAAAGTTAGTTTCACAAATGTGGCAATATCGCTTGTTTGAGGAGGCGTTGACCACGACGCTTCACAAGTTGAATCAAGTTTGACCAACATGTTATTTTGCGGAGAAAGGTTACCTTCAACGTCCAAAATTAGTGCAAGAACTCACAGACGCAGACCGTAATGTACAACCAGCCAGTGAACTGGGCATATAAACCGAGGAATTGAAATAGTGAACGCAGCATCATGTCAATCACATGCAGCACAATGTTAATCACAGCAGGGTTTTATCCAGAATTTGAATGGGGGCGTGGTACCAAAACGCCGGGAGTGGTGGTGGTGGGGGGATGTTGCTGGTTAGCTGGAATAATTTTGGGGGGTCTGGTGACAACTACCTGGGTGTGGGGCCGGATGGTAGAAGAATGGAGTGTTGGGGGTCTGTGCATAAACGACGCTCTCCTACCGCAGCTACGCTTAGATGACCGTTCATTTCCCGTATTACTGCACTTATTCAGGCTTTCCCGAGAAGTCTTCGTTACCTTAGTTTTATAAGATGTGAGGAGAAGCGAAAGTAAGAATGAAAAGTTCCGAGGGAATCAATAAGATTTTGATCTAGTACCGTAAGTACCGCGCACACAGTATATGCGTTAAAGACAGTTCCACCCTTTCGTCATTTCTGTAGTACGCTACTTGCCTTACCTGAAACTATTGCTCTGCATTGCATAAACGTGCACTTCGAATGCAAGGACACGAAGACATGGTGCATACTTCGCAATAAGTATGCATGAAGATATAGCTACTGTTTGCCGTGTCTGCTGTTGCTCGTATAGCGTAACTCAAGGTTATTTAGTGGCCTCTCAACTTTTTCGGCCATCATGAGCTTGAGGTAGTACACTTATGATTTCTTTCATAACTCATCACTTAAGCCTTTCCGTCATTTCGGTGGAGGGCGCAATATAACGCGCATTTTAATATCTGCCCTTCTATGTTTCATGAAACAGTGTTTCTTGTTCCGCATGATCAAATAAAGAATTGAGGACAACAGATAGTGCCAGATTCACATAGTTCGTATTTGTATTTGACATTCCACCTTTAATTATATGCTGTGTTGCAGCTGGACTTGGTTTGTTATTACGCGTAACTGAAGCTCACAGGCAGCCTAATGAACACCCGTTCTAGATCAGAAGGTATCAACACTGTTGCATGCATGCTTATTCAAAAGGAACATTTCTCTCTATGCCTATGGCATATTGATGCCTTATATGGAGTCAAGTTAACCTAAGGGGAATTTCACGAGTCTGGCTTTCACTGAGCGGTATCGGTTCGGGCTAGTTGGTACTGCGTGTCACCCTGCCGCGGTGGTCTGGTGACTATGCTACTCGGCTGCCGATCTGACGGTCGCGGGATCAAATCCCGGCCGACGCGGCTGCGTTTACATGGGGGCGAAATGCTGAGGCCCGTCTACTGTGGGATGCCAGTGCACAGTAAAAGACCCCAGGTTGTCGAAATTTCCGGAGCCCTCCACTATGGCGTCTCTCATAATCATAGCCTGGTTTTGGGACGTTAAACCCCAGAAATTGATCAGCTGCGTGTCTTTTAAGGAATTGGCTTTTTTTTTTGGGGGGGGGGGGGAGGTGGAGGATTCGCACATGCGGTGGCCACCTTTTGCTGCAGTTAGTTAAGATACGTGTTACTTTAAAGCAAAAAACGAAGAACAGAATACGAAATACGTCGTTTTAAACGAAGATGCTTTTTGTTGTGATTGCCATGTTAATCTCTCTTTATGGTTTTTTTTTTTAGTTTGTTTAGGACTGTGTCCTCACGTGTTCAGTTAAACAAGTTGCCTTTGTCATCGTGCTCTGGCGTCTATATATACATCTTGCTTCGATTCACGATAAAGCTCAGTTGAGAGGTAGCGCTCGTTCTTGTCTTCAGTCGTCCTTGTTCGTTTTGCGCACTGCAATGCTAAAGATCTGCTGTTGTCTCTGATGCCGCAGTTATTGTCAGTTTGCAGTTGCCCTCGCGAATATTATACTCCCTTTTGCGACTGACTGATCAAAAACAGATGATGCAATCAGTCACGCACATGGGTATGTTTTTCGAACATAAGCCATGAGTTCTAGTGGCTATGAACAGTTTAAATAATGACTTCGAACAGCGCACTCTAAAAGCATATGCGCGATTTCACAGAATCTTCGGGTGCCCAGACGACACCCAGTCAATCACAAAACAATCTGATGTACGAACGCTTTTGTGAGAACGAAAACTGATTATTCCTACTGTCCACGTTCTCACACAACTGACCAAATTAAGTAACAGATTGGCTTTTCTCTATGCACGTGCGCCAATAGGTTTCTGCTCAAACCTACATAGGCGCAGATTTTTTAACAATGTCAATAAGTGCACGAATAGTCGCAATAGAAGTCTTAAAATGTTCGTAAGAAGCAACGGATTCTTTTGTCTAATAAGTAGAATCATTTAGTTAAGACGAGTGCCAGCCACTTCGAAAGAAAAGACGTAGGAGAAAAGACAAAATGCCGCATTTTAAACGAAAATGCGTTTAGTGAAATATCGATCGCTTATTTAAGATTTTATCACCTGCCAGATGATAACATACTCATGTGAGCTGTTAAAAAAATCTTTCAGAGGTTTCAGGTATTAGGTTAGTACTGCTATTTAATTGAATAGTTGATTTCAGAAAACGATCTGCTCGTTCTCATATTCGTGATTTTCGTCCATGCTACACTAACATACGGCAATACACAATCCTTTTCCGCAAAATGGAGCGAGAAAAATTTAGACGACGGTTAGAAGAGAAGGATGCAAGCAGGGGTGTTAACGAGAAAAGTCTTTGGTTGTGAACACTAAGCTGAAGGAGGAAATTCGGTGAAGAGAAAAGAAGCAGAGAGCATATTCATGGTTATAAGGTAAGGTTATAAAGTAAGGCTCTATGGAGAGTTGGACGAGCTAACTCTCGCTCATATATGCCTACGCGTGAAACTTTTTTAAAAAAGGAATGATCGTGAGATATTGGCAGAGTGCAGGAAAGGGCAAGTGCAATGCCCTCGTGGCATATTTGCAAGCACCCTTCAAGTGTCACCTGAAAGGGCACGAATGGCCTCGGTATGTTCCCCAGGTCACTGAGCGGTCCCTTCAGGCTCGGGCCGGTCCTCGGAAGAGCGCTCGTACTGGTCAGCAGGCCCTTCGAAAAGGCGCTACTTCCGGTCGGAGAGATCTTCGGAAAGAATGAGCTTCCGGTCGGTGCTGTCCAAACTGGAGCCGCTGCGGCGGCGGCTTGCGTTTCGGTCTTTGGGTGCGGGTTGTCTTTCGGCTTGTTCTCGTTCTCCTTGTTCTGCTCGTATGCCCTGCACAGGTGACATCCGGATAAGGGACTTCCACTCAGCGCTTCCATTCAACGCAGGGAGCAAGAGAAAGCGCTACAAGTGTCTCTGCTATGCTGCTGTTCTGTCTGGTTTTATGGTCTCTGACACAGAAAATTGCTCGCGTTACGATTTTTCTTGAGTTTAGCACAGGCATCCTGCCTGAGGACAAGGGAGCTTGTGTTGCGATATACGTTGGCGCTCAAGATTAAGTGACATTACTGAGAGAAGCAAAGTATTGGGTGGTGTACTAAACAAGTAATCATATTGTAGGCGTGTAGCATATGAACCACGTGAATGCATTCTGCAGGTTGACAGATGCGTGTCTCAGGATTGACTGTCCAGGTTATCGCTCGTTCACCATTTAAGCAAGGATAGCTCACGTTATAAAGTACCATGCAAAGTGAATTCCTTCACCGGCAGCATAGCTTAAATATTTTAAGAACGGAACAGTATATGTATAAAACATATAACGTGGGAGCTGTTCCATCCGGTATAATTTCTCTACATATCCAAGTGGACAACTAATATATACAGCCCGCACATATACACGTTTCGCGCATGTTGTCTGCTTTGTTCGGCGCGTTCGGTGCAGTCGCGCTCTTTCTCTTGGGTGACCTGATTAGAAATGGTTTGTGAAGTTCCAACCGAGCGAAACGAGTTGTAAATAAATAAATAAATAAATAAATAAATAAATAAATAAATAAATAAATAAATAAATAAATTTATTTATTTATTTATTTATTTATTTATTTATTTATTAGTCAATCCGCACATCCATAACAATGTTGCCCATTCTTAATTAGGGGCAAGCGGCTACCTAACTAGTCTAAAATGGATAGTGAACATTCGCACCTGCACGCGTTTGTTTTCAATTCTTGTCAAGAAAGAGCGTAAGTTGAAATTCTCGTCTGACTTATGTGCTTGTTAATTTACACCAGCGCGTTCTCTCGGTACCTCAAAATAGGTCTGAGCGCACTGAGCATCTCTACCGTTTACTCTTTTTCCTACTTTGCATTTTATACGGCACAAAAACTATGAGCAGAGAGGCAAGCACTTTTCCATCAGCTTTCTTTTTAGCCTTTTATTATGACGGATACGGCTCTCCTGTGTCACCCTGCTGTAATGGGGATAATAAATTTGTATAAAAATAAGTGCAACACGCGCAGTCCTTCTTGCAAGTGCTTCATTTTGCAATGTAAGAAGACGTTACGTTCCTTGAGGAGACATAGTATGCGAATGCTTGCTCTCATGACCTGTTAGATCTGTTAGGTGTGTGGTAGTCATGCAAGAAAGTTGGGTTGGTCCGCTATAAGTGGAATGGAGAGGGTACTGGCGCCAGATTAAGGCAGCAAGGAGCAGGACGAACGCCGAATTCGCATCCGTTCGCATGAAGACAGCGAAGCTTTTGAAAAGATTGAAGTGGCAGATTCAGGCTCACGGAAGGAAAAATTGGCATCCACTTGTTTGCAGCACAAAGCTACAAGGAAATCCATAATGGTTTCTCAGAAATGAAAGCCTCAAACGTGACAAAGAATTTATCCTGGTCTAGAGAAGAATAAGTGGCAGTATAGATGGTAGCTTATTATTGTGATGAAAGAGGTACAAAGAGAAGGGAAGTTTCCCGCTCCGTTGCAACGTTTTTACGCCGCCTGTGACCGGGTCGCATTCACTTTGCCATAGTGGTTCCCTATTGTAATGTCTGTCATATAACGATACGTGCAACTCGGAGTCGTGAGAGACCAAAGAAGCAGTTAACCACTGTATGATGACCAGACCACATAAAAATCACATTACTCATGACATTCCAGAAGCAACAACTCTTGGCAGAACACGTTGCAGGGCTAGTTGGTCTTGCATTCTTCTCTTGGAGGCGCGGAAATCGATTAAGGTGTTTATACATCGCTATCTCGACAGATCTGTGCGGCCGTTAGGGGTCCTAATGTAATGTCAGTGTTGCTGCAATTAGTGATTCTTGCTGTTCCTTTCTGTTTCTGTTTTCACGTCCTTGTCTCTTTCTCCAATGCTTGACAAACGGTACCTGTGTCTGGTTAACCTCCCTGTCTTTCCTTCATTCTCCTATCCCTCGCAACAATGCCCTTACGCCGTGTTAGGTGCATTATGTGGACGTGAAATACCTCCCTCCCTTCCCCCCCCCCCCCCCCTTTTTTTTTTGTCCTAAACCAATGCGTGAACTGCTTGGCGTGCCAACGAAAGGTGCTGCTTCACTAGTCGTCGACTCATCGCTTCTTTAACAAAATGTGGCAGTAATTTGCGAGGTTCGATCTGCTTAAATTTGAATATTGTTTTAAGCGATTAGGTACGAAAGTTCTAAAAGAAGCATATTATCTTCGACAACGAACAAAAAAAAAAGAGAACATTGGCACCGGATATTTTTAGTTTTGGTGGTGATGCCTGATATCGCACACTAAAGCTGTAACGTGAAGGCAACGCATAAAAAATGAACATAGCAGAGACCTTCGATAACTCTTTTTGCATATTATAATAAAAGGTTGCACGAACACCATATAAAGATAAACTTTAGAAGAGCACACTGCTTCTGACATAATGGTAACTCTTTAGTCGAAGTTGTGCTAAGAGAGAGAGAGAGAGTGAGAGAGAGAAAACATAGGTTAAAAGCAAGCGAACAGTACTTGTTCAAGAAGTGCATTGAGCACAGATGCGTCCCTGTAAAATGATTCGCGACTAGCGACCTTGTTTGAACAATGTGTTAGAACTGATGCAATGAAATCCTCAGAATTTTGACGAAGCTTCACGGTGTTGTAAGGGCTCCCTGGCACAAGTATCGACGGAGGATGCTACGGTTATGTGCATATAAGCGTCTTCCACGTAATACGCGCATACGACGGGAACAACAGCGCGCACGATAACGGCATGTTTTATTGTTGATTTTGCCGAGTGACACTTGTCTTTTGCGCAGAACTCCCCCCCCCCCCCCCCCCAATCCCCGCTCACCTCCGACATAAAGGCATGTTACCGTTACTAGGTGCGTTATGAAATACAAACGAAAAAGTAAAATATAAACTCTTCGAAAAAAGACATGTTAAGAGTTGTATACCTTAGATATGATATCAGATAGGCACTTTATATTAAAGGGGCATTTAACCATCAGAATAATTAACAAAAATGGATTGATGAAAATTAAAATCAGTGTAGCTTATACCCGAGCCGGATATGAGGGAAGTATACCGTAGCTGATCGTCGAAAGGAATGAATGGCTTTTGTTTTCCTGCGCATGCGTGTGCCTGTCCGCGGTTGCCCGCGCAAACTTCTTTTCTTGTGGCTTTTTTGTCAGCCTGCACCTGCGCGCTGGCGGCTGTGCACCTTTGCCCACGCCCCTATCTTTCAGACTTGCGCGCGTTTGTTTGCTTTCCTTCTCTCTCTCGTCTCGCTCTGCGGCGCCCTCTCGGTCACGCAACAGGGTTGAGAATAAAGATTTAGTTCCTTACCAGACACCGTCGTTGTAGGTTCTGCGTACACGTGCTCTACGTACATAAAGTGACACAAAGGTCACTACACCATCGAGGAGCGATGTCACCAAGTCAAGGTTTAGGGGCGCCTACATGTTGTTATTCTGTAGTTCAGCAGGGGAAAACGTAAAAAAAAATGGTGATTTTCCGCCTCGCGAAAATTACTGACACATTTAAATCTACGTGTTTGCGAAGTTTCGCACTGTAACACCTATCCCAGCGGCCATTTCTTCTTAGTCCTGCCAATTGTGGCCATTTTATAATGTTAAATACTTTTCTTGTGCTTCCTTGTGAACACAACAAAAGTAAGATGAGAACTCAATGCATTTCCACGACAGAAGAGGCCTATGGATATGGCGGTGGTGACTAACCTGCGCACTTCGATGACCAACTCGGGGCAGCCCGACTCAACAATAGCCATGGCTTCATCGTGGCTCAGGTTGTCACACGGCTGCCCGTTGATGCACATCAGCTGGTCGCCTTCGAGAAGCACTTGGTAGGCTTTACTCTTGCGCCGAGTCTGCGTGGAGAAGAGAAAAATCTGCTGGTGAGCGCAAGGCGAACATGCACTGCGGTAATGCTTCCCTTCATGGTCGAGGAAATAATCTTTTTTTTTTTTTCCGTGCTTCACTTTGTTTTTCCCCTTTGGCTTCTGCGCACATATGTGCTGCTCGTATTTCTGGCGAGCGTTTCTACACAGCTCACTACTTCTGAACTTAAGATGAACGTCGCGAAGACGGAAAGGGAGAAGCGCTCGTCGTGCACTTGAAGGGCTACGGAGCCCATGGGCTGCCTGCTGAAAGCGCGGAGACGCTTCCTTGGTCATGCGGTCTCCCAGCGATCGGCAGACAGTTAATAAAACCCTATGTGACTTCCTCGTGCAGTTCGGCATCGCCAGCCGGCTGCACACTACGCGACATAGCAGTGCCGCGGTAGGAGGAAGGCCGATCCTCACTTGTCATCTGCCTGTCGTTTCCTCTCGTGTCCTCTTTGCATGCCGTGCCATGCTACAGGCTACCTCTTGAAGAGGTCACCCCACAAACAAACTATGAGACATTATGTGTAACTCTGTGCATATGCAAATAGACCACCTATATTTCTCTCCATGTCTCCCTCTATTCTTTCTTCTCCCCCATTGCCCACTTCTGACCACCGTACAGATGTCGGCTGCTTACGCAAAGCAGTTACAATGTGCTTAGAAGCGAAATTTCCTTTTCATTCCCTCCTACGTATGCATTTCACTGAGGAAACAACCACTTAAACAGCCACAATTTTATTTCTCTCGCACCCATTTTTGCGCTGTTATATATTAGTTCAAACGTACCAAGAAGCCTAGCTTAGCCCTTCACTGCAAATCACTTTTCAGTCTTGACCCAGAATATCCTTAAACAAGAGCGCAACTGCGCTTCAAGCTTGAGTACATAGGTTCGAACATTGCGGTAGTGGAGGGTCTTCAATGGCTGCTCCGTAACTGACAACTTGAATAACACTATTTTTCCGATAGAACTCTAGTATATGCAAGAGTGTAGAAAGTGCTTCCGCAATCAGAAAAAAAAAAGAGAGAGATCGAAAGGGACGATGCTTCAGGGACAATGCTTCAGGGACAATGCTTCACGGACAATGCTTCACGGACAAGCTTCTCCATACTTACGGAGAAGCTTCACGACACCGTCAGTTATTGCTACTATTTTGTCATTTAGGGCCAAATTGCAGCGAAGGGCGCGAGGACACAACATGGCTATTTAGTTTTGATGTAAACGCCAGTTAGGTCTTTACATTTTTCTTTTTTATGTGGTATGCTCTCCTGCGAGCACGGCACTTAACCACTCTCGCCCTTATGGCCTGCAAACGAGAACCAACCGTCGAAACTTCTTCCACGTAAAGAAGTTTTCCTGGAGGGCTGAACCGTTAACTTTAGTCATTACGACATCGACGGTAAAGAGCGCCCTGTCGTACGTATCGCCTCCCTCTGCTCTGCGAACTTTTTTTATCTTTTTTTTAGCATGTAGCAAGTTCAGAATATACATGACCGAACGACTGTCGTTCCCGCACGAAGCCTGTCATTAAAGGGTTGTTACGAGCTGGAATGTAACCACGGAGTGGAACAACCAGTAAAACGGCGGTAACGTTAAGCGATGTCAGGGCTTTCAGCGATGGCGTGCTGCTTCACTACCCCGCATTCGCTAGTGCTGTCGTGCAAGCGCATGTGCTGTGGTGAGCCCAATAAGTAAACAGCAAGCATGCAATACAAGAGGAGCTGAAGGAGTGGTTACCACGTAGAAAGCACGCAGTCGTGTCGGACCTTTCTTGATGTATTAAAATGAAAGAGAGCTGCACATGAATAGGAAATAGAAGGCAACAGCCCTGTAAGGTAGAAAACTTTACGTAGCATGAAAAATTACGTGACTTGAGAAAGAGAGAAAAAGACACGTTTATAGGGATAAATATTCTGAGAGGTTGTTATAAATGAAAGTTGTGACCTGCTACTTAGGTTCGCGACTTAGGGAAAAGGGAGTAAAATAGAAAGAGCGAAAAACGGGTTGCTCATGAAGATAAGAATGGACTGGAGGGCAGTGGACTTAATCATCATGGCATCTTCAATCTCCCAGTTTAGGCCAGTGTTGTGAACTAATTTATTGAAATCCTTTAGAACATAGTGAGATTTCAGTTTGCAAGGGCTGCGAAAAATATGCGATTACTAATGGCAAATTTTACAAAACAGTGTCCTGATCTGTATAATGATGGATCTTTTTTGTTGTTTTCTTAGAATGTCTATGCGTTACCATTATGTCGTTCGCCCTGACGTTACATCTGAAACATTGCGGGAACAGCAAGCAACTCGCGCTGCATTTCGTAGATGTTTCGAATTTTGCGGTAATATATGGACGTTTTACGAATTAAACGTTGCTTATTATATAGGCGAAAGTAGCGGGTGGCACCATTTTTGCTGAGCCATATTTGGGCCGGCGTTCACTGACAATTTATAACACGCCATAACGATTCTTATCTAATAAAAATTATGCCATTGTCAATGACAATGTCATTGCTAGTGTCATAGCAACGATTACATATTCGCGATACTGATCAGCCGATGTAAAACAGCGATTACGAATGAAAAACTTTGTGAATTCGGCCACAGAACAATAATTTTCATTGTTTTCTTCCTGCCATCTCACGCACGTGACAAGCATTGTATCGCAATTTCTAGAAATTTAGCACGGAGTTTCGGGACAAATGCGCCTCGGTGCATAATTAGCATGAAATGGCGGAGTTTTTTGGCAGACTTAGAAATAAAAATAGGCGCGGACGTTCATTTCACTACTGTTCACATTGCGAAATCCTAAAGAAAAAAAGACATAGTAAACTAGCGCGCGCTTTGATTTAGAATGTGCTTTCCTATGCGCGTGTTTCTGAGAAAGCTTGCAATTAATTCAACACCGCTCGTACCCTGCAGTCGCCTCACTACTTGAATAAACAAACGAAAGAAGTTTTCGGTATGAAATTTCAAACAGAAAGAAAACACTAATTTGCGTATACCGCGACCCTTCGAAATGAATTATCTGAATTTTGCAGAAGCACGCTTTGTTGAGGAATAAATAAAAGGTGGGAGTTTTAATTAAACTGTGATTTCCTCAGATGACTAACTACATGGCATGTTGATGTAAGCAATATTGACGGAAATTGGGCTATTCCCGTGGCTTGACAGCGCGTATGCTAAACCAATATAGACTTGTTTATAAAAAAAATTGGCCGCGTATCTGCGTGCTTGGCTGCAAATGTCGTCGAAAGACGATAGCCTTCTGCCGGCCGTACTACGCTGCGTGAGATATGGACGCCATCTGGCAGCGCCGTCGGGAAACATGAGCTTGTGCAGAATCCCTGGGCAACTGCCAGGTGGCAGCACCAAATCGTCGGCAGAGGCCTTTTTTGTGCATAGCGTCGCATTTCTAGCGCAGCGTAAGAAACACTAGGGTCTTTAAACACTAGGGTCATTAGAATTACGTATCTAGGCATATTTTCTACTAAAGGAACACAACACCTAATACTTACGTGTTGACGTTGCGCCTCAGATATGCGTAATAGTTGCTTTTTGACCTACAATGTTCACAAGTATGAACGCAGCTACCAGTTCAAGATGGATGGGCGTCAGGCAAGTGCTTAAACTTTGGCCGGGTGGCTGAATCGTGTGACATCAAACAAACAGAAAGACAGACCAAAATTTCTGCGTTCGAGTATCCCAAGAAAGACTATCGTCTTTAAAATGCTGTATCTATGATACATCTGCCATCATCGCAGACGAATTCTATTGCGAGGTAAACGATACTTCACCGCCGCTAAAGTTAATATAAAACACTAATTAAATGCCTTCATTAACACTTTATTTTCAATTTAAGCGCAATTACATATATGGGCGGGTTGTAGGGTGCCACGATATGTGCATCCTCGTATTTTAGAAATCCAAAAAAAATTGCTAGTAATTCGACGTATTCACCACCAAATTTGCGGACCGCAATACGGGCAATATCTAAATCGAGAGCAACGGGAGCACGAAGAGAAAGGCTGCTCTTTTACGTAAAGGGCAGAAACGTTTTATGGCGAAGCAATGAAATTTGCATGCAGGCGCGCTACACCAGAATTCTCTCACAGAAACCCGAAAGTCATGCGAAGCGCAGCAAGCGGACCGCCCATCCTTTGCGTGTGATGTCTGTCGCATATATCCTTCTTCTTATTTAACAGGTAAAAAGGCATAAGACACTCACTTAATGTAATAATAATTGCTAGAGTTTTATGTGCCAAAGCCACGATGTGATTATGAGGCACACCGTAATGTTGAACTCCGAAAATCTGGACTATCTGGGATTCTCTAACGTGCACTGACATCGCACAGTGCACGGCCGTCTAGCAACTTCTTCTCCACCGAAGTATGCGACAGCTGCTGCCGGAATCGAAGCCGCAAGACACTCGTTTGTCTTTCGCACTGCGCGCAAGAATAAGCGCCCTAATGGCTGCGCTGGAATTTCACACTGCCGAATGAAAGAAAGCGTACATGTGACGTCTCTTGCACGCAGTGCTTCCGCCACTTGAAACGCGAATGTTGAGCGAACGCTTTAATTCAAAAGAACGACTGACCTATGGAAGACGAAGACAAGAAAAGGTGATGCTGGTTTTATGCAGATAAAGAACTCCACGCCTAAAAATATATACTTGTATATGACTACTCGTCACCCTGCCGGGTTAGCGCTTCCTTGCTCAATAAAGGAAGGGGAGGAGGGGGGGGGGGTGCGGTAGCGTATTCGTTATCGCGCAGATGTTCGAAGTCACAGGCTTGACTCGTGTACACAACTGCGGCTTTTCGACGAGGCTGAAGAGAGAGAGACATGAAAAAAAAAACGGGAAAAAAAGAACTTCCGTACTTATATATGGGCGCCTGTTGAATAACTCAAAGGTGATCGGTATGTATCGTCCAGGGTGCTCCGACGGAGTACCTGATCATCACATCGTAGTCCTGACATGTAAAATTCTAGAACTTATTTTATTTTGATTAGATTCTCATCACTTAGTGTATTAAATTGATACCTTTTTTCAATTATATTGTTACGCAATATTTTAAATTAAAAACACTGTGCTGCCTCTTATTCCGTGCGGACCGTGCAGGTGGTATTCCAGTAGTTCCATGCAGCACGGCGGAAGCTACGGGACTCCGGCCAATCAGGTGGGCGAACGCATGTTGAACGTGTCTTTCCGCGCCATGTCATCTGCCAATGGTTGGGCTCTGCAGCGGCAGCTGGATCCTTGGAAGGAAGATGAAGTGGGTGCCCTATTGGCAGGAACGGCTCGCAGGTGCGTGTTCGAACAATGGCATTTCGCTTTGCTTTGGAGGAATTCTGCGCTCGGTGGCCACGCGTAGCCTTGGCTTTTCTGCAAGGAACTAGTGAAACAGACTATAGCTTATTCGCAAGAGGAAGGCGTCATTCTGTATGCACCATGACGTGCATTTTACAAGGAGAAATTTGCACCTAGGGGTCGTTTCCTAAAGGGCCACTAAACAGGCTCCTACTTTTTTTCTTAGCCGCCCAAACAAGCTAACTCAATCACAGAGAAGGTTGCGGCGATCCCATTCTGCGAATATGGCAGCGCTGCGCGCCACACAGACGCCGTATTTCAAAAAACAATTCCCGCGCCTCTTTCCTGCGATTGACCAATCGCCCTCGCATCCCAGGTGTCGTCACGTTCTACCGCGAACAACTTTGTGCAGTTGTAGCTCGTTGATTGGACGAAACCAGGTCTATTGTCAGATCCTGTGGCCATCCCAGCGGCGTGAGCGCAGGAGCAACCGGAACTGCAGCGCAAGCGTCAATGACGTCAATTGCTCACGCCATGTCACGTGCCAAAAGTGGGCGGAGTCTCGACGGCGCGCCGCGCCTACCCTCTCCTCGGCAGAGAAGGGTGGGGAGGCCGACCGCGAAAACGAAACCGACGCAAGCGACCACTTAAACCCGTGTAACTTCTTTATTATTGCACCTATTCGCAAAATTCTTGCGGGAGCATGTTCACATCGCACAGGAGCGAAGTTATATCTTGAAAACAAATTTTGGACCTCGGGGTTGTTTAGGGGCCCTTTAATGTGTTCGGGAAGAGTTTCTAGGTCTACATGCCTGTCACAGCTACAGCCCACAATTGGTCGCTTGGGCTGCGCTCACCCACCATCAAGGATTAGGCCCAATTACTACTGGCCCAAATTTGCGACAGTCGTCAGACGTTACGCCCAGATATGCCTGAATTGTCAGCTCCACTCTCGTCTTCCCTGCTGGCTCTCTTTGATGGTCATCTTCATGCAGACGCTGCTGAAGGTTAGAGAATCAACGCCGCCCTAAGACCGCCAAGCCACCCGGCCTACTGTGCCCTGTTGAATACTGGAAACACCGTTCGCACAAATTTGGAGGGATCTTCAAGGTCCTTTCCTAATGCCTACTACCGGCTAGAGGTGGATGATCGTCGCCACAGATGATCGTCGCCACAAAAAGGTTCTGTGTGGCGGAGAAAAGCAGTCAAAACAGAGCGACTTTTAATCGATGCCATCGTCCTAAGATAAGGTCCTCCCGCGGTTGTCGTCACTTACAGAGGTAGTACGATCACAGCCGCTTTTCTGGACTGTGACTAATTCGTTCTGCGACTAGGTGGTACAGTTCACGGAAGACAATGGCGTATCGTCTACATACAAATGGTCGGAAATTCTACGCATGTACGTAGAAGTCAACCACGAGAACTATATAGAACGAGAGACGAGACTTGACTCTATATTGCCTTCGCTTACAACAAGGTTTGTCAAGGTACAACACGCATGACACCCTTAAGCCACGTTAACGGCTGCGAAGTTAAGACATACCTAGACACAATGCTTCCTTTCGAGCGTAACGATGGCGAGATGGGTGCTGAGGAGTTCACACAACGGGCAGAGGAGGCAGGGCAGAAGCCTGCGTGTTTGCGAACAAGTGAGCAATAGGACTATGACACCAGAGACTACATTCTGCGGTACAGACCCCTCACGTGGAATGTTGGCGACAAAGTATGGCTCTGGACACCTATTTATCGGAGTGGGCTCTCTGAAAAGCTTCTCCGGAAATACCTCGGACCATATAGAAGACTGCGACGCATCGATGCCGTATAATTACAAAGTCGTCTAGACATCGTTTGTTCTTCCAAGTGCCGACGGCACCTGCCCGTACACTGCCATGTGCTATTTATGAAGTCGTACGGTTTCAGTGACGAACTCAAACCTCTGACATCAGGGGGATGCTTACTTTAAATGGGGGCAAATGCCACAGCTGTATTGCTGCGAGTATGTGCCGGTGTTGACAACAGAGTACGTTTATTGGTCAAGTGAAGACACAGTGGTGCGCTTATTGGCGATTAATAAAGGGTGTTATTTAGCTTGTGCTGATTGACGTTCTCGCCTCTCCTACATCGTTACAATACACCAGAGATTCCAGTTTTCTGAAAGAGGGCCCTTATAATATCTACGACGTTTTGAAAGGAGGAGGCATGTTCCTTTCAAAGGCAAAAAAAAAGAAGAGTTGTACACTTACACTTAAAGGACTAAAGTTCGGTGTTCGGGAAAGAGCATGTATGTCTTGGCATTATTTTCGTCTGACAGTTCTCATGAGCATCACACATACACGCAATTGAAACGCAGGCCAACACAGTAATAAGCGCACTTCGGAGACTCTCTAGAGCAAAAAAAGAACATCAGTCTCTGCGCTAGTACAAGTCCTGAACGTGCTTATAAACTTTGATTATTCAGCATTTTTTTCTCCATGGCTTATCGCAAACTTCCGAGGAACGTCTTCAATGTTTACTCTCAAGAGGGCTGAGGGGATGTCTTGAGGTCCCACAGGTGACCTCGAGTTCGCGAGTAATCGCTCAAGTTCGTCATCCGCCATTTGTCATCATATGAGCTGTTGAAGAATGGCGATATGCTTATTGCATTTTAACGCAGCACAAGAAGCGTCCTTTAAACCACTTAATTTCTAGACAGCCACGAGGCAAATTGTTGTACCTGAAGTTCTTAAACTTAATGGATGTGGCAGTAGGCCTGAGTAGGGTCCCGAAGATAGAATTACCGGATCTGTTAAACTCATTCCGATATTTCAAAGGCATAGCTAAAACATATTTTTACTGCAACAGTAACCCGGCAACAAGATGTGGGCCCGTCATGGTGGTCTAGTGGCTATGGCACTCGGCTGCTGATCCGAAGATCGCGGGATCGAATCCCGGCCGCGGGTGCTGCATTTCGATGGAGGCGAAATGTTGAGGTCCGTGTACTGTGCGATGTCAGTGCACGTTAGAGAATCCCAGGCGGTCGAAATTTCCGGAACCCTCCATTACGGCGTCTCTCGTAATCATATTGTGGTTTTAGCACGTTTAACCTCAGGAGTCAATCAATCAACAAGGTAAAATAACTCGTGAGTCGCTTCGTACTGATTGCAAAAAATTTAGGGGTGTGCGAATACGGTTTAGAGGTGCGCGAATATTCGAATTTTTGAAAAGTGTCGAATAGCACTTGTTATTAATTCAATTCGCACTTAATAATTACTAATAGTGTTTGAACTTGGCAATTAAGAGGCAAAATATGCTATGTCAAATGTAGTATGCTTCACCGCAAAACAGCCGTGTAATGCGCCGAAGCAAAAGTCAAAGGAAATCTCCCTGAAGACCGCGTTACTTCGTATAGTGCTCCTGTGTGCTGCTATCGCAATAACTGATTAATAATTATGACTTAATAATTATATTATTAATTATTGCTTAATAATTATAATAATGCGCAATAAACTACGAATGTCTCTTTCTTTCTTTCTTTCTTTCTTTCTTTCTTTCTTTCTTTCTTTCTTTCTTTCTTTCTTTCTTTCTTTGCATTTGACGCTATGCAAATGCACCCACGGATGCGGGGATAGAACCTGCAACTTCGAGCTAAACCTTTCTACACTTTGTGCATTGGGGTTCGCATGATCACCGTCACGCAGCAGTGGGCCGAGGGCAGGAGTGGGTCAAGCGCTAGAAGTGAAGGAAGTGCGCACGCAAATGCTGCACATTGGGCTTAGCATAACCACCACCGTGTAGTAGTATGCCGAGGGCAATCATCATCTTCATCATTATAATCATTATCATCATCAGCCTATTTTAGGTCCACTGCATGACGAAGGCCTCTCCTAGAGATTTCCAATCCACCCTATCCTAAGCGAGCTGCTTCCACTTTATGCCTGCAAACTTCTTAATTTCATCGTTCCATCTGATCTTTTGCCTGCCTCTATTGCGTTTTCCCTCTCTTGGTATCCATTCCGTCGTTCCTACTGTCCTCTTTTTATCTTTCCTCCTCATGACATTTCCTACCCAGGTCCACTTCTTTCTTTTAATTGATATAATAATATCAGCTACTCCTGTCTGTTCTCTGATCCATTCCGCTCGTTTTTTTTTATTTCTTAGAGTTACACCTATCATTTTTCTTTTCATTGCACGTTGCGTGCTCCTTAGTTTCATCTCTAGTTTTTTCGTTATCCTCCACGTTTCTGCACCGTACGTCCGTACGTTAGTACCAGGAGAATGCAGTGATTGAATACTTTTCGCTTTAGTGACAGCGGCAAGTTTCCAGTCATGATTTTGTAATGCCTTCCCAATGTGCTCGAGCCCATCCTTATTCTACGGAGAATTTCTTTTTTCATGGGTAGGCGTCCCTGTTAGTAGCTGTGCCAGGTATACGTATTCGTTCACACATTCTAAGGGTTCACTGCTAATTTTAGATTCCTGTTTTTTAGCTAGGTTATTAGACATAACTTTGGTATTTTGCTCATTTACATTTAGCCCAATTTTAATACTTTCCCCATTTAGGTCATCCATCATGTTTTATAGTTCGCCTTCATCATTGCTAAAGAGCACGATGTCGTCTGCAAATCTTAAATTACGGAGATATTCTCCGTCTATTCGAATTCCCTTTTCTTCCCAGTCTAGACGTTTGAACACTTACTCTAAACATGCAATGAATAGCATCGGGGAGATCGTATCTCCTTATCTGACACCTCTCCCGACGGGATTTCTCTGCTTCTCTCATGTAGGAGTAGTGTGGCTGTGCAATCTTTGTAGATGTTATTTACGGTCTGCACGTATACGACAGGTACCTCTTGTCGACGTAAACTTCTAGAACTGATTGTATTTCTATGGAGTCAAATGCTTTCTCGTAGTCGATAAACGCCATATAAAGAGGTTTGTTATATTCAGCGTACTTCGCAATTACTTGGTTGATAGCATGGCTGTGGTCCATTGTTGAGTAACCTTTCCTAAAAACAGCTTGTTCTTTTGATTGGTTAAAGTGAAGTGTTTCTCTTATCCTAGCAGAAAGTACTTTCGTAAATAGCTTGTATACTACTGGGAGTAGGCTGATTGGTCTGTAATTCTTTAACTCCTTTATGTCACCTTTCTTGTGGATTAGGATTATATTAGCACTTTTCCAACTGCGTAGTGCACTAGATGTCTTCATACATTTCGTGAAGAGCGATGCAAGCTTTCCAAATATAATGTCTCCTCCGTCTTTGAGCAAGTCGGCTGTTAAGCCATCTTCTCCTGCTGCTTTGCCGCGGGGCATGTCTGTAACAGCTTTTTTTACTTCGTCAGTGGTAATACATGGAATTTCAGCGCCCTCCTCTGACTTTATTTCTATTAAGGTTGCAGTGGTCTGTCTGAGAGCTGTACAGTTCAGAGCAAAATTTTCTGCTACCTTTACTATTTCGTTGAAATTGCTGATAACGTTACCTTATTTATATTTTAGCGCATGCATTCGGTTTTGTCCTATGTGCAGTTTCTTTTTGGACCGATTTAATGCTAGTGCCTTTTCTACTGCTCTCTCTATTTCTCTCACGTTAAAGTTTCTTACATCTCTTTGCCTTGCTTTATTGACCAGTTTTGGTAGTTCTGCGAATTCTGTTGTATCTTTTGACGAAGTCACTGTCACTTGTTGGCGTTTTTTTATCAAGTCTTTGGTAGATTTGGACAACTTACTTGTTACTTGCTTTGTTGTTTTACCCCCTACTTCTGTTGCTGTTTCGAGGATTGTTTTTGTTATGGTTCTGTTTATTTCTTCTAAATCTTCATCGATTTGGCCTAAGGCCTCGAACATGTTGTTTAGGGCCGAGGGCAATAGTGGGCCGTCTTTTCGCTCTTGCCTGACGCCAGGCCCGTCTCAAAATGCACAACGTCGGCACAGGGTCGACCAAGAGCAGCTTCGCTGTTAACAGAGAAGTTAATGCACAGGACAACTAGAAAGAGCGGTGTAAATAAAGATTTTGTAATTTACGCATCTGGAACCTTACTTTTGTCATCGTCCATTTTAGCTGTACTGAGTTCGAACAAAAGAGCCGTAGCAACATAACTGGGTCACATGGAAATCGGCCTGCCCGCGGCTCGGTCATAAACTCTTAACGGAGCACGTTAATTGGCTCAGTGTACCTGGCTCATTTTGACAGAAACATGTTCAGCATATGATTCATTTTACATTCGAAGCTATCAATATGAGGTGAAGTTTTAATCGGGAATCGAGCAATGCTGATCATAAATGAAATAAACATAGGTGTGATTCGCGACCCATAAAATTTAGCCCACTCTCTGCCTCTGTATCTGCTTTATTTCAAAGAAAATAACATCAATAAGAGCTTCTCATGTATTTTCTTTACTTGGAATCCTGCATGCGAGCGAGGTTCTTTGCGAGGGTGTTTCTGCCACTGATAAATGCTGGAAGATGCGGGTTGTTTGAGGGGTGAATAGACGGCAATCTTCGTTTATGCAAAGGAGGCCGTACAAACAGCCCAGCTTGTCTTGTCCCGCAAATAGGAAGAGGACGATGGTGTTACGTACGTTAGCTAACTCATTGTTTAATGGAAAAATTGTCCTTTTGCTTGAGGACGACGAAACAAGATGGTAGCGACCTCTATAGAATTCCCATGTATCAAGTCGTTGCCTCCGTGGGTACAGCGCCGGCTGCAAGACTAAACGCGTACCGATGGGTGATCGTGGTTGGGCACTCTTCCTAAGAATACGTGAATGACAGAGCGATACCCGCTTTACTTGCGGGAATGCCAAAGAATGCGCAGTATTTTACATAAGCGGTGTGTCAGTTTTGTTATCTGTGGATGAGCTTCTCTTAGTTTTGAAACTGCATCTTTTCGTTACCTAATCTGCAATTAAATTGTTTGGTGGCGTGATAAATGTTCGCGTGATAACTCCGGCAGTCACCTGCTGGCCGGCGTGAGGAACTTAAATGCGAAACTTGGTGAACGGGCTTCGATGAGTGAGGTACTGGATGTGTAGGGACATAATTATGAACGTTTACATTTCACATTAGAATGAAATGAGCGAGTGTTAGCGATCCTACCAATGGAACATTCCATGTTATCGTCTTTTTCTTTTTCGTACGAATTTGACGGCGAAACCCCCCCCGCCCCCCCTTCGCGATACATACATCAACGCCGCAGCGTGCGAGAAAAGGTGTAATGTCAGAGATGGTTACGATGAAAATAGACGCCGCTGGAAGCGTTCGCTATCGAAAACAATTTGGCTTCTTGGATCGGCAGTGCATTCCTACAAAAAACGCAGTGTATTTTGGTGACTGAATAGTTTAGATTGATTTGCAAAATTTTCCAGTTGGCTTGGAAGGTTTACTATGAAATAGGCGCTTGTCACTGAAATTTACAGCTCATCTCTTGTAGACGAGCTGTAAATTGCTTGAGCTGTAGATTGATTTCGCCTTGCTTCCCGGAAGCTCCGCGTGCATCGATCCCCAGTTCGGGTAGTATCCGACTATGTTTTATGACTAGCAATCAGCTAACATAAAGGGCAGCGTTGAGGGAGAGATGTTAAAGCCATCAAGTTCACATTTAAATTACTTTAGCGTATTATAGAATAAAACTTAGTTTAAACCATCGAAAAAAGTTTCCACTCCTATGGAAAAAGAAAATAGCGGGTATCGGAGTATTAGGCAATGTGGTGGGCAATACAAAAGCATAGTAAAGATTACGGAGAGGAAGATCTTAAATGAAAGAGCAGAAATCACAGCATGAAAAAAAAAATGGAAAGAATATTCGTGGAAGGAACGAAAAGGTCTGACTCCGGTTCAGGGGAAAGCCGCGAGCACAGATAATCGCCGTGTTTAAAGAGAGCTTTGAAAACCGAAGGCGTAATCACAGGTCTAAAATGGTAGTTCAGGTATAAAGACGAGAATAATCTGCACAGGACCAATACACTGAAATAGATTCGCGTAAACAGACTGGGTTGATCCGAACAGCCTCACATGTTAATTATCGTGAACGAAAACGTGAAGCGGAATTTATTAAAGCCAGAGAAAATGATTCAAGGGCACGCAGACTTTAAACCTTTAGTGGCATAGAAGAACGAATTCCGTTTACAAAATAAAATATAAGCTTATACATGAGCTGAGCTAGTTGGTGGATGTTCTTTTCTTTCTTGCTTGCGCTACGCGCCAAAGATCAGAACGAATGAAGCGATGATAGAGAGACTGATAACAGGTGCATAATATAAAGTAGAAAGAAATTTAGATCATGTAAGCCATTTAGAATATATTCACTACTAAAGAGCTTAATGCAGCTTAGTAAAGAGCCGAAGGCTTAAAATTGAACTTGAAAACAAGTTGAAAGCATTAAGAATGGAATAAGGTATCGGTGAAAACTGTAGAGTCCTTTTAGAACAGTGGCATGCATACCAAGACAATATAGTTCTAATCGCTATGTCTACGTATGGCAGAATTTTCATCGACTGTAAAGACAGCTACCCTTGGCGTGGGGTGGCGGGTCAGCTAAAACAACGACCATGACAACGTCTGGCCTGTCCTTGTCGCCAGTATTCGCTCGCAGTCATCTGTGACGTCATGAAACCCGCAGTCTTCGTGCTGGCCGCGCCTTTAGGAGCACGGGGACTGTGGGTCTCGCGATGTCACGGATAATTGCGACCCGGGGACTGCGGGAACTAGCTGGGATCAAGATTATGTATGCTTGCTCTAAACGAGGATCGGTTTCTTTCTGCGGTAATACGTCGCAAAACCACGCTATGATTATGAGAGGTGCCGTAGTGGAAGGCTCCGGAAATTTAGACCACCTGGGGTTCTGTAACGTGCACTGACATCGCACAGTACACGGGCCTCAACATTTCGCCTCCATCGAGAGTATTTTAATGATCTGTGCGCGACAACATGTAAAGTCGAGTGCGAAATTCTAGATACGACAGCGGCGCTTGCCAAACTGCATCGCTACGCCTTTTTACGGCTGCACGGCTAAGTTCGACAACGTGCGTTGCACACGAGCTTCCTATTCCTGCCAGCATGCTCGTTTGCTCGCTTCAGCCGCGCTCTTAACGGACCGCGGCAGCGAGCTTGAGGTGCTGCTTCTTCAGTCACAGTGGAAGCACCGAGCGACAATAACATAAAGAAAAGAGTGAATATGTTCTCCAGTGGACATGGGTCGCCCTGATTTTTGCGACTTGCTTCTGGAAGCCTCGCGTTACGTGAAACATGCTTTGAGTCGATTTTATTCAGGCAGATTTTTGCGATAAGTATCTCCCGAATCAGTGTCTGTTTTGTGCTCTAATTCACGGACCTACGCACTCAGTGATACTCAGTTCAGATACCATGCGTCCACAAACACGCATTAAACCACCGAACATCGAGTAGCTGCGGAGCCAAGAATAACAAAAGCAGCCTGTGATCCCTTTATCGTCTTATTTACTCTACAGGTAAGCACTGCATTCAAGCCGATGATATTTTCAAGCGATGATATTTACGGTGTGCTGTGAATGTTTGGCCCGCCTCGAGCAGAGAAGGAACTGGTCCACTTTGTCCTCATCAAGGAAGTGGAGATGGTGTCGCCCCACTTAATTATGGGGCGCGAATTCCTTCAGTATTTCTTGGATGGTCGTTCGAGGATTGATGTTGCCTTTTTAATTTTGACAGGTGCCCCATCAATACATTTCGCAGAGTGACATTCTTGCATAAAGACCGTGTGGTTCACACACTGTGGCCGTGACCTGTCGGAGTGGACCTCAACCTCATAGAAAACGTCTGGGGGCTCGTTAAATGGCGACTCGCGGAGCAGAACTTAGGAAGGACGCGCGATAAAAACACCCCCTCTTCAGTGCCTGAGCATACAAGCTTTGCGTGCCGTCCCGGGCATCGTGACCGCACTAAATTATCGATTCCGCTTTGTGTGACGCGAAATTGCTGCCGATAGTAACCTGACCAAGAGTTGAAATCGCTACCCACTTGACATCCCAACGATGATTTTTTTTTAAACTTCATATTTGCTGCAACAATTTGAACAGCGTTATTCATTATGCACTTGCTTCCCTGTCTCTCTCCAGGCGCTCAGTAGTTGATAGTTTAACACATAGTCATGGACGCATGATATTTGGACCACAACAAATTTAATATACGTATTCCTTGAATAAGAGCGGAAAAGACATTGCCGCAAGCTTAGCTTGTCAATTAAGTTGATTTGAGCAAAAGTAACGCAAATTATATTTTTCTGGCCGTGACAAGAAGCAAGGCATAGGTGATGTCATTGTTCGCGCGATTTCGTGAGGACTGCGGAGTGAGATTTTGCGCGGTCTACTGCGTTCCGGAAGCGTGCGCGTTGGAGTGAGTGAACGAGCGTGCTGGCAGGTACCAAAGCACGCGCGCGCGCATCCGCGCTCTCGAGCTTAGCCGTGCAGTCGTCAGAAGGCGCAGCGATGGAGATTAGCACCTGCTCCTGTTGTACCTAGAATTATGCGACTCGCTGCTCTGAAAAATTAACCTGAAAGAGCATTTAACTGTTACTGTTAGCATTAGTGACCTGAGCTGATGATGACGGATCAGAACTATCACCTTCATGACTGGTCGCTGTCAGAATTTACCTTTAAATTTTTTTTATCATTTTCTTAGAACGTCTTCTTAAATTTCCATCCATATGTTCCATTAGAAGCGAAAGTCTGCGTAAGGACCAGATGAATATACTGAATAAAATACTTGACAGAGCCGCAGTTAGGGAGGGGGAGAGGGAGGGGACGGCTAACTGATAGAAAAATAGATGACATTAGAAAAGCCGGTCCCACGGTTGCTGGTTATTCTCTGTGTTTCTTTCTTTATTTCTGTTTTCATGAGGTGATAAGCGGTATATGGTTCCTTATCCTGTCTGCCTTCGCATAAAAAAAAAGAAAAAAGAACACTGAAAGCACAAAGAAAGACCGAGAAAAGATAGAACAACACTACATGCAGTCCAAAACATTTGGTGGTTATGGTGGTTATGTGGGGTTTAACGTCCCAAAACCAGCTCTGATTATGAGAGACGCCGTAGTGGAGGGCTCCGGAAATTTCGACCACCTGGGGTTCTTTAACGTGCACTGACATCGCACAGCACACGGGCCTCAACATTTCGCCTCCATCGAAATGCAGCCGCCGCGGCCGGGATTCGATCCCGCGACCCTCGGATCAGTAGCCGAGTACCATAGCCACTAGACCACCGTGGCGGGGCCCAAAACATTTGCTAAGTTCAGCATACGTGTACATAAAATCACTGAAGAGGGTCGTGCAGTTCCTTAAGCGAGATGAAGCACATATCTTTGAACTCACATATATAAAAAGTCCTGCACTTATATGCATAAAGCATACACGAGCAGGTCATAACAAAAGAAGTCGTGAATTTTTAACATGTGCAACCGATATGATGAGAAAAATATTATCCTTCTACGACACGCATGTCAGAAATGGAAAGGAAGCTTGAAGTGGATCAGTTGATACAACTTTTCATACAAACAATCCACCGTGGTTGAGCAGAAACTTGCTGCGAGTTGAAAATGCGTGATTTATACTACTCCGTATGCGGATTATCCGTAGCTGATTATCCCTCTCACTATGCGGATAGTGAGAGCGATAATCAGCTATACTGGTAGATATTTCAGAAGACCAGGGTAAAGCTTTGTTTTTGAAGTTAGAGATCGAGGAACGAGCTCCACGTGGTTTAAAGGTATATATTTTGTCAGACAGTTGAAATACAGAGAAGCGAAATATGTAGGTTTCTAGGATACAAATACTTAGAAGCACGGAATAAAGAGAGAAAGAATGTTCTAAAAGCATGAACTCAAGAATAGAAAGCAAAAAAAAAAATGGATAGACATGCGGTAAAAGCAATCGTACCCCTAAGAGTAACGCGGGAAACTTAGTGTTGTAATAAGTCTAAAATGCCATTTCGACTAACGTTTAATGAAGCGCTGGTTGGAAGACAATATTTACAGGCGAAAGAGAAACAATGGCAGGAACTTGAATAGCGGCCAAAACCTATTCAACGTGCAGTAATAGGTGCCAAAATAGCCTGCTAGATAAATTTAAAAGAAAGATCACCGCGAATTCTTTCCGAAGAGCCGTATTTTCAAGTAGAGTGCGCCATTGGACATAGCTAGATCAGAATAAATGTGAAAGCCCTGATTAAGGGCAAATTTAGGGTCGCTTTCCATGCATAAAACTCGACTATTTCAATGCAGCGTGTAAAACTGCACGGCGACCATTGCGCTAATTTAAAGCAAGCACCGAGACATTCGATGAAATAACACAATGTTTAAAGATGGTGGATTCCATTTAGAATTCGTAGTTTATTAAGAGGAGCCACGAGTCACATCCTAAGTGCCGCCAATTAACGAAGGTTAAAATTAACAGGTTTGATGGCATTGCTTACTACCCTGCTTTAACGGGTTGCTATATCTGCCCAGACCATTCACACATTTAACCGGTCATCCATCCATCGGTGCATGCGGCGTGAAGCTACCGAAGCAGGGGCACTGGCATGACCACCCACGCAGCGTGTCAAGTTTGCAGGAGTCTCCCCGAGCTGACATCACTTTTGGCTACGTAACACGTAGCACGTCCCTCTGCCACCTTCGATCCGCGGCGCACGCGGGTCCTGGAAGTGCGACACCCCGGTCGAGAAGGAGCAGGCACGCGCTGATGCAGCAGCCCTGGCTGCTGTCGCCAAGGGCGGCTAGTTTTCCAGCTTCGAGAATAAGTTCTCTCCGCGTTTCAGCCAGGCCACGACCTGGCACCACGCTTCGCGGGCTTCGTTTCGGTAGGAAGCCCCTGGGCGCGCTCCCGAAAGAACCGTCGAGTGTGCGCTTTGTGAACGGACGCCCTTGTCTCGCTGCGAGAGTGGCTAAAGACACCCTCTTTTTCCGGGTGATGTGTAGTTGCCGTTCTCATTGTTTCTTCTTGTCTAGGTGGGTAAGCGTCGTCTGAAGCTGGTGGCGTCCTACTTGGCAGCGAGCAACGCTGCGCCCCTCCCTCACTCGGCTTAGGACGACCGGCCCGAAGTAGAAAGTCCCTTCACGGGGGAGGAGGAGAAAGGCTGCCTGCTGATGAGATGTTTGTGGCAGAGTAGCACCACCGTGCGGCTCGCATGCGGCACATGAGCTGTAGGGAATGGCACCTCGCGAAAGAATGCATGACTCGGTGTCCTTCGCTCATGACACTGCTTGGCTGCGTATTTATGGCGGGGTATGCTCGGGCGACTGTTCTAGACCTACCATTAACCGTTTCGCGTTAATTAGACTAAGCTATGTTGGTCACCTAATGCATGCCCACAACATATAGTGGTTTGAGAACTAAGCTTTATTTACGAACACTTCCGGACTTTGATTACCTTGACTGCTTCTGCCTTCTCGAACAGCTCTTACTAATGAAATGATAATATTTGCCTAATGGTGATGGCGAGCTACGGCCTACCAGCACAGTACAGCACAGCAGCTAAATGCTTTCAACCATTAGGTATTCGATCATTCAGTGGAACGTTTTGCCGTATTACGTACAAAAAGCAACCAGTAGCTTTGAGAAAATAACGTGGTCAGTTTACAACAAAGAGTGCCAGCCCTACTGGACAGGCACTACTTCTTGTGCACTGTTAGGGTTCCACTCTGGACAACCCCGCGAGTGGAAACCCATGCGCTTTCTGAATTATTACAAATATTGAGCCTGGAATCTCGAAAAAACGTCCTCGTGGGCAATGCGTCCGGTTAAGTCTAGTTCAGTGTTGTACGGAACGGCGTTCCTGGAACTAGTTCCTTTTTGGAGGAACGAAGGAACGCTATCGTTCCTTTAAGAGTTGGTGGAACTGTAACGGTAACGCGTTACATTTATGAAGTAACGGCAATGGGAACGACGTTCCTTTTATAAGCGTTCCACAGGTCCACATGCAGAATGGATAGGCCAGGCCACAACCGCCGAGGTCGAGCCTCGAGTCCCCGCTTTGCTGTTAGCAGTCTCGCTCACTCAAAAGAAAACCGCGCGAAACGCCATTCCTTTACCCTCTTTCTTCGATGCTTCGACGAGGGCGAAGCTTCCCTTTCGCCAGTGCAGTCAAACGGCCGCTCCATGTAGCTGGAGGAAAAATTTCCGGCTTTCAACCGGCCATGTACGGCAGCGCAGGCCGAACTGCAGCCAACCGAGAAATTCGTTTCGTCCCTTCAGATCCCGCTGCCACGGCTCCCTTGGAGCTAAGAAACTGTCAACACGCGCTTTGCTATCGCCGCTAAGCGCATTGGTTCGGAGAATGCGGTTACGGCTCCCATGTGTGGGCCTCGGCGCCACTGGCATTTTGTACTCAGGAGACCGTTCGGCAAAGCAAGCGAGCAGTGGCAGGTGTGATACTATGGAGGCTAGTTAGTCGCAGGCGTCCTAGGAGGGCAGGTAAGCGCGCGCGGCGAGACCGATGACGGGGGGGGAGGGGGGACAGGAGTCTTTCGCTTTGTCTGAGCCAGTCTGAACAGCAAGCACGGGTCGTTCTGAAGGATGGACACACTGTAGACATCTTTCCCTTGACTTTCGAAAATCGCGGAATAGCATCTCTTCACCTGTGGCGTCTGCGGGGCGAGAGACAGGGACGCAGGGAACGGGCATTTTAAGCATCTGTATTCCTGTTTTTCGGCTGCCGCGGCAGTCAGAGATCGCCGGGGCTTTCGTTATCCGCGAGTTTACGGAAACTGCGCTTTGACAGTAGAGGCGACGTTTGCACGGTGGCCCCAAATGAGCGTGTTCATTAGGCGGCGAGTTTTAGACGACAGAATACCGACGCTCAAGGGCGACCCGCGCGCCCCTAGGTGCTTGAACAAAGCCAACAGAGAGTCTCCAGCATATTGCAATCGCCTTGCAATGCTGCTCCTCGGGCACGCTCACCTAACGGGCCACAAAAGAGCAAGCTGCGGCAGGCGCGTCTTTTCACCGGACATTTCCGACGTGAGCGCGCCCACACGGTGTCATATCTTGCGCCTGGAGTGTTTCGGATGAAGAAGCAAGCCTCGTTTGCGGTACCTCGTGCGAGCCTAGCCGTTCGGCTCGCCTACCTAGGAGAGATTATGTAGTCATCGCCGCGAGGGAGGGCCTCATGTCCGCAGCGATGATCGGAGATGATCCGTGAGCTACGGTGACTTCGAGGGCGATATCCGAGTTCCTACCCGAGCATCAGTCCACATGCCCAGCGCCGAGACCGATGCGCCGATGGAGCCCTTGCAGATAAGCGCTCTTTAATTACGGCAGAATGTGTGCTTGAGACATTGCGCCTATCGTTTGTAGACTGTTTTACCATTTGTATGTTTGTTGTTGGGATGTGTTGTTTAAATGGTTGTTCAGACGTGTAGCCAAAGGGGGTGGTCGTAACTGCGAAGCATTTCGAGTGGAGTCGTAGCGTATTGTGAAGTGTTGTGTAGGGCTAACCGCCTCCCCCTTTGTGTGACGTCTCATTAGATTCTGTTGCCATGAAGAAGAAAGTGCAGGAACGGTTTATTTGATGTTCTTTCTTATTCGCACAATTGATGTTCTTTCTTATTCACTTAATTCCAGCTCACAATTTTCCGACATTGTTTTGAATCTTAAAAATCAAATGTAACGTAAATGTAACGGCACGTTCCAATTTCGGAAATGTAACTGGAACGCGTTCCTTTCTGATTAAAGAACTTGTAACGGGAACTCGTTGCAAATTTGGGAAGGAACGAGGAACGAGCTTTCGTTCCTGTTTTAGAGGAACGTGTACAACACTGGTCTAGTTATACCGCCATGTCAGAAGCAGTGGAGGCTTCATGATTCTCTAAGGCACGCGCCAAAGATAGACCCATCTAACGATGCAAAACTGTATGATATAGAGCTTCTGGTTTCCTACATATTAAGTAACGTGGCCCAAATGAAGGTTATATGCACACAATGTGCCAGTGCCACGCTCGAGAAGAAAAAAAAAACCGCTTGGTCCCTAGTGTTACTCGCACTGCTGTGAGGTCATACATACGCCGATTTTAAGTGAAAGGTCGACATTAGGTACCGCACCTGATTTCTCCATGTGTGTGCAGAATGCAGCAGTGTTGTTAATTTCACCTAATTATACAGCACAATCACACAACTTCTCCCTCTCCTTTAATCCCTTAATCCCCTTCTCCCAGCGTAGGATAGTAAACTGAACGCGCGCCCGGTTGACTTTCCTGGCTTTCCGTTTCACCTTGGCAACCGTTTAAGCACGCCCTTGTCCTTGGCCTTCACCGTGTATAGCCTTACAAATTAAAGAAAGTACGGCTATATTTCGATATTAGCAAAACTAGGTTTTAACAGCGAAGCCGTTTGTCAAATCGTAATGACGGCAACCGCACGCAAAAACTATCATCATCATCATTAGCTATGGTCCCCAAGAGTGCGCTTGCACTTCTTCTATACAATGCCCAATATGTGGCGTTCGCACGTGCGCTTATTTCTTCTCTTGCGCTAATGCCCTCAGCCAACTACTACTATGCAAATCTGTGGCTGGAGGGCGCACATGTTGCACGCGCAAGCAGAAGACAAAAGCAGTGCGCGTTTGTGCGAAGCTATGCGTTTGTGCATAGCTTCGCACCACGAGAGCATGGGTCCTCTCCTGGTGTCCAAGCAGCTCTTATAACAGCATAGGCATGCATAGTGTAGCATAGCAAAGAGGCGGGACGGCGTCAAGCTGAGGCCACGCGTGCCGCGTCTGCCACCGTCTCTGGTTTGTCCCGAACGTCTTTACGCTGAGTTCGGTGCGAAACTTTGAGAAGCGTTCGCAGGTCCTCGCAGTGCTTCGCGAGGCGCTTGCCGAAGCCTCGGACCAAGACGAAATGCGGGTGTGCCGGAGACAAACCCGGACCAGCCAAGTGCCCATCAGCTTCGCTGCTTCGCTATAGACTTGCGCCACTACAGCAAGCTTCGCTAATTTTTTTTTATGCTTCATTTCCACATAAAAGTAAATTCCCCATGAGTTATTCAAAGAAGGAAATGCGGGCCCCTCGTTTCCTTCTTTTTCTTTTTCATTGCATTCATTACCCCGCCATTGTCTCGAAACCAGCAGGTTACGAGACACTCGCTTTTTTGTCAGGATCCTGCTTCTCAAAGCTCACGTAATGCACGACCCTGTCGGGCAAAATGGATATTCCACATGGCCCACCATATATCTATGCACTGGCTAACAATAGTACCAAAGTTAAATCTTGTTCACACGCGTAATTACCAATGAATATGACCTGGAGCGGCCACTGGAGTCCTGGACTAGGGACCCACCCTTCCCGCTCCCTTGTTCGCCCTATTTATCAAATAAAGTTTACCTCCTCCTCCTCCAATGAATATGACCCGGAAAACAGCCCCTTTCTTAGTACAACTGGCGGCACAACGCAAACGTAATGTGCAGGTTATGGCTTCGGATCTCACCAGCGGCAAGATCTTTTTTGTTTAGTTTCATTCCGTTTTAGCTTATCATTTCCAAACTTGAATAACAACTGCAAAAGTCTTTCTTGTATTTTCTCTGACCTTCTTCTCTGACATATACCTATAATTAACCTCCGTCACCAGCCATTGAAAAGTGGCTGAACCGTCTGTTGTGAACGACCACTCCCCAAGCCGAAAACACAGCACTTTTCTCAATTTACCACGCTTACAATGACATTACTGACAATATGAGTAACAACACTTTCTTTTTTCATGCGCTCAATACATTGTCCCATGAAACTAATATAGAGTGTCGTCCTCACAATATATCGCAGCATGGGGACGAATGTGTCACTGCAGTTCATACAAACAACGGACATGCATGAACGTCTCTATCGTACTCCCTCTGCTGTGAGCAGCAGTGATTGTGCGCATGTGCTCCATTTCTATCTATCTATTTTTCTCATACTTCTGGCCCACTATCCCAATATAGGATAGCAAACTGAATACGAATTCCAGCGAAGCTCCCTCTTTTTCATTTCTTTTGCACAAACTCTCTACAATAGACAGTTTTAGCTTTTCGATTCCAAGTCGTAGGGCCCTGGTGACTTGCCAGGATTGAGGTTATCTATAGACCCTTTTCACTGGCTCTTTCGCTCGCTGTAAACAGATGGCGCTTGCGTCACACAAAGTTTCGTTGCTCTCGAAGTTTACTGGGTCGCCTGCTAGGCTGTTTGATTCCGGATAGCGATGGACGCGTTCTTAGAGTTTATTGTAAAAATCTTCCTGCGCTTATATTGAGGTGCAAGGCAAACACTACACGGTTTAAATGAACACCGACCACCAGTACCACAGCTTCTCTCATAACTCATTGTGGTTCAACAGCGCTGAACCCCACATTTCTTTTCTTTCTTTCTTTTTTTTTTTTGCGCTAAATGCGGCGTGCGCACTTCAGTATTGCTTCTATGTAGTGTATTAAATTTATGACATTCTCGCGTATATTTTTGCATTTAAGGCTATGAGCTCCTTGTGTTTTGTACTATTGGCCTCGAGATCGAACACAGTTGGCGCCTAGCGGCGAGTGGACAAAGCTCCCAAGTGTGGATAGCTTCTTGCATCGTCTGCTAGCCACTGCACTTTTACATGCGTGCGTACATCATACACATCCTCCAATATGTTTGTTTCCTGAGCCGGTGCAGTTTTGAATGCTTTCATGTATTCTTATGCCAATTTATTGCCCTGCAGTCTTTGCTCTTTCTTAAAATCACTGAGCGCCTGTGTCGCGAGCGTGCTATGTCATCGTCGCACATCCGGTTTGGCACAGCTATTTAAGTTCGGCTGCTACTGTGCATTTCATGTATACAGCAAAGTGATGATTGATTGATTTGTAGGGTTTAACGTCCCAAAACCAGCTCTGATTATGAGAGACGCCGTAGTGGAGGTCTCCGGAAATTTCGACCACCTGGGGTTCTTTACGTGCACTGACATCGCACAGCACACGGGCCTCAACATTTGCCTCCATCGAAATGCAGCCGCCGCGGCCGAGATTCGATCCCGCGACCTTCGGATCTGCAGACGAGCGCTATAACCACTAGACCACCGTGGCGGGGCGTATACAGCAAAGTGCACTTAGCGCCCTTCTGAATAAGTCAATCTGGAAACATCACGCGTAAATACGGTATTGCAGCGATATCGTCTCGCGATATGCGATTGTGAGCATGACGGAAAATAGAAGAGGTTTTTCGCTTGAAGAACGCATCTTCTCTTATGTGCATAGAAAATAAACCTTTTCTTGTCACGGTCACGCAAGTAATGATGGGAAGAAAGCGATGCGTCTGAGTATTAAAATGTCTACTTAATATAGGCGTTTGTCAAATATCGTGATAGTACTCAAGCGGCATGTACAGTCACGTAGCTTGACTAGCTGAGCCTGCTAACTGCCTTGCGTTTCGTGGAACATGACGTGAAAGTCGTTGAAACGCAAGTATGCGTGTATGTGATACAGCGGAGTACACAAGCTGCTACTTCAACGCAATGCGCCGTAACAGTCCTTTTTCGTTGTTGTTGCCAATAGTGAAAAATGAGCAAGAACTCAATACTAAACTCTTTCAGTCGCGTAACAACAATGCAGCAATTATAGAGAGTAGAGAAGTTAAGTATGGTGAAAGAAAAAGAGATGGAGAGAACCGCCGAGGAAGGGTGAGGCTGGGTGATGTCAGTGCCCCGTTGAATGGTATATCACTCTTCCTTCAAGTGCAATAAAAACGTTTTGCGTGCTTCCTCCACAGAGGTGAGATTGAAGGATACATGTATTACCGTTTGACTGCAATTAACGCTTTAATTTAGCGAACAACTGCTTCAAACCGCTCACAACAGAGCGCCGCTGTGTACATGCGCGCCGGCGAATGCCTGTCCACGCTCAGGCAGTGACAGTGCTGCCATATACATGTGGATCTCGCGGCCTATAGCTGAGATGTACCACCCATTGCCAACTGGTAAGGAAGATTGCAATCTAGATGTGCCAGGATTTTTTTTTTTTTGTGCTTAACGAGGAAAAAGTGCCTGTGATTAGACTGGCGGCCCTCCGAAACGGTTGGCTGCCAAGGCCAAATTGCAAAGGCCTTTCTCGAAACAAATTTTGGCACCATTTGAACTGTACAGTTGGCCATGTGAAAGCTTTTCACATATAAAGGCAACGTGGGTGCCGGGGAGTGCCTTAGTGGAGTGAGAACTGTTGGCGAGGTTTGCGAAAGCTGTTGGCGAGGTTTGCGAAGAACGATTCATCTGCGTCATTTTGAGGCAATGTTACTTTCAGTGATCAAAATTGGTTTTCCATCTTTGTCGAGCGTAGTAAATGTTACCGCTGTTCGACAGGCTGCACCTGCTCCCCTATAGAATTTTTGTGTGTCCTGTCTAGCCTGATCGACGCGTTTCTCATATGGTACCTGTAAAGCGTAGTTGACGTCCACATTCCCAAGAATAAAAAAAATATATAAATTCTTTGGTGCTCAATAGTACCTTTAGGGCGAGATCGGGGATTGTTGTTTGCGAACGCGGGTGGTTTCGTTCGCTTTTAACTGTCTATCATTGGCCGTGGCCATGCTTACTTCGTAAGCAGCGGGGCGCGGCTACATTCTTGCATGACCGCGTTATCTCTGCACGTCACGTGTTCAAGCTCACACACACGCACAAAAAAAGCATATACTTTGTTTTCATAAAACAGTCTCATTCAATTGATGACAAAAAACATTTCGTTTTGTAGTATATTGTCTAGAAGAAGACAAGAAAACGTGCTCGTCAATTTTTGGTGTGTTCAGCACTTGGCCATTGGTTGCCCTTGCATATTTTATGGCTTATCCTGTCTTGAAACAGTGCCCAATCAAACAAAGGACAGTGACCAATCCTGGAATCGTGCGCCGCGCTCAGTCGCGTCAAATCCGCAGCGCGCACAACGAGTTCCGTGTTCCCACTTTGTGACGTCGTGGCGAGCGAACGCGTTGAGTTCCGAGGAAAAATCTCCCATAGCGCCCTTGGTGTTCTTGGAATAAAAAAGGCTAATAATACCGCACTTAATTATTCCTTGAGCCCTAGGGGTGGGTGGGTGGGGTCACATTACTGCTGATGTCTTGAACCACGTGCTTTTGTGGTGACATAACTTTAATGTGTATGCTATTAGTGCGGCGACTTGGTTATTATAGTTAAAAAAAATCTTGCGTTTAACGTTTAAATATGAATACCCTTGTGCAACTTCTCACAAGTTCACAGATTTAGGAGAGAGGTAGTATATATATATATATATATATATATATATATATATATATATATATATATATATATATATATATATATATATATATATATATATATATATATATATATATATATATGTGTGTGTGTGTGTGTGTGTGTGTGTGTGTGTGTGTGTGTGTGTGTGTGTGTGTGTGTGTGTGTGTGTGTGTGTGCAAAGAAAGCGAGAGTGGCGCTTTCGAGGCTAGGGGGCTGACGAGTAAGACCAGTATTCCAGCAGTGTATGGTGCACGAGTACTTCCAATGACATCGAAAGCATCTATGTACACAAAATAAAGCAATTACACCGAGGAACACGAAAACCAGAACCAGACACTGTTTCTGCTACATGCTATCAAACTACAGAAATGCATGCTTAATAGGCACCATATGAGAAATGCCTACAGTAGCATCGGGATCACCAGTATCATATTTGTCCATAATCTCGCATATGCTTCTGCCGCTATCAAAATCTTAGCTGTGGGACGCGTTCCTCTTCCGCTTTTCCTGCGCGAATCTCGTCGTGCTTTGTTATTGTGGCCCATTTCTAGAAGGTACAAAACTTCGTGTATTCCGGTTGAACACGTCTCAATTCTGAATTAAACTTCCATTTCCTGTGTAAGGTTTAGTGTAGTGATTAAAAGACGCATTCGTTTCTGAAATCGGCAGAGCTTTTGTTGTAATGCGTCACTTTTTGTTGCTGGCTCGCGAAGTTTCGCACTGTTCGTGGGATCTGCGAAGTTTTTATTACTTCAAACACTTGCTTCGAAAAAATAGAGTGGCATAAAGGACTACATGGATAGGAACTCGTGTTATAGTGAGTGAATGTTCGCTCTTAAAGGAAAAACCCGGTCCAGGGCTCGTCTGGCAGCTCGTGTAGTTTCACCCCTTTTGTATTTCCCTCCACCTCCCCCCCCCCCCCTTTTTTTTTTGTAGAGCTTATGGCAATATTGGTTCAAAGATTGAAAAAAAAGAACAACTTTACTATGAGGATTGATTTTGTAACAATCTTATGCGTAACCTTCAAGTTGACAGGCTTTAGCACGTCAGTGCATGTAGAATTGTAGGTGCATGCGGATCCCATGCTTTAGATTTACGTTAAGTACCCTCCTTTCTCCCTTATTTTTCGATTAAAGTGTAATTCCGGAATAAATTAGGTGCGCTTAAATTTCTTTCACTTAGATTTATTTTTTTCCCGACTTATACCGAAAACAGGCATTTCTAGTTATAGAGGTTAGAAGAATTTGTGCGGAGTAATTCTAAGTCTTCGCATTCTGCAGGCATGAAATAACTATCGTATTGGTAGCGCAGTGTCGAGCACTTGACAAATAGAAGAAACTTGCTCTACCCACTGACCAACATTGCTTTGTTGCTGCTTGCTAAGAGGTGCAGCAGAATGCATTACTTAGAAAACAGTGGCTACAAGGACAAGAATCTCTCGCATTGTTAGTGCTTTGCTATTATGTTGTAGGTTTTTGATAGTATGTTGTTCTATTTGAAAAATATATAAATATTTTGCTGGTCGCTCTTTTCTCTACCTATGAATATACCTCCCGTATATGTGGCCAAGATTCTCATATCTTTCACTTAATAAAGAAGAGAAAGAGGAAGAACAACTCTGTTCAACATGCAGAGTCGCCACTCTCCTTCATTCCTCAGCCGTGAGCTGAGCTGGCGCAGACGTCGCCTGAATGATGTAAAAAATTGCTTCTTTCTTCTTAGCTGGCACGGGATGTCTTCGCCGAAACGTTCTGGACACAATAAAGTAGTAAAGGAACGCTACCCACGTGGCAAGCTGCGGTTACTAAGGAAGTCTGCAGAGAGCTTCGCTTCCTATGCTATAAGTTCGCAGTCATATTTGCTACGTGAACAAGAACAGTGCTTGTCGAGAGCAGCGCACCATCTTAGCCCTGGGCGCACTGTCTTAAATTTTTGCAGTCTATATGTATGCAAAAGAGCATATCTGCTTTTAGGTACTGCTGAGACTATAGCTTGCTGCCACGTTCAGACTCGACCTGCTGAAGTATACTAACTGTGAATTAGCGCGTGCTCTTATGGAATCCGTAATTAGGGTTCGAATTCCTGACCAGAATTGTAATTTTTAGAGGCAAATATAGTTAAGTATATATATATGCCGTGTCGGAGTAAATGAAAAACCGACGGAACATGTCCGACGTTTACCGCTGGATCTTCGCAATATTGCTGGGATGATTTCGCCTGCCTATTCTAATGTTAGCAATTTTGCGTCTCTGTGTTTTGTTCATGTATGAATGGCGCGTCGTCGTGAAGGTACCGTTGTGCTGTTTTGTCAGACTAGCTCCTCGGACTGCAAATAAAATGGCGTAATTTATATGTTCCTTACTAATTAAAAAATCACGGCCCCTTCTACTCCATGAAGATGGTGGAACAGCGAAGTTGTGTTATACCGAGACGCCCGTCCCAAACGGGTCACCCTTTTCTCCTTCCTTTCTTTCCTTTATGTCTGTCTCTCTTTCTTCCTTTTCTTGTCTTAGCATGCCTGACCCAAGACCTTAATGGAGTCTCTTTCTTCCTTTTATTGTTTTAGCATGCCTGACCCAAGACTTTAATGGAGTACTTCGGATTAATGTTGAGTCGTGGTTTAGTAACGTGCACTCAATGTACCCGCTCCTTCTTTCTTTCTTTCTTTGAGCTAAACACTTAAACACGCACAAACACGTGCACGCGCACTCACTCCGCACAGCGCCTGAAATTTTATGCACCTCACACGGTGCACTGCCTCCGGGATCGGCCCACTGTCATGTAGCGGTGGGCTCAGGTCAAGCGTGGTTCGAGCACAAGACATGAAAGGAATGCGCGCGAAAATGCCCACATCGAACTTCGCACAAACGCCACCATGTTGTAATGGGCGCAGGGCAAGAATTCCTTAATGTGGGATAGTGGGTCGAGGGCATAAGCGGGTTCGCTTTTCCTTCCTTCGTTGATTCGGACGACGGAGGCTCGACTTACAAGGGCTTGCCTGGCAGTGTAGCTGAATCGAAAGGACATTATCTAACGCTCAAGGTTCAACGGGGATGCTAAGACCCAACCCGGCTTTTATAACCTCTGTCCCCTCCTTTCTCCATCCGCTCACTTCCTTCGATATGTGTACGTAATATTTCTTAGTCCTCAATTAACGTTTCCGGTGTGGCTGCAAGATGTACCGCTGTGAGCAATATGAAAGCAAACACAGGAACGAGCGGCAAATGGCCTCGACATCGACTCTGAGCGATGCGCGGATGGCAGTGTGAAAAATCAAGTGGAAAGGAGGGCGCTCTTCCACTAACTGTTGGCACTCCCACCACGCTGGCGTTTCTACAAAGCAGCAACTTACGCCATTTCATCGATAACACTGTATCATCCGATATTCGATAAGACGCGGTAATAGTCGCAGTGACATGCAGCGATTCGTTTCCTTTTCTTTCATTCCCTTTTTTTTTTTTTGTTCACACAAGCGCTTGGTGCAGTGCCAAGTCCTGCACTTGGTATAGACTAACGCATGGTAGGAGTGCCAACAGTTGCTAGAACAGCCTTCCCCTCTCCACTATTTTTCCGACAGCTGCCGCCATGTATCACCGATACCTGGTTTTCAGGCTGCTTGCCACGCGTTCCTGTGTTCCCTTTCATATTGCTGACGATAGTACATTCCTTCTGTGTCATATATAGCTGGCGTTTCCTGTTTCGTTATGCCACAGCAATACGTTGTATCCTGTCTTGAGGGATTAACAGTAAGTAGAACTTTGTCCGTAATGTTGCGTGGGCAGCACCTTGGCTTTTTCGCTCACTGAGCGCTGTTCTATTACCCATGAGTTGCTTTCTGAGACAAAAAGCATCGCCTCGGTATGCTAACATAAATAAATAAATAAATAAATAAATAAATAAATAAATAAATAAATAAATAAATAAATAAATAAATAAAGCAAAATGACAATGCTCACACAAATCTCTGCATGTTTGTCTCAAACGTTGCCACTTTTTTTTTCTTTAGGATGGGGCAGTCTGCGTACTGCATTCCTCATCCTGCCCCCCCCCCCCCCCCTCCCTGCTTTTTTTTCTGTTCTTAACCTTTCGGAATAAGAAAAACGGCACAGTGAAAGGCAGTTTCTTTTTCAAGGAAGCCGGTAAGAAACTATTTCCTATACACAAGAAGATTACATTTCGTTAAAGTATCAGTGTGTCTGGAGGATTTGCGGTACAGTTATAGCGTTACCACTTGCAACAGTTACCGGTTATAACTATGGATACTGGCTCCCACATGCATGGGGCATTTACGGCACTCAAAAGCACTCCTTTGAAACACAGCACTTCGGTAACTCCAGTCGGTCAAACATTTATCTATATTACAAACCGACTCGGCTCAGAAGGTTAATCAAGACTTGAAGGCTCTGTACTAATCAAGGCGTAATTTAACTAGCGGTGCTTTAAAACGGTATGGCTTTTTAGCGAATCATTCATTAACTCTGTAAACACGAATAAGGGCAGTGGAGCACATGGGCGCATATCAGTCACCAGTCGCACTAATTCTTGGCAGACAGTGCTTACAGACTGTTTGTTTCTCGCTGTTGAATAATAATAATAATAATAATAATAATAATAATAATAATAATAATAATAATAATAATAATAATAATAATAATAATAATAATAATAATAATCCTAGCCATTTAGGTGCCAATAGGAATGCCAGTCCAACACAGCAATGTGCTACAGGATGTTTTCTTTAGTTTATTATATAATAGTATGTGCGACTATAGTTAGCGCACATGCCGCACGAATTTCGGTTCTGGTGGTGGGTTGGTTATGGAGTAATATCTGCGGCCCTTTTCGACGCATCGTTACGTCGAGGTGCGCGCAGAAGGAAAACGGTGAAATTACAATATTTATTTATGGACGGCATGCAGCCTGGATGCGCGGGTTATGCGCACGACATTCGCCGGCTTGATCGACCACTAACGAGGTTTTCCAGGACATTCCTAGGGCCGAACTATTCCGAGCAGAACACGACACTGAGATGAGCGTCGTCCTCTTTACGGCTCGTTTTAGTGAGCGGCGCCAGATCAAGATCGTTATTATGGCTGGCGCGTGTGGGCGGTGCTCCCTCGCTAACGCATCTCGGCTCCGTGCCATGTGGACGACGCACCGAGAGATCGCGACCCCTTTGGGTACCTCATCTTTCGCGCCACACAGTGTGCCGTGACGCGGTGCGATTTGGTTTCACGCCTGCCGGAAGCACGCCGTACATCCAAAGCGGCCATTGGCGATACCCTGTCCATTATATCGAGTGGGAATGAAAGCTTGCTTGCTGTACGAGAGGAACATCCCTTTCGTTCGGGGTATCAATGCACGCAGCCCGCGGACACGGCGAAGCAGATTGGGTCATGCATATGCATCTGGTTCTGCATGAGCGCTTGTCAAGTGCATGGCCGTTTATTCTGAAATGTGTGTGCGTTTTCTTTTTCTTTCTTTACTGCCAAACAGTTATTTTTTAATGTCTTTCAAAGTAAGCGTTGTCTGTACTTTCGTTGAGCACATATATTTGGCTGTATCCGAAGCGAAGGTTCGAAATTTGAATGTGAAGATTTCTGCGCAAGCCCGAATGCTCCTTCGCATACTCGTGAAAGCAAATCGAATACAAATCACACGCATTTTAGGTGTGACAATAAGTGCATCCACAAATTAATGGGTGAGGCGTCGTAACAGACACTATTTGCACGTAGTGTCGGACACGTACGGGTCGTATCTTGTACGTTGGCGATACAATGAATGCGCGTGGTAGTTCACATGGAAGTAATTGATGGAGGCGTAATGCTGAGGCCCGTGTACTGTGCGATGCCAGTGCACGTTAAAGATCCCCAGGTGGTCGAAATTTCCGGAGACCTCTACTACGGCGTCTTTAATAATCAATGGTTGTTTCGGGACGTAAAACCCAAGAAATCAATCAATCAACATGGAAGTCGTTCACGGGGAAGTAATCACACAGGCTCAGCGCAGGATCCCTGCTTGAATAAACTTCGGCTTAGATAAAGAAGATAGCCATAGCACTGATTTAGATCGCTGTTACGAGCGAAATCAAAGAGGGAAATAGACAAAAGACAAGTTGCTTTCTCGGTATTTTCCTCGTATTATTGAACTTTCGATGGCCACAGATTAGCATTTGGCCCCAGCTGCGCTGTTTCGAATGCAGCGCACGTTGCTGACAAATTGCAAGAACGACAGTTTTAGGTAAGTCCCTTCCTGTTCGTTTATTTTGCCACGCTCGCTCGCGTTGACACGGTGGTTTTTACATGAAAAGTGAGACCGTCATTTTCCCGAGTCAGCGTAAAAAGTGCTTTTCTGATGCGGATTAACAAATAGTTAGGTTGAATGTATCTCGGATACTCCAAGAAAAAAAATAAAACAATGATACTCTATGCTTCCCTCCTAATGTTATAACGCAGTGAAAACCTCTGAACGACTAAAGAAAAACTGCGCTGAGCCCGGTTGAACTGATTATCATTGAAGAGTTTACGATTGGTACTTCAGCTATATTTTATTTGGTATATCCTCCTTCGCCTTTCATTTAACAAAAAATTCGTAACTATGGATAAGATAAGAAGGGTACCCGTTAAAAAAAGTATGACGAACGATCTGTCGGCGCAAATCTCACCGGTCTTCATTTCGCACGAGATTACGCGAAATCTGGAAAGTTGAATAGAAATTAAGAAACCTGTAAGACATATGACAGCGGCATGCGATCATGGACAAACACGCAAAAGTATCTAACCAGATTTTCATCAAAACACTGGATATTTACTCTTGCGTCTTTTTGTCCGTCGATGATGTGACTGTGAAATATTTGTCGGGTGCAAAAAGTAACATGCAGAGATGGCTCATGCAGACTCTGTGTAGGTTCCTGCTTGTTTACTGTTCAGACAGTGGGCCCTGCTAAAGGGCACACATTACTGGCGGTGTCATTCGACAGTCTGACGCATGGCGGCACACCAGCAGCTCCCGTTGCAAGTACCCTGCACAGAACGCACGCCTGGTACGGGCACCGCGACAGGAGCGGCGGGAGTGTATATGCGGCTTCGACCTGGTAGGAGGCGGCGGCCGGCGGCATCGCTGTAAGCCATCGCTGTAAGCCCCACGTGCGGTGTGGCGGTGCTCATCTCACCTTGGTGATGGTCAGGGGCTGCCCAGTGCCTCTTCCTCCTTGCAGCCGGAAACCCCAGGGGCTGCCTCCGGCCAGGCGGACGGTTATCGCACTCCCCGCCATCGCGCACTGCTTGGGCGTCCAGTCGGTTCGCTCGAAATGGGGAGCCCAGCTCGCCGAGGGCCCGGAAGAGCGTTTCTTTTCTTCGCCCGGCTTGGCAGGGCAAGCGGGCCGCCGGGTGGTGGCTGCTGCGAGCGACGAGGTTGCCCCTCTGGACCTTATTTTTAGTGCCGCGATCTCCCACCGCCCGACGGAGTCCGGGCCGCGTTGGCGGTGGCTCAAGGTGGACCCGAGGCGCAGCGGCTGCGGAGTGCGCCGAGGGGCGTGTCGTGCTCTCGTGCACGCTCGCACGCGACGCTAAGCGCCGTTATACGTAGGGGCAAAAGCCGCGATCTGTACCATCCGACGGAGTAGTGCACTCTCTTCGTCGTTCCCGAAATCCGCGCCGCCAGAAGCTACAGTTTGTGTCTGTGGCAGCCTTTCTGGTACCGAACGAACATGATGGGCACAATAGTAATTTATTGATATCAGATATCAGAAGTTCGAGATATCATGAATCTGCCCAACGGAACTAAGGGACCTGACCTGTATACGAATATTAAGACAAAGGAAAGGAATACGACGGACATAAGTAATCATAAGCTATCATAAGCGGGATATGGAGTAGGTGTGCGGCTTTATGAAAGAACAGGCCGTTTAGAAAATAGCAATGAGTAAAGATTTTAGAGATACTGTTTCTACGATATTCTATATTTGACTCCTTCAATAAAGTTTATTTCTTTCTCTCTCTGTATATTTGACTTCCCTATGAAAAAAATAAAACACGTATGGAATAAAACTACGGAAATGCCATATCTATGCTGGCCGGCCCCCTACGATAGATGAACAATGTTCTTAGGTATTTTATAAAGAAATTTGAACATTTACGCCGATCAAGCTACACTCTAAAAACATTTGCACCATTTTGAGCGACTTTTAGTCATACAACAATGAGCGTCGTCATCTACCTGGCATACCTTTCCTCGGTTTCATGGCGCGTACCCTGTACCTTCATGCCATTAGTGACGTGCGCGCTGTCATTGTGGCATAGCCTTCTTGACAGGAAAGTGGCGAGCGCCGACTTTCCAAGAAAGAAAACGCAAGCAAATTGATGATTATTGTTGTGGAACCCAGAAGGCGCAACCGTTTCTTTTTCTCGAATGCTCTACATTTCTTGGTGAACGTAAGTCACTTTGAATCTATCTATCTATCTATCTATCTATCTATCTATCTATCTATCTATCTATCTATCTATCTATCTATCTATCTATCTATCTATCTATCTATCTATCTATCCGCCTACGTCTCGCTGCTCACGTAATCGTTTCGTTCAGATGGTATGCACCAAAATTTAGATGGGAGGGTATGAATGTATGACAAGCATGAGTGGCTGATCTTTACATCAAATTCAATCCTTACAGAGACCACCTCATTGTACAAACGAAGTGTCTCATCGCAGCCCATAGCGCGAAAAATATATATAAAGGATTACTATATATATATATATATATATATATATATATATATATATATATATATATATATATATATATATATATATATATATATACATATATATATTTTTGTAAATTATCGACATGACGGTGCCACTTCGCCGCAAGTGTCGGAAATCATGACGGGAACATGTACTAGAACATTCGTCGTGACGCTGAGCTTTATTTGTTTTTTATAAGCCTCAACTATAGCAAGAATCTCTGTACTCGGATCACTGCGTTTGCACATGTGATAGAGCAAACGTGCCTGTAGCACAGTCGTGAGAAATATTAAGTGGAACACATAGGTCATGCATAAGATACGATTTCTCGTGATGGGTGCATGCCATTCTGACATAATGATCTGCAAGCTTCTCCTAGCTTTGTGCTGGCGCATTTAGTGTTTAGAACATTGCTGTACTTGACAACGGCATTAAGCTACTTTGGCGTCTTTCGGTGTCCCCATTCATGTTTTTGACGACTGTACGCTCAGCAGCTAGCCCGCTACTTCAGACGTCTAATTTGAACACATCTTTAATTATACGAAAGTTACGTTTGGGTTTTGAAATCCGGCGATAGTGCAAGATAACATTCTATTCAGTCACATATAATCAATCAATAAATCATTCAATCAATCAACCAAAGTTTATTTAACGTGCCCAGGAACAACCGTAAGGTCTTTGTACTGGCACACCGAAAAAAATAACAAGAAGCAATAAAAAAGGAGACTCTACAGAAAAAATACTAATAAAAACAACAAAGGCCAACATTCATAATAAAATATCATGGATAAAAAACGTTATAAAATTGCACATATACAACTACGCGCAGGCGAAATAAGAAAAAAAAATGTCAACAGTCTACGACACTATGTTAGTACAGTGTAAAGCTCGGAGCAGAACAGCGACTGGGAGCTGTGAAAAACATCGAGCTCTAAAAAGTAAGCATTGTAAAGACGTTGTATCCTGTCAAAGGTCGAATGTTCACAGAGGCAGGCGTTTACATGAAAAGGTCTATTCTCTCTGGTCAGCTTACGTGGAATTCGAAAATTAAGACAGTTGAGCAGTACAGGGCAGGATATGATACCATGCACAAGCTTGAAAAGAAATAACAGATCAACACGTTTTCTCCGGCAGTGTAGTGACGCCAGTGATAGTGATCCAACAGTGCCAACGCAAGAATCAGGGCCATTTCTAGCGAACCTATGGTTATAGATGTACAGGAATTTTTAGGGGCGAAGCTCCTTAGGGCGTGGGTCTGTACATCCCATGGTGTTCGTTGTTGGTGATGCACGTAGCCACGTCTACTTTTATAAAAAAAAAATTCCGAAAGTTGTGTCCTCTGCCTGGATTCCAACCCAGGCTCTCGGCGTGGCAGTCGAGCGTTCTACCACTGAGCTACGCCTGTGGTTGAAAAATTATCGCTAAAAGACCTAAACAGGCATAATGTCTCCCACGGAATCGCATTAACAAACGTAATGTTACGTTGAAAAATAGTAATACACCGCTACACGACGCGAAAATGGATTGTATAACGAGGTCGAGGCATCATTTGAAAGAACACAGAGCTGCGTGCTTTGTAGCTTTGAACCCATTACGGAGGCACTGGTAATTATGGCGTAGTGGGTACTTCCCTACTTGGCAAAATGATAAGTTATGGCGCAGGAGATACCTACCACTTCTACTTGCACTAGTTTCCTCAAGCGTTTAAAGTGGCCTCTAAGAAAGTAGCTCCTCCTGCTTACGCTGTCACTGTCCTGCAGTTCCGCGCAGGCCTGGCTCTAGCACAGCATATCCCCCTTAAACGCGAGATCCCAGCGTACGAATACAGTGTTTCTCACGCCTTTACATGATGATCGACTGGGCGATTTACGCGAAAGATTCACGGTTTACCGATGATTCCCTCCGGAACTTCGCCCACTCATCATCATTCACCCCGTGGATATGCTGTGATTTTTTTTTCTGGACTCGCTCAATAGCGTTGCTGCTGGAATTAGAAATGCCATTCCAGATCGCAGATGCATACTCAAGTTGAGGAAGACATATCGCGGTGTACAATTTGCGGAAGGGCACAGGAGAACGGAGTTCTCTAGACATTCTGCAAACACAGCCTAGGGTGCGAAGACCCCGCAAAGCAACACGCTTAGTGTGAGCAGAAAAGTGTAAGGTGCTATCAAAAAGAACACCTGGATCATTGATCTCACAAACCTTACACAACGACACAGAATTGACAGAATATAAAAATGGCACACTAGATGTTTCTCGAGTGAAACTCATTACCTTGGTTTTTGAAATATTTAGGGGGAGGTTATTGCTCCAGCACCATGCAGAAAAAGAACACAAATGGGATTGCAGCAAGCGACAATTGACGACTGAATGAATTTCCTTAAATATCTTTGTCATCGGCATACAAAAGGAAAGAAGAATTCCGAATGACCGAAGAAACATCATTAACATAAATTAATGAGAGGAGTGGGCTCAATACCGACCCTTGAGGAACGCCACTAGTAGCTTTGTACAAAGAAGACGTTTGGCCATTTACGGCATGACATGACATGATCTATCAAGAAGACAGCTATGCAGGAGATTCACAATTGAAGAATCAACATCGAAGTGCGCAAGTTTATCCACAAGCAGCGAATGGCTGACAACGTCAAAAGCTTTGCTAAGATCACGGGAAATAGCGCCAACCTGTTCTCTCTGCGATATAGGCGTGGAGACTTGCATCATAAAACTGGCAGGATTAGTGACAGTTGAGCGGTCAGCGAGAAACCCATGCTGATTCGCAATCAATGAAGTTTTTACATCAAAAGACAATATTTTGTGGAGAGCAAGCTCAAAGATTTTTGATGCGGCACAAAGAAGGGAAATAGGGCTTGTACTTCGAGATGTAACATTTACAGCCAGACTTAAATGCTGGGAAAACACGAGCAGTTTTCCACATGCTAGAAAAAGTTGAAGAGTTGAAGCACGCAGACACCTATTAAATATGGTACGGTAGTCAATACTGGTACAAGTATACTGCCATAGGCTTTTAGTATGGCAGAGGGGACGCCATCTGGGCCAGTTGAAAAGGATGGTTTCAAGCGCTTAATGCATTCTGAAATGGAACCTTCATCTAGCGACGTAGCATCAGCTGTGCCAACTGACTTAACCTGTCGACCGTTACTAGTTACAGAGGCTGGGGACTTATAAACAGATGAGAAATGCATGAAAAAACGGTCAGCGACGGCTTGAACTTCTGAGTCCAGTATACTGAAGCACTCACCACTTTTGCTCGACCGTTTGCGCACATACTTCCAAAACTCAGCCGGCCTGTCAGACGCACGTTTTTCAAAAAATGAACGATATAATAATAATAATAATAATAATAATAATAATAATAATAATAATAATAATAATAATAATAATAATAATAATAATAATAATAATAATAATAAACTTCTAAAGGAAAATACTTCGCCATATAAGGCGACATGCGCGAGTGCGAAGTGTCTTGCAGGTTTGCAAACCGGAAGTTTTATTTCTGGTGAACCTCCATTCCTATTTCACTGGTATCTCTCTCTCTCTCTCTCTCTCTTTCCCGAAGCAAAATGCTGCGTCCTACAAATTTTTCTGATTTATCTGAATCACTGTGAAAAGCTTTCAAAGAATAATTTTCGTCATTCTCCTTCCTGACAATGCCACCGAAACAATGACGCGTGTTCGGATGTTGCCATTGTCAGCAGACGCCCATTATAATAATGACATATTTCTTTGTCAGGTTTCATGGTGTCAGGTTTCATGAAGCGCTCTACTTGCTTATATGAGATCAGATATTTATGTAGGACTCTCATTACTTCACCTTACTGCTTCCCTTGTCGTATGCGTTTTAAAAGAGCTTTGACAACGTGGCTCTCTTTTTTTCTGCTGACGCTCGATCTTCATCCTATGTTCGCGTAGGATCCAGAACAAGCTTCCCAGATGCACTCTGCCGCGCATTCACCTTCACTGCCCCTTCCCTTAACATACCTTCTACGCTTGCCGATGCTTTCTCAATGATTGCGTCAACACAAGGCGCAGATGTCAAGACCGCCTAGCTAATCGATTCAGGCACTGTCGGGTAATACTTACGTGCCTATTAAAGCGGGGTTTTACTTGCATGAACAAGTAGACGCCCGTAACACGTGTATGCTCTGCAGTGCATGCGCAGCAGCCGAAGAAAGAAACAAAGAAAATAAATAAGCAAATAAAAGACAGACGAATGACAGAAAGAAACAAAATAAAGAGAAATAAATAGGTATAGGAAGGCAGCAAGCAAAAAGAACAAAAAGGAAAACGAAATAAATAAATAAATAAATAAATAAATAAATAAATAAATAAATAAATAAATAAAAATAGTACACTTACGCCACTCTTCCCCTGCTCCCAATTCACCGATAGCGGAAGGGCTCCTGTTAATAGTACATAATCAGATGCCAGGAGAGTTGATATCTGGTTACTGTTTACTTGATGCCAGTGGCATCATTATTATTCTTAGTTGATGCGAGTACATAAACTCACAGAGACACAAAGGAAAGAAGGGAGGAGGAAGCTGGCAACTGCCACAAAAGGGGCACTACGCTCGCATATTCTTTCAGGAGAAAGGAATAGAAGTGACCATAGGGAAGAAAGGAAAGAAAATAGAAAAATAGAAAATGCGTATAATGCAATCGGTGAAATCAGTGCTTCCAGGATTGGACCATGTTTCAGTGTTTGAACGGCCATGATGAAAAACGTAGTCGTTAAAGGTATGTCCCTTTACGCGACATTAACTCTGTGCTTCAAATACAATATAAACTTCGCAAACTTGATAAACTTAGAAAATACTCAGGCGGTGTTTCGTACTACCATGCGGTTACTACGTCTATTGTATGTTTCAGTGGTATTTGCGTTTTAGAGATAGTCACCTGATTTCATGTCCCAGTCAAATGAAAATGTTTGATCGATGCATTTCTTGGAGCACAAGCGAACATTATAACTAGCAGTCTTTTAGCGCCTTTCATACATCTCTTCGTGGTTAGAGATCGCCCGAGTATAATGATCGTCAGTTACACAGAATGTATCTTCTTCATTCTGCCTGTAAATAAAATATACACCACTTCTCTGTGCAGGTATTCGCAAGCATGTTTAGTTGTCGTTACTAAAAGCCACTTCACGCGGCTGACAGCTGCCTCAACAGCTAACAAAACAAAAAGAAGGAAGGATCCCATCCGACTACTACAAGTGGACACCATGGACCTGGTTAACGGAACCAATCATGTGTCACGCTCGGAAGACACCCTTCTCCTTTCACAGGGCTACAATGTAGGTATCGCAGCGGTGGGAGACGGCGCTTCACTGAAATAGGCGTCAAGGTTCTTTGCTTCCTCTCAGACTGCGTATTTTTGCATTCCGCGAGCCCCCCTCCTTAGTCTTTCTTTTTACCTTTCACACGCACGCGCACCGCTTTTTGTGGAACAGGAAGCCTGAAGCGTTCTGGGCCAGCCTGAAAGATTGACAGACAGCCAAAGGCCAAGGAAGCTCTCAGCAGCGGGAGTGAAGTGCCGTCTACACCAGGCGATCTTCAGAGCCCGAAGCATTTTAGGCGATCATGGAGGGAAACCAGCAAACGAGCACAGTGCATCTAGGAAGCCTTCGAGCCTGGCAAGAGTGTCAGCGGTGCATTCTTGCTCTCTTTCATTATTTTACTTTTGTTACTGTAACAATGTTCAGGGAACGGCTTTCCTTTTTGGCAGTGGTCGTTTTTCATTTTTATTCTTGGGAAATAGGGGGACACTTAGTCATCCCATGGTGGCTACGGTCGCTTCTTTCAACTTACACTACAACGAATGCTCAAAGACAAATATTGAGATAAAAATAATATGAACGAAAAAATAACATAAAGGAAAAACTTCAAGCCAGTTCCATGCTGTCAATACCGCCAGAACAGTGAAGCTGTTTTTTTTTTTTGTCGTTAGCCGTGACGTAAATGCCAAGGGTGTCAAGTGATTGATGTCATGACCTACCATTGACGTTAGTCATAGATTATTTCGTTTACTTCTGTCTGTGCGCAAGAGTGGGTCAAGCACAAGAGATGAAATAGGAAGAAAGGAAAAGGGAGAAACAGAAAGGCAGGGAGGTTAACCAGAAGGCATCCGGTTGGCTACCCTACACTGGGGTAGTAGGAAGGGGGAATAGAAAGATGGCAGAGAAAGTAGGAAGAGGAAGAACGAAAGAAACGTGTCGGATGCTCGCTGCATCAGTCAGAGGCGTTCGCTCAAACCCGTCGTTTTCAAGAAGCGCAAAAGTGCTTTCAGTGCCTTGTGGGCCGCCCTCTCTGCCCTCCATCAGAACTCCGTCTATGTGAAGCCTCGCTTCTTTGTTCACTTTGGCTAGGAGTTGACTTCACAAAGGCATTCTCCGCATTCATTGGAGCTACCGACAGTTCAACATGCGAGGTGTGCGACGCCGATGAATCCCTCGACCATTTGCTGTGCCACTGTCCGCGATTTGACGATCGACCACTTTCCGTGCAGATGATACTTGAACACTGTCCCCATCGCAAGAGATGAAATAAATGCCGCACATTGGACTTCGCATAACCATCACCATGTGAGCCGAGGGCAAAAGTGCCACCACGTAGTAGTGGGACGAAAGGGATAATGAGTCGCCTTTTCTTTTTTCGACACTGGGTCGACCAATAACAGCTTCGTAGTTAAAACTTATAAAATACCACTTGCAGGAAACGGATTCATGGTTTGGTATTGCGGCAGGCTTATCAAAAGAATATGATTGCACTGCGACAGAGGTTTCTCTACAAGAACGTGTGCTCAAAATTTGTGTTTTCTCGAATTGGGTCGACATATCTCGCAACGATGAAGGTGCAGTCGCGAGGCGTCATCTGCTGGTCCATTGTGACAGAATGTGCGCGAATTGTTCTGTACTTGAAAAAAAATATAATAACGAACCACTTTTTACACTATATGTATTAGTTTTGTACGAGTGAAGTTCGTGAGCTTTTTGGTGGCTCGACGTAGACATGAACGAGAAAATGTTTTTTTTTTTTACTTAATTGCAACGAATGTTTGAACATAATTATACAGCGCATGAAAAGAAGAACTAGAAGTCTAGTCACGCATTTCTAGGACGCTTGAATGAAGTCACTCAATAGCATTCGAATCGAGACCTCGCCGGACAATAAACAAATGAACGAAAGAATAAGCGATATATTCAGGAAGCTCAAGTGCCGCATGAAAATCATGGTAACTGTTGAACAAGATAGACGTGGCGCCTGTTATTCTGAGTGATCAAGTGCTGGCATCACGCCTTTCTCACACGCTTCAACGGAGCAAAAATTACGGAACAAGTGTCTGTGAACTTAACTTCATAAGAATGTGAATAGTTCCAACTGTGCAATCGTGCTTATTTTTTTTTTTTAGATAGTTACTTGAGAATCTGAACCCGCAAGCAAAAGGAGGCTTCCAGCCTTGTTTAAAATACAGCAATAAAAAGAAAGTGAAGTCGTGCTGTCAGTTTCATCTCCTCCCCGACACTTCTCGCCTAAGTAACGACCATTGCATGTATGAGAACATGGAAGATGGAAAAGTGATAATATAAGAAAAAAAGTAAAATAGACACGCAGCTAGGACATCTGGCGTACCTAAGTAAACGTAAGAGTATAAAGACTCTTGTACCTAATTATAGACAAAGAATTTTCGCTGGAAGATTTAAAAAGCAGTAGCAGGAACATCGGAACATCAGCGTGGTCTCCCTTCTTCAGCCACTGTTGATCGACGAGTTTCTCATTGTTTTGTGCCATCAAAAGCCAAACGTTTATCTTGCTTCAAGCGTGAATCGTGCCCCATCTGTAAGAATTATAAATGGTCTTACTATTCTTAATTAGTGCGCCTAACAGTGCAATAAGTGTGTTGCGTAAAACTCGAGACTACAGCATCCACAGATTTAGCTAGGAGATCCGGTGAAGAAGTCGGGAACAGGTTCTTCCCTCTGCTCTTAATTTATATATGATCGAAATTCAAAAGAATGAAGTGGAGATCGAAGTGATGTCGCCCCCAAACGCGAGCTTAGAAAAACCGAGTCTAATAAAGTTTGCACGCATTTACCCTTAATACTCATAAATGTAAAGTCCCCTTTTTTGGGCGTAAACATGATGTTTCTAACTTTTCTTACCACTTACAAAGCGACACGCTCTCACAGGCATTTTCTTATAAGTATCTCGGCGTTTATTTTACACCAGGACTTTCCCGGTGTGAGCAAATTAATGCTGTTTGTTCGAAAGCATCCAAGACATTAGGGTATTTACGGCGAAATCTCCGTCATTGCCCTTCTAGTGTCCGCAAATTATCCTATCTAACTTTCGTCTGCCCACAACTTGAACATACTGCATGTATTTGGTCTCCTTATGCCCATTATCAAATTGACATGCTTGAAGCATGTTCAGAACAGAGCCGCCCGTTGCATCTAAAAAGACTACGACTGCCATTCTTGTGTAACTCAGCTGAAATTCGATTATTCCCTTTAACCACACTCCACTAGCCGTCAAATATCCTTGCTATGCCTCTTTCACACGTACGTCTACAGTAACAAAACAACGTCGTTAAACCTTCAACGCCCCCTTTTACACGTCACGTAAACTACACAATCACCTCAGCTTCACACGCATTTTTGGTACACAAACGCTCTTTAACGCATCGGCACATACCACAAGCCATCCGCATGTGGAACGATCTTCCGGACATTATCGCGTCTGATAGTGATCCAAACACGTTTCGACATAAGCTTGCGGGGTATCTTTCTTAGGAGCGTCATTGCAGTTTATCGTTAGATCTTCATGGTTGGTTAACATTCTATATTCTTTACAGTGTTTCGTGTTTATTTTTTGCTAGAGTGCTGTGATGGGGTGGTGTGATGGGGTGTTATGATATATATATATATATATATATATATATATATATATATATATATATATATATATATATAATATATATATATATAATATATATATATATATATCCACTTCAATGTATTCCTGTTCCTGAAAGCTTTTCTGTAACCTCCTCACTCAGTGCCTTTGGGCCTGTAAGGTATTTTTCAATAAATAACTAAATAAATAAATAAATAAATAAATAAGAATAAACTAAAATCTAATAAAATGCAGATAAATTTGCAAAATGAACCACGCCCTAACATATAAAAAACGTGCAAAAATTAAAAAAAAGGATAACGTATACTATAATGCTTTTCTCTCTCTCTCTCTTCTTTTGCTTGCAGAAAACACTCGTGGTGCCATTCCTGGAGTCCCACTTTTCCTGAAGTGGAAATTGGAGCTGTTTTCTTGAAGCCGAGATTGGTAAACTATAGAACTGAAGGGTTGCCGTGCTGTCACTACAATCCAACTTTTTCCACGTTCCGCTGCAAAGGTGCATATAAGAATACGTCTGCTGTTATGGGGGTTCCATGATCCAATAAATAACGCTTTCGCGTTTACGTGTTTGGGAGAGGGAGAGATGAAGAGGAAGGCAGGGATGTCAGCCAGATATACCCTGTTTGGTGTTTACGTGAAGAAGAAAACAAGTAGCGAAAAATATGAAGTGACATTACCGGATTACTCTCACGTATGAATGATATAGTCGGTAGGCGCTTTCCGTGCAATTGAGCATAACCGTCCATTCTTACGTCTGTGTCAGACGCCGGTGCTGACCATTTATACGTGAGCACGCACGTTTGATCGCTAAAATTCGCTAGCATCGATTGGTCAGCGTAGATGAGCCTTTGACAAAAGCGGTGGTGCTATCAGCTTTCGTGAGTCGCAGTTTTCAAACGTTGTAGGAACTGTTCTGATTGTGCGGTTGTCATTCGTTTTTCGAAGGCAAATGTCTTGTGGAGTTCTAAGGGAGTCGGAGATCTAACGGAGTTGGTTTTCGTGGGATATGGATAGCGTAGTCGAAATCTAGCCTAAGAAAGCAAAGAACACCAGTAAAAAGATTGTACCAGGGCAGTGTAAGGTGGCGTATGTGAAGTTGACGTGACTAATCAATCGCTGACAAAGAAAAAAAAGAAAAAAAAAACCACAGGGTAACCTCTCTTCTCTCTCGAATTACAAACTCGGCAAAGAGAGAGAAGGAGTGTGTGCGTGTGTGTGTATGTGTGTGTGTGAGAGAGAGAAGAGGAGGCAGGGAGGTTAACCAGAAGCCAGCATTCGGTCTGCTACCCTACACCGGGGTGGGGAAATCAGGGCAAGAAATAAAGCCACGTGGTACCCTAACGCGCTGAAGAAGAGCTGTCCGAAGTGACTGCTTTTGATATCAAACGTAGCTGACTCGCCTTTTAGACTGCATATGCCCGTGAGAACGGCCCACATATTACCTAATTTTTGTGTTGTGTATGCGTTTGATAAATAGACGCAGAAGTTGCGCCTTCGACGTTTTCCCTTCGGGGCAGGAATAGGACGTCGATGAGAGAAGGGTTCGGAGTGTCGCAGCAGGCGAGGCGGGTGCAGGACGGTCCGACTGCGGCGACGCGAGCCCGGCCTGTTTGGGCGTACACACTTTGCGGCCAGAGAAAACTGCGCGCGACAGGGAATGGGGCCGGCGGGCGTTACTTTTCCTGTTCGGCTCGCAGGCGCCTAAATTTAGCGGCCCGAGATCCGGACGGCTTTGCGGCGCTGCTCGGACCGCTGGTTCTAGTGCGCGGTTGTAAACGACGCCGCCGCCGACGTCTGTTGAGGGAGACGCAGACCGGCACGCGGACGCGGCGCGTGGGCGCCGTGATAAATGTGCCACCGCTGCGTAAGGGCTGCCCATGAAGATGGCAAATGTTTTCGCGTCTTGGACTTCAGTGTGAACGCAGGGAACAAGCCCGCCGTCAACTTCCTGACAGTGTGTTTGCTGGAACAGATTTTTTTTTTTTCACTAATATGGCGCAATTAATGCTGACTTCGCCTAGTGATCTGTAGCTGTAGACAGAAAATTATGGGACATAATGTTAGTCAACTCTTGGTCTTACAGCACCGCGGTGTCACAACCAAGACGACGCCAATAAACTTGCGTGAGGGTAAGCTCACACTACAGGAGAAAGACAGGAGAAAGGTGATAAAGCATTGATGTGGACTGGACGGTGCCCGATTGGCTACGTTGCCCTGGCTAAGAGCTAGAATGGGAAAATTGGAAGTTGGCAGCGTGCGCGGACGCATGTGTAATGAACCTCTCAAAATTTACCTCATTTAAAGTGGTCATATGGACTCGCGCATGTCAATAAACGCAGCAGGGTCTTTGTGGCTTTGCACTTCGCAACGGACGGGGTCAATCCTAGGAAATTCTCTTCTAAGCAGGCGAATGGAAGTTACTATGCACTTTATAGTGCGCGTCTTTCCAATAAAAAAAAATAGTAGGTCATTGTAAAGGAAAGACCTATGTTCTCGGGTGGCGTATTTTAACGAATGTTCCCGCTGAGTACATATAAAAATGTAGCTTAGATCTCCATGCACGTTCATATACAATTCATGGTGTATAGTCGTCATTGAGTGAATTCCTATGCATTCCATTCCACCAGCGCATTGGTGCGGGGGCCAGTAGTACGTGTCTGGAATTTTGTAGAGCTATTTTTTTTATTTAGTGATATGTAGCTTTTATAAGAAGGGCATAAATCATAACGCACGCAGACGAGGAAAGCGCGCGCCGACCACCCCCGTCCGCATCGTCTGCGCATGTCTTATTAATTTCTGCCCCTCATTTTGTGGATTACAGCTGGAAGTTGTATGCGAAAATGACAAAAAGCATGACATGAAATGACCTTGCTAGTTCTAGTAGTGTAGCTCAGCATGAAGTATTTAATTAGACTTTGACTTGCACCATGGACAATTAGAAGATTGAGCTTAGCGGCCTGCTATCGCCCGTCCCGCTTTTTGAAATGCGAAGCATTTCAAGGCGAACTGAAGTCACCCAGACCATATCTATCTATCTATCTATCTATCTATCTATCTATCTATCTATCTATCTATCTATCTATCTATCTATCTATCTATCTATCTATCTATCTACGTCTCGTGCTCTCATGGTCGCCGTGTTCACCTCGTATACCTAAATGGGTCATTCCACGCCAACTGCCCCAGCTGTGGCGCTCCACAAAAATGAACATCCAAAAAAGTTACAGAAATTCCAAAAAAGTTCCAAAAAAGTTACAGGGAAATGAGGCTCACTTCCACAGCACTTTCTGGAAATATTTTGAGCAGGAAAAATTTTTTAAGCTCGTGAGGGTCATTCGAATTTTGCAAAACGTCGGAAAACAAGGCGTCAGAAAAGAAATTTCTGAAAATCAACCAGTGTGCCAATCGTTTCCAAATATGTATTTTTGCATTTTCATAGTACTTATCTTCACTTATAAAAATGTTTTACAAGTTATGTTCATGTTCCTCACTGCTTAGGACAGAGCTGAAGATGGTAAAATTGCAGCGTTTTGGGGAATTTTTTCATGAAAAACAATTTTGCAAGAAAACCTGCAAATATTTTTGTACAACTGTACATGAGAGGTACAATAGTATAAAAAATCATTTTTGTCTATGTGCTGTGCAAAGGCTCTGAAATAAATGTGTAAACTTGACAAAAACGCCATTTTCTCCTATGTTTAGGCGTCAATTGCACCCTAAGGTGGTTCATGAAAAAATAATCAGAACAGAGCATGTAGTTGAGCAATGTAAGCGCTTTTGAAAGAGCAAGTTTCATCGAGGTAATTTTCGTATTCTTTGAGGAAAAATTTTCTGAAGTTGAGTCCCACCACTGTCCTTCTATAGCTCCGTGATTCGCCTTCTCCTTATGGCTTGCTGGTGGGAAACACAAACCACCTTGCCTTGCCGCGTAAAATAAAAGGTAGCGCGTGAGCAGCTTGGGGTTTTTCTATCTTTTCGTTCCTACCTCAACTTCAGTTTCCTATATAAAAAGCGATAACAGCACAGGGACACATTTAACTGTACGCTTGGCTTAGAAACCACCGTGTCTCCATAACAAGAAACGGCACCTATTGAGTGCTTCTCTGACAATGAGAAATAATGAATAGTAAAGTGTAATCACCTGCGAAGCATAAGAACTTTCAAAGCAGCAACTTTTATCAACGTAATTTGTGTTTTCATTAAGAAAAACATTTCCAAATTGTTTCTTTCTTTTTCCCCCCGCAGTTTGATATCTCCTAACAGTATGTTGTCGGGCAATACAAATCAATTTACCTTGCCGCGTAAAATAAGAGATGCCGTGTCCGCAGCTTATGGCTTTGGAACCTTTTCGTTCTTACGTCAACATTCTATTCTTATATAAAAGGCAATACCAAAGGAAGACATTTAACCACACGCTTGGCTTAGAAACCGCGATGCCCCCTTAATAACAGCGGTACATTTAGCGTGCTGCTTTGGCAAGAATTCGCTGAACAGGAAACGAGGAAGAAAAATGGGGCGTCAGCGTAGCCTCTAATATTGAATCCAAACCACGAAAACACACGTCCTTGCCTCGATGGACAGCGCAGCACGTGATGACACGCCGCGTATTCATGCTACCTGTACGTCGTCAGCGACCCTCACAAACGGAAACCACTAAGCTTTTCTTCACATCAGGATTTTTGCGGTTGCAAGCCGACTCATCTGCTCGAATAGAATATCTCAGTGTGTTAACATGCGTTGTTTCTATATCGCGAGCATGCTTCGCCTCTTCAATCATAGCACACCACTGATACCTGTGTGGAACAAAAAAGAACAATTTGATTGCAGCCTGACCATCGCCAACAGTCGTTAACTTCAACCGTTTTTCTTTTACCATGGACGCCGGCTCTTCGTCTATCCTTGCTTGCTTGCATAACAGCTGACCGTGAGACCTTAAATACGTACTCCTAGTGGCGCGCGTGAAACGCTGAAATTGATTTGAGGTCCATTGTGAAACTACTCGCGTGGGAGGTTGCATATGAATATTTACATTAGCACGTGAGGTGCTCACTATCGGTTTAACTCAGTGTTTGTGAGGCTAGCGGACGACGTACAGACAGTGTTGTACACGTTCCTCCAAAACAGGAACGAAAACTCATTTTTGTTTGTTGTTTTTTTGTGGGGTTTCACGTCCCAAAACCAGCTCTGATTATGAGAGACGCCGTAGTGGAGGCCTCCGGAAATTTCGACCACCTGGGGTTCTTTAACGTGCACTGACATTGCACAGTACACGGTCCTCAACATTTCGCCTTCATCGAAATGTAGCCGCCGCGGCCGGGATTCGATCCCGCGACCCTCGGATCAGCAGCCGAGTGCCCTAGCCACTAGGCCACCGTGACGGGGCTTCTCAATTTTGTAGCGAGTTCCCATTACAAGTTCATTTAATAGAAAAGGAACGCGTCCAGTTACATTTCGAAAATTGGAACGTGTCGTTACATTAACGTTACATTTGATTTATAAAATTGAAAATTAATCCTGAGGCAAATTAAAGTTAACATATTAAATCTCGCATCTACCTATGTATAACTGAATAATTTCAACGTCACTTGCGGCATATTATCTGGAGTCAAAGAAACATCCAGAGAAACGCTCCGAGGCAAATATTTTCAAGTAGCATCGAACATACTACGGACAACTACACTGCAACTTTGGCGCTAGTCTATTATAAGTACAACACTTTCCACTTCAGTCTTCAGATGCGTAGCCAGGATACTGCGCCTCCAATATGCAAATAGGTAGTTACTCACATGCACCAGCGCATTAACAGTGGTGCATCTGACACTAAAAGCTAGTAATAGACCTTTTGATTAAGGATAGCATATAAAGATTTGTGCCTGACCGATGCCACGGCGCGCAAATACTGGAACAAGATTCCCCAATGTCGTCAGCCTTCCCGATCCTAAACGATTTTGCTCAAAAATGGTGGCCCTTGTAGCATTTTAATAAACTATTGGACAATTCTGGATATATTGCTTTTACTTAGTTCTCGTCACTTTAAAGCATTTGTGATATACTGAACTTTATTATTAATTATAGCTGCGTTGAGTGTATGCCAGCGTGAGGAATTTTAATAATGCCATCTTGCGCGTTTACCGCCGAATTAAATAACACGTGTGGGCGTTCATTAAGCACGTCTTCATCATCTGTATTTTACCATCATCAGCATGCGTTCTGCGTGTCTTCTTCATCGCTGGTGTGTGATCATCATCATCGGGTTTGTGCCCATTGCGTTGGCATCATCGGGTGACTTGCCGAGCTATTGAGGAGAATAAACGTCGTCCAAACCGAGGCCTCATACACGGGACTGTTTTCTTCTTTTCTTCGTGGCATTAGAAATAAGCATTATTTGATATAGAAACAATGCATGTTAACACACTGAGATATTCTATTCGAGCAGATGAGTCAGCTTGCAACCGCAAAAATCCTGATGTTAAGAAAAGCTTAGTGGTTTCCGTTTGTGAGGGTCGCCGACGACGTACAGGTAGCATGAATACGCGGCGTGTCATCACGTGCTGCGCTGTCCATCGAGGCAAGGACCTGTGTTTTCGTGGTTTGAATTGACTATTAGAGGCTACGCTGACGCCCCATTTTTCTTCCTCGTTTCCTGTTCAACGAACTGCTTGTCAAAGCAGCACGCTAAATGTACCGCTGTTATTAAGGGGGCATCGCGGTTTCTATGCCAAGCGTATGGTTAAATGCCTTCCTTTGATACTGCCTTATATAAAAATAGAATGTTGACGTAGGAACGAAATGATTCCAAAGCCATAAGCTGCGGACACGCCATCTCTTATTTTACGCGGCAAGGTAAATTGATTTGTATTGCCCGACAACATACTGTTAGGAGATATCAAACTGCGGGGGGAAAAAAGAAAGAAACAGTTTGGAAATGTTTTTCTTAATGAAAACACAAATTACGTTGATAAAAGTTGCTGCTTTGAAAGTTCTTATGCTTCGCAGGTGATTACGCTTTACTGTTCATTATTTCTCTTTGTCAGAGAATCACTCAAAAGGTGCCGTTGCTTGTTATGGAGACACGGTGGTTTCTAAGCCAAGCGTACAGTTAAATGTGTCCCTGTGCTGTTATCGCTTTTTATATAGGAAACGGACGTTGAGGTAGGAACGAAAAGATAGAAGAACTACAAGCTGCTTACGCGCTACCTTTTATTTTACGCGGCAAGGCAAGGTGGTTTGTGTTTCCCACCAGCAAGCCATAAGGAGAAGGCGAATCACGGAGCTATAGAAGGACAGTGGTGGAACTCAAATTCAAAAATTTTTTTCTCAAAGAATACAAAAATTACCTCGATGAAACTTGCTCTTTCAAAAGCGCTTACATTGCTCAACTACATGCTTTGTTCTGATTATTTTTTCATGAACCACCTTAGGGTGCAATTGACGCCTAAACATAGGAGAAAATGGCGTTTTAGTCAAGTTTACACATTTATTTCAGAGCCTTTGCAGAGCACATAGACAAAAATGATTTTTTATACAATTTTACTTCTTATGTGTCGTTGTACAAAAATATTTGCAGGTTTTCTTGCAAGATCGTTTTCCAGGAAAAAATTCCCCAAAACGCTAAAATTTTACCATTTTCACCTCGGTCCTAAGCAGTGAGGAACATGAACGTAATTTGTGAAACATTTTTATAAGTGAAGATAAGTGCTATGAAAATGCAAAAATGCATATTTGGAAACGATTGGCGCATTGGTTGATTTTCAGGAATTTTTTTTTTCTGGCGCCTTGTTTTCCGCCGTTTTGCAAAATTCGAATGACCCTCACGAGCTTAAAAAATTTTTCCTGCTCAAAATATTTCCGGAAAGTGCTGTGCAAGTGAGCCTCACTTCCCTGTAATTTTTTGGAATATTTCGAAAGATGTTCATTTTTGTCGAGCGCCACAGCTGGGGCAGTTGGCGTGGAATGACCCAAATATATCTGGGCGGTAGGGTGTAAATGCGTGACGAACATGAATGACTGATCTTTACATCACTAACATGATACACTCGTCGTGTACGTCACGATTAACGATGCCGCAATCACACGTAGATTTCTGCACCTCACATGGTTCACAGCCTCCAGGATGGGCCCGCACACCGCACGGCCGGCTTAAAGAAGTCCGTTTTAAAAACAAGGAAGGAACACCGTTTGTCGTCGATAGCGATTGAAATTTAGACATAACAAGCCCACAGACATGCGTGCAGTTTACCAAGCGGTAGCGGGGTATCTAACTTGGGCCCTCGAGGTGTCAAGCAAGTACGCTGCTTGCATGCTATAGGCTACGGCGGCTCCTCCCACACAGTACCTATCGCAATTGCAGTTGTAATGATGGTGCTTGTGTAATGTGAAATGCGCTTCTAATGTGCGATAAGCACTATTATAGCAATACATATGTTCTGCCACCATGCAGTATGCTTTTACGCGACTTTGCTCAATCCCGTAGGAATACTTCAACCAGCCACGCTTATGATAGCACATCAGCGCTCCGTATCTGCATTTTCCTTCAACAAAATAGACGTCTGTGCTTTGGACTAACGTGAGTGCCAATTACGTCGTACCATAAGCTACGATTCAGTCGCCACGGGGCTGTCGACGTTTCTGGTTAGCCCATGTTACCATACTCATGAGTAGGTACTCATGCGCTTTCCACAAAGATCTTGATTCCACTCATCACAGTTGGCTGAATGCTATACAATTCATCTTTGGCAGTTTCCTCGCTGACCGCATCGCATGACACCGATACTCACATTGCGTGCAATCTGCAGAATCTGTCATTTTGAAAGTGGAATTCGCATACCGTCGCACATATAAATCATAAGCACAAAAATACAAAACTACATGACTTACCTGTTATATTGAGGACATTAAAGTTACGCAGAGTTTTGGTACGATGCACGCTGAGAAGGTAAATGCGCGTGACGTGTAATATGGTGGGTCGAGAATTCAGTGTTTCGTCCGCACAGCCTGCGCCCTGAGATCTTCTTGCAGGCTAGTTGGTTCATGTCGAATGGGTGGGAACACAGACAGGAAAGAGCGCAGGAAACTGCACTCCTTCCTGCTTGTGATGCTTCCTTCGTATTCGCGCAGTACACTACCCGTTCGGCCTGTGCCCTGCTTGTTACAGGTACCTCGAAGGTGGGCAAGACTTAAAGCTTTAAGCTTAACTGACGCAGGACGCAACGCCAAGTTCCGTCAAGTTTAATCAAGTGCGTACATTTATTCCCACGTCTCCCCAACGACACAAACGAAACATTGACGCCACGACCAGAAAGCGCGTTGACAAAAAGACGAATTCAATCGAAGTCGCAGGAACGCACTACTATCATGTTTTCCGTTTCATTGCTTTTATTTGGATGGGAGATAATACAAGGCATTGAGGTAATATGAAGAGATATTTCCAAAAGTGCAGACGCAGTTTTCAAGATAACGAGCCAAAACAGTGTCTGCAGCATAACTCTGCAGCAGTAATGTTAGACATCGTAAATATATACATTTCACTGGTGAAACTTTGTGCTACATCACAGTGAACTAGTGCGTAAAAGTTAGAAATCAGTCCCCTGCAAGCAAGATCAGAGGCCGGAGGAAGGTTTTATTGTATAAAATTCATCATGCGATGCCTTGCTGCCGAAGGACACGGCGCTTCACCGCGTGTCCTTCCACCATTCCTTCGCAAAAGTGGAGAGTCAATCTGTGGGTCAATCAACCCAGTTGTACTGATTTTGTTAAGTGCATCATGTAAGCTTTTGACGTTGAACACAACCTTTCTCCGCCCTGTTAGTTGCTTAGAGGATATGCAGTGCTGGCGTCACAACAATCACAAAAATATGTATCTTTTTATACTGGTTCCTCTATTTTGGAAGCCTTTTGCACAATAAGAGGCAATAGTTTTATTACATTAGTCATTCTCTCAATTCTGCACGGCACTGTCGTAGTCTCCAAAAACGAATAAGCCTAAGTGTCCAACGAAACAGTCGGAAAACCTGTATATGATATTTTGCTGGGGGCTCACGAATACGACTACGCACAATACAAGGACGCCCGTGATGACTAATCAGATAAAACAGCTATTGCTCAAAGCTACTCTACATGCGCAGTAATAGAGCACACAAAACCATTTGCAAGAGGACTAGAAATGCTAACTGAAGCAGCTTTCTCGTCGGTCTACTCGCCCGTGTTTCTAAAAGTTTTAAGCTCTTGAAACTTCAAGCTGAAATACGATTCACCTAAATATATTCATCTACATAATTTTACCTTTGCTGCGTTGAACTATGGGAGACGGAAACAGAGACTGACTTGGGACTGAAATCGTCGCAGTGTTACAAAATGTTGTCACCTTTAACACCAAATTGAACGTTGCCGATTAACACGTTGATATGACAAGTTTACCGATTCACATTTAGATTTTAAGGTTTACCTCTAGTTCCGTTTTTGTTCCTGACGCTTCATAGCATGGAGGCACGCGCGCGAATTTCTCCACGCTGAGCCGAATCTAGCGCTATTTCGTGCACACTGTTGAAGTAGCATGTATGCACACAACAGAGTGTATACATGCGGGAATGTAGTGAAAAACTACAGGAGAAACCATGGATATTTTCTCGGAAAAAAAACTTTTCCCCTTTACAACAAAAACAAGAGTTTTTGGAAATAGAATCGGGCACCACCAGCTTTTTAAAGCCTTACTTTACAAAGTCGCATAATCAGCCGTCTGACAGTTGGATAAATGAGAACAAATTCAATAAAGTTACATTTTTTTGTGTAGCTTGAGTGGATTTTCCTAAAATTGTCACCGCTATATCACTGCGCTGACCGCTGTAATTTTCTGATCAATCGTACGGTTATTCAAAGAATTCATTTCGTGCACATTTTTGTAAGTACCTGAGTGGTCAAATACTCGCCAAGAGGTGAACAGTGTGGCACCGATATCTCAGCCAGGCTTATACCGGGAGCAGTGTCACTCCCCTGACGACTTTCCTGTGCTGTGTGGAACTCCTAAGGGAAATATATGCTACTGGCGGCACCCTCTTATCGGACACTCGGTGACGCGCTGTATGATATGTTCCAAAGAATGATGGACAAAGATTATTCCTTCCTGCATCTCATTCGGTGGTATGAGCACTGCTGTCCGTGCGCGGCTCTTATCTTCGCGCCCTGCTTTTGCGTCGACAGTCTTTTACCGACACTGCATTCGTTTCGCAGCAGTAAGACGGCTCAAGGGGCGCTTCTCGGATGTTACGCCAAATGATGCAGCTTTTTACTTCTTGCCGAAGCAGTAGTACCTCACGGACGTAAGAAGCTGTCGACCAGAGAATACTTTTCCCGGTATGACGCAGTAAAAAATTATAGCATAAGCAGCCGAGTACTTCAGTAAATAAACGAAACATATAGGTGTTGTGAATTGGCTGATGTAAACAAAAAAAAAGAGAGAGAGAGAGACAGAGAGAGACAATCAGATGTTACTTAGCGGAAGATTCGTTCTCCTTGATTTTGCGGCTGCAGTACTGCATAATAATCAACATAATCTCCAACCAAGCGCAAATGTACGGTGACAAGTGTGACGACAAGCCGAAGAAAAGACCAAGTCCCATCTGCATACTAGAAAGGATAAGCCAATGAAAAAAAAATTGCAGCAGTTGGTTGTGCCTGGTGCAATCATATATAAAAAACTGCGTAACGCGCTAACTGGTAAGTAACCAGTTTAGGACTGGAGACGGCAGTCACTGCAAACAATCGGTGCACACACGGGATTACACTTTCAGTCTTTTATCGCGAAGACAGGGCTCTCACGCTGCGTGACGCTATGTACAAGATTCATATCCAATGCAAAAAAAAAAAAAGAAATAAGTAATATCACTTTAGTGTTATCCCAAAATCTCAATACAGCTTAGTCTGTGCTTCCAGATGAAAGGCCGGTGTATTTCATGCCCCTGCGCGTTTAATACAAGGAAACTTCGTATCATACTGTTCGACAACCGGGATGCTCATTAGCGACGACAAATTAAGGTAACGCCACTAACGAACTTCTCAATGGCCTTTTTTCCGTCAGGCGGCAACCTCAAAAGGTCATCAAAGAAGAAGGAAACCATGCGGAAAAATAGCGAGCGCTATCAAAACAAGAGATAGTCTGGAACTGCAGGCGAGCTCGCCACTGTTTTTGTAAAGGCCATCGAGGTTGACTGGACTCATATTTTATTTATTTACTCATACTGTATGAGGAGGAAGTTTAAAGGGACAGTGAGCCGCGAATGTTTCGGAAACTCGCACCGATTCACCGGCGACGAAGAGTGGGCGAGACTCTGGGAATGTAAGCGCGAGTCGTAAATATTTTTTTCCTTATTATTGAAGGTCATATCCATTTAGGAACCGTCGAACTCAAATTGGGACATCGTAATCTTAGCACGACGCTGCGTGTACGTCATGACAATCAAAAAGTCAAGGGGCGGCTCCTGCCTGCGAGCCAGCCTTGCTTAAGTGAAACGCACTACAGTTGATCTTTGTTCGCGCGAGCTGACATTCGCAATCACCGCGTCGTATTTACCGGCTGCACTACACAGAAATCAAGCGTCGAATTTCGTACCCTGCTATTCTGGATTCCTTGCATAGCGTGCAACGCCGTCGAGGCTACGCAAGTTTCGTGGTCACACATGTTCACGCGAGGAAGCACCGCTACGGTTGGCAAAGGAAAAAACATGGAGAGCAAAATAATGCAATGCCCAAATTGCTGTAGAACAACATCGTTACAGTTGCCTCAATTTCTGCGCTGATGTTCGCTAATATTGTTCTGTGTCGCCCCTGTTTGCGATGACCGCTAGCACACCCCATCAAGTATAAAAGAGTTTGCCCACTCCTGAGGAACAGTGCATTGAAAATTTGCAATTGCAGTATTCAACCTGAAGAAAAAAGAAACATTCTAAAAACAGCGGAATATATTAAGATGCGAACGAAGTCAGTGCACGAAATCTTGCTAGTTACAACAGCGTTGCACGGTATATGCAAGAAATGGAGTCATGTAGGATTGAAAATTCGACTGATCACTCTGTGGTAAATTGTGACCTTCGTAAGCCGTCCAACAAGACCCCAAAGAGTAAAAAGAAAAAAAAAAAGCGAAAAAGAAGCTGATACACTCTGCAAGCTCCGATCATACATTCTGTGCAATATTTAGTACAATGATTTTCATTGTGCGTATAGAATCGGATATACGTATGACCAGGACATATCACACAAGAAGCGAACACGCCATTCAGCCTCATTACAGTCATCCGCAGATTTTCTTTTGCTGGTTCAGCGGTTTTCGTTAACTGCACGCTCCCACTGCTTGTAGCTGTGTCAGCGTAAAGCAATGCTGCTTATTGTAATTGGACCGGCTCCATGCCAGCCAGGTAATAGAGTGACAGGTGGCATGGGAGAATGCCTAAAAATAAGGAGGGCGTGTGCCAAGTCAGGTCAGCCGTGCGTTCTTTGTTTCTCACTTGATCGAACACGTGCAACGCCGTTTGCCAGCTTTTGTTCATCGGGTGAGGCATGTATGCGCGTGTGGTCTTGCCAACCACAACACACATGTTTGTTTCTTTCGAAAGAAGCGCCTCTCATTCTCGGAATTCGCCCGTTGATACTGTGTTTGCCACCACGTTTGACTGGCGCCGCTCCTGACGATCTGCTACGGGGTGCACAAACCGCTGTGAGAATAGAACTGTTCCTTTTTTTTTTCTGAAATTCATAGTTGGACAGCGGGTTGTATTGGCCGGGACCATACACATATAAATATGAAGTGAAGCGCCGACCAACATAATACCGAAATTTTAGCACATTTCGGCTCCCTCAGAGAGCGTTGTTCACTCTCATATATGTCTTTGACTTCGTTAGTAACGATATGGGAGCTGAAACTTCAATAAACTTACCGCTTTCACTTGGCTTCACTTAGCGTTTTTCGACATGCTTTCTATATGAACACGAGAAGGTCGGTGCTAATTCTCACTACAACTCTGTAAAACGTGCTTCCTAAAAAATGAGTTTTTGTGCGTGATAGGAATTCAATTAAGTGCTTCTTCTGTCGCTATAGAGGCTACACGAACTCCTGTGAAATATATAGTTGCGCTATGGTGGCATACAGATGCACACCAAAAGGCAACATTCGTCAAGCAACTAAATGCAGTAGTGTGAAGGTCCAAGCTCGCTTGTCTGAGCAAGTGACATATTTTATTTTAAATGCAAGCATCTATAGCGGCCACCTCCACTGACACCGCTCCCCTTAAGGTTGATCACAACACGACGCCCGCATATAAGCACCATTTACGTTAACTGAATGTCACTGTCGACGTTTGTACCGACGTCTAACAAAGCCTGTTGGAGAGCGTGGTGTCGCGAATTGACTCAGCGGTACTTACAATTACCGATACGGGATAACAATAGCAGCAAGAACAGTGACCGCAGGGCGAGCACAAACGACCTCGTACAAAGTGAAAGCCTCACCAAGCATCTATAGCATTACATGGCAATGATGAACACAGTTTGACTATCCTACTACGATTTCGTGTTGTAGTGATAACTTTGAGGGTCGCAAAAAAAAGTATACTTGCGAGATTACCATGTTACTTTTTCTTAGAACCTAAGCATTTCATGTGACATTCGTGGTTACTGTTATGTCAAAAAAAAAAAAACATAGAGAGATGGTTATACCCCGGAAAATACTGCGCGTCTGTATTGAATCTGTGACGTTTGCGTGTTTTTCAGGAGCAAATACAGTCTGCTGTAGCATGATGTAGGACAGCTGTCACAGCACGTGCATCAAACGATGTAACATTCATATTGCGCTGGCTCTGTTACAACGTCGCAGTACGCAGTGGACATGTGAAGCGTCATTCATGGTGTGGTATGTATTTGTCGGAATTGTGCGCACATAGAGGAATGGGGCTTTCGCGATAATATAGAACAATACTGGCTGGTTCTTTATCCTGTACTACAGACACCCTTTAAAGAGACAACCCGCACACACGAAGGAATACTAGTGGAGGTTAAGAAGGGGACCGCACAGCACCATGTCATCACACTGAAAGCAGGTCACAAACAAATTCAGACGGCACAACATGACAGCGCTGCTTCAGCACGCATCCAGTAGGCCCTCTCTGGCGCGTGACAGCATCTGTAAAAGGAATAATAGAGGAGCAGCGTAAGCTCATTGCATCGGGTATCAGATACATACATACATACATACATACATACATACATACATACATACATACATACATACATACATACATACATACATACATACATACATACATACATACATACATACCAGTAGCGCACCCAGGATCTCTGCCAGGGGGGGGGGGGTTCAATTTTTCACGAAGGGCCGGGATTGCGATTACACAGTTGTTGCTGCAAAAAAAGTAAATAAAATGCCAAATAATAGTAACATCAATAATGATGATTATTTTTATTAATTTTTCGGCGTTTTGCAGAGACATTAGCTCCACATTCTTCTAGGATATAGGAGCAGTTACGGAGTTGGGATGGGGTTAGGTCGGCCTCAGGGGGGGGGGGGGTTACAACACCCGAAACCCCCCCCGTCGGTGCGCCACTGATACATACATACATACATACATACAAACAAACAAACAAACAAACAAACAAACAAACAAACAAACAAACAAAACCCCGTAGCTTTCTTTCACGAGCAGCGTTTTGCACCACTACGAAGATATTTTTGACTTTTGACCCACATCGCCTTGAAGCGGGCGGATTGTCCTTTAGCTTTCTTTTTCAAACGATTTCCCGCTTGCAAAGAAAACTCAAGAGCAATATGAAGCACCGAGAAAAGCCACAAGCATGGGAAACATATTCTATGCGACGGTTTCCATGAGACGTACGAAAAACGAATTACGTCCGCAGTCAGAGCATAAGGCCCCGGCGGGCCTTTACCCGTTCCAAGTGCTCTAGCAGGTTGTCTCAACGTTTTGTGTCAGCTATGTGAGAGGATATTACACAGTGATACGGGTCTCGAACAGACTCAATTTCACCACGTAGCCAACGAGTGCGGAACGTGCCAGCGTTAGATGCCGGTTGTTTCGTAAGCAGCCTTTTTCAGAAAAAAAAAAAAACTTTCACCGGCTTTGGAATGAGACAATGTTAGATGTTGGATGTTTTGTAAGGCGTGTTCGTCCGAAAACTCATGCAAGGCGTCATATCAAGAAACAGGGCAAACAGACGAGACAAGGAACACAGACTGGGCTTGTTGTCCTACGTGCTTACAAAGTTTATTGACATGAAGCCTTACTAACACGCTTAACTTCAAACCTTTTTAATGTGCATCTATTGCAAAGCGGTCCACTCTTTCATAGTGGTTACATTCGGTGTTGAGCGCCGACGTGTAAATGTAGCCAAAAACAACTTAATGAAAAAGAAACATTATCGCCCTAAGCTTACATGTTTTCACACGATAGGCCTTTGCACCGTATGCAGAATGTGTTCTTTTGTCAAATAATGATATTCACCAAACATAGTTTGCCGCCACTCTCTGCAGGATTATTTTGTACTTTTGAAAGAAGAATTGACGGCATTAGACTATGTAGGCTACATTACAAAATGACTGTCAACAAAAGTTAACAATACCTTTGACGTGCATTTAACGTGATCCAACCGCATAACACCTTTGTCCTGTTGCATCGCGGCAATAAGACATACTAGGTAGGTCGTAGAGGCCTTATATAGTCAAAACAATCGTCCCAAGAATGTCAGCCAGCATTCGGTGAACCTTGTGACTATAGTCACAAGGTTCACCTGCTGCGTCAATGCTGCGTCACTATAGTGACGCAGCATTCCTCAGTAACTTTTATTTTATTTTGTTTTGCTACAAATGTGACACCATCTGTGGCCTCACGGTGAAGAACGCATGTGTCATTGCATGTGTTCACGACGTATCTAAAGCTTTGGTGGTCTTAGTTTTCATCGTAACTGCATCACAACTAATTTGTTAAACTTTTATAACTGTACTGGCGCGATGATGTGACCGATAGATCGGTGTGATTTTCTATGAATAAACTTGCGTTTGAAGTAAATCTCGTCCTTTTTAACTTTCCTCCACGTGCCATCGTTTCTTCTTTTTCGTGTGCATGTGTGCCCTTGATGTTCAACAATGTATTTTTGAAAACTAGCCCAAGTTTATATATATATATGTTTGACATTAACCTTCGCACGTTGAGTTCAAGCACGCCATATGTAGTACGTTGTTCAGTAAGCACGTACCTTAATCACGAGTTAAGCACGTTAAACAAAATTTTACGTTATATTATTACACACGTAGAGAGCGTATAAGGTTACGTTCTTTAGTGCACATTCAGTGCTGTAAGGCAGTAGCAACCGTATTTAGATGGGAATGAACTTGAAAGCCTGATAATGCGCTGAACTGAATGAGTTCTCAACAACAGCCGTGTCTACAGTGTCTTTCATGGAGCGCTTTGTTTCTTGGTATTTTCAGCTGTAAAAAAGAAAAAAAAAGAAAGAGAAATATTGAAAAAAAAATGAAATGCTTGCGTTGCCAGACGCGACATCCGATATGATCAAGAGAATGCGCAACCAGCAATGGAATGAACAGGAAGAATGGCGTTCACGTCATTGCACGAGCGCCCCAGGAAGACAGAGAGAGATAGGCAATGCGATATGAAGAATGGAAACTTGAGAGTAAGAATTTTTGTAATTCAAATTACGCTGTATATAGAGAAGCACAATTCTGGACTGTTCCAAACATGTGCAGACAGCTCCAGAGCACATCAGGCTTTCGATCGCGTCTCACGTAAGGTCAGCGTGCACTATACAGGCATCAACCAGTTCCAGTGTGAGGTTAATATAACCAGCGCAAAGAAGAGGCGCTGGAGAGCTTCTGTTCTTGTCGCCTCTTTTTTTTGTGTGTGTGTGTTCTGCGTCCGCCAGTGCGCGGGTCATATCAATACTCTCACGAATACTAACTAGCCCGATTTCATACTTTGCGCCAGTTTAAGCACGGCATGTCTCCAGCATAATAAGCTCGTCTCAGTAACGAATACACATACTCGCAAGCACAAGCGGCCAAACTGTATTACTGACCCACGGCGGCAATCCGTCGACAGGTCTGCCTGCAGCGGCTTGGTCGGGGGTGGGAGTCGGGGGAATGGCGCGGCCGCATTCAGGACAGCCGGTGCCAACGGTTGATCTGCTTGGGCGCTGCGGCCAGTGCGTCGGTCCAGTGTTGCTGCGCCAGGCCCCGGGCGAACATGAACGAGCCGAGGACGACGCGTCCCAGGCATCGGTCTGCAGGTAGAGCGCAAGTGTAGATAGTGAGAGATACGGCACATGCAGCTTTCTAGAGTTCGGCTCCTCTCGCTGGGTTCGTAGGCGGCACGCGTGCCGACAGGAACGCGGATGCTCACACTTGTGGTGCGCTACTGCGCGCATCGTAACGTTACGAAAAAAGCACTAGTCAATCGCACTCGGCAGGTGCAGTTCGACAGAAGTTATGATGGCGTGATTCACTATTCCACTAAGGTATTATGAAGATACTTAAGAACACTTCGTGAAAAATGCCGCAGAAGTATCGGCTGATTGAATGTACCAAGCATTCCGATCATGAAAAGCAGCACATACGCGATCAGAAAACGTGATGAAGATAATGCGTTTTCGACATCTGATGTGATAACATTAGATGAGTAATGTACGTGAGAATTTCATCGTAGCTGCGGGAAATGTTGAAATGATGGAATTAACAGCCATCATCGCAGAACAGGAAAATATAGGTGGAAATTGGGCCCATAATCGTAGGCCAGAAAAGCGAACCCGGCAATGAGTGAGTGAAGGCTGTTCCAGATAACATGAGGCGAGTCCTCCGTTCAACACTTAATATTAGCTTGCTCGATGTGCGCGCACGGGATACTTATGCGAATCATGCGGTATGGATGTGGCTTGGATAAAAATAACCTACTGAAGCAAAACATGAATACATACCAAGAATATAGTGAAGCGGTCACTTGGGATAAATTGCACACCCATGTGTCGTGTTCTAACCAAATAATAAATCTGGTGAAATGCCGTTCGCTCTTAGAGTATTCTCAGACTAAGTTTTGAAAGCGCACGAGGAACTACAAGTGCGAAAAGCAGAGTTTATATGAGTCTGCAGCCAATTATTTCATGTTACAAGAATATTAGTCGATGTTATATAGCAATTTCCTCAACCTGTCATGTATCTTTGTCGCCTGGCTAAAATAGACAACTGTAATCTCCCATGAACGCACATGTGTCAACAGAGTAAGTGCGAGGTGATAAATTTTGCCGGACTGTTACTCTGAATAAAGCGCAATGAGACAACATGAAGAGAGCAATATTCTATGCTAGTACATCGTGTGCTCGGTAACTTTCACATAATTATTGATGAAAATTGGCGAAAGCATAAAGCCTGCAAGAAGCTTTCGAAAACATTTTGCGGAAGTTCCACAGCAGCATCTTTTTTTTCTGTTCTTTATTAATACTTCTGGGCGAAATATTCCGTGTCGATGACTTCGTGTTAACTTCCTCGTGTAACACACACACACACACACACACACACACACACACACACACACACACACACACACACACACACACACACACACACACACACTCTCTCTCTCTCTCTCTCTCTCATTTATATTTGGCTGTTTATAATCGTACGTCTGTGCACGGGAATAAGCTGTCCCGATGGTGCGCTTCCGAAAAGTTTTGTTCATTGGTCATGATTACCTTTATCCACTATTCTGGAGAAATGGGTGCAAGCGAGCGAAGTAACGTCTGTTCGCGCGCTCGACTGCGCACACCTTCCAGGATGAAGACTATCCCAACACAACGCCGAAGTTTCGCCACTGTACTAAGATGCTTTAATGTTTGGAAGGCCTTTATTTTTTACTTGTACTTTCGTACGCGCGGAGAGCATATGCCGCATCACTGCGTAACCTTTGTAGGCGCAGGTGATCCCCATCATTCTTGTGCAGCTGGCCGGGATAGTAGCAAGCGGTGCGGCTGATAAGGAAGCGCTATGCTAGAATGTTTTCATTGCAAACAATTTAATGGGGACGGTAAACAGTGACACCACGGAGCGGACGCTAGGGTAGCGCGTTTTAGTTAGGCGCCATATTAAGCTGAATTTTTTGCCCGAGCATTATTATTGTTCTCTCTTTTTTTGCGTTCTGAAGTTTAGGCGATATAATGTTGGTGATGTGCTTAAATGATTTTTAAGATTTTGGAGTCACTGCGACTATTTAACAATAGGGTTCGCCATCGTGCGGCTCGTGTATTAAATAGGATCACCTCGGGTTCTTAAAAGCACATTAATATTAGTGTAAGAACAATATTTGTTTATAATTTCGCCCTGACCGATATTTGAATTTTGAATTTGAATTTATTTATTGACATTGACATGCAGTCGTGGTGACTGGAAAACAAATCCATATTCTCGAGATTAACGGGGCAATTAATTTGTGGTATTGGTAATGAAACATACAAATAAAACACTGAAACCATCCGAGTGCAAAAGAAAAAAGAACAATCGTCATAAAAAGGGTTTCCACGCGACAAAACATTTTGAAGTAGACACCTTGCACTGACGCAACGCAGGTAAAGTTTTAGCTCAATGCTTATGATATGGATGTTTTATTTCCCACTCTCTCTCCCTCCTTTCTTTGTTTTTCTGCTTATTGGCCAGGCAAGAAGCGAAATGTGGCCTAGCCAAGTCAAACCCTTGGCCACGCCGCTTCTCAGAATTGCCATTAAGATTGTTTCTCCCTCGAGATCATGAAAAAGTGTCAGTTTCTTTCAAGGAGCTGTGATTTTTTTTTTATTCAACATGTCAGCAAGGAGCCGCATGGAAATCCCTCCAAGGCACCAAGAAGCCATCCTGCGCCTCCAAGGCCTCTCAGGAGCACTTTCATAAACAGCAGCATTTCTATGAAAATGCTGCACTAGATAAAAGTCTGCGTTTAGCATAATGGCAGTGGGCTGAAAAATATCCAGAAATGCACAAATGCATAACGTAAATATTCTACTATTAATCCTGCGTGCTATTAGTACGGCCGCTATTTATAATAGTACGTAATTTTTGTTATTTGCAGGGTCAAACAAGTCCCACCACTTTTTCGCGTTTTTGTTTTATACTACAGCGTTAAAAAGATAAACAAAAAAGTAAACTTACGCGTCCGCACGGTGGTCTCTTGCGTGCCGTGCGCAGGGTGCTAAGCCTACCAGTAGAGGAGATAGAGGATGAATGCACTAGCGGCGAGGAGAGTTTCGCTACATTCTATATTAATGGGCTTTAAGTAAAGTTACATGTGTAGTTTCGTTTCCTCCATCCATTTATCAGATATAATTTGGCATAACTGATTTCTGGGTATTACGTTCCAAACCCAGGACATGATTATGAAAGACGCCGTAGTGGAAAGCTCCGGAATTTCGCCCACCTTGGGCTTTTAAGGGCCAACTCCGGCAATTTTTCCAGCTCAAAAGATCTCAATAAAATTCGCCGGGTACGTTCCTTGCCACAATTCCGTCATTTGTGCGAGACTACATGCTCCAGAGATGCGCAGTTAGAAATCAATTTTTACTGATTACCTCATACGCCCACCTGGCATCCTACGATTATTGGCCACACTGTGATGACGTGATCTTATGCAAAGCGACGGAAGCGCACCCATACCATGCCATGGTCCTCGAGATGTGCGCGCGCCGCCAACCTTCGCGACATTACCACCAGGAGAAGAGCGCATGCGCTGTCGCACCAAGCAAAAGGCGGGTCGACTAATTTGACGTCACTACTGGGTTGGATTAAGGTTTAGGTTTCGCGCTTTATTGCTCATTAAAAATTATTTTGGCATTTGCTGAGCATTTCTACTGTGAGGAGTGTGACAGAAGCGCCTCAGGAACACAGGATCGTCATTACCTTGACATGCTCAAAAAATTGCCGGAGTTGGCCTTTAACGTGCACTGATCTCACACAGTACATGGGCCTCTCAAGATTTCGCCCACACACACACACACACACACACACACACACACACACACACACACACACACACACACACACACACACACACACACACACACACACACACACACACACACACACACACACACACACACACACACACACACACACACACACACACATCCTTCTGACATATACAGAGTAACACTGAGCTTCAGCGTTGCCCTGTAATTGTGAATATACGCTAAGACGTTGAAAATACAGTGTCGCGGGCTGCTCTGCTCCCTGTGAGATTCAACGTCATACAGATTATATTCCCCCCCCCCCCCCTATTCGATTCAACATTTCATCGTTTCGCGATAGAAAGTAAAACATTTTATTCATCAGTTACGACTGCGTTTTACCTCCATGCCAGGTGCATCTTTCAGAATAAATTTCTCACAATGAATTTCTCATTGCGAATATGGCTTTGTTGGCGAACTTGCGTCAAACATTTTAGAGAGCCCGCATCAATACACAAAGAGGCGCTGATTTCAGTCGACTGTATCACATTAAAATTCAGACCAAAGAGTTTAATAGAGGTACTGGATCTGTGATGAACAAGACCTCTCAAAATGACGGTTTAACGGCATTGAAGATTATTCGCTTTGCATATCTTGCAAGGCCAGACCCGCCCGCATGCGAAATCGTCCCCTTTGAGCTTGGTTTGTCTTGGTGAAATCTTTGAGTATATCCTGAGTTATAATATCATTAACTGTTTTCGTTATTGTACTGCAGCGACATGCGAGTTAGTCGGTGGGAATCACCCACTAATGATCGTCTTAAGCGGAAACCTCAAGAACATATGAGAATTCTTTGACGGGAAACAACAGCGAGCGAACGGGGACAACAGAGAAAACACAGACACATCACTACCAATCGCCCATGTACAATCAGTGTTACTACTTCTTCGAGCATCATGTATGGGCTGTCATGAAGCTGTGGTGGTACGCTTTTGGTGAAGCCAAATATTATCCCGGCTTCAGTAACTGAATCACCAATAATAAAAGCACAATGACATGATATGTTAAGTGTTTCATAAATGCCCGCCAGCTGTAAGTACGAAGGCAAACTGGACAATCTATCCAGCCGCAGTACTGCACACAGGTCATGGGTTCTACTTTGCTACCCACGATAAAAATAAATGGCTTCAATATATATAGTGTTTCTGTTTTTCTACGTAAGAAATATTCTTTTGCCTAATTTGTACCCTAACAATTCCCAACATATATTTTGCCTACAGGGCACTATAGCGCACTGCCTATGTAAGAATATCAGAGCGCCGAAGACTAGCGCCCAAAGGGACAGGCGAGAAGAAAAAAGGGCGAGCAAAAAAATCTAATTCCTCCGCGCGTGCCTTTGACAAAGAAACCTGAAAGGTAAATCGAAATTGGAAGCCCTTGGTTTAAAAAGAAGGATGCCAATCGTACTCGCGTGTAAACATTCCGTAGACTTGCTTTAGTCGTTCACTTAGCTTCGGAGTTTTGAAAGAGCAGCGCCAGCGGAGGTGGCGTGAAGTTATCGAAGGAACGGCATGTGTTTTTTTTTCTTTTTACTTAGAAGGCTTCCATCTGCTCGCGATGCAATTTTGACCCGTCGTGCGTTAGTTTTGTTCTTTAAAGTATGTTCCAAAGGGTGAAATGACGTGACCTTTCGTTTTAACTCTTCCTGTGGCGCAGTGTGATATGGCAACGAAGTGAAGAATGGCAGTAGCAATTTTCCACGTGGCAAAGTTTAAATGCAACTAAAAGCGCATATCAGGCGACATTTAACTACAATCTCTTGACCTCTTAATTTCTCCAATTGTGCCTTGCATTGGCGAAAACGGTTATTGCAGCTTGTTTGGATGCTGTTATTATAATGATAATGTGTAAGATCTGTGGTTTGCTTCTTAATTCCTATCCCTTATTTTTAATTATTTCTTAAGTACTTCAGGTGATAGGTGTTATGCTGTATTGTTGCAATGTAAATGACAGAAAAGTGACTGGCACAAAGGGTCACGAGGATCTTTTAACATACAAGAACTGACTTAGTTATGGCGTTGCATATAAGTCTACAGACGAAGTTAATGAAAGTGCTGATGTGCTTAAGGTGTGGAAACTTTCAGAGCACCAATGAAAACATGAAAATGTGTTGAATGAACGCACGGAGGCTGCGTGGACATGGATCCTATAAATGCACCGAATTAACCAGCGTGCTTTCCATGACTAATCCTGTTTCTGGTATATATAATGCATGTACATAATATGTACAGTGAACAAAGACACACGAATGAATGTATTTTGTTGCGTTAATTGCATATTTACCTTTAGAAATTGTAGAAGTGCTCCCGATTGCAATTTGGGGGAGATACCTCACAAAATAGTGCCTATTTCGACGAGAAACCCGGCGTCGAACAAGAGGGAAGGTCCAAAACAACAACAAGAAAAGCGGCGCGCACGGAGGAGGCGCCCAAGGTCACGCCGCGTCTCCACAAGGAGAATATTGTGGAACTTTTCTTATCGCGGCGAGCGCGCGCGCGGGACAGACGTAAGGAGACATAAGAGGCAGAGAGTACACACCGACGCTCCTCGCGCAGTGAGAGAGAGAGAGAGAGAGGCGCCGCCCCAACGAAGAAGGACCTAGAATGGGCGAGAAGGTTCCCAACTTTGTGCGTGCTTTGAGTCACGTGGGCCGCGCCGAACTTTCTAACGCGCCTTCCCAGGGCTATATAAGCAGTCGGACACGGGCCGCAAAGGGGGGAGTAGAAGAGTAGCAAGTAAAAGAAGAAGCAAGAAGTCGTGCGTGACTCAGACGTTGGTCACGAGCCAGCTGACAAGCCACCTGCAAGCTTCGAGCTGAGAAGACGCCCGAGAGACTTGGTGAATAGGACTCTTTTGTGTTTTGTTCTTTGTTGCAGTGCAGGAGCGTGTTCGTGTGTGTTGGCGTTGTGTAACCTTGTAACCCATCTGTGTTTGAGTTTGGAAGAGCCGTGTTGTCTGTACGTTTTGTGTAACTGCCTATTTGATGAGAATATATTTGTGTTGTTTGATCACCCTTGGCTCTGACTCGGTCTTTGAACCACTGCTGGCGTTTTGCTAGTGTGCTGAAGTGGACCAAAAATCGTATTGTCCAAGCTTTCGTGGGATCTTTTTCGGGGAACCAAGACGTTGGTGCTTGGAATTATTTCCGGCGATCGCGTCCCGTACATAATAGCACGGGTTTGGTGACAATATTTCTGGCGTCCGCGACAGGACTTCTTTGGCGCTTAAAGGGGTCGTGAAACGTTTTCTGAACATTTTGTACTAAGTGCGTATTCGGGGTCCTGACCCTCCAATCAACAATATGCATTGTTCCGTTGCACCGTGTGCGTTGATTTACAGCGATAAAAAACGCGGTTTCTGTTTCACTGCGCGCGTTCCCCTCAACTCTGCAGATGACGTCACCTTAGTAGCCCTCATACCTCCGAGATTGGCGCGCCCTCGGAGGCCATGGGAAAATAAACCGTGCTGCCGCTTTTCTTCCGAATGGTGGCACCGCACGGTTTCCAAGTATTTTCTTCTTTTCTAGCTTTCAAGTAAATCGATTCCTTTAGAGCAAACGCGAGTTCACTGTGCCTTTGAACTTAAAAGTATCTTAACTCAACGTCACCAGATAGTACCACGCCGGCCGGTAGTGTCGCATAGTCGCTTCGGGAGCGCAAGAAAGCTGAGATTTAAAACGGGCGTTGTTAAATGTGCACTGAATATTTCGCCGAAATATTTCGGAATCGGCTTGTCGAATGCGTATTGAACCAGTGAAAATTACAAACCGGCATCTCCAAATTCTTTTCACGACCCCTTTAAGTGTGTTCAAAGTACGGAGGACGAGGATTGGGTTGTGTACGTGTTGGCGTAGACGATATTGTGTGTTGCGCCACGTTCTCGCTAACCTGTGTACAGAGAATTTTTTGAGAGTTGAGATATAGGGGCAGATATTTGTTTGTGCACGCGGCTAGATTTTGTGGAAGGGCACCATGGATCTTGAGAAATTGATTGCCCTTGGTGAAAAGATGGGTCTAACCGGAGCTGAGTTACGAAAGTGGGTTAGCCAGAAAGAAAAAGAAGCCAGAGAAGTCAAAGAACAAGAACGACAAGAGAAGGAACGAGAAAGAGAAATGAAGGAACGAGAAATGCAAGCAGAGATCGAGAAGGAGCGGCTAGCAGCTGAAAGGGCGAAAGAAGAGAGAGAAGCGGAGATGGCTGAGAGAGAAAGGCAAAGGCAGTATGAGTTGGAGCTGGAACGTCTCCGAATACAACAGCGCGTTGACGCGCACGCTCGGGTCGACAGCACGGAAAGGGAAGAGTGCTCGTTCCGACTGAATCCAAGCAAGCTGGTTGTCGCGTTCGATGAAAGAAAGGATACTTTAGACGCCTACTTACACAGATTCGAAACCGTTGCTAGAAGTCAGAATTGGCCGGAGGAGCAATGGGCAACGGCGCTGAGTACTTGTTTGAGCGGGGAAACGCTCAGTGTGTATGGCAGGTTGACGCCTACAGATGCTTCCAACTATGCAAGGGTTAAAGCCGCTTTGCTGAAACGATTCAGATTTACTGTAGAAGGCTTCCGAGACAAGTTCAGGACGGGAAAGCCCGCCGATGTAGAGACTGCTACGCAGTATGCTGCGCGACTCAGCCACTATTTTGATCGGTGGACTGAACTTTCATAAATTGAATAGGAGTAGGGTGCGCTTAGAAAACTTCTTATTAAGGAGCAATTTCTCGTCAGTTGCCACCCAAGCCTGTCTCTATATCTGAAAGAGAGAAAAGCCAAGTCGCTCAGTGACATGCTGGAATTAGCAGACCAATTTTTAGAAGCGCAAGGAGGCACCAATCTTGGCAAGATCAGAAGAGAGGGACTGGAAGGTGTGAAGCAATCGGCACCTGAGGAAAGAAGAAACCCTTCGAAGCCTATTACGAGGTGTTTCCTGTGTAATCGGCTGGGACATCGTGCTAGTGATTGGCGAACTAATTTTTCTCGCCCGAGTGTGAAGTGCTTTAAATGCAGGCAGACCGGTCACAAAGCTGACACGTGTCGGAATGAAGTGAAAGAAGTTCAGCAGCTGTCGTGTGTATACGCCCCGCCGAAACAGGAAGACGATGAAAAGGTTCAAGGCTTCTTGGAACTTAAGGACGGAAAGAAAGTTCCGATTGTTGGTGCCATAACGACTACGCGCCCCGGAGAACTGGATAAGAATATGCCAGTACTTACTGGAAAAGTAGCAGGAAGGCGTGTAAGCGTGTTACGAGATACTGGCAGCAGCACAGTAATTGTGCGAAGGAATTTGGTCCGGAACCACGAGCTCACAGGCGCGAAAGGTATCGTTTGCCTAATTGATGGTACAGCGAGGAGGCTCCCTGAAGCGAGGATCAAGGTGGAAACCCCCTACTACAGTGGATAGTTACGGCTCTGTGTATGGAGAACCCACTTTATGATCTGATCGTAGGAAATATCAAAGGTGCACGAGGCCCTAACGATCCGAAGCCTCGATATGAAGAGCCGAAGAGTGAACCTCATCGGGAACCGCCAGCAGCTGCAACTCGAGCTCAATTCCAAAGGAAGCCTGTTGAGCGTTCCGTAATGCCGGACTCTGAAAAGAAGTTGGCACGCGCTTCATTCGAAGCAAAGGACACTCGCAAATGGCGAGATGCTGCCACTACCGTGACACCGTGGAGTGAAATACAGTCAGATGGGGTGCGCGCTAACAGCGCAACTTTTGATGCAAGTTCGGAGAATGGGAATAAGGCACTGTGCAAGGAAACTCCGAAAATCGATAGACATGAGAAGGGACTGCAAATCGCATCCGAGCCAGCACAGCGTTGCGAAGAAGTGGATAAGGTGCGTTCACCACAACAGCTAACGCCAAGATTCACCCGCAAAAAAAGAAAAAGGAACAAACAGCGGCGTAAACGAAGGGCAGTCTCGAGATCCGAAATCTAGCTGTCCATTAGCAGAGGGAAGCTGCATGTGTAGTGATTATTCATGTTGGGTGAAAGAACGTTTTCATGTACCGAGTGTGTGTTACATTTGAATATTTTGTAAACTTTGATAACATTCATGTGTTAAGTGTTGTGAGAAGCGATATGAGGGTGTTTCAGTTACTGTATTACGTATGGGTACGCGATGAGTTGTGAAGTTTTCAAGCGATGTATTGTGAACATTTATGTGACGTGTGCGCGCGATTCATTGTGAAAAATGTCGCGACGTGCCGTGTGTGGACTATTTCGTTCGAACTCTCAAGTGGACTTATGTGCTATTGATTGTCAGAAGGACTTGTGGAACTTCGTGTGGCGTATTTCTGTGTGTACGCTATTTTGTGTATTTTTAAATATTATTTCATAACATTCTTAAAGTGGGGGGCAGTGTCACAAAATAGTGCCTATTTCGACGAGAAAACCGGCGTCGAACTAGAGGAAAGGTCCAAAACAACAACAAGAAAAGCGGCGCGCACGGAGGAGGCGCCCAAGGTCACGCCGCGTCTCCAAAAGGGGAGAATATTGTGGAACTTTTCTTATCGCGGCGAGCGCGCGCGCGGGACAGACGTAAGGAGACAGAGGAGGCAGAGAGTACACACCGACGCTCCTCGCGCAGTGAGAGAGAGAAAGAGGCGCCGCCCCAACGAAGACGGACGTAGAATGGGCGAGAAGGTTCCCAACTTTGTGCGTGTTTTGAGTCACGTGGGCCGCGGATTTAACACAATAAAACAGCAGTTGCTAGACCTGACCAGGTACTGAGTGAAGTTCGAAGAGTCATGCATGCATTTCGGCGCCGGAGAGCGAGTCCTGACTGGTCTATATATGAAATGTCATCGACAAGAAGCAGGACGATGTCAACGTAAAGCGTTTCCTGAATTTTCCCGTTTCATGATTAAGAAAACGGCGCAGCACGCACAAACGAGATACTATAGAAGAAGAAAACACGAAGGCGAACGCCGGACTCACAACTAAAGTTTATTCCACACCACGCACATTTATACCCACACGTGGGTATCATCAGCAGAGATACACAAAACAAATCACATGTGCCCATTCAGATATAAGATTTCCTTTGTCAGCAAGGCGACTTATGGGGCGCTGGTGCATGAAGTCCTGATATTATGCATATGCAAGGCCTCGATTATCTCACGAGTTGTCTGGTTATAGCTTGTGGCGATGATGTGGCATTTGTTTTACTGTGTTAAACATGTATAACTGCACGGAAGTCACTGATGAGTGTTTTGTTTTGTTTAGCGTGAAATAAAGACCAGGCACGATGCAAGCTCATTCGCAGGGTACTGCAGTGCACACGCAGTGAAGAAATATGCGCGAACGCACTCAGTACCATGGCGTTTCCAGAAAGCACATAAGGTATGCTGTCAAATGCTGTTTCTAGAACCCCATTATCGTCAATCAAGGCTGAGAGGCGTCGCGGCCAGCGCGCGCCGCCGTAGCAATTCAACACTACACCCCTAAAGCGTCTGCGCACGCGCGAGCTGCTGCCGGCGCGCGACTGCAGCGCCGGGCGCATCGCGATGCCACGCGCTCCGAGATTTCCCCTAAGTGTGAAACAGACTGTACGTGTAAACTGTAAAAAAATCGGGGGAAGTGTTTGAACCGCACGTCTCTCGCGTTGCCAATGAAAGTTATAGTTTTAGAATGCACCGAGCGGCCGAATTCAATATGTTGGTGTACAGATCGAGTTTGCATTTGCTTTCTCCTTTCCGGTTTGTCGCAGTTATGCATGTTGCTTTTTTTCTGACCCTTTTTGGCTTAGTTGAGGTAAGCTAAACGTGATCGCCGGTGAGTGTGATATCGCCTGGTCACTTTTAGGTACTCCATAGGAAAGAGTAAGCTTTAGTTTAAGGGCGCACGCATGCCCTCTGTGGGCGTCACCGCGAAGCATCGGTCCTTTGTTTCTCAACCCACCCGCGCGACGGCGCCAGTGTTCGAATTGAATAGTGCCCTTGGGTTCTGTTCACTCGAATGAAGGGAGTTAAGCGCATCGGGGCAGTTCGTTACATCTAGGATAGGTACACACATTCACCCTAAACACCTTGACAGCGCAACATAAGACAAGGACAAAAGGCGAAGGCGACAACACGGCGCCGTGTTCTCGTTTTCCTTCGCCTTTTTTTTCTTGTCTTATGTTGCGTTGTCCATTCAAATCAACTGGCTCAACTTTCCATTTTGCTGCATGTAAGCTCATGTCTAGGTATTCTGCATGTAATTTTGAGACATGACAGTAGTTAAATAATTGCAATTAAATTACAGTAGTTTAATTACGTTCTGCCGTATGAGTAATGCAATGAATTACTTATGTGGGCTGGTAATTTACTAATGTAATGAATTCATTCAAGCAAGCAATTTCAGTAATATTACTCATTACTTTCTTAATTACTTATGACTAAAATATTTCGTGTCCGCTTCCCTTATGACATCAAAATTAAAACGGAAAGATAAATAGAAAGACAAGTCAATTCTGTGTGGCAGGCAATTATCCATGTTCAGAAATTCAGAAACGCAACGTTATCATCACAACTTCAAGCCTTCAGTAACGTTATTGGAAGGCCACGACCCTCGAATTTCCAGACAAGATGGGCCGACGACGGCGCCACGCTTTGCTGACTGTCGGCCAGCTCAGCAACAGGACGGAGAGCGGTCAAACGCGACAGGGCTTTTCTTTAAACAAAACTACGACAGGTTCTGCAGTCCCAGGTCCCCACGCGACCCAAATATACTTTAGCAAGCTGGACAGATGTGTAAAGAATACAGCGAGCAGTTGTGGCTGAGACGGTTTAGGTGCTAATTTCAAGGTGAATGCGCTGCGAATAAAATTTGCATGAGTTAGTACACGAATGATGAACTTTTTAAAAGTAGTTTCAAAGCAACTTAATGGCTTTTCAAAAGTAACAGCAATGCAATGTCATTACTTTCGGCCAGCTGTAATCTGTAAGGTAGTTTAAATACATCTCGAAGAAGTTTAGAAAAGAAATGGGTAATGCATTTCAGTGAGCTAGAAGTAATTTTACCATATCTCGTAATTTCGGCTCTCACGCACTAAACCATGCACATGAGATACAACAGACAAGTGTATAAGCGCGTCTTTTTCTTCCTGTTGTCAAGAAAACTATGTACAGATTTTAACCAGTATTTTATAACGTTTATCCCGATCGGGAGAGGTGTGAGACAGGGAGATACAATATCCCCGATGCTATTCACTGCATGTTTAGAGGAAGTCTTTAAAGGTCTAGACTGGGAAGAAAAGGGCATTCGAATAGACGGAGAATATCTAAACAATTTAAGATTTGCAGACGACATTGTGCTCTTTAGCAATGATGGTGACGAATTACAAAACATGATTGATGACCTAAACAGGGAAAGCATTAAAATTGGATTAAAAATGAATAGGCAAAAGACCAAAGTTATGCTCAATAGCTTAGCTAAGGAACAGGAATTTAAAATCAACAATGAACCCCTACAATGTGTAAATGAATATGTATATCTGGGACAGTTAATATCAGGAACTCCTACCCAGGAAAAAGAAATTCTCCGTAGAATAAGGCTGGGCTGGAGCGCATTCGGAAGGCATTAAGAAATCATGACCGGAAACTTACCGCTCTCATTAAAGCGAAAAGTATTCAATCACTACATTCTCCCAGTACTAACGTACGGTGCAGAAACATGGAGAATAACGAAAAAACTAGAGATGAAACTAAGGAGCACGCAACGTGCAATGGAAAGAAAAATGATAGGGGTAACGCTAAGAGATAAAAAACGAGCGGAATAGATCAGAGAACAGACAGGAGTAGCTGATATTATCTTATCAATTAAAAGAAAGAAGTGGACCTGGGCAGGACATGTCATGAGGAGGAAGGATAATAGGTGGACAGTAAGAGCGACGGAATGGATACCACGAGAGGGAAAACGCAACAGAGGTAGGCAAAAGGTTAGATGGAGCGATGAAATTAAAAAGTTTGCGGGCATAAAGTGGAACCAACTCGCTCAGGATAGGGTGGATTGGAAATCGTTGGGAGAGGCCTTCGTCCTGCAGTGGACCTAAACAGGCTGATGATGATGATGATGAATGTTGATCAGCACATCAGCTTATGAAAATTTGTGACTGCGCCGTCCCTTCTTCAAACTAGAATTTCAACGGCCCTCTATGGCGAATCCCGAGCGATTTTTTCGCAACTGGCCGCTCCCAACGTTCTACATATTTGAATTAAAATGAATGTTCCTCAATCAACTATTATTTATTTTTCTAAATGCCAAGGGGTGTTATTGCAGTGAAATGTCTTCTGTAGGCGCGCTTTGCACAAGGTGGAGCGTTGACTGGTCAACCGTCGATACAATCAATACATATTTCGAGTATCGGTGAAAAATTACAACGTGACGTATACTGCTGGGCCAATTCATAGACAACAGCTGAGTCAACTAAGCGCGAAAGAATCAATCCTCATATTCACTGTCCCTTCGAAGAGTAAGAATACCTTGTATTTAAAAATTCTGGTCCTGTAGTGATGCATCGCCTTCGGTGAGTCAACTACGTGAATGGGCATTCGTACAATTCGGATTCATCCATACATGTATCTGTAGGTGCTTTAGGGCAACCCTAAATACATCCCGACACTCCTGAAAAGATTCAGATATACTGTGCCACTGCAAGAATTCCTGTAAAGGAGAGAGAGAGAGAGAGAGAGAGAGAGAGAGAGAGAGAGAGAGAGAGAGAGAGAGAGGAGGAGGAGGAGGAATGTAAACCGATTCAGATTTATTATCCCCAAAGGACGAGGAGGAGGAGAAAGGAACCAAGGAAAGGCAGGGAGGTTAAGCTCGGCTGAGCCCGGTAGGGTACGCTGCACTGGGGAAAAGACCCAAAGGGCGAAGCGCGAGGAAAGAAACGGGAAGAAGAGGAGCAAGGCGACACACCACTGAGGACACACGGACCTGCACGTCACGCTTACAATCAGTCAGGTGAGCCTAGTCTGTTTCAGAAATCGCAACAACGCCTGCGCTTCTTCGTGAGCCCTGGACGAATGATGCAGCTGGCCATTAATATTTGCCGTCTCTGACACCCTGTTCGACTCAGCAAGAAGAAAGTGTCGCACTACTGCGTAGACAGAACAACACAAGACGCATTCGATTGCCTCTTGGCAACAGCACAGGTTGCAAATGCCACATGGCCGTGTCTTCTATTCCAAAGAAGGAATGGCAGGCTTTCGTGAAAGTGGCCATTACAGCCGCAGACGTGCAGTATACTTGTTAAAGCTACATCGCAGCTCAGTGCCGCAGGATATCTGTACCCGTGCTGGAGGTGGCATGGCTCCACCAAAGCTGTTTGTATATGGCGCACGAAATGAACCAGACGGGAATACATTATAGCTTATGAGAGTCAAGGCAAGCGTTATATGCTCGCTTGAGCAAATTGATTGTGGGGTTCATGTCAAACGGCAGAAATTTCCTGCTCGTTTGCTCGGTTTCCATCAGTTCGGTTATGCCGACATTATGCTGAGTCGTACATGAACCAAAACATGACCTACATGGTCATCCCGAGTCATGGCGACCTCGTACTGTCGGTATAACATAGCCAAACAAAAATCGAGGACACGGGTTGGATTCCCAGCCACGGGAGCCGCATTTCGATCGGGGTTAAATGCAAGCACAGCAGTGTAATTAGATTGAAGTCCACGTTAAAGAAGCTCATAAGGCAGAATTAATCCATAGTGCGCCACCACGGCACGCGTCATAAACTTAGCGTGGTTGTGGCTCGTAAAACCCCAGAAATTATAATTCATTCCGGCAAAGTTGAGCGACAATATATATTTCGTGGCTTGCGCTGTCTGTGCCTTGGCGTATCATTACACGTTACCAGTCGCGCCAGGATCAAGGAGTTAAGTACACAGCGTAAGTATTGTCACGCCGGTGAAGATGTAAACAACCTCATTATTATTCGCATACGATACTGCACACGAGGTTAAAAACTGATTGAATGCTGTTATGTTGTGAAACATTTACCCTGAAATTTTACGTTGCCCATGGCTAAGAATGGGGATACAGAAAACTTACGAGTTTTTGAAACCTTCGAGGGGAAAAAAAAAAACAAAAAGAATATTAGATGCAGACTAGCATCGTGGTTCACGCCACTCTTACTTCTTTTTAAAGCATTTTACACCAGAACAGCGAGTTCGACATGTTGGTTGATCTTAATTTTGGGAGGTAAATACTTCGTCCGATAGGGTGAAGTATGGAGATAAAAAGACGACTGCTGTCTTTTTTTTAGGGCACATAATTTACTTGGTTATTAAACCCCCCTTTCTTTTCTCCAAATCATTCCAAATTTTTGGTACACGTTCTTTTTCTCTGCTATGCGAATGGTTATGACAAGTGCAAAATAAAACTGCGTTATGCATGACCTCTTCGCTCCGTCCTTCAGACAAGATATATTATAGGGGCTCCTTCGCAAGTCTGTATGCACAGTGCTTTACGAGCTTCTATGAATGGCAGCATGTTTACTATCGTGTTTTGACAGTAGAAACATGTTAATATGATGCGAATTTGGTGTAAGGAGGTCCAGAACGGCACACATGTTTGCTTTGAACAATACTGCTTGCTGGCCTAGTTGGTATTCACTTAAGGACATGCTGAAGCCGCCACTAGAAAAACACACACACAAAAGGTAGAAACATAGCGACAGGACAAGCGGCACTACCAACTAAATAGGTCTGGGTGTAACCCAGGAATAAATAGTCAAGATACATGCGCTGTCTCTTCCCAAGCCTGCGTTATCCAGCGGTCAAACAATCTCTTCTCCGAATCGTACAAAGATATGAACGTATCGTTGATACAACTTGTCCTTTTCTTTTTTATGTAATATGCTTCCATCAACTCTCGCGCAGTTTGATTTTATCCGCATACCCGTCCCGCCACGTGCGGGACGGGTGTGCGGATAAGCGCGTGCAACGGCCCTTACTGCGAACTCCGCAGAAAAAGTTTTTATAGTCACTCTAGCCACAATGAAATTAATCGCTCGTTAGTGATTCCAGCGCTTCGCTTGAGCTATGGTATTTCTAGCATAGCTAATACTGTTGCCGCCAAGTGTGCCGATTTCGGTGTAGAATGTGTGTTATTCTTCATGTGATACAGTATAATATTTTATTGCAACTGATTATTGTACATATGTTGTTGCTGACAATTACGTACAGTGTAAGCCTCCTTTGTAATGCCTTAATGGCACTCAGAGTACCGTGATAAAATAATGAAAAAACTGCAAGTTCCAATGCGCTGAAACATTTTAAATATTATGCTGCACTTAATAAATGTATCTACGGAGAATGAACATCCCCGACATAGAAAAAAGTATTTCAGTACCAGTATTGATGTAGCTGTATCCCGAAATACTTTTTTTTTGTCTTTTTACAAAGGTATGTCTGAAATATCCTGCTACGCCAATTACAATGTATCTCAGCATCTGTATTTTAGGCTTTCACACCGCGTACTTCGATATCTGTATTCCGGAATACTTTTTCGAGTATCTCTGCCCAGCCCTCATTGGTTGCATCGAGAGTACTCAATCAGCAGGATGGTGCTCCTTGTTCGATTATTTCCCCACGTTTCCTAAGGGCCGTCGGGGCGTCAGAAAGTTACTCAATCCGGGCGGTATGGTTGAAGGAATGCTGAGGTTCGACGTTTTGTGTTGCTGCCAGACTTGGACCTGTAAGTTGCGGTCTAGGCCATTCAGGCGCAGGCTTTGCAGGACTGTTTTTTTTTTTCTCTGACCGTTCGTATGATGTGTTTGTTCAGATTCTTCTACAGCTGTGGACAGGTTGAGGCATGTGACAAGCTGTTTGTATTGGACAGAGAGGGTCGTCTTTCTGTATACTTGTGTCGTTTATTTTTCATCCTCTCAAGTTCCGGGCAGACTTTCTTTCGCTGCCTGGTTTTCTGCTTTTTTCACAGGGCAGATCCGGCGTCGAGAGAATTTTCAATCAGAAGCATTTCTTGGAGCACTTGAACAACTTTCACCGTATCTATCTATCTATCTATCTATCTATCTATCTATCTATCTATCTATCTATCTATCTATCTATCTATCTATCTATCTATCTATCTATCTATCTATCTATCTATCTATCTATCTATAACCGCCTACGTACCGGTGTTCTCCTGGCCGTCTAGGTCACCAGATATGCACCAAGGTTTTAATGGTAGGGTAAAAATGTATGACGAACATGAGTGTTTGATCTTTACACTAATAACATAATATAATCGTCATGTACGTCAAGATTTCACGTGTGGCTCATACACGTAATGCTCGGTCTGAGGTTTCGGGTTTGCGCCTCAGGTGTTCGAATTTTTTTACAAGCCCATGCCAGTCTCGGGCAAACTAAAGTAGACGTTTAAGATGACATTACAACACACTTGAAAATAAGAAAGGCAAACCGTTTGTCGCAGCAAGAGATTGAAATATAGATATAACAAACACAGCAGATACATACGAACGCGCTGTATATATATATATATATATAATATATATATATATATATATATATATATATATATATATATATATTTAACACCCACAGCACTACTTCAACGAACGACGCTTATGGTAGCGCATCAAGGCACCGTAGAGTGTTTTTTTTTTTTCAACCAAGCAGACGTCGGTGTTTTTCACTAACGCAAGTGCCAATGTTACGTTCTAACATGAGCTACCGTTCAGTCGCCACTGTGCTGTCGAGTATTGCGCTTAGCCCCCCGTTAGGCATACACCTACCCATGCGCTTTGCACAAAGACATTGATCCTACTTGTGACACTTGGCTGAATGCCAAATAAATCGTCATAGGCAGTTTCCTCGCAAAGTTCTTCACATGACACGGATTCTCAAAATGCATGGGATCTGCAGGACCCTTCTTTCTCCGTTTGATGCATCGTAAAATAACGTGAAAAGCCTGTTTTTACTCGGTATTAGATTCCAGCTTAATGCTGCATAGTTCGTCTGTAAATGCTAGGCAAACGTTTTCCTGGATATCCGGTGTTATGTTACAATGGTCATTGTAACACACTCCCGATTCTCTTGTGGAAGTACTATAGTGCAATCTGAGCCGTGCGGGTTCAAACCCCGCTACACCCCACCATAGTGCTACCGCGGCCGCTCAATTGAGCGGCCGTGGTGCTACAAGGCTAAGAGCTAAAGGATGTAGTGTAATATAGATTATACTACATTTCAACACCAAAATTTTGCTAATATTGTTGCATAAGCGAGAAATATGCCACCAAATGTCTACTAATATTTGTCGATATGTTGCAGAGATCAAAAAAAAAAAAAGAAAGCTTTATGTCCTGAAGCCCAGAGTATACTCCAAAGCTGTAGTGAGTTGGACCGTGCTGACACGACATCGTGTTTCCTTACAGCGCGAATCAATCAGAAGGGACGGAAAGGAAAGGGGACACCGCATCAGCGCTTTTATGGTGTCGTCTTCCCTTTGAGCGCAGGTAAGCCCCAGGTAAGCGTCAACAAATTGCCCAACGTAGCACTCCACTGATCGGCATTAACTTCGCAGCTTGCTGCGGTCTCATTATGCATGCCCAAACTATACTTCGAATGCTCGCAATAATGTAGTCTCTTCCGCAACGTCGTCTCTTTTAGCGCGTCTTCTGGTTCCATGCACCATAAGCCGCATTTTGATTCGGTAATAAGGAGTCATTTGCTATATCGCATAAGTAAGCTGCGCTATTTAAGGGAAGGGGTATTTTTGCGTGTGCTTACATTTACCCACATTTTCAGGGTAAAGTAGATACATTGTACCAAAAAGAAACTTCAAAAAGGAAAAAAAAAAGCAAGGCGACCATGTCTGTCTGATGAGGGACGAACGTGAAGTGTGAAATGAAGCCCTAAGTACCACATTTTCCGGACTGCAACCAGCTCCTGGTCTTCGTGAAAATTTTCGGCGAATTTATTAGTCAGCAATCGGTAACCGGTCCCTTTGGCTAACTGATAAAGTAAAGGGAAATTTGATCGACGCAGTCCCAACGTCACTTTCTTTTTAACTGCGTAAACTCAACGAGAAACCTCCGTCACGAACTACGATCATTACAGAGAAAAACCTATAAAACAAAATAAATATAGCTGGTGGATTTAGAAACTACGGCCACATACTCGCAAGCAGAGTGTCTTAACCACTTAGCTATACAACTATATGCTTGCAGGAAATAATTAAGTCTCGCCATTACGAATGCGCTTTACCGGCGGTTCAAAAATGTGAAATGGATAAAAGGCTTCTTCCAGGAAAAATTTGGAAGCCTACATGGAAAGTTGTACATATCGAGAAAATTCCGACATTGCGAAATCTTAATACCAAGCACAGCAGGTACCCGATGCGTTCCGGTAGCCGTCGGACACGCCGTAAGTCGTGCTGTTCGAGGCGCCGACGAAAGTTAGAAAAGTGGTAAAATACGCGGCGCTGATCCCGCCTTGCAGCAACGTTCCGGGGAACGTGGGCACGCAGAACGAGCGCAGGAAATACATGTCCGTGACAATGCGCGTCATCAGGAAAAAAAAAAAAAGAAAAGGTGCTACACTCGCCTTAATGAACGATATAAAAAAAGTTTTTTTTCTGTAACTACTGCGACATGGGCCAGCTGGTTATGCATACTTTGTTTCCTTACCGCACTGTTTTGCGGCACAAAAACACTGGTGAAAACGCAAACACGAGTGCAAACCAACAATGCTTGCCTTCTGAAACGTTAGGGTTACATATTTAGATATGTTGTGACAACCATTACCAGAGAAAATCACGCGCTTACATCATATTCGCATCGCTTTGTCTATATTCGAATCAAATTAATTATATGACACAGAAAAAGAAATCAAAATACATGCGCACGCGTGATGAGCGCGGGTTAGATTTGCTAAATCATCTTTCAAATGTGCAACGTTAACTTCCGAAGTAGGTAAGAGTTGTTCGCACTCTTGCTTGCGTCTCCTTGCCTCTCTCGCGTTGCAAATTTGCGCGCCAGAGAGACCAAGTATTTTCCTTGTCACCATTACTCAAAGTTGTACCAGTATACCGTCAGTATATTAGAAACACGATTGACACGCCCTTGGTTCTTCAGGGGAGGCAAGCGGGAAGAAAAAAACAGAGATACAGGAAAATAAAGCTGTCAATTACAAAAGAGTTCTAGCTACTTGAACGCTCTCTTGTCCATTCGGTCTAAAGCGGCACCAAACATCTGTCTGTCGTTATGAAAATAAAGGCATTTAATGAGGGCGAGTACTATGGTCTCGTCGCGCTCAATACTCCGACGTGAATGCGCTTACCAGTGTGTCTATGTGCACATTGTACCGCTGTAAAAACAGCACACGTTTAACGTAAAACAACGCCCACTGACCTTTGTATGGTGGCGCCAGGCAGGTGAGCTTGAGAATGACACTGGCTGCACTCAGGCTTGCAGGTGTCAGGCGGAACGCAAATGACTCCATGTACTTGGGTTCTGTTGTTCGCTTGACTACCGACGTCTTCTTACTTTTGACCACTTTGTTCTCCAAGAGGAAAGTCACCTTCACCTGCGTGTCTGTCGCGAAAGACAGGGCAACGGCTTCGTCAACTACGCGCAGCTGTTCACCTCTCTCTAACGCACAGGGCGTCATTTTTCTTTATATTTTCTGTAAGCACAATAGCAGCAACATGGACCGCTAAAATGACGCTGCCGTGAGAACTTATCCTGCACTTCCTTTTGCTTCATGTAGTGGATGCGGAACATCTCATCGGGGAAGTTTTACTTGTTGCTAAAAACTTGAGCAAGTCATTTCGCATGCGCAAATAATATCACGTGTTCTCGAAACAACACTCTTGTGTCGTGTATCTTAAATTTTTGCAACAAGCTAACTCTTATTACTTAAGTATATTTGAGCGTGCGACTCTTGCTCCGCCGATTACGACATCAAAATGCTAGAAAGTACGAGCGTGTCCATCTCACCTACAGCGAGGTAAGAAATGCAAAAAAGTCGCTCAGTGCGCGAGGGTGTTGTCTCCAGTATATACATACTCGAGAGGCGACCTTTACCCCCAAGTCTTTGATTGATTTATTACTGGGGTTTAACGTCCCAAAACCACGATCTGATTTTGAGAGACGCCGTAGTGGAGGGCTGCGGAAATTTCGACCACCTGGGGTTCTTTAACGTGCACTGACATCGCACAGTACACGGGCCTCAACATTTCGCCTCCATCGAAATGCAGCCGCCGCGGGCGGGATTCGATGCAGCGACCCTCGGATCATAGCCACTAGACCACCGTGGCGGGGCCCCCCGAATCTTTCTATGCTGTTAAATGAGGCCTCGGTAAGATAAGAGACGTTTTACTTTTATTTTCTTTGAAATGTTACATGACTTTTAGTCTTTAAACAGGCAGCGCGAATCATTATGAAGCTGTTCTCGCATATCCTGGTAAGGAAATAAGACCTGTTCATAGTCTAAGACTAAAACATCGGTTAGCAGCCACCAAGATCAGTGACCTTATCGAAAAAAAAAAAAAACAATCTGGGAAAGCTGTTATACGCATGAAATGAACGCACATTCTAAATGTGCCATGTAGGCATGCATAAAAACCATATCCGGGAGCGTTTCGCGTTTCTAGAATTTCGGAGAGCACGCTGTAGCACTGCGTCGAACAGTCTTCACACATAGTGCTTCATCTAAAGGCCCGCACTTTATGACACCCTGCACGCTGCGCCGCGGCTTACCAAGACAAGATATACTGATGGACGGCCCGTTTAACGCTATCGGTACCTGCTGTGCGTTTCGTTTTAGCTTTGTGATCCCACTCGCAACCTTCTGAAGGAAAACAAGCAGCAACAAGCGTCAATTTACAGGACAGCACATCGCACACATCCACAAATAATACAAGAGAACATACACATTTGTCTTCCCTTTTCTGCAGTTAAGGCAGAAACGGAAGACAGCGATAGAACGCACCAACCAGCATAAAAGCGTCGTTATGTTGGCGCGAAGGAGCGGAAGTCGCGCGCGGAAATGTAGCCCGTATGCTCGCTTATTTCGCCACCGTTAAACAGAGATGGTCGCGGCATCGTCTATATGAAACCCAACCGGACACCACTGAATATCGCTACCATTTCGAGACTGGAGGCTGGAGATACGGGCACTCTTTTCTATATTTATTTAGTACATGTCCAACTCCCTAATTTGCACGTGATAACACTTGCAGGAACGAATCTGGAGCTCCGAGCACGGGCGCGGGGCGAACCTGATAAGCGCTACCGAAGCGCATCCAGTATACGCTCCGATTGCCGCTTCCGCGTGATTTTTTGTCTTGGTGAAGCTTCTGTGTGTCCAACACTATGCGGCGAGAGCTTCGTGAACTTGCGATAGATGAGCCCGGTAAAACGGGGCATGGCCAGTCACGTGTCGTTTGCAGTGACAACGAGAAAGCTTTACAGTTGCACACTGTTCGGTTACAAAGTCACGTTTAAAAGATCGATGCCCCAACAAAACCGGAAAATATTAGGTGCAATATTTCACAAGCTCGCATAAAACAACGGTTTCATATTTATCGGCGTAACCGATAAAACGCATCGCAACCTATCAAGATCGTTCCGTGTATCATGTCCCTTCATTCATTAAGTGCTCGTAAGCATAAGCTTTCTGGTGTCTCGTTTCTCTTTAATCATCTTTGCTGCAAAGTGTTTCGGCACGGCTTTTAATGTTCCTCTGAAAAAGTTTGCACGTGCACGCAGAGCCGTACATAATGAGCCAGTTGATATACATTACGAAAATATAAAAGCAGCCCAACTAGTGAGACAAAGTGCAGAGTATCGAAAAAATAAAACACCAGTGAATAAATAGACACCGCCAGTGAGTGTGTGTGCAATCCCGGTACTGTGTAAGAACAGACAGTACCATAAGAGTACAGTCTTTTCGAGCGGATTCCGTGTTATGCTTGCACACATTTCAACACTGCACCAAATTCTTGTTCATCCACTGTATGCGTCATCTGTCTTCAAGTTCTATCACGCGTCATCTCGTACTCCCGCTATCTAACCAACCCATTGTCATTCAGACCGTACCAACCACGGGGAAGCTGTGTACCTACCTAGTGTTGCACCACTGCGCACCTTTCATACTTATTTGTGAAGACAGCACAGAATTGGAATGACTTTCCTTCTGACGTTGTGCACCACTCCAGTATGATCAACTTCAAAGCAGCGATCGAGCATCTACATATTTAAGCCATTGTAATGGCCCACCTCTCATGTAAAAACCCTTCACTGGGGCCTTTGAGGTATTGTAAATAAATAAATAAATAAATAAATAAATAAATAAATAAATAAATAAATATTATTGTCTCTAGCGCAAGTCGTGTTTAACTGTGTGTTTCGTTTTTGACGGCGGTATATATACCTTGTCTCGACACTCTTATATATGCGTTCTGAAGGCTTCACGGCTAATAGATTATTGCTAAGGGGTATCAAGTATAGTGCACAGGAATTCAGCTCGCGACAAGTGGTGTGAGTTCGAATGCGCTTTAATATTTTACGCCCATCGATGTGCCGATGATTTCCAAAGTGCTTTTCTTTGGAATACGTAGGTACGCGCCCTCAAATGGAAGTCCACCTTTCGCGAAAGGATCGCGCATTCACACAGCATTCAGTAGAATCTCTCTTACGTTATTCAGGGCAATGTAAAACACAGTGCATGTACAACCTGTTTGCAGGTGCTAATTATTACGCACCACTCACACTTGCTCACAGGCGATCAGGAAAGTACTTGTCCTGGAAAGCAGTGAGTAGTACGTAGTGTATCGGAAAGAACGGTGCTGTAAAGGCGCTGCAATGTGTTTTATGGCTAAGGTCGTATCAAAGAAGGTCGGATAAAAAAACGATTGCTGAGGCCGTTGTACACGCACTTTGATTTTGTAAAGCGTATTTGCTGAAAGCGTCCATGTTGATGCTTTTTCTTTTTTTTTTCTTTGTGTGTGTGTATGAGTCTGCGCGAGTGTGTGTATTGAGATATATAAACTTTGCTGCGTAACGTACGGGTAATAGACGTGGCGGGATCACGTCCGTATCAGCTTGCGCAAAGGCGAGGAAAGTACTTTAGATACGCCCGACTTCATTTTTTTTTCCAGGGCCTTATAAGGCATCCACTAAGCGCTATGCAATGGAGCCTTCTATTTTGTGGATGCAAGTCACCGCCGTCACCCTGACGACGTTTGGTGTGCCCCTCTCTTTCCCACTGGAACACGCAATATATTGTTGTTGTTGTTGTTGTTGTTGTTGTTGTTGTTGTTGTTGTTGTTTGTTTGTTTGTTTGTTGCCGTTATACGCGCTACGCCAAGCAAGTGCTCAACTAGGGGCAAAATAAATGCGTGTTTCGTACAGTTCCAAGAGTATTGCAGAGATATTCTCGCTGCCTTATGCCAGGTCGTCAACAGCTTTAAGCAGAGGATTTAGGCCTTACAGAGCTTGGTCTGAGCTTAGCAGACTCCGCGGCCGAAGTTCCTGAGCTACCCCAGGAAATTTAGGAGAACCATTAACTTTACTGCGTTCGCTTTATGAGAGAGACGGCATGACCCAAGAAATAACGTTGCCACACGCTACAAGATCTCATGCCTTAGCACTGTTTGCGAAACGAGGTATATGCGAGCCGAAAAAGAGAGACATGACGTATGAGAGTAAAGCATTAAAGAAGCGCAGAAATTTCCGCCACCGTGTTTTCGCATTAAACGCATGCACTGCCCTACGTATTGTTACTCATGCGAATCAAATGAGTCTTAAACGTTTTACAATGCACAATTCATTATCGTTGCACTTGTGTACTTGTGCCTTCGTTTCTACGGGCTTTCTCGTATACTGTTTCAACTCGGGTGAATGAAATAAACAGTACAAACAAAACTGAAAATTTCGTTGTTTTCTAAGGAGAGCTTCTTTTGAGAAAAATACATTAGTTTTTCTGTGCCCCTTTCTGTGTATTGAGAATATATCGACCTTGAATTTCGTGGAATATTTCTTCGGTTCTATTTGAGGGATTTTGTTGTTTTAGAGAAGTTTTGTCCCTGCGCTGTCTTGATATTATCCGGATCTCCGAGACATTGCAGGAGATTCTATGCTTTACTTACCCAAGCTGCCCCTCAACACTGCACGTGCATTATCACTATTGCTGTGTAGGTGATATGTTTGGTCTTCGATGTCCTTATCGAAGCATATAAATTAGCCGTTTCAGATTGCTGTTATAGCAGTTGCTTCCTACACCGTTCCGGTAGGGTGCTACGCGCTTTCCACAGAAGGAGGAGTTTTCAGTCGGCTGCCTATAGACCCGCTTCATCGGGAATCTCCTTAGTGACATCCTAGTCACTCCACGTGCACCGGTATACCAGCATTTGCGTGCAAACTTAGAGAGGGCGTTCGGTAATATCGCAAAGATATTTCCGAACACCCTCGCTTGCGTGAATGCTTAAAAGAAATTCTAAGTGTCATAAAGACAGCTCATGCAGAACAGTTGGCAGGTGGTGCACGCTGCTTCCATATGTTTAATTCATCTTACACCCCTCCTGCTATATGTTCGGTACAAGTTGTGAATGGAAAATGCGGGATAAGTTTTTTGCTGGAGAGAACTGCAAGAAGCCTATCAGAAAAAAAAAAAAAAAAAACGAGCTAGCTGGCATAATTTTTTGCGATAGCAAAGATTTTTGCCAGTGAAATAAATTCTGTTATATAGAAGCAGTATTGATATATGAATTTTTGTAGGGAGACTCGATCTTAACGTGTTGTCCGCAATAACGTACGCCTTTCGCCAAACTGCGCCTAGATCGAGGGGCGTGAAGTCAAACACAGCATATCACCTCATACTAGTGTCTTGCTTATTCTAGTATATATATTCGATAATAAAGCCTTCCACTTTGCAGCAGCAACGATACTTTAGTACTTAAGACTGAATCACATGACGCCGAAATTAGAAAGTGGAGTTCCCACGAAAGTGAAATAACTTATTTAGTTGGTTACGGTTATACTCAGAAAACAATGCTTGTTTGTGCTCACTTATTGTTTTACTCACTCCCCTCCCTAATGCCACTTGGCCCTGAGGGCATCAATAAATAAAAGAAAATGAAATGCCTTAATTTCATTCGCTTAGACCAAGTTCGAACGTGCAAATACAATCTGTCGCATTAATTTGCACCAAACGCAAAAAAAATGAAAGAAAATTTCGAAGCGGTCCTTTTTTTCAAGCACGTAAAAACTAATTAGACACTGCCAATACTTATTACGAACTTCGCATTTGCGCGACAACGAGACAAAAAAGAAAATCGAGAAAGCTGACTCTCGAAATCCGCTGATAGCTCTTTTGCTGTTTATGGTCATGCTACTTAAAAAAAAAAAAGAACAAATCGCCTTGATGGCTAGTCGTCTTCAGCGCCATAGATCGGGTGCTCGGCACGTTTTTATCCTTCTCCAATTTAGATTCTTCTACTCTTTGAAACAAGGCGAAAACTTGAGGAGCCTACACATTTCCATTTCGTCTTGTACCCTCCTAATTTTAATGACACGTGTGAAGATTAGGAGCGCTGAAACTACCCTATGCACTTGTGCTTTCAGCGTGGTCGTGACGCGCTCTATAACGCCAAAAATGTCGTTTCCTGCAATATCCTCAATCTGTCCCGCGTAGCTTCATTCAGTTTTTATTACATCTTTGTTCATAATTTATTCTTTCACTCCTGAAGAAAAAAATGAAGCGCGAAGTGTGTTTTGGCTGAGTAAATTAGGTTTTATGATCTAGGCCGCACCGCGCTTAGAGAGCGGTTCCCATTATGCGTGCGAGACCCGAACTCCTTTTGCGTTTGCTTGCAGCCTAGCCTCTCGGAGTAACATTGCTCTCTCTTAATTCACATTCAGTGTAACAGCTTCGTTAACTGCTTTGATGTCGTGTTGTTTCGTGTGAGTGACTTTTACACGTTTTCTGAGGAGTGCGCATGTTGTTTTAAAATAGCGAAGTCGAGACGTGCTTGTTGTATAAGTAAGCTGCGACGTCAACTCTAATATTGCCAGGCGTGACTTCACAAGTCTCCGTATGAAACTGTGTGAAAAGAGCATTATTTTTCTTCCCGAAGAATGAGGAAAAGGCATTTTAAAGTACATTACAGGACATGTAGAGTGTTTGCACAACTAGCTTTCCGTGCATAAGAAATCAGAAAACTGGAGGTGATTTTTTCCTTAAAGCTGTTTGCTACGGACCGGCCGCCTTCGTCATATATGGAGCATCATCGTCGCATAGTCAACCATATTCATGAAAAATCCTGACGAAAGAATTTTGCTGCAGGTACAGCTCCGAGGCTTTACGCTCTATGACAAAAAAAAAAATGGCAGATCCCACGTGCAGTGGGAATCATGGAAATGCGAAGCACGCATAAGGAACGTAAAATGGATTTGCATTGTTGTCTCGCCATATCGATTTTGGTACATACGAAGTTAACGAAACGGCCGCAAGAGCAGCAAAACTGGCGTGTAAACCATGCCGCTCATGACACGCATGTCATGATTGTAATGTTATGACCTGTCATTTACGTTCGTCATGCAGTCGTGCTGTGCCATAGCAATTTTGGTATACATCCCATTAACAAAACGCGTGGCATGTAAATCATGCCGCTCATGACATGCATGTCATGATTCTCATGTAATGCCGTCTCATTTATGTTCGTCACGCAGTCTTGTGCCACACCAATTTTCGTGCGCATCTCATTAATGAAGCGGCCAGGAGAGCACGGCGGCCGTGGCATGTAAATCATGCCGCTCATGACATGCATGTCATGATGTTCATGTTATGACCTGTCATTTACGTTCGTCACGCAGTCATGTTGTGCCATACCAATTTTCGTGCACATCCCGTTAACAAAGCGGCCAGGAGAGCACCAAGACCGTGGCATGTAAATCATGCCGCTCATGACATGCATCTCATGATTCTCGTGTAATGCTGTCTAATTGATGTTCGTCATGCAGTCATGTTGTGCCATACCAATTTCCGTGTACACCCATTTAACAAAACGGGCAGGACAGCAAGAAGACAGTGGCATGTAAGTCATGTCGCTCCTGACATGCATCTCATGATGTTCATGTTATGACCTGTCATTTATGTTCGTCATGCAGGCATGTTGTGCCATACCAATTTTTGTATACATGCCGTTAACGAAACGGGCGCAAGAGCACCAAGACCGTGGCATGTAAATCGTCCTGCTCATGACATGCATGTCATGATTTTCATGTTATGACCTGTCATTTATGTTCGTCATGCCATCATGTTGCGGCATACCAATTTTCGTATACATCCCATTAACGAAACGGCCAGGAGAGCACAAAGTCGTAGGCGGCTAGATAGATAGATAGATAGATAGATAGATAGATAGATAGATAGATAGATAGATAGATAGATAGATAGATAGATAGATAGATAGATAGATACGCTCAAAGTCGCCGAAGTTCGCTAAGAAATGCTTCGCATTTAAAATGCTATTGTCTCTGAAATATTTGTGAAAGCACACCTTTGAATGGCACTCCTGATTGATCCTGAGCCTAGACATATTACAAGCAAATGTAGCTCAGACAATGAAAAAACAGCACTTAGGAAGGGCAGTCTTTGCGAATTCAGCCTCAGATTTTTACGACCAGTGGACTTCAGATAAAGGGCGAATTCAATTTTTTTAACATTTTAATGAAATGCGCCAATTACATATTGTTCTTACTTATGCGTGGTCATTCGTGGCGTATGAAAAGAGATCAAGCCTCTTTTTTTGCCAAATTGATACAATGTGTTCTCAACGTCTGAAAATTTAAATACATTTCTGATAACATGGTACGCACATTACAAAAAAAATCCCGTAACACGTACATTGAGCATGTAGGCTCCGTCCTACAAGTCGTCATAACCACAAAACTCTTTGATTAACAATATTAACCCTTAGTAGATCATAATGTCACGGTGCTGCAAGAGTAAGGCAGAAGACGATCGCTAAGACTAAGGAAACCACGTAGTGGGGCTAGTCTCTCGGTCCGCTTCTGGGCAGTGCCGGTGGTGTCACTTTTATTAGGGGCGAAGCTCCTTATGCCGTGGGTCGGTCCATCCTCCGTTTGTTTGTCGTAGTCACCTCTAGTTCGTGAAGTGCTCACTAGATGGCGTTGGTGGCGCTCGCTCCATATATATATATATATATATATATATATAATATCGCTAGATGGTGCTAGTTTTAGGATAGTTGATGACTAAAGCTAAGAGATGGCGCTGTATGGCTCGCTTTATAATATGAAGAATGATCCCTAGATGGCGCGTGTTAGCGCGCCAAGAGGCTCCCTCTTGGCGCGCTTTCCTCTTTCGCTCGGAGTCGCCGGATGGAAGACAAGGCTGCGGAACGGAGGGCATGGAAGGCGGCGGCAGCGCGCGCTCGCAGACAGAATCCTGAGGTGAGAGCCCGCGAGGCCGAAGCTGCACGTCGACGCCGCGAAGCAGATCCCGCCGTTCGAGCCCGCGAGGCCAAAGCTGCTCGACAAGCTGCACGGCTGCGGCGCGAAGACCCCGCCGTTGGAGCCCGCGAGGCCGAAGCTGCACGGCTGCGGCGCGAATCGGATCTTCAAAATGTGAAGGCCCGTGAAGCGGCGAGGGGAAAAAGTTTGATGTTTGTAATATACACACAGTGTTTCTCACTCTTTATATGATGATTGATGGGGCGTTACACGGAAGATTCACGGTTTACCGATGATTCCCTCCGGAGCTTCGCCCCACTCATCATCATTCACCAAGTGGATATGCTGTGATTTTTATAATACGTACGGCCTTGTCATCCAACCTTATAACTCTGCTCGTTCTATCGTGGTAGAGGTAGGTTTCAGCGGGCTTGTCCCTGGCCGTCCTACAATTCCGACAGACGACCAGGCCGACGGGTCAGACACGGCGTCACCAGCCGCGCCGTCAGAGCCCGCAGCGCCGCCACCGCCAGTCGTCCTGACCCATCCGCGTGACCCTGGCAACTTATCCCGTAAGGACACCGAGAACGTTGAGGAATGGCTGATCCTGTACGAAAGCGTCGCTGCGCACAACCGGTGGGGCCCGACACTCATGCTAGCCAATTTTCTCTTCTACCTCAAGGGCCCGGCACGCCTCTGGTATGACACAAACGAGGAAGAACTGACCAGCTGGGATTTGTGCAAGCAAAAGCTGCGCGATCTCTTCAGCCCGCTCGCTGGTGGCAAGTGCGCTACTCCGAATGACCTGTCCTGTCGGGCTCAGATAGCTATAGGTATTCTTACGTTGCGTCGTTGCGTATACCGTTGACATTCTAGCTCAGTGCTGCCGCGTCGATTCCAGCATGTCAGAAGCTGACATAGTAGGCCATATCCTGAAAGGAAACACCGATGATGCGTTTAAACTGCTTGTTGTGAAAGACTGCTCTGCGGTCGACGAAATTATTAGTAGCGAGTGCCGGCGTTTCAAGGGTGCCAAGAGCCGTCGCATCACGAAGCAGTTCGTGCAGCTCCCTAACACAACCGCTACGTCGTCGTGCGAATTAAGACGCGCATTCCTCTCCTGAATCGTCCAATTCAGATAGCGTTGTACGTATTGTGCGGCGTAAAATCGAGGCTGCATCGCCATCCTCTTTCGGAGGAGAGTCAGTCGACGATCTCTCTTATCCAGGCAGTTGTCCGCGATGAGCTCGCAAAAGCCGACATTGAACTACTGTGCTCCTTGACTCGCCCTCCGATTTTACCTACTGCTCCGCTTCATCGACCACCACCGACGTTTCGCTGCTACCGAAATTCGGCCCAATGGCGCACGCCTGACGATAAGCCTACTACATAGCGTGATCTGTAGCGGTGTAGGGCACATTTCCCGCTATTGCCGTTCTCTTCAGACCTCGTTTTCCCGCTCCACGTATTACACCCGACGTGCGACATTTAGCGCTCCTAATGAACCGGTCTACCGTGAACCTATGTATCGCGACCCGAACCATCGTGATCCAACGTACCGCGACCCTCCTATGCCCGCCAGACCATTCAGCCGGTCGCCTTCACCGCAAGATCGTAGTTCCCGCTCGCTCCTGCTTCCCCTCCCCCTCCATTATCGCCACCTGTACGCTCGTCTCAGGAAAACTGACAAATGCAGCTCCCGGAGGTGCATTTGTCAGTTTCCCGGAGGTGCATTTGCCAACCTCGACCGGAAAATTCTCTACTTACACTGCCGACGTACCGTAGAACCTAATTGCCGTACAAGTTGACGCCCTACCAGTAACCGCCCTGATCGGCACCGGCGCACAACACATTTCAGTTATGAGTGCTGACCCTCGAAAGCGACTCAAGAAAGTGCTGACACCTGCCGAATCTGGCATTGTACAAGTTGCAGACGGAGGAATACCAGTAGTGCTGGAAATGTATGCCGCCCGTGTAAGCGTTGGTAGTCGCCATGCATCCGTTTTCTTTGATGTACTTGAACAGTCTGTGGAAGACGCATATGCAAGATCGTAAAGCAGAGCCAACCGCCACTTCATTTGTACATTTCATACGAATTACGGTTCATCTGATGAACGTTTACGAAGAAGTCGAGATCACACCGGACCGGTACGCCATCTTGGTGCGGTTATCACCATCGCCAGCGTACTTCTCGTGCAGCTGAGTTCGAGGAATGTTCACTGAAATTTTGCACTGCATTTTATTCTGACTGTTCTGTGCTTTGTTGGTAGTACATGTGCGCTCATTGTCACTAGCTGAGCGCTTCATACGCATCATAATAAATCCCGTGAAAGAACGAGAGAAGTGTCGGTGGTGCGATCGGTAGAGCTTCCAGCTCCTATCGTCGCATTCAGGGTGGTCGTAGGTTCGAATTATAGCGGGTGGTGCTCTTTCTTGTGAACTGTGAGTTAACTTTTTCAGACATCCACTTTCGTGACAGAAGTACGTTAGCATTTTATTCTTGGTGGAGCCCGGCATAAAAAAAGAAAGAGAGAGAACGAAAAGTTACTGATTGCACAGAAGAGAAAAGCAGACGCGCGCTTTCACTCGACCCACTACACAAACCCTTGCCCTCAGCCCAGTGCTGAATGGCAGTGATAGTGAACTTGACACCCTTGCCCCAACTCAACTGTTTACTCAGATTTCACGTGCATTGAACTGGCTCTACTTGTTATCTTCAGCCCTACTTTTACACTTGTCCGCTATAGGTTTATATTCACTTGTAGCCAGAAAATTACTCATCTGCTGAAAATTAGAACAGCAGACTTGTTCCCTTACGTAAGAATTCGTAATACTGCAATTACAAAATGTTCAAACTTTATCTTTGTTGCTGTATATGTTGATGAATATAGTTGCATGGAGAAGGAGAGTAGTTTTTAAAATATGCTATGCGTGCTGAAAACAATCGCGTCAGAGTGATTGCGCCGTGCGATATTGGTCGAAAAACATTTAAAGCATAGATTTAACACATGCAGGCTAATGCTCCGAATTAGCGGTGTTGCCTATTTTAAGCAGGACGGAGGCTAATTGCTTTCGCAGAGTTTTCTATTGTACATCTACGCCAAAGCACTTGAGAGTGGTGTTAGAGAACCCGTGACAGACAGAAACGAAAAGGAAAAAAAAAGAAAAGCTTCATGCAAAAAGGAAGTAGCACGTATTCGCGCGCGTGTACTCAGTGTGTGCGGAAAGGAGCGGCCGTTTCGCAAATCGCCTGCGCACTAGCGTCTTTTGTCCGCAGTCCAGCGAGCGCATTGTTTATTCAGGCCACACGCTCGCCTCGAACGCACGTGCGAGACCGTCTTGTATACTAGCGTAGTTTGTATGGCGTACAACAGGAGCTCTGTATTCTAAGCGGCTGCCACTGTTTTCCAATTCCATCTTGCTTCGTCCTCTAACCCGTTCGTTCTTGGTCGAAATCATTATGATTATTGGTTGGCGATGCCATCAAGGGTCCGAATCGAGCTCGGCCGCCTTAGTGCAGTAACAATGCAAAAAAAGAAAAATAATAAGGAAGGCTACGAGAAAAACCGGTAGTGAACACGAAGAGCCCACACGTCGTCTTTTTCGCACTCCGGCTCGGCGAGGCTATACCATGTGACATTCAAAAGCTGTCCTCACTTCAGTGCGCAAACAACGACGCTTTCGGTCCCGCTAGACAAGTCGGCCATCCTTTCCGCTATCGCAACACGGCGGTTCTCGCGAGCGCAGTCATTTACATGTTTTCTGGTTGGGCTGGCCTCACATTAAGTGCCACGCTGAATTTTCTCGCACTTGAATTACGTTTGCGCAGCCCAATAAACTTTGTAATTCATTAGAAATTTTCCGCGTATTTCTGTTTTCCTTGTCGCAGGGTTGGTCAAGTAGGCAGAACCAGCTTTGTTTGAAGGGTATCGCAAGAGGAAGCGTGTTCTCTTTGTACTAGCCCGCTTTCACAACATCAAAATCACCGCTCTTGCCCCGACAAGATGCTTGGTGGGCCACAAAACGCGCTCAATCAAATACAGGCGGCGACGCTGCCCCTAAGTTCGCGCGCCAAATCGCACTGACGGCATAGATATTGACGGCATCTACTAGCACGTACGCAATTCTTTATCTCTAAAAGCGAATTACTCTGCGTTGTTTGCGACCAAGAGACGTGCCACGGCACGTTTCAGTAGACGTTATTGAGCCAATGCGGCCAAAGTACGAAAATGACTTTGAAAGAATTGACGTCAGACTAACATTCAAATACTGAGGTATCAGCGTGAAATCAAAATATAAAAATTTGGCCCTTATTTTTTCTCTCAATAACTAAGCTATGATGGTCAAATTATTGAGAGCAAGATTTATTAGTCTAAACCGATTAATTTCGCTTTAGCGTCCGTTTAATTAAATGAACACTCATTAATTAAAAAGGTGAAGTGTTATAGCGCTCCACTTTTGTCCCTTGACGAACAGGAGAACGCGTTACAAACCGAGTGAGGCTTGGTTTCCCATCTCCGGAGGCGAGACCAGGCCACGGGCCTCCAGCACGGTGACAGTGAGCCTCTCGAGGCCTGCCTTGTAGCAAAGGCCCAGCAGCAGTTCCCCTTGGTCCGGTGCCACCTGCGTGGTGCAGCAAAACCTCGTTTTAATGGCGGAGGTAAACACGCAGGACATTTTTCTTTCCTTTTTTTTTTTTTGAATCCGTATTGTTCCACACGCGAAAATAAAATGGAGATGAGAGGAGTGCGTGCGAGTCGAAAGGTTCGCGTGGAGAGCGTCTGTTATGGGCGCGGGCCCGTGCTGCCATCACGAATCCAGGTGTTTGCGCAAACAGAATCATAACGGCGTCATCAAGTACGCGCTAGCGTGCGGTGTTTCGTAATCGATACGGACTCTGTTGTTAAGAACGAGCTACGAAGTCGTTTTTCCGCTTTTAGGCCACCTGCGCACGAACGACGAAATTCCATTATCGTGACTAGAGTTTTTTTCATTCTCGATTTCACGGGAATAAGGCCGCTCCAGGCATTTGTTTGTCGGCTCCGCACGAGTTTCGAACAAAAGCGCCACTTTTCGTGACACGAATGCATTGAGAATCACAGCAGCGCCTATAATTTAATCAGTGCAACGTGTTTGTCCGCACTCACTCGATAGAATAATAGAAGGAATATGCCGTTTTTTTTTCTTTGCTTTTTTTAGCGAGAAATATTAGTAAAAAGACACCAGTGGTTACCTACATCTGAATTATGAACCCGAGCTCCTAATGTTTCCGTACCTAATGGTTTTGTTCACCACTTTCCTAGTCGTTGTACGAAGCGAGAGTTTGATTTTATGTGCACCAACGGCTTCTTTCTGTATTATGTTATCGACATTTCCCAGGTGTATTTCCTAGCAGGCATTACAACCACGTCTAACTCGCCCGGGGTAGCTTAGCGGCTAAGGTGTTGGCTTGCTAAGCTCAAAGTTCGGAACCCAGCCACGGCAGGCGCTTTCGATGGGGGATGGGGGCTAAAAAAAAAAGAATACTGCTGCACAAAAAAACACAGCTCCATGTTAAACAACCCCAGGTAATAGAAATTACTCAGGAGCCCTCCACTACACGGTATGCCTCATAATCATATCGTGGTTTTCGCACGCAAAAACTCATGAATTCTTCTAATCACGTCTCTAATGGACCAGCCATCAGCTGATACGGGAGACGGTAATGGCATATGATAGCCCATTACGCCGTTCGCTAGTTTCCTTCTGCCGCATTCATTGCGTCGAATCAGTGCTCTCGACACTTGTTTGTAGTTCAAGTTACGCCACAAGCAAACAAAAGCCACAATGCGATCAGTAACAAATAAAAAACACCGCTATGCGCAGTCTCTTCGAAAACTGTGTGCCTCTTTAGCTACTGTTACGCCAAAGTACACTTATACGTATTAACCATTACGGGAATTACTGCTTGCTTTGTTTTTATGCACAGCGGAGCCCGCATTAAGGAAATCTTTCTATGCCAGGCACTTGCCACAAAGAATAAGCTAAGTAGTATTCTACTGTGGACTGCACAACATAAAGTTCGAGAGGTTATGAGACTACCAGAAGTGTTTTATTATGTGCACACAGGTATTGGTGATTAATATAGCGAATTTTTGGGTTTACCTAACATAAAACATCGTAGATTAAACGCAGAGTGAACACGAAAAGAAAATGGTGGTGTGTCTATGCCAGGGACCTTTGTGCATGTCTCGGAACTTAGCTACAGCAAGGCATTACTAAGCCAGAAACCCTCACATAAATTGAAATTGAAAAGGAGACCTTTAGAGGCTAGTCTCAGTGATGATTGCTGTTTGTGTCTAGATCTTTCGAAGGTGTAGCTGATACAGGATACTCTCACGTAATTATATGAGAGCGCATTTCTGATAAGCAGAACTGTTAAGAACAGTGTCTCATGTCATATAAGCCGTTCACGCAGAAACAGTTTACTCAATGACTGATGTGGAGGAGTACTGTCAGATTTGGCTGAAAAATAAAAAAACATCTGGCAGAATCTTGGTGCTCGAATGACTGGTCGCCGAGTTTTACAGCGTATGTACATAGTCTAAAAATATTCCTCTCGTCCAGCCCGCAGATTCATGCTACGTTATTAGCAGGACAATCGGCCCCAGCCAAGCAGTAAAAGATAGGCCCTGTGATTTTGGATGCTCGTTGTTAACGTGTTTTATGGGTATTTTTGCTGACCCTTTGTTCCTGCAGCTCTATCAATCCTTCCTTCTACCCTTGCGGTGCAAACGAGGGCAGAAAACTAATTAATTGGAGCATATTTGCAGTGAAAAATAATACCGCCAGTCGAGAGTCCACCATTGTACTTATGTTTAGCTTTCTTCGAACTGCTGACTCGCCTTCCTGTTTTAAAATTTTATATTTATTTATATAGTTTGCTTTTGCGTTGTCTAGTTTTCTTGCCTACGTCCTTATTGTCCGATATTTCACAAGCCACTCACCAGGTCCACGGTAGTTTCCAGGTCTCTCCAAGCCACGATGCGTTCTCCGGAGAGCGGATCCAGATCACGAAGAGGGAAGAGCACGTGTCCGATGACATTGTGGCGCTTGCCGCGGTCGTTATCCAGCACCGTCAGCTTGAGTATTCGCTCCGATAGGGCCTTGGCCGGGATCTGCGTCATCCCATTGGACGGACCGAGGTGCTTTTAACTATGTAGAGACCGTAGTAATGTCATCATCGCCAGCCTATTTTAGGTCCACTGCAGGACGAATGCCACTCCCAACGATTCCCAGTTTGCCCTATCCTGAGCGAGTTGGTTCCACGTTATGCCTGCGAACTTCTTAATACCATCGTTCCATGTAACCTTTCGCCTGCCTCTGTTGCGTTTTTCTTCTCTTAGTATCCATTCCGTTGCTCTTACAGTCCATCTGGTACCTGTCTTCCGCATGATATGCCCTGTCCAGGTACACTTTTCTCTTTTAATTGATATAAGAATATCAGCTGCTCCTGTCTGTTCCCTGATCCATTCCACTCGTTTTTTGTCTCTTAGCGTTACGCCTATCATTTTTCTTTCCATTGCACGCTGCGTGCTCCTTAATTTCATCTCTACGTCTTTAGTTAACCTCCATGTTTCTGCACCGTACGTTAGTACTGGGAGATTGCAGTGATTGAATACTTTTCGCTTTAGTGACAGCGGCAAGTTTCCAGTTATGATTTGGGAATGTCACCCGAATGCGCTCCATCCCATCCTTATTCTACGAAGGATTTCCTTTTCATGGGTCGGCGTCCTTGTTATTAACTGCCCCAGATATACGTATTCGCTGTAATAATGTATAGTGTAATAAAAATGTTATTGTGCGCCTTATACGTATTGATGGAAAGACGAAAAAGAACTGAAATACGGTAAAAGATGTGACATACTACTGGGAGGAAAGCATGGGTGCCAGTGAAAATAGCGGGATGTCGGCTTTTAACATTAATGCGTGACGAGAAAACGAAATCCAGGAAATGAAATAAGAAGCTATCGCCACAGTAGCTATGTTTCCCACTAAAAAGCAGCGTTACAGTAAAACGGCCACAAGGACGAGAAAGTCCGTGCGCGACTCAGGAAGTGCAAATATATTTGTCAAGCTAGAACTGTAGGAAACGTCCATCTTCCTAAAGCGCTGGGTTTCAAATCTGAGGAAATCGCTAAATGGTCAGCGGTAGATCAAATAAAGAAAATGTTAGAGTATTGGTAAAACAGAAGCAACACGGATATGAACGTGGGATTGTGAGTGAAATAACTTTTATTCTTGGGATTGTCGCAGGAAAAGGTGACCTGATAGGATAGAGCAGGCATGGCCATGACGTTGAAATATGTGGTGGCGTCTAAATGTCTCACTCAGGCAAAAGGACGGCAAATGCATTTAAAGGCGATGCCATCGTCATGCAGAGGGCATTATAACAAAGCCGCTGCGGAGAACAGACGGGGACTAGATCCTCGTTGGCATTGACAACTTCACAAGATAAAGTGGGAGGAAAGCCCGATTACAAAAAAAAAAAGGCATGATTAAGTCTGGCAGCCCTACTGAAACGTTCCGTATGGTCGTTCCAATAATTCCGTATGTTTCCGTAAGACTCATATGGAAAAATACGGAAAATATACGGCAATTATATGGAAAACTTATGGACTTTGTATGGAAAATATGGAATTATTGGAATACGGAAAGGGACTTTTTCAGTAGGGAGGTTAGATAAAATTTGTTGCCGGCCAGCATGATTAGATGCATGCGCGATCAAGAATCCCCATGATAATCACACCATAAGAGAACTCAGGCGCTGCATGATTCAAACTGCTACAGCACCTCTGAAAAATCTTGCGTAGCCTTTCTTATGCGAGCAAGAAAGATCGTAAGCTTGTTTAGTGCTATGAACGCTTGTGCAACTTACGAAATAAATTGGCTGCTATTCCCAGTGCGTTTCGTACGCTTCACTTCTACATAGGAAGAGTCGGTCATGCACAACAGCGACTAAATATCAGCAAAAGCTGGTCTTCCGGTGGCAAAATATTTTTGACGGAAGAGACAAACAAGTGAATCTGGTGCTGGAAGGCTTACGCAGCGCTTGTAAAATAACTAGCGGTTTCCCGCCCCATGACGGTCTTGTGGTCAGCGTAACCCCCCCCCCCCCCCTCCCCCTTTTTTTTTTTTTCTTTTCTAAAGCTTCGCTTCGGGATGTCGGGAGCGAATCGGCGACCTTCGCGAGACTGTTCTTTGGAAGGCTTCCCGGCGGTTTCGCAGCGTGTGACTGGCACAAGTGAAGGCAATCTCATGTGTACTTTAGTTTCAGGGACTGCAAGCATGAACGAGCCTTGCTTCAGAGTCTAGAATGGGCCCACATTCTGTGGGATTGCGGCCATTAGAAAGTCTTCTGTATATAAACGTAATCACTTGGAGGAGTTTCCTTCCTAGACAAGCAAACTTAAATAATTAGAGGTCCTGCCCTCCTTAAACGTTCCGTGTGGCCATTCCAATAATTTCATACATTCCCACAACTTTGCTACTGAAACATATGGAAAATATATGATCAATATATGAAATCCATATTAAGTTCGCAAGGTGACAGATGGGATCACTTGAATGTCACGGGGAACGTTCCAGCTTGGTGTGAGGACACAAAATACTCTAGCATGCATGGAAAGCAAGCTCGGGTGACACTTCCACATGTGCCGGCGAGTTTGCATCGCTCCCTGAAAACATCTGCACAAGGAACGTGACCAAAGATGCGAACAAGCGGCGAATATTTTATGTTTACTGAGAATTTTGTTGGTGGTGCCTTCGTATACCAACATAAACAGATTCTGCCATATACAGATACCTTCCCCTCCCCCATCCCCTGCTTCTGTCCGGATTGCCTTTGTTTCGCTTTTCTGTTCTTCCTTTTCCAACGGGAGATTAAAAGAGTAAACGCACAACCACAAGGACATGAATTGCTCGAATTCGCTTGAACTTCATGTGGTTAGATTATGCTGTAGCCGAGTAGTTCAAAGTTTCTACTCACCTGGAATATGTAGGTCTCGTCGAAGACAGGATTGCAAGTTTTCTTCTTAAATTTCGTCTGCTGGTATCTCCGCTCATCTGGTAGTATTTGAATTCTGGAGTGAAGAAGAAAAATAGAAAATTCTTATTTAGCCACAGGAACGCGACTATTCAAGACATTAAAAAATATTCTGAACTGCATAGATTAGCTTTCGTGCACAGATTGCAAGGACGAATGAGGTAATTCGGTAGAACAGCTGTAGCCGCACGGTTGCAGCGCCGTAAGCCCATGGGCACTACCGCTACGAGTCTCAGTGTCAGCGACCATCCTTTGGCACTGCAGTACTTAAAACCGGCGTTGGACCACTGTCGGCATTCGCTAACAGGTAACACGCAGTAGCAGCATAACCATTTCTTTTGAATGTTTTTAACAGCTGAGCTGTTTATAGTCAAGGTTGATCCGTTGGGAGCACTCGCAGTTAACAGCAGAGCTGTTACAAACAAGAGAAAAGGTCTTGCCCCTGGCTCGCTACGCGATAGTGATTGTGCGAAGGACAAGAAAAGAAAGAAAGAAAGAAAGAAAGAAAGAAAGAAAGAAGAAAGAAAGAAAGAAAGAAGAAAGAAAGAAGAAAGAAAGAAAGAAAGAAAGAAAGAAAGAAAGAAAGAAAGAAAGAAAGAAAGAAAGAAAGAAAGAAAGAAAGAAAGAAAGAAAGACTATTTACAGTCTGCGCAAAATATATTCATGCCCTCGACCCACTACCCACACCCTTGCCCTGAGCCCACTGTTACATGAAATATTCTTAAAGATAGTGGCAATGATAGCGCTGCAAGACAATTAGAGCGAACGTGACACCTTTACCCCAACTCAGCTGTATTGTTGAGATTTCGCAGGCGTGGGACTTGATTTCTTTTTCCGTCATGAAGAATTATCGACGATGCTTCAGAAACACTTGAGAAGAGGTTTATTAGCTGTTCGTAAGGACACAGCGACCGTAAGCGGCGAGGCAGCCCGAAGCACCGTCTAGGAAAGACGTCAGCAACCAGAAGCGCTCGCCGCGTGAGCAAGCGTTGGCAATGCGGGCTGGCGGGAGAGGCGTTTCTTCACACACTGAACGTGCCAACACATAGAGTGGGCAGACTCACAGATATGACGCGGTAAGGAACAGTTCATTGCTTAGACTTTTAGTATTCAGCTCGAAATGTTCCTTCGCGAAATGTGCCTACTTAAAACTGCTAGCACTTTCCAAGCCCATATATTTTTTTTTCTTTTATTTATGCGTAAAACTGTAGATCGCTATATCGCGGCCGTCCGCGTCAGTGCGTGGTGGCGCTTTCCAGGAGCGTTTCTGACGAAGGTGACGTCCCAGAAGTCACAGAAAGAACAGAAGTCGCACATACACACTTGACTGGCGTAAAATACTGCTTGAGATTTTCTTGTATTGTTTCCCGTACTTTTCAAATTGTGGCAAACAGATGCAGTGTCTGAGACTACACAACACAGTGAGGCACTGGCTGCTCGTTAGCCTTAAAGTCAGTGCAATGACTTTAGTTAGCTTAAGAGTCGCCCTAGTTGGCCTGTGGTCTCCCACACGAGGTTCGTCTTTGTGTAAAAGCTCTTCTCGCTTGCGCAACCTTGTGAGAAGCCTCGTTTTTATTTATTTTTTTTTTGCGTGCTCGACACTCGTGAATGTTTTCAACAGGTGAATGATTTTCACTCCGGTGCATCGTTCTTGCCTCACCCTTTATCTCCGAGGTACGGCGTCACGTTGTTTGCTTATACGGTAACGGCGTAATCGGAACAAGCAATCATGGAGCGCAAGCTTCCGCTTCGCAGGCGTTACAAACTTTGCTACTGGGAGCGCTTTGTGACATCGGGCGCTAGAGGAGTGAGGACACTCGAACTGACGGCGGTCATCTTTTTTCTTGTCTTTTGAATTTTGTACGCTGAACAGCTTCCTATTTATTTATTTATTTATTTATTTATTTATTTATTTATTTAAACACACTGTCAATCCAAAGTAGGGATTCTTGCAGGAAGGGCAAAAAGCATACAATACAAAAGTGGTACAACACTGCAATTCAGAAATACACTTTGAGGAACGAATTATGCAGGTTGTATAACCATCTTTGAAAAAGTGCAAATAATATTGAGTAGTTCATAAAGATGTGTAACAGCAGAAAAAAAAGTACACAAGTGAATATCGCGGGATTCAATCCCGCGAACTTCGGATGAGCAGCCGAGTGCCATGACCACTAGACTAGGGTGGCGGGGCAATAACTTCGAATAACGTGGCCCCATCAGTGGCATGCTTGCTTTATTTACCCGTAGATCATTTGGCCTACGCAATACGCAAGTAAAAAATAGTGGCTGAAATAGTGTTAAGGGGCACTTTTAAGAAATGACATCTTTTGCCTTGCAGTGCCAGTGTTTTGTGTACGTAGGTACAAGTTACCTTTTTTTCCGCGTCTTCCAAAGGGGCGACAGGCTGAAAGCAAGCCCCTAAAAAGCTTTTTATGTCATTGGAGGAAAGCTTGCAACTGCTTATTTCATAAGGTGGTATGAAATAAATTGGCCCTTGTCATCTATGCTCTGAAAGATCTGCTTACACGGGCGGTTTAAGTGCTTCGCTGTATTCTACTTTTGCGATTAATTAGAGTCACCAAATGCCTAATTATGAAGAAGTCCCTAATTATCTTTCGCTGTGTGAAAAGGGAACGGTATTTTCTTTTACAAAGACAGTCGTATTTATGAGCATTTTCACTTTATATCCCAGGAACCGCTTTTTCTTAAACATTCATAACCAAACCTCACCTTCCGCAAGCCAGTTTCGTAACGAGATTGTGAGCCTCAAAACAGCGTGAGGCCTCCGTTGTGATGCGCATGCGCCATGTGGTATATCGGGTTCACGCTTGACGCAGCTGATAAGAGCGGCGCTTGTGCTGCAGGCTCGCGAAAGATAAAAAAAAATCAAGCAGAGGTATTCTTTGTTCCCTTCTTTAACGTGGATGTTAGCTCACAGCTTCAAATTGTGCAGATTCGCGCCCTTGAATTCCAACCCACAATGACCAGGAAACCAGCAATTAAAACACCATACTGCGTCCTTTAGAGTTATTGTGGTGGTAACGTTATCTTTCATCTGTATGTATGAAATTCGTTCAAATGAAAACAGGCAAATATCTAGATTCGCTTGCTTCAAAACAAAAATAGGCAAGCCAGTGTTCTTTCCTACCGAAGGACAGAAAGTAGAATTTTGGATACAAGCTACAGCGTTGACTGTAGATGCCACAATGTTTTCCACACGAGGGTGTTTGTTGAAACGTGGAGCCGAGACGCCGCGGCCGCTGAACGGATCGATTCCGCTTGTTTCGTATAGATCCATGCCAATAGAGAAACAAAATAACGGCACTTTTTCGTCAACAACTTACTGAATGAACCAGCACTCAGGCACAGAGCAAGTCTCAGGCATTGTTGCTATAATGTAGCATCGCTGTCGCAACAGCGAAAGACAGAGAGAGAGAGAGAGAGAGAGTAGAGAGGTAAAAACCAAATGCAAAATTGCACGTTCTGCCGATAATGGCTATTCGATCTTGTAGCATGATTTGACATAAGCGGGCAGAACGCGCAAGGTGTATACGTGTGCAGGCTCCAAAGTCTGCTCTGGCAACCTTGCTATCTTCCTCAGTAAAACGCGCGTCAAGTGCTCAGCATGGCGCGTGAGGTTTGGGAAAAGAAAACGGCATAAGGAGCGGGTTGTGCTTTTACTGTGCGCAAGAAAAAAGAAAAAAAAAACAGCTTATTACACTTTGTGTTTACATTTCTTGATGATACAACCTGATTGCTGGAGATGGATATCCATATACGCGCATTTAATTCCAGAAATGCGCAAATGGCAATTTGGAAAAAAAAAAAGAACAGACATCATTTTGTCCAACGTAGGAGAAAAAAATGAAAAAGAAAAGCGAAATAGCCCACAACGTCAAGCACACGTACGCAGAGACTGAACAGCTGGCAAAAAAAGAAAAGAAAAGGAGACAAGAAGAAAGCGCGAAGCGTTCGAGCGAAGACCGTTTAACACTGATCGATTTGGCACTAGTTTTTCTGAGCTGCATTTCTCGGAAGCAGAAATACAAAAACCACATATGCGGACTTGTTATTTCCATTTCTGAAAAACGTCGTTCAGGGTTGGTCCCTTTCAAAAGGCTGAAATGACATCCCAGACCGTTTGAGCTGGATCTCTCGCGCTAGCGCTGATGCTTACATTTTAAGAGCAACGAAATATCTTTCTACTGCACAGTATAATTCTATTCAGTTAGGCGAAAAGGAAAAGCAGTTTTACCCCTTTTAATGCTTAAAACCCAGAAACGATTATTTCAATATATTGTATCTTGCGAGCAGTTTTGCCATTGTTTGTGAGGCATGTCATTGGCGCTAGCGCCGATTTTCAGATTTTAGGCACCTAACAAAATGCTTTTGGACCTGCATAGTATTACTTATTTCAGTTAGGCAAAAAGCAGCAGCTTTAACATTTTTAATGCTTAGAACGCAGAAACGATTACTTCGATATATCTAACCAGCCGTTTTGCTAATTGCTAGCTCACTTCAGATAACTGATCCCGCGTAACAAAAGTAGCACTGCAAGCATCAAAATTAAACAATTTTTTGCACAAGGAGGCCAGACGGAATGTTTTCAGCACCAGCGATAACCAGCGGCGGAATAAGTGGTAAATGATATCGCACCATATGGAATCGTCTTAATTCACTTTCTCCGAGAACAATATTTGGTATCACGGCCAAACCGAACCATGACACAGAACATACAGGAGGATGGTTGGAGTAACGTGGGCGGTTGTTTGTAGTGCCAAGTAAAGTAAATTAAACGGAATAAACCCAGAGTTGGAGCACGTGACATATTGTGAGACAGTATATGCAAAGAATCTACGTATGTGTTTGCTTCGTTTTTGCCCACGAAGACAGCAGAAAGCGTCATTTACAGCCATCAAGATTTCACAAAACTTTCGCTAAGTCTTGTGCCTGAAAACTATTCTGTCAATATAGGCACACAAAAGGTGTCAGAACCGACGATAGCATCGAATTTATAACAGGTGAATAACATTTTGTCCGAAAAGAAAAGAAAAAGACAAGATAGATAGATAGATAGATAGATAGATAGATAGATAGATAGATAGATAGATAGATAGATAGATAGATAGATAGATAGATAGATTTTCGCACTGCCCACTCTTCAATCAGCCTAGATATATCACCACTTCCCGGCAAGGCTGCTACATACCCGCCAAAAGCAGGTACCAACTGGACCGCTTCTTGCTCCTTTCTCTGTACAGCGCTTTCGCTGCGAGGAAGACCCTCGTGGTGGGAGAAACTCCCGAGTTTACATCCACAACTCCTGCAACAACCGGGCGGACCTCGAGCACCTCGTTTGATGCTGCCCGCTATCCTCTGGTCTTAGACAACGAACAAATATTGTGGGACCCTTAAGCTTAGCCTTAAGAGTTGCGATATCGATGCTTGGTCCCATTCTCATTGCGCTCTCTTCCGCTTGCCATGCTCTTCATTCGCTCAGCCACGTAATTGTCATGACACCAGTTGGAAGAAAGTGCGAGTCACTTGCGTTAATGCGTGGCCTCCCTCATCGTCCTGCGCCGTTTGACATAGATGCGCCATCAAACCCCGCCGATGAAGATGGCACCATTAGAATTGAGACTTGAGCTGGTTGGTAATGGTTCATCTTGATGTGGGTGCAGCGCTACACGAAACACGGACAAAGAAGAAGTCGCGCAGCAGGCGCGTCTTCTTTGTCCGTGTTTCGTGTAGCGCTGCACCCACTTCAGATGAAGAAGGCAGAAGGATAATATGCGGGGTGGCATCGCGCTCAGGAGCAAAGGGTCCCAGGTTAGATTCCCCGGTCGCCGAAGGGTTTTTTAGGGGCGAAGCTCCTTAAGGCGTAGGCTTGTCTGCCGTAGTTGTCCGTCGTAGCCACTTCGTCGCCTCGAACGCTGGCACGCGCTCTTGTGTCACGAGTTCACGCCGGTTCCTCTTCGTCTACTCCGGCATCGCTCAGTTTTGGTTTCGTTTCGTATTACATCACAATACGCCCAGTTTTAAGTAGTTGTTCGCAACTTTTCTGGAAGGTAAAAGATGCGAAACGAATACCACAGTGTTCTAGAGAACTCAGTTGTCTGTCCATACAGCACGAAGCATGGCTAAATTAATCCGGAACTCGGCACGATTTACGATGAACCTCCGGAGCTTCGCCCATTCATCATCATTCGCTCGGTGGATATGCGTGGACTCTTTTTTCTTATTTATTTATTGGCATATACCTGGAATTTTCGCTCACGGACAACGCCGATTTCTCGCTCACAACAAACGACACCGACACCGGGATTTCTTCGAAACGAGCCTTGTAACGCTATCACGTTAAAAATTGTGACCGATTTCCTTTCAGACCTAGAAACTACCTAGGCGCCGTACCGCCGCCAGCGACGTATGGCGGTCGCTACCCGAGTCGTGGATAAGGCCGAGATACAAGTAATGGGCTTTGCTTGGGCATACCAGGGTAAACATCGGTTCCCCCTATACATATTACTTAATAAGCCTGGTTGAGGGTAGTTATGTATCAACTTGGCCCTCGGCTCCGGCGATGCATCGACACCCTCACGCATCGACCCCGGCTTGTAAGTGCTTACACAAAGCACTTTTCATTCAAAATTCAACGTATATTATCTTCAACATATTCATAGGGCAACGACGACGAGAATGTGCGTCAACTGTTGACTATCCCAAACACATCACACAGATACAACGACTCGAACAAGAGCTGCGTTTACTAGATTTAGCTCAAACCTCCTAGCTTGCGAAAATATTAGGCCCATGGCAACCAACGATCCCTCACAAGGCACTGAAAGCACTTAAAAAACATTCGAAGAGACTGAAATGTGATAATTATTGACTGAACTTCATCTTGTGTGCATAGTGTTTGTGTGTGGTACGTAGCGGACTCCTTGGAAAAAAAAGCAGCAATTTTAAACTCATAGAGCGGAACACTTTGTGGTTTTATTTACATCTTGCTTTTATGTTACAGCACCTAAGTGAAAAGAGGTAGCCGTCACCAGGAAATGGCGACAAGTTCTTCATTTATTTTTACATGAACAAAAAAAAAAAAAAGAAGGCTCACCAATACCACTATCTCACCTTCCTTTTTATTCCCATACCTTTCCAAAAGGCAAAAGTGGATAAACACATGTGAATAGCAACGGGCTTGTCACGTAAAGTGAGCGTGAGCTGAATGCGGAAATGGCGTAATACCAACTCGAGCCGCGCGGGTGCCAAAACATATGCTGCCCGTAGTGCAGCACCAGGCCGGCCTGCGCACCGTTATTGACCGCTTTCCCTACACAAGTGCATGTAGAATGTGCGATTTGAGTTATTTTGCGTGCGACCGGCGAATGTTCGAGATAATGACGCATAATCACGTGACATATTTTAGCACCCACGACCAGGGGTGGCAATATATCCTCCTCCCCCTCCACTTATCCCTCCTAACAGCCCCCAGGTGGACTACCACACCCCCTAAAATTTTTCCGGTAACCTATAGTAGCAGTAGTAGTAATTCGTAAGGAAAGAAAGAGGCGCTAATTTCTGTCTCCCATGCTGGGGACACGGCTAAGCGCCAACCTATAACTCCGTATTCACATTCCTCCGCCTTCTGGTAACGCTATATAGCCCGAAGGGAGGGATCGCTATAGGTCGACAGATTTCCTACCTCCCCTTCACCCCACTCACTATCTTTCCCCATATGTTTGTATATATATACACACACACACAGTGACATGCACATCAACGTCCACATGTTAATACATACAAGAGAATCGGATCCTTTCCCCCATATAAAATTCGCACTCTTCTTCTGGCCATGCTTTTCAACAGCTTCGCTAGGCGATCAAGACAGCAGCAATGAGCGTCATTTAGTGTTCACGTCTCATTGTCTTTCAAGCTTTCCCACATAATCATTCTGTCGAAAAGAAGTCAGCAAGTCGCGTACGTCTCGCGTAGATCTGCGGCGGCGGCATCGGCTGCGATCTGCGCGCTGTTTCACCAGTATCAGCCCATATGCGGGCTTCACATTGGCTCGGAGGCCAATCGTTCATTTTACTCCGACAGGGCGGAGTGCCCTCTATCGAAGTTCACTGCATGTGAACACTACAGGCACTGTTTGACACTTCATAGCAACGCCGTGGTTCCAAAGAGGTCTCTTGCGAGCGTGTTTTCTTTCTTCCGAAGAACACTACCACCTTGCCCCTGGTCGGTTGCAAGACGCAACAGAATAATAATTTACGGGATTTTACGTGCCAAAACCACGATATGAGTATGAGGAACACAGTAGGAAGGCACGACAGAGACCGAAAATAACTTTTATTGGGTCGCCGGTTGGCTCAGCGCGACGTCTAAGAACTGGAACACTGTTAAGTATTGCAGCAGCACCCAAGAAACATTCAATGTTTAAACACCAGGAAGAGCCCTATTCCCGCCTAGCAGTGCTTCAAGAGATCGAAACATCCGACGTATACTGCCCGGCCCGCTCTTGTTCACAAGTCTATTTGTTTTTCTCGACATTTAGTCAATAAACTCAGACCTGCTTACAACTAGACGTCTAATGGTTCTCACAAGTACGGGTCGCTTCACACTACAGTCTGCTGCCAACGGCTCTTCTTCCGAAGATGGTTGGACCGCAAACATGCTGTTTTTCTTTTCTTTTTTTTTTTTCACAAGAAAGCCTCCGCTGTGCCTTTACCTGAGAACAAGGCTCCTCTACAAAACCATGTGCTATCTGTCGTTTACCACGTGCTCCGGCAACCGATCCACCATGCTTTCGACGCTGAAAGATCCCACCGGTGATATAACCAGTTCCCGAAAGCACACCAAAGAGCCCCCAGCGTTTATTTCCCCTCGTATATATACGCCCTGAGACATCTTTGCCGCGTGGCTTCAGTGAGCACAGATACAGAGGATGAGGCAGTGCAATGCGACTCATGCGCGATAACTGCGCTCCCGCACTTATATAAGCAGCCTATCTCGCCTTTTTATATTTTTCTCTTGAGAACAAGCTTCCAGGCATTTAAAGGATCGCGTCATTTACCAGCGCCAAAGAGACATGATCCTCATATTACTGAGGAGTGAATGAGATTCCGAGCCACCTACCATGCCCCTATTTTTCTCCAGAAACGCTGGTTCCAAAATATTTAGCTACACGTACGTCGCAGTGGTTCCGTGGATACAGTGCTCGGCTGCTGATCATAAGGACGTGGGTTCCACCCCGGCCGCTGTGTTCGCATTTTCAACGGAGGTGAAAATGCTAGAGGCCCGTGTGCTGCGAATTTCGAGTGCATGTTTTAAAGATCACCAGATGGACAAAACTTCCGGAGCCCTCTACTACGGCGGGTCTCTTATAAAATCATATAGTGATTTTGGCGCGCAAAACCTCAGCAATTAGTAGAACTTCGCCACCTTTCGGCCGGCAAGACGACTGATGCACGTTGATGGCGATGGTGGTGGTGTTGGTGGTAACAACTCTATTTTGAAAATCCGGCAGATTCGTAGACTGGACCTATAGGCCCGCCCCCCTATAGGAGGTCCGGAGACCCTGTCTCCTCGCCGCCTCACGGGATTGCTGGGTAGCCCATAACTGATCTTCGAGGTTTCAGCTGCGCAGCGCGGCCGACCGCCGCGCGGCAGCTTCATTGGGGAGACTCATTTTCTTGACCAATAACCTCGAATTCGCATAGAATGTGCCTAAAACATTTATTTTTGTTTCTTTTCGCTTCGCTCGTGATCCTGTGGCCTCGGAATGAAAACAGACTTGCCCGGTAATGCAACACGAGCTCCTATCATATTGTCCAAGAAGGAAGTGCTGACCCGCTGTCGTGGCCTATAGTGACCATAGTGTTCTGCTGCTGAGTACAAGGTCGTGGTTTTCATGTCCGGAGAAGATGCATAATTTAAGTGGAATCAATATGTAAAAACGCCTAGTCGCATAGATTATGCACACGTGGTGTCCGCTATTCGTAGAGGGTGTTCTTTTCACCAAGTCTTAGGGGTGGTTCATGAACCCTTTATTTCCTTCATTGTCAGACCCGCTACACCACAGGTCGCCAATGCATGCCTCTGTCAAGAAAGTTCGAGCATCATTTGTCTAAGCGGTTGTTGTTGTTTCGTGGGGTTTTACGTCCCAAAACCAGTTCTGATTATGAGAGAGGCCGTAGTGGAGGGCTCCGGAAATTTCGACCACCTGGGGTTCTTTAACGTGCACTGACATCGCACAGCACACGGGCCTCAACATTTCGCCTCCATCGAAATGCAGCCGCCGCGGCCGGGATTCGATCCCGCGACCCTCGGATCAGCAGCCGAGTACCTTAGCCACTAGACCACCGTGGCGGTTTGTCTAAGCGGAGACTTAGACAAAGATGTTAGAGACCATAGTCAAAAGAAGAGGCGTGCAAGACACGGACACAAGGTGAGCAGTGAACGGTTCGTGTTGTTCACTGCTCACCTTGTGTCCGTGTCTTGCACGCCTCTTCTTTTGACTATGGACTGTTACCAACTCGCTCAACTTTCTGCCCTTTTGATGTTAGAGACCATACTGAGTCGCTAAGTAACGAGCTTGGAAGGTCGCCACCATATTGGGGGTAGCATTTTATTGCATTGAGCAGACATCATAAGGCTCATGATGACGGCTACTTTATCAATAGCGTTGCATGGAAAAGAAACTGCAAAGTCAAGTACACCATAGGCTGTCTGCGAAAGTGTGTATGATGGCCTATGAGACACCATTACAGTCCTTGACGTCGGGGCTTTCGTCCCAGTATTCCTTGTAATGTAGTGACTGAAAGAATAATAAACTCGTTGACTTAGCAAAACGTTTTCTTGGGCTAGTTGGTTCATGACTTCTATAAAAATGTAGCGCAAAGGAACACACGGACAGACAAAGAGCACAGGACGGGCGCTAACTTCCAACTGTGTTTATTGAAAAAACGTACGTACACTTATACAAGTCACAAGGGGTGGTAAAGGCATGACACTCGCGTTAATCAGGATACTACGAGGGAAATCATATCTTGAATGAATGTGACATGAAATCGTATCTGGACGCATTGCATGCCCCATGACTTATTTTTCTTCCGTTTTCGCGCCAGTCCAGTTTCCTTCCTCCTGCAGCGTCACTTTTGTAATCAAATGGACTGGCGCGAAAACGGAAGAAAAATAAGTCATGGAGCATGCAATACGTCCAGATACGATTTCATGCCACATTCATTCAAGATATGATTTCCCTCGTAGTATCCTGATTAACGCGAGTGTCATGCCCTTACCGCCCCTTGTGACTTGTATAAGTGTACGTACGTTTTTTCAATAAACACAGTTGGAAGTTAGCGCCCGTCCTGTGCTCTTTGTCTGTCCGTGTGTTCCTTTGCGCTACATTTTTATAGAAAACTCGTTGAATTCCTTGAAAGAATAATAAACTCAAATTTAAGCTGATTATATAGAAAGGCATCCCTTCTTCTTGCGCCTTTTTTTTTACTGTAGAAAAAAAAAAACGATGCTTGAGAAGTGTCCATTCGACCTTCTCTCGTCAGCCTCTTCAAAACAGGAAAAGCAGGTCTGAAACATAATGCATTGAATGACGCCGACCGAGAACGTGGTTATACGTGGTTCCATATTGAGTGTCGTCGCTGAGAGGTGCGGTATACGGTATATAACACAATCGTTTGTTGTGTTGACGTTCGAGAACATCGCATCAGAGCGGTTTTTTTTTAAGCGGGTTTGTTTCATAAGCGTCGGGTGCAGTGCGACGGCTTTTATAAGGGAGTTCTAGCAGCGGCGGCTTACCGTACGGTAATGCCGTAGCGTCGTGGTCAGTAGCTAGAAAATTTAGCTTCTGAGGACTTTACCAGCAGGTTTTATCATCTGACGACGTTTCCGTACTCACGAAGCAACTAGTGCAGGTCTTTCCGACTAAAATAGCAACGTGCCGACCATGACGGTACGGCATTGCTGTCATTACCGTACAGTAAGCCGGCGCTGCTAAAACTCCCTATATTTAGCGCAGTTTTCCCCATGTGATGTGTCTGCGGACCAGCGCGAAACGCTTATGTATGCTTCGAGAAAGATAATCCTGAGCGGCCTCATATGTCAACAAACGCGCATGTAGAACGTCATCAAGCAGAAGTGAAACTTTCCCTTTTTTTGCTGGATTCCTGAGCTGCTGTAATCAACTAACGTTTGTTTCCCAAATACTCCGCGTTCATATTCCCCAAGGCATTTTCGCTGCCCGTTTCGCACGGGGTGTTGCGAAATGACTAAGCTTGGTATATGTGACGAGCTATAGCGTGAAAATGCACTTTTATGTATTGTTAGGCATGGCGCCACATTGCATCAAAAAAGAAAAGAAAGAAAGAAAGAAAGGGAGAAGAATATAAACAGTCTCTGTCGCGCACGAACTGCGTCATCGCACGCTTGACTGAACTGCTTCAGATTTCCCATAAGGAACAGTTGTCGTGTCGGAAACACTTTAACTTGATTACTTATATTTTATATGTTTTTCTCTTCCTGAATGCACTAAACGACATGCAATAAAAGTGCAAGAAATTGCGGACCTCCATTGACCTGTGCCGTGCACTGCGTATATCGCATGCTTTAGGTAATACATTTTAGCCGCGTGGAAACGACAAGGAGAAAAATGTAGATACCAAGCGGCAATAGAAATGTAAAGATAAGAAAGAGCTTACGCAATGAACACCGTCAAAGTGACTTAGCAACAATCCATTAGAAGCAAGCAAGCTGTGCCACTGTCAAGCGCTCGTGCGCGCGCTTCCATCCATCACTATATAGGACGGTGTCGCAGCGTTCCTGCTCAGGGCAGCTTACCGAGGTACCTAAAAAAGTACTTCTGCGGAGAACATAGCACAAATGATCGAAACTTTCGGCGAAAGAGTGACGAGCTCCGTCAGTGCTTCCTGTTTTTAAATCTCCCCCCCCCCTCTCTCTCTCTCTCTCTCTCTCTCTCTCTCTTTTTCCGAACAGAAGTTTTCGCTCAGGCAGCCTTATTTCTTTACGCAAGGCAAAACACTGCGAAGTCGTATGCTTTCCCAGAGCCATTCTGCATGTCTAGGCATGGCGAGAGCTTTGCATATTGCCCAGAAGGCAGTTCGGAACACCTGGTTACTGTGAAGTTTTAATCAAGAAGGCGCGCTGATAGGAAAAAGGGGCGATTCGAACGCAAGCTTTGCCGCCATATAATAGCGCCAGGCATAGTGGAGCTTTTTTTTTTTTTTGTTTGGTGAGGGGCACGCGTTGGCAAAATACCGCATGGCGCCCTTGAAAGGAGACACCCGAGGGCAGCTGCGCTCGGCCAAGATTGCTTCCGATCACTCGAGGCTCCGGAGAAAACTCGTCGGGACGGTGCTTCACGGGTCGCTGCACCTTACGCGAATGTTGAAGAAGCACGATTTTGCGACTGACTGCCTTCTTATTTCTATCATAAGCAGCCGCAGCGGCAGCATTTTGAGGTGGACGGCAAAGAAGATCGATAAGCAAGAAAAACAAACGAAACTTGAGGTCGTTTGAGAGGGCGTGATTTGAACGTTAGAGAGGGAACGAGATAAGGCGATAAACTTGGTCTTGACAGAGACTATAAATAGCTACAGTGCTCTTTTTTACCCCAAAATGAGAGTATACAGTACATTGATCGAAGAAAGGTAACTGGAGAGTATGTCCAATTGTGTGTATATATATATATATATATATATATATATATATATTCTGACGAAGGCCGTGCCACGGCCGAAACGTTGAACAATAAACGTGCGATTTTCGCAAGTGCGCAATTCGTTTCTAATCTATATATATCTTTCTCTCTAATATCTATCTATCTATCTATCTATCTATCTATCTATCTATCTATCTATCTATCTATCTATCTATCTATCTATCTATCTATCTATCTATCTATCTCCGCCTACGTCTTGGTGCTCTCCTGGGCATCTCGTTCGCCTGACATATCCCAAATATTTGCACGGTAGGGTACATTTGTATGACGTACACGGATGACTGATGTCTGCACCACTAACATGATACCTTCGTCATGTACGTCACGATTAAAGACATTGCAATAATGTGTGGCTCATATCCGTAGTGCACGGCCTGCAGTATGTGGGTATGCGCAAAAGGTATTTTATCTTTATCGACCCTATGCCATTCAATGACCAACTAAAATACACAGCTAAGATATTATTAGATGACACTTCAAAATAAGAAAGGCACGCGGTTTGCGTAGCTTGTGATTGAAATATCAATATAACAAGTACACAGGCGAGCAACCTGCTACGTCATGCAAGCGTGTCGCCAATCATGTCATGACGTCATCGCCTAGCACATAAAAGCGAGACACGCAAAATAAATCGTTTTGTTCTTGCTTGGTTACTGAGCCGCTCACTCGCGACGTAACAATGGCGACGACGCACGAATCGACGCGGTGGGAGCAGGCCAGGGGAGTGAAACTTCCTATACCATGCATGGAACGCGATATTCGCTCCCAGCGCCGGACTAACGCCTGGTGTTTGGGGGCGGCACTAAAACATGGCGGCGCATTGCAGACACGCACTGGGGGACGCCATCTTGATAAGGACTGAGGATACGAATGGTACGGGGGGAGGGGGGGTTGTATTTATCTACAAACTGAATTGGGATGCACCAGAAAGGCAAATTGAGCGAGTGGAAGGTATTCAGATGGCGAGCGCACGGCCTTGTTCCTGTTGCGCAATCCGCCACATGATCAGAACCGCAATCGTTGCTTTTGATTGATGAAGGTTTGCCCATCCACCTATTTTTGCACCACTCATTCTAAGTAAGACTGTTTTTCTTTACGTGTACACATACATTAGACAAGAATAAAGAGCAGAGTTTGTTTGGATGTTTTATTACACAGCTGCTGCTGCAACCACATCCTGATATGCCGTGCAAGTGTAGAAAAACAAAACGAACAGCGTGCAGATCGTACCTTTCGTCCGCCGGGACCCGAAAGAATTTTATGCCGTTGTGGCGTGAAGAATTTCGACATTACTCAGCACAGCACGATTTGCGACGACGGCGCAAATCCATTCATGCGCCTGTTTCGCGGAAGTTTGCAAGGGTTTCGCTGAAACAAACCTTAGGGTGGTAAAAGCGGCCTTTGGGACACCGTAGGCCGCCGTAGTATACATGGGCGCGTGACAAGAAACGCCCCTTTTTTCACCGTGAGAGATAGGACGACTGTGCAGTTCCCGTTTGCCACTCCGGGTGGCGCTCGTATTTTCGCAATCTCGAACAGCAACCTTTAGGTTCACTTGTGTATTAAAAACACCGCAGATAATAAGTAACCTGGTAATAAATATAAAATGGAACAACAACGTTCATTTATGCTTGTAGGTAGTACAGCCCCCAAACATTAGGATCGCTGTGGTCACGGGACAGAAAAAGCGCGAAGTTTCATCCCCCTGAGGAGGCTTTGAAGCGCGGCTGCTGAAACAGGCAGCGATGGCGCCGGGACAGGCGCCTGCATTCACGGAAGAGAAGGAGGCCGGTCCGCCTACAAGGTACGCTTGGAAGCATACTTTCAAGCACAGGAAATCACAGATGAGGCAAAACAACGAGCCCTGCTGGTGGCGGCTCTGTCCAATGGCGCCGTCAAAGTACTTCAGGGACGATGCCACCGCAAAAGCGTGAACGACCTCACCTACAGCGATGTCATCAAGCATCTGCAGAGCCACTACGAGCCGCAGGTCAACGAAACAGCAGCCAGCTACCGATTCTTCACGCGCACACAGGCAGAAGGTGAGCGAGTGCGGGATTTTGTAGCCGCCCTTCGCCGCATGGCCGAAGACTGCAATTTCGGCAACATGTTGCACCGCATGCTGCGGGACCGCATTGTATGTGGTGTTCGAGACGACGACGTAAGACGTCTGTTGTTGACCCGCGGTTCCCTGACTTTGAAGGAAGCAGAAGACTTCGTAATGGCTGCTGAGGCCGCCGCGGAAAACGCGCAGCACATGCAGCCACTGCCCTCCCCGGTAGCCGGCACAACGAATTTTGTCCGGCCGGGCCTCTCACGTTCCAAGTCGAAGAAAGCAAGTGGGCTATCTCGCGATGAGCACCGGCCTTGCACCCGCTGTGGTGCATCCTCGCACCAAGCAGATGATTGTCGTCATCTCCGAACAGTGTGCCATCGATGCCGGAGACGCGGCCACTTGGCACGAGTGTGTAGAGCGTCGGACGAAGACACTAATCGGAGGCAACAAGCGAACGCCCTTTCGCAAGACCCACAAGAGAGTTCGGATGACTGCGAAGCTTTATACACGCTGATTGCGCATCAAGTGACGGACAGTGCGCACGTAAAGCCTATTTTGCGCCAGATAAGTTGGAACGGAGTGCCGCTCACGATGTTGGTAGACACGGGATCACCTGTGAGTGTTATTCCGCGGTCAGTGTTCGAGCAACACCGAGGCAAATGGCCACGTTTGCAAGCCACAACAATGAAGCTGTCGTGTTTCAAGGGCCCACTTCCTATCAACGGAAAATTGCAACTCAATGCGACCATGAGCGGCGCGACCATTCAGGCCGAACTCTTCGTCATCGACTGTCCGGGACCGATGCTTTGCGGCCGTGACACTATCCGTAGCTTCAATACGGCAGGCGTGCCGTTACTCACGGGAAACGATGTGGCGTGTGTGCACGCGGAAAATGCGGACAGAATGGTGGAAACTATGCTATCAAAGTACAGTGATGTCTTTGCTCCGGATTTGGGTTTGCTCCGAGGGCCACCAGTACACCTGACCGTCAAAGAAGGCGCAAGACCCCGGTTTTGTAAGGCTCGGACGGTGCCGTATGCGCTCAAACAAATGGTATCGGCAGAGTTAGATCGGCTGGTAAACGAAGGGGTGTTATCACCGGTGACATCTGCCGAATGGGCCACACCCGTGGTGCCCGTAGTCAAGAAAGATGGACAGGTGCGATTATGCGGCGACTTCCGGCTTACGGTGAACGCAGCTACCATAATGGAGCAATATCCGCTGCCGCGGGTTGACGATATCTTTGCGAACCTCAACGGCGGAGAAGTTTTCAGCACATTGGACTTGAGGAACGCCTATAATCAGCTGCCCCTTGACGAGGACTCGAAGAGGCTAGTCGTTTTGAACACGCACAAGGGTCTCTACTGTTTCAACAGGCTGGCGTTCGGAGTGTCGTCAGCGCCAGCAATTTTCCAGCGGCGCATGGAGGCCGTGCTCAGCGGGATCCCCGGTGTGCAGGTATATCTGGACGACATAATTGTATCGGAAAAGGCAACGACTGCAGGATCCTGGAGCAAGTGCTACAGCGCCTGAGGGAACACGGCCTGCGCCTACGACGTGAGAAATGCAAGTTCAGGCAAGAGCAAGTCACCTTTCTCGGACACTGCATCGACAGAAACGGCCTACGACCCAAAAGCGACAACATCACGGCACTGCTCGACGCCCCCCCCCCCCCCCCCGCCCACTTCGGTAAGAGAACTGAAAGCTTTTTTAGGTCTGTTAAATTACTACGGCAAGTTTTTGCCCAATGTGTCGACCTTACTAGCGCCCTTATACGCATTGTTGGCAAAGGGCGTAAAATGGGTCTGGGGCAGACAACAGCAGAATGCTTTCGAAGCAGCCAAACAAGCAGTGAAGAATGCAAAACTTTTGGTGCATTTTGACCCAAGCAAGCCCATTCGCCTAGAGTGCGACGCGTCAGCAGTAGGTCTGGGAGCAGTGTTGTCGCATCGAGTCGGAGGAATTGACTACCCTATCGGATTCAGGTCACGAACATTAACAAAAGCCGAGAAAAATTATTCCCAGTTGGAAAAGGAGGCCCTCGCCCTCGTATTTGGCGTGACCAGGTTCAGAGACTATCTGTATGGGACCCACTTCGAACTGGTAACCGACCACAAACCGTTAACCGGACTGTTCAGTCCAGACAAGGGAATTCCGCTGATGGCCGCTGCCCGCATTCAGCGTTGGGCCCTGCTGTTGGGTGGATATCGGTACAGCCTAACCTATCGTAAGGGATCTGAAAACGTGAACGCAGATGCCTTCAGCCGACTCCCTATTCCTCGGGGGCAGCCCGATAACGAAAAAGACGACGCTCCCGAGTATGTATTATACGCTGAGGCTGTGAACGCGGCACCCATCAGTGCAAGAGAGTTGGCGGTTCTAACCATCCGTGATGCTGTGTTACAGGAGGTGCGAAAGTGGATCCTGCAGGGCTGGCCGCAGTACCTGACAGAGTCCGAGGAGCGATTCCGGCCGTTCTTCCAGAAAAAGTATGAGCTGACGGTGAATCAGGACCTCATTTATTGGGGACATAGAATAGTAGTGCCATCAGCGGCTGCTGGGAGTCTTTTGAGGCTCCTACATGAAACACATCCAGGAATGGCGGCAATGAAAAACCTTGCTCGAACCATTTTTTGGTATCCATGGCTGGATGCCGACATCGAAAGGATGGTACGCGAATGTGAGAGGTGTGCTCAAACCAGTGCAATGCCTCCTGCGCAGGTTCCAGCGCCATGGCCAGAAACGGGCCGGAAATGGTCTCGGGTGCACATCGACTACGCAGGCCCCGTCGAAGGACACATGCTACTGGTGGTCGTAGATGCTGAAACCAAGTGGCTGGAGGCCATATCGAGGCGGAGTACGACATCAGAAGCCACCGTGGAAGCGTTGAGGCCCATATTTGCCAGGTTCGGACTGCCACATACACTTGTTTCAGATAACGGGCCACAGTTCGCCTCAGCCGAGTTTCAGAAGTTCGTAAGAATGAACGGGATCAACCACGTGACGACGGCGCCTACCACCCGCAGTCAAATGGCCTGGCGGAACGCGCGGTTCGCACGATCAAGGAAGGCCTTCGAAAAAGCCAAGGGGGTGGCACCTTCATTAAACGTCTCAGTCAGTTTTTATGCCGATACCGACGGACTACTGCTGGGTTATCAGCTACGGACCAGGCTAGACTGTTGCCTCCCGAGTGCAGGCGGTGAACCGCGTTTTGAAGAGCGCTCCTCTACCATGCCGTTCTGTGCAGGACAGCCGGTGTGGCTGAGAAGTTTCCACAGCCGGCCGAAATGGTTGCCGGGAGTGGTCACCAGTACCCAAGGGGCTCGGATGGCGACTGTGTCTACGCCGGACGGCGAGCAACGTCGTCATGCGGACCAACTGCGGCCGCGCACCCCGAAGGACTCGAACACGACGCAGCCAGGGGGCGCCACAACATCCACCACCACCGCTAACGAAACCTCGCCCATGCCAGCCGGCATGGCTGACCCCACGCCGGCGGGGTCGCCGCCCTCTAGCCAACCTGAGGCACCGCCGCCGCTTCGCCGGTCCAACAGGCTACGGCGACCACCTCAAAGGTTCAACTGGTAAAAGGGGGAGATGTGCTACGTCATGCAAGCGTGTCGCCAATCATGTCATGACGTCATCGCCTAGCACATAAAAGCGAGACACGCAAAATAAATCGTTTTGTTCTTGCTTGGTTACTGAGCCGCTCACTCGCGACCTATCAAGCAGTAGGGGGTTATCTAACACGGGCTCCCGAGGTGCCAAGCAAGCACGTTATCCCTAGGCTATTGCGGCTTCTCCCAGACTGTATATATAGTAAGTATACCCATTACCCTGACATTTGGGATGATGGTGCTTGTGTAAGGTGAAGTGCTCTTCTAATGCGTGTGAAGCGCCGTCATATCAATGTAATAAGCAGTACATATGTTTTACTATCACTCAGGATGCTTTTGTCCAACTTTGCCGTAGGAATATTTCTACAAACGACGCTTACGATACGCACATCAGCGCACCGTAGCGCGCATTTTACCGCCACAAACGAAAGGCCTGTGCTGTGCGCTGACATGAGTACCAGCTGTATACGTCGTACGTTGAGTTGTACTACTCGGTCGCCATGGTGCTGTCGACTTTCCTTGTTAGCCCACAATAAGCATACGCCCATTCATGCTCTTTGTGCAAAAACCTTAATCCTACGCGTAAGACTTCGCTTAATGTCAAACAATTCGTCGTAGGCAATTTCATCGCTGGCTGGTTCGCATTACACTGATTCCTACAATGCGTGGGATCTCCAGGATATTTTAAAAGTTGAGTTGGTTGGCTCCTTGAAACACAGTGCTGATAACAGGATTGAAGGAGGCAAACGACGCGGTGCTTGTACTGTACTTCATGTTAGTGTTGTTATTTCTCCTGTGGTTATTAATAAGCGGTCAGCCTGCTATTCGATATCCATGGTGCTCAGAAGCCATCAGCATTTTGGGTCTACAAATTTGTTTCTTTTAAAGAATGCATCAGCAAGCGAGACGATGATCTACAGAAATGAGGGTACTAGGACTTATGAGACGATCGTTACATAATCATGTACGAAAATTCTATCAGCCTACCTTGAGTTTGCTATGTGCATAGCCTTTTTGTCCTATAATGCCGCTGGCAATTGTCGTGCTTCCTTGGCACGAATAATTTTAGGAAGAACGGTGTAAACAAGATCAAGTAGGTGCCGAGATAGCGGCATAATAGAGTCACGTTATTTTCCAACTTCTTGAGAGCATTCCAAGGTAGCGCTCATCGTTTTCATGCTGCTCGTTCGGCCAATTCAAAATGCATGACGTCGAGGAACTATGATATGAAACGAAAGAGGGAGGTGGAGGAAGGGGGCGGGGGGCAATACGAAGGCGCGGTGTGGTCGATTCTAGCCCATGTGCACAATAATTGCCCTCGTGAGGGTTTTAATGCGAGAGCATTATGCAGGTCAAGCAGGCCGGCTTTCTATGATGCCATTAAAACTCAGGGGTGAATATCAAAGTGCACAGTGACTGGCGCGGAAATGTGTTGATTTGAGGTTCCATTATCTGACCATGAGAAAACTAGGAATTGTTCCTTCTGAGAAACTCGTTATAGGTTTCACGCTGCTCGGTCGAGAGCATGAGTGAGTGAGTGAACCAACTTTATTTCGAGATCCGGCTAGTTGCTAGTCCGGGCCAGACCTCTCAGATGGAGGGCGGAAGACCGTTTTTTCCGTAGCCTCCCTGGCATGCTGGATAGCCCAGGTTTGGTCCTGTAGGTCGGAGCTGAGCAGCTTTTTCCGCCATCGCTCCGGGAGAGGTTCTGGGGATTCTGTTTGCTGATTGGGGCAGCCCTATAGTATATCACTTAGGGAGGCTTCTTCTATTTTAGATACCTTACATATACAGTCTGGGTAGAGTTCTGGGAACATCCTGTGTAGGTGGACAGAGCTAGTATAAGATTTTGTTTGCAATTTGCGCCAGTCGGTCGCCTGTTTCCTATCTAATTTTGGATGAGGTGGAGGGAAGGTCCGCCTCGAGTCTCGATAGTGCTTTGTGTATTCCGCATAACTGGTTAGCCTGTCCTTGATTGACATCTTCGGCAACATATCTCCCGTTGAGGACGCCCCTTGGGCTGCGCGGTGGGTTAGTACTCGCGACAGCGCGTGGACCATCTCATTCGGGTTGCGTGCGTCTGTGTCTTGTGTGCCGGGAACCAGATTATATATTTGGGTTCCTTCGAAAGCTACAGTTCCTGGCTATTTGTTAGAATTCACAGGGCCTGTTGCGAGATGCGTCCTTGCGCAAAATTCCTTATCGCGACCTGCGAATAGCTCAGAATGATGCTGTGTTTAGTGGAGATGAGCGCCCTGGCGATGGCCACCTCTTCTGCTTCCTCGATTAGGGATGTTAGGACCGTACATGCACTTATGCATTTTCCGGTCGCGTCGACCACCGCTGCGGCATGTGTTCTCTGCTTAGCGTACGAGCTCGCGTCAACAAATACGGATATGTCACTCGTGCCGTGTGTCTTTAGCAGTGCTTTCGCTCTATATGACGTCTGCGTTCCCTGTTAGCGATGGGGTTCATGATCCTGGGGAGTGTATTGATCACGAGTCTGGTTCTTATTTGGTGAGGAATGTCTCGTTTCTCGTCTTGCTGAACGTGGTATGTTATACCCAGTTTTCCCTATATACTTCTGCCCGTTTTCGTCGCGGACTGCCTGTCCACTTGCGAGACGCGTTGGGTTTCGGCTACCTCCTCGAGAGTGTTGTGTATTGCTAATTTGATGAATAGGTCCGTGCTCGCATATTCCGGAATGCTTAAGGCCTGTTTGTTGACTTTCCTTACTAGGGCGTTAATTCTGTTGGTTTCTGCTTTGTTCCAGTTGTGGAAGGCCGCTAAGTATGCAATGTGACTCATTACAAACGCCTGTATTAGGCGCATCACACTGGCCTCCCCCATACCTCGGTGTCTGTTTGCAACTCTGCGCACTAGCCTCATCGCGTTAGCGACTTTGGCTTCTAGTTAACTACTATACGTGCGCGGCTTCATAGAGCAGCAACGCTGACATAGAGCTACTTGTGCAAACAAGGTTTCAACATATCACCAGAAAAAATTGGCAGATCCCACGTGCAGTGGGAATCAAGGAAATGCGAAGCACGCATCAGGAACATACATGGATTTGCATTGTTTTCTACCGAGTTTGGTACATATGAAGTTAACGAAACGGCCGCAAGAGCATCAAGACTATGGCATGTAAACCATGCCGCTCATACACGCATGTCATGATTCTGATGTTATGGCCTGTCATTTACGTTCGTCATACAGTCGTGTTGTGCCATAGCAATATTGGCATACATCCCATTAACGAAACCCGTGGCATGTAAATCATGCCGCTCGTGATATGCATGTCACGATTTTCACGTTATGACCTGTCATTTATGATCGTCATGCAGTCTTGTTGTGCCATACCGGTTTTCTTATACATCCCATTAATGAAACGGCCAGGAGAGCACCAAGACCGTGGCATGTAAATCATGCCGCTCATGACATGCACATCATGATTTTCATGTTGTGACCTGTCATTTATGTTCGTCATGCAGTCATGTTGTGCCATACCAATTTTCGTATACATCCCGTCAACGAAACGCGTGGCATGCAAATCATGCCACTCGTGACATGCATGTCATGATTTTCATGTTATGACCTGTCACTTATGTTCTTCATGCAGTCTTGTTGTGGCATACCTATTTTCGTAAACATCCCATTAGCGAAACGGCCAGGAGAGCACAAAATCGTAGGCGGCTAGATAGATAGATAGATAGATAGATAGATAGATAGATAGATAGATAGATAGATAGATAGATAGATAGATAGATAGATAGATAGATAGATACATACGCTCAAAGTCTCCGAAGTTCGCTAAGAAATGCTCCGCATTTAAAATGCGCACTTGTGGCGTTCACACGCAAACTAATGACGCCTTACATCATATCAATCAACGGGCGGACTATTTCCCATCTCAGAACCCACCGGTGTCTTGGCATAATCATTGACAGAGATCTCTGCTGGAGCCCTCATATGACGCACATGAAAAAACGCCTCAACGCAATTGCCCAGATCTTCAAATTCTTGGCTGGAAAAACTTGGGGCATGCCGGTAGGCGCCATGGTGAACTATACAGAGCACTTTTCCTCGGTTTCTTGAGATATAGCCTGCCCGTCCTTTCCAACACTTGTAAGACAAATCTTCGCACTCTCCAGGCCGCACAAGCTGAGGCACTGAGAATTTGCCTTGGTTTGCAGCGATGTACATCATCAGAGGCAACTATAGCGATTGTTCGGGACCAACCAATACAAACGCATGTTGCGGTGGAAGTCTTGAGAACCCACATCAGGCTTTTTGCCCGTGCCTGCTGTCACCACCTTGCAACATTGCCGTCAGACAAGCGGCACGCGTCATTCTGCAAAATGGTCTCCGGGTATTCTGCCAACCTTCCGGCAGGCTTCAACGCCGCCGCCAAACCACTGATTTCCCCCTTGGTGTCTCATTCGACCTACAGTACACCTTGGTGTACCAGGAATAAGAAAAATTACTCCAACTCCCGCTAAAGGAAACCATGTGTGGATGCGAAGCAGCGGGGAGATGGTTAGCTTGAAAGGAAGATGGTGTATTTTTATTGAGAGGGCGAATGAGAATGTATAAGAGAAGAGAGAGAACGCGGTGGTCTACCATCGCGCCTCTAACCTAAGCTGCTTCGCATAATCGCGCGCGGAACCGCAGGTGTTGCCATTCGTTGCGCAATCCCGAGAGGAGAGGAGGAATGCCGAGAGAAGAGAAGGAGGAGGATGCGCATGCGCAGTGCGGCTGTGGACGCCGCCCGCCGGATGGATGGAGGGAAGGAGAGAGTGACATAGCCGCCGACCATGGGCTGCTTCGCATCTAATGTTGAATTCCAATGGCGGAGTCGGAGCAAGTTTTTCTGCTCCGTTCGGAGCAAGTGTGTTCCAATGACAGAGTGAGGACGGGAGTCGAGAGTTCCAATGAGAGAGCCGGAGGGGATTCAGAGCGGGAGTTGCTCCGCCAAAATCGGTGGAGTGGACCGGATCTCTGCGTGACGCATTTCCTTTAACACGCTTGCCTGCTTGGGGGCGCGGCGGCGCCGCCGGTCGCGACTCGCGAGTTCTGGTAATGGCGGACGGCATGGGCTGCTCGGGTGTTTCGGCAAAGCGTGCGGCATTGCTTTTGCTACTCGATAGCGACAGCTCCGAGTCGGAAAGCTCAAGTTCCCACACGAGTGATTCCTCGGACACTGACAGTGACGCTGAATCTTACGCTTACGACCGGGAATTTGAGAGGATTTTCTGCAAGAGACCACGCGCAAGGTATCGTGGGTAACTCGGCAGCTTTCGCCTTGCTCCAGCGGCGCGGGTTCCGTTCCAATCGCGGATTTGGAAGATTTGCTTTACGCCAGAGTCGAGCGCTCGCTCGCGGAGTCATTCGGCTGCTCCGACTCCGCCATTGGAATTCAACATAAAAAAAGCTGAGCTGTCGTCAGCTGCGCTCAAACAACTATCCCTACTTCTTCTACACGAGAGGCACGCCGGCGAAGTGCATATTTATACGGATGGGTCCTCGAACCTCCAGTGTTCGTCCGGAGCGGTCACTGTCCCAGCGAAACCTTCCACCATCAGTTTTAAGACCGACCACCCGACGACATCGACATCTGCGGAACTTGCTGCTCTGCGTGCTGCACTTTGTGTAGTAAATGAGGCACCACCCCTACAATGGTCCATCTTTAGCGATTCAAAGGCGACCCTACAGTCCTTGATGGCAGCCCTGCGGCGCGGACCATACGAACAACTGGTGTTTGAGATCAGATCTCTTCTCCATACATCACATGAGAAGGGACACCCCGTGACGTTTCAGTGGCTGCCCATTCACTGCGGCGTCATTGGAAACGAGTATGCTGACAATGCCGCCAGGTCTGCACTTCAAGGCACAAAAGTTGAGACCATACCACTCTCAAGGTCCTACGCTGCCAGCCAACTTCAAGCGATTGCACAGGAGACTGGATTTTCCCCGTATTTTCTTCTGTAGGGACGCGAACCCTCTAACACATTTGACACAATTCTTCAATATAAGCCTGATGAGTCCGAAAGCACACCGCTGTCTGAGGCTGCGGGGAGATCGCACTGTCGCTATGGCGTGCCTCAAGCAGCCAAACCATTCAGAACAGTCGAAAACACCACCTGTCGTCTTTACGGCATTTTCGATTGCCACCAAAACATCGCCGAGCAGAGGCCACCCTGCTTTATCGTTTGTGGCTAAGAGTGGCTTTTACGAACTCTTATTCTTTTATGATCGGAATGGCCTACAGCCCTCTCTGTGACACCTGTCGTCGTGAGGAGACGCTGCAACACATATGCGACTGTCCTCGCTATAACATGCAGATGCAAATACTGGCGTCCGCTCTTGCTCACCTTGACCGGCGACGGATGTCGGTCGATGCCATTCTGGAATGTCGACCACACAAGCCATCACAACTGAAGGTGACAAAGACGCTGCTGCAGTTTTTAAAGATGACAGAATTGCACAAGCGACTGTAACACTTATGTGTGATGTCGCACACCACGCAGGAGCCACTGACTGACAATGTGCAATACGTGCTTCGTTCCGCTATCTCTGCCCCTCTTTTCTCTCAACTTGCAATTTCCCCTGTCCCCTACCCCTTGATGCAGGGTAGCATACCAGTTGTCCTACACTGGTTAAACTCCCTGTATTTCCCTCTTTACTATTTCCCTCCTTCCTTGGCTTCTAGTTTGCGTACGGTTTCCCCGTTGCTTCCCTTCGACTCAATGTTTAGTCCACGGACCAGTAGATGCTGAACTGCGCGTATCGTTTTACAGCGTAAGCTGTTATGAGATCACGAAAAGGGCCGCTTTTGCGCCGTAGTTGTCCGCCGCCGCCGGTGTCCGTAACCACTATCGCGCAAATTTCAGAAAAAAAAAAATAACCAGGACCGGGGAGTATCCGACCTCGTCCTCTGCGTGGATTCGAACCCACACCCTCTGCGTGGCAGTCCAGCATTTTACCACCGAGCTACGCCTTTTTTTTCTTTATTGCATGGAAATATTTCCGTAAATGCGTTTATTAATATGTGTGCAACTGTATAGTACCACTGAGCTACGCCTTCGCTTGAAAATCATCGCTAAAAGACCTAAACAGGTATAACGCCTGCCGAGGAATCGCCTTAACAAATGTAATGTTACGTGGCAGAATAATAATACGCCACTACTGTTGCGGAAAGTGGATTGCATAACGAGTTCGAGGAATCATTTTAAAGAACACAGGGGTGCATGCTTCGTAGCTTTGCACCCATTACAGAGGCATCATCAACATCATCATTATGAAGCAATCTTCTCCAACTTTTCCGTCATCATTATTACGAAGCGCTGCCCTTTAAAGGGACTGACAACCGATTTTTAAGGACCCTTCTTTTTATGGCGCAATCGAAAGCTCGCCCTCTGTACTGTTTTCACCTGCAGCGGTTACTTCCAAAAGCGCGTGGATATTTCGCACGCGGAATTTTTCGATGTGAGAAGCCTCTAAAAAAGGCAGAGTGCGCACTCTAGCAACGTTGAAAAGTGATCGCGATGCCGATAATCCGCCTCGTTTCCGGACATCGTTCCGCTTTCGCAGGAGTGAGCGTAGCTGTGATTAACTACTCACACTTTGACCTGTTCAACTACTTTTTGATATAAAAAGACGGTGCGACGAGCTGGCATTGTTTGCCAGGCCGATCTTGTATTTGTAAGGCGTTCTTTCGCATGTCCGCGCCTACGTCATGAATGGCCGGGCTCCGGCGCTGCCACTCTGGCCATAGCCGAGCCAAGCCAGGCCAGCTAGTTCCGAAACCACGCTTTCGCACGTGGCGGCAGAAGCGTGCAGTAGCAACGCGCGCTACAAACGAAGGGTTATCTGCACATTGTAAGTGACAAAAAGCTTATATCAAAAATTTCATGCGGTCCGATACTAATAAACAGATAAAATATTGCGTAAATTTGTAGAAGGTCACGTGACCGCACTCTAACTTTAGTTCGTATGTTTGCCGCTTGAGTTACCAAACGTCAGTTTTCGCGACTTTTCATGAAAGAATAAAAACATAAACCCGTGTTTATTGATGAAAAGTGGCGTCGTTTGAGCCAATGCAACACACAATCTTTCCGCCAGTGGGGTCATCTCAATTCAAGTTTTGGATGGTTGTCTGTCCCTTTAAAGCAGTTTTGTCGTATCGTGCCATGCGTCACGCGGCAGGCGACGTGCGCAGCCCCGACAGCAACCTGACTTGGCTCTTCGGCAAGGTGCGTACGGCTGCTGAAGAAGCGAATCGCAGAGCTACGCGCGCGGCTGCAGCAAGGCAACGTCGGGCACAACAGACAGCTGTGCGGAGAGAAGCCCAAATCGCAGCTCGCAGTCGACGCCGGGCCCAGAGTTCGGTTCGTTTTCGGGAAAACGACGCCAAGAAACTCTCTAAGATGTGCAGTTATACAGGTTTGCACGTTACAATACCGCAGTAATCATGGCGTAGTGGGTACTTCCCTACTTGGCGAAATGATAAGAGTTATGGAGCAGGGGATACCCACCGCCTCTACTTGCGCTAGTTTCCCCAAGCGTTTAAAATGATCTCTAAGAAAGTCGCTCCTCCAGCTTACGCTGTCACTGTCCGGCGGTTCCGCGCAGGCCTGGCTCTTTTTTCCATCCGCGGTGTTGACTCTTATTTCCTCATATTGGCGTCTGCCTTCGTATGACTTGGGCGGCCTGCCTTTGAGCGTGGGCCTGTATAGAAGGAGTTCAGATTTTTCTGGCGAACATCGAAAGCCCGTACCTTCTAGGTGTCTCTCCACTGCGACTACGGCATCTTGAAGTCTCTGCTCGATGTATCCGTCGCTACCTTCGCCTATCCATATGGTGATATCATCTGCATAGACTGAGTGAGGGACACCACGGAGTCCTGTGCTTTTCCTTTGCTGCCCGTCTCGCAGAGGTCTGATTTAACGTCCCCTGTGGTGATTCTCGTTTTACTGTTCGATAGGAAGTTTCTGACGTAATTGTACGCTCACTGTCCCATGCTAAGGCTTAAGATTCGATCTAGAATCGTGCCGTGTGCTGCGTCATCGAAAGCTTTCTTGAGATCAAGTCCGAGGATGGCCCGGGTGGATCTCGATTTATGGTCGAGGATTTGCTATTTGAGCTGCAGCATGGCATCTTGCGTGGATAAACGCCATCTAAAGCCTTGCATTGTATCTGGGTAGTGACCACCGCCCTCTAGCTAGTTATTTACTCTGTTGAGAAATGCATGTTCCATTACCTTCCCCGCGCACGACGTGAGGGAGATAGGTCTGAGATTTGTCGTGCTGATCGGTTCTCCCGGTTTAGGTATTAAAATCGTCGTGGCTTCTTTCCATGCCTCGGGTATCTTTCCGCTGATCCAACGTTCACTGATGCACTCGGTTAAAAACTCGACAGGATTCGCGTCCAGGTTCCGAAGCATGCGGTTGGTTACGCCGTCTGGCCCCGGTGCTGATTTCAGATTCAACTTGTGGAATACCGCTCGTATTTCTGCCGTGGTGACCTTCTGGTCTAGGCCCCGCCACGGTGGTCTAGTGGTTATGGCACTCGGCTGCAGATCCGAGGGTCGCGGGATCGAATCCCGGCCGCGGCGGCTGCATTTCGATGGAGGCGAAATGTTGAGGTCCGTGTGCTGTGCGATGTCAGTGCACGTTAAAGAACCCCAGGTGGTCGAAATTTCCGGAGACCTCCACTACGGCGTCTCTCATAATCAGAGCTGGTTTTGGGACGTTAAACCCCACAAATCAATCAATCAATCAACCTTCTGGTCTAGCTCGGGATTTGCGTCTCCCGAGTAATCTGGGTGTCGCCCAGACGGGGTCTGTGCGAGGTAGATGTCCTTTAGGTCCTGAATTAACTGGCTCTCGTTTCCCTTGTGGTCGTGCGTTAGTGTGCGAATAGTGTGCCACTGTTCCCGTTTTGGTGTTCGTCGAATGATGATTTTCCTTTTTTACTCGTAATGCCATACTCTGGTAGCCCTAAAAGGTGTAGAAGCTTTCGGCAGTTCTATTTAAATGGGCCATTTGGGGAAATCTAAGTTCGCTTCCCGTCAGATGTTTTCCACCCAAGAGCTCTTGTCCCTAGACCGCTGTCCTGCTCCGAGCGCGTTCACACCTGCGCGTCCCAGCGAAGGTGCACGAGCACCACAAAAGCTTTCCAAAAATTTCATGTGGCGTGTGGGGTCTCATAGTGGGTTATGCGATGTGCAATAAGGACAGAAGCGAAAGAAAGGCAGGGACGGGTACTGAATGGGATGAACAGTCCCTTCTACTAGCCCGTAGAGAAGTTATTTTGGTTGGAAAACACACTTCTCGCGCAAGCGCGGTAACTTTCCCGTAAACTGTCTATTTGACGACATGCTGCCTTGCAGAACAACGTAATTTTTACGTAGGCTCGAATGTTGCGCTGGTTGTGTAGCACAATAAAACATTTTGACGAGTCTCCTTGTGACGACCGTTTACGAAGTTGGTATTTCCAAATGTCTGAATTTTGCTAGATTTTAGGTGAGTCATCTTGAAGGACTCTCACGCAGTCATCCAGAGTGACATAAGGCTTCCGTTTCAGCTTGAAACAGTGTCGAGGCGCTCGATGCTGTAGAGCCGCCGGCACGCTTAACACGAAGGCTCCGCAGCGTGGCCTCGACCACTTTGAGGCCAGCGCAGCGAAGTGGTGGGTGGGCGCTGTTGCTGAACCTGAAATAATATTTATTTGCTAACCTGCCGCGATGGTCTAGTGCTATGGCACTCGACTGATAATCCGTAGGTAGCGGGATCGAATCCAGGGCGCGGAGGTGGCATTTCGATGGTGGTGAAATGACGGAGACCCGTGGACTGCGTGCACGTTAAAGAAGCCCAGCTGGAAGAAATCTCCAAAGCCATACAGTACGGCGTGCCTCATAATCATATGATGGTTTTGGCACATAAATCACCAGAAATTATTATTATACATCATTACGAAAAGCGCGTGTTAGTGGGGAGAACAACTAGACCACTAGTGAAGCTGCCCATATAATATATATATATATATATATATATATATATATATATATATATATATATATATATATATAATTTCCGAATCTCCGTCGGAAATATTGAAAGACAATGACACTCCCCCTCTCTGCAAGCGTCGACAACAGATCAGAATCGCGTTACTTGATGTGCTTCTTAACCACAAACTTGCAATAATCCCAGCACCGTACTGAGATGTCCGAACCACGCGCAAAGGGTGAGGCAGTTCTATGCTATACATAACACTTCACGACTACCAAAACTGCCATACCACGTCCTGTGAAACACCACAACTACCCACGTTAATTACTCTTCGGCCACACATCTTAACTATCGACCGAAAAATAAAAAAATAAAAACGGATTCGCTCTGGGGTCAGGAAGAAAAGAGGCAGCCGACGTGGTTAAGCTCACAAAAACATAGAATTTAACTTCTAAGCATAACCGAACATACAGTTGGCACTAAGTAACTAATACAAGGTTAAACAAAAAGAAAGCAATAATGGAACAACATAAACGTGACACAGACACAACCGTGGCTGACATAATTGTCCCTGTTAATTACAACAGACGTAAGCGATTAGCACGGCTTCAAACTAGTTGCGCAAGATCTCTAGAATTGTCTGTCAATAAATAAAGGACAGCTTATCTCTGGAACTCCCTCGACGGATTTGATTGATTGATTTGTCGGGTTTAACGTCCCAAAACCAGCTCTGATTATGAGAGACGTCGTAGTGGAGGTCTCCGGAAATTTCGACCACCTGGGGTTCTTTAACGTGCACTGACAGCGCACAGCACACGAGCCTCAACATTTCGCCTCCATCGAAATGCAGCCGCCGCGGCCGGGATTCGATCCCGCGACGGAATCGTCTCGTCGATGGCTCATGGACTGATGATGCGGATCGGGGTTCAGATGTTGTCCTTGAAGTCGCCGTAGCTCACGGAGTCCTTCTGATCATTGCTGCCGACTTCGAGCGCTCGCGAATACAAGCTCATTTTTCACGAGATCGCGGCAACCGAGTCGCAAGACTCACTCGACTGGTCTCTTCGAATTTGTTTTGTTGCACTTGCATGTCCAACCTGTATGCCCACCGGTCTCGGAAAGAGACTGGCAGTATTGAAAAATAAAAAAATAAATAAATAACAAGGACGACTCATCTCCAACTGCCGACTTGTCCGGCCGGTAACAACCTCATCTCTCGAACACCGCGACCGAATGCTCCAGCCTGAAGCAAACCACAGCAGTGTTCCACCGCGCTAGGGGTGTGCGCGTCGCCTTTACGCCCACCAGGAACAAAAGACGGCCACCAAGGTGTCGCGAATGGGAGGTGTCAGTCTAGGAAGCCGCGAGGGGAGAAGGGTGACTTTATAACGTGCGCCGCTAGAGAAGTCCCACCGTTCTGAGTGCAGAAATGTACAACTTGATTGACGTGTACCGAAGACAGTCGCCGGTCGAACAAAGACCCAACATTTTACTTCGCTCTCATTCCAAGCTCGCCTATCCCCACCGTAGGAGTCTGTCGGGATGTCACAGTACTTATCACCTTTCTTAAGTTCAGACACGCAGCGCCTTATTTCGCTAGAACGCGTACACCTTTAACTATTCTTATTGTCCACGTGCGGTCTCAGACTGGAATGAAAATATTCAGGCATCTTCATACCTCTTTCCACCCAAACTAAAGTAGCGCTCGTCAGGATTACTTTTCACATCTCTGTTATTGTAGCACTATTATTACACTAAACGAAGAAACAGATTCCGTTGTTGCGTTGTATTTCATGTTGGTTGTAAAACGCTTTGCTACAGCAATTGCGGAATGCATTCCATTATGCTTGCGATTCTTCACTGCTCTTAATTATTAGGTCACGTTCTTTTGTTTTTCTTATTATATATGCTATTCATATTAACCTCAAGAGAGTTTCTACGATCGGTTTTATTTCATGTCAGTAATGTTGAAACTGCCCATCTGTTCGGATGCAAAGGTCTCCAGTATGTAATAAATAAGTATGTTACGCATTGAACTTAACTGAAGCCACGGGTTATGACCTATACGAGTAAGGAGGAAAAAGGGAGGTTTGAGCAATGCGCCCTTAATACTTAAAATGTAGAAACACAGTCCTTCAGTTCTTGAAGGACTCTGGCATAACCGAACTACACAGTCAGTCGCTCAACTTAGGGAGCTTCAAAAACTGCAATACCGCGCGAATTTGTTTTCATCCAGACGTGGCTGTGGTCAGCGCCTCAAGGTAATTGCCCCCGATAATGTTCAGAAGCGCGCTCGCTTCAACTCGCCGGGGTAGAGATGCGCAGGACCTCATATAGACCCACGGATGCATCATGCTCGACGGTCATCGCGCATTCACAACAGTCGCACCGCTGTTTTATCGACCACTTCAGAAGAAAAAAATTCTAGCGTCACGGCACGTGGCCGGCATGTAGAGTACTTTTCCTCGAAGATGCTGCTGCGCCCGCCTATGCTTTGGTATTCGCGAAACGCGAAGCTTTCGAGCGCCCCCTTTCCGCTTGCAGCTACTATTGGCACTGGCGGTTCATATGTAGAAGGCTTTGAGCATAGGGAATTGATATACATACAGCATGATTATTGTGAGGGGCCCTGGGAACGCTTCGCGAACATGGTAAGAAAATTGAAGCAGGCGCTGAACAATGTGGGAGCTTTCGCGAACGCCTTAGGCAGATATCGTTCACACTCATGCAGCGGAAAACGTACGATGCTCTTTTAAAGATCGGCTGTGTTTTTCATTATCATCATGCAATCCTTGTCATCGAAACTACTGACGGTGACGTCATGAGCCCATCGTATGACATGCTTTCTTGAAAAAATTGTAGCGCAAAGGAACACACGGACAGACAAAGAGCACAGGACCGGCGCTAACTTAAACGTCCAATGGGGTGCGTCACATAAACAAGAAAAAAACCGGCAAAAAAAAAAAACGGTAACAGGACTTAAAAGTGCAAGGAGGCGTCAATAAAACGGGAAAAGTAAAATCAGCACCAACCGAATGGCGTGAAAATTTAAACGTGTCTTTCCAGGAAGGTCACTTAATCACTATTCAGGAGTGTTAATGTAGGCGTCCTAATGCAATTGCCACCGGCCTTTAAAATATAGTAGGCTTCAACTATCTCTCTTTCCGTCCTATCTGGTCCCCGCTTCTTTATGAAACTTGTGCGCGCAAACTCAGCTGTGCACCCGCATCTTTTGCAATGCTCGGCCAGGTGCCCTCCCGAGTTGTTCTTAACATTCAACGCATGCTCCCTGGCCCTCTCATTGAAACGCCGACCTGTTTGCCCTATGTAAATTTATCGCAGCTGAGGGGGATCTTATAAACGGCCTTTGTTTCACATTCGGTGAAAGTAGCGTCATGTTTCTTATCACATTTCTTGCTCTTTCTTTTTGACGTCATGGGGCATACTTTGAAACTTTGCATGGAGCCGTGAACGCGACATTGACATTGTATTTTGAGAGTACCTTTTTCAGGTTGTGCGAGATATGACATGCCTAGCTCTGTAGAAACGTCACCACCGTTACTAACTTTATGAAAGACCGTAAAATTGTATAAACGATAACGACATTTAACACATTTTGGTTGTTAAGAATGCAGGAAATGTCGTTGCATTAAAAGTACCTCCGTAATACATCAGGACCTGTATTCACGAAAATGCCTTGGGCAAGAATTGCTCGTAGGGAAAGTTTCAGTCAATCCTAAGTCTGGACACGTCGTTACCGTAAGTGCCTGGCCAATGGCAAAGAGCTCTTGCGAACGAGAAGCTTTGTGAATTTGTCATCGGCTTGGTATTTACAGTATTCATGGAATGGCTTGTAACACTGCAGTAAACAACGGCTGGTATTCGTCGGCTGTTGCTCACAAGAGCATTGCTGCTTCCTCCGCAACGAACGATCGCTCGCCACTGAAATTTTTGAGACGGCTACCGCGCAGGGATTCCTTCCATTCCAATGTTTCTTCTTCTTTTCTTTTCTTTTTTTAAATCGTTGTGCGTAGAAAATCGTGCACATATAAACTCACTCAATCGCAAGTAGACGCGCAGCGTGAACGAAGGCGTTCCTCGCGTCGGCAGTTCAGGAATTTACGTCAACGCGCTGTAAAAGCCATTTCGGGGGAAATGAACGGGAAACTACCACGTCTTTTTTTTTGTGTGTGGATGTTGGCCGCAAAGGCGGTGAGAAAAATAAAAATACAAAACAAAACGGTCTGCATAGCCGCTCAAACAACATACCTCATCTCGTACCATGACACTGGCACGGCGCTATAAACGCCGGCCACGGAAAACTTTTTACTGAAGTTTTTTAACTACGTAGTCTGGATCCGTACGTCCGTTCAATGGCAAGGCCACACAAATAGAGCTTGACGATACAGCATACAAACTTGATGTCAACTTAACTATAAGTATGCGCCTACACACACACGCGCGCGCATGCACGCACGCACGCACATATATAAGCTTTACGTCGACGTCGTGGCAGCAGCGGCACGGTTCCACAACTCAGCCTTGCCAAGCTGAAATCTTATAGTTTTCACCTTTTGTTCATTGCAACACTGTGCGGAAAGCGCGGACGCGTCGGCAGCGCAGCTAATTTCTTAAACTAAGAAAATGACCCCACAATAAAGTCCAAACTAGAAGAGAAGCTCAGGGGAAGATGGATGCTTGAATCGATGAACAAATCCAAGGTACGATTTAAAACAGGGAATGTCGCGGGAGCCAACGTTTCGACAAGCGGACTTGTCTTCGTCAGGGCGGCAATTGCCTTCTCCAGCGTTCGTTTATGTACGCCTTTGCACACTCTCCCCCGTCCTCAGAAAGAGAGGAGGAGAAGAGCAGCACGTGCGAACACACACACACAAAAGAAAAAGAAAAAAAAGAAAAAAAGGGGGGGGGGGAGGGGTTGGGTGCAGGGGTATTTGGGTGACAGGTGTTAGCGTGACTAATATAAATGGCAAGAGCGAAAGCTTCCAGAGAATCCGCTCTTTGTACATATCTTGCAAATGCATTGTGTGCACAGGGCTAGAAAGCAGGGTGGAAAAAGGAACACACGCTCGGAACAGAAGTTACTCCTATGTCATGTGTCCCCCCCTCCACCCTGTACCACCTGCCCCTCACCAACAATGCATTTCAGGGAAAGCTTGGGGCTAAAAAAAGCAACTACACTGTTTAACGTCCTTGTTCTCCTGGAACTGGATGGGGGCTCAGCACCTGAAAGTAGACTTTCTGGGAGAAACATTGTTAGCTTGTGCATACCTCAACCTTTTGTCGTCTTTGTTAACACTCTACCGTATCTAATGGACTCAAGAGTTCCCTTTGAAAGGTTTATGCCTGTAGGTTGGAGAGTATTGAACCTGTATATGAGATACGATTCCCTGTATTCCCCGCGCGGACACCGCGAATAACCTGCCGAAGGCAGTGGCGCAGCATTTTAATATGACAGGGCATAATTTCGATGAACTGAAACTCTACATACTCCAAGGAAACTTCCGCTCGCCGAGGGACAAAAAATACAGGGAATCGTATCTCATATACAGGTTCAATACTCTCCAACCTACAGGCATAAACCTTTCAAAGGGAACTCTTGAGTCCATTAGATACGGTAGAGTGTTAACAAAGACGACAAAGGGTTGAGGTATGCACAAGCTAACAATGTTTCTCCCAGAAAGTCTACTTTCAGGTGCTGAGCCCCCATCCAGTTCCAGGAGAACAAGGACGTTAAACAGTGTAGTTGCTTTTTTTAGCCCCAAGCTTTCCCTGAAATGCATTGTTGGTGCGGGGCAGGTGGTACAGGGTGGAGGGGGGGGACACATGACATAGGAGTAACTTCTGTTCCGAGCATGTGTTTCTTTTTCCACCCTGCTTTCTAGCCCTGTGCACACAATGCATTTGCAAGATATGTACAAAGAGCGGATTCTCTGGAAGCTTTCGCTCTTGCCATTTATATTAGTCACGCTAACACCTGTCACCCAAATACCCCTGCACCCAACCCCCCCCCCTTTTTTTTTCTCTTTTTTCTTTTTCTTTTGTGTGTGTGTGTTCGCACGTGCTGCTCTTCTCCTCCTCTCTTTCTGAGGACGGGGGAGAGTGTGCAAAGGCGTACATAAACGAACGCTGGAGAAGGCAGTTGCCGCCCTGAGGAAGAAAGTCCGCTTGTCGAAACGTTGGCTCCCGCGACATTCCCTGTTTTAAATCGTACCTTGCGATTTGTTCATCCCACAATAAAGTGACACAGTAGTAGCACGGTAGCACGAAGCCATAAAACTCGAGCGATAAAACTAAAATGGCCTCTCGCGCTTTGAGTGACGTAACTGTCTTGTGTCACGCACCAAAGAAGAAAACGAGGCGGATATATATATATATATATATATATATATATATATATATATATATATATATATATATATATATATATATGATGTGTGTGTGTGTGCGTGAAGTACGCTCTTCTGTTGCCATAACACACATATAGACAGAATAGACGCTTCAGCATAACGCCGCTTCGGTTGGATCCGACCGTGAGGAAGGTGAGCATCAGCCCTGGACGTCGATAATTACGGTTTTTTTTAAATATCTACTTTCTCCTCCTCTTTCTGTCTCTGAGAGAGAGAAAATCTATATGTGTGTTATGGCAACAGAAGAGTACTTCACACACACACATCCTTATATATATATATATATATATATATATATATATATATATATATATATATATATATATACACATTGTAGGTGTTGTGAGGAAACGGGACTCGGTTGTCGGAGTTCTATTTCGCCGCGCGTCAATTTCGTGTCGGCGTGTTTCAGGGAATCTCCCATCTCTTGTGAAACAGCCTATTGCACCAGGAAGACAGATTGCGTGGCTCGAATTTAAATTGCTCGCAGGATTTCACAGGATGAATCGGGGCGCTCATTCTACGGCTAAAGATATAAATGTCGACGAATTTACCGGGGTGCTCTGGAAAAGTGGGGAGTGAGGTATCGAATGTGTTCAGCCCTCCCTTTCATTCTGGCACTCTTTATAGTCTTGAACAACAAGCATTCCGGAAGCCACCGACCAATTTTCGCTAGATCGATCGACAGCACTATCTACTCTGGCCTTAACATATTTTTTATTAACGTCAACACCAAGAATTCAATTTTCCAAGACGAAACAAACATAGAAAACTTCGCCTGAAAGACCGAAGAAAGCATATCCATGTTCCTAAGTATTAAAACCATAGCAACACAGAACCTCTTGGCAGTCGGGGTTTTTCTGCGGCTTTTAAATCTGACGCACACAGCGTGTTCGTGTCCAGACGAAGCTGGTGGATCAATATTCGAAGTTAACAAGATAGAAGAAAGCCGCCAACCACAAACTACTTAGCCGTTTCTTCTTGTCGTTTATTGTCGCCATAGTGACGAAACTGCAGCAAAATTGATAGACAAAAGCCAATTATGTTCCAGTACTGATAGTATAGTTCCGACTGAGCATCCTGTGTGGACCTTGTGACGAATAAGATTTCGTGAACAAACCCAAATCGCGTTATTTTCTTCGGTCACCGCCAATCGTGTCTTCTAATCAGGCAACGTTATAATGACCCACCTGGTGCAGCTTCCTTTGTGGTCCAAAATGGCAGTCAAATCGTGTTCGTCTATTCTGCAGTCATGTCATAGAGATGAGCAAGCGGCTTTGTGTAACTTGTGCTCGTGTGGTTGCGTCTCGAGCATCTGAGCGTACGGGTGCATGACGTGCTGCTGGAATTCTTCACAGAGCGAGGCACTCTGAGAATTGTGGCATTAACATCAGTATCTTGGCATGCACGCATATAGACAACATATTTCCCCGTGTCAGCCACCTGTGTCACGTGTTGCCGTTAAAAGCGTAACATTCATTTACGAACCATGGTTTGTATGCTTCTGCTGAACAGAGTTGGATGGACCAAGATGCGGCAAATGACGGTGCGCATTTGTCAATAATTGCTGTAGCTCTTAAGAATTTTGTTATGTGCTGCGGTGTACTCATGCGAGTATGTAAGAACGCAAGCAAAAGACATCGCAAACAAAGCAATGCAGCGGTCTTTGCTCGAGAAGCATAAAGACAGTGTCCATCGTGAGCTCTTGGTGGCCATACAAGAATGCTTAAATTTGGATTAAATCATTGCAACTAAATCCTCCGGAGAGAAAAAAAACAACAAGAAACACCAGCCCATCCACTCCGTGAAGATGGTCGGACAGCGAAGCTACAGGCATTAATATGGTTCAAATACGTTCACATCTTGAAAGCGTGGTTGTGTAATGTAGGTGTTCCGACACTTGCCTTCGGAAAATGGGGGCCGTGGTTCGAACGCCAGCACCGACAACAAATAGTGTTTTTTTTTTCTTTTCATCGTTATTTCTGTATTCCATCATTATTTCTTCCTTTGAGCCCGCCACGGTTGTTCAGCGGCTATGATACTCGGCTGCTGATCCGAAGGTCGCGTGATCCACTCCTGGCCACGGCTGCTGCATTTGGATGGACGTTAAATGTTGAGGCTTGAGTACTGTGCGATATCAATGCATGTTAAAAAATATCAGGTTGTCAAAATTTCCGGACCCCTCCCGTACGGTGCCTCTCATATTCATATCCTAAATTTGGGACGTAAAACCTCAGAAATTGGATTTCTTTTTCCCTTCCTTTCTTTAGTAGACAATGTAAGTAAGACATTTATCACTGAGTGCGGTGAATCCGCCGCGAGATTTAAAACAAGTGCGCTTACACCTGCTTGGTCGAAGTGAGACCACGTGACAGGCCGGCTCAATGAACAGCATTTCAGCACAAGCCTGCTGCTACGACGGCACGTGTGAGGCAAAGATGGCTTCGTGCAAAAAGACGGCGGAAGCGCGACATGTTGAGGCCCGTGTGCTGTGCGATGTCAGTGCACGTTAAAGAACCCCAGGTGGTCGAAATTTCCGGAGCCCTCCACTACGGCGCCTCTCATAATCAGAACTGGTTTTGGGACGTAAAACCCCATAAAACAACAAACAACAAATTAAAGGACGTGAGACACGCGATAAATGCGCTGCACGCGTGCGTGGGTGCACTATTCGGGTCCAGCGCGAAAGCTTTGCAATTTCCCGCTTTTATTGACATATGAAAGAGACGATAGCCGGATGACACAGAACCGCAGAAATCGCTAGACTTGCAGTGTAGCAGGCCTTGTATCTGTCTCATATACATACAATAAAACCTTGTAAGATTTCTACATCGAGGCCAAGACAAGCCAACTGACCGTTTTGATTCGAACTTACGCTGTTGGGACTTAAGAAGACGTCCGAAGAAGACCCCCCAACAAGCGGGCGTCAGACGAAAGAAGCGGAAGCACCCTCTGTAAAAAGTGCTGCCCGCCACCGCCTGAGGACATCGTTTGCCGTCCTTTCTCCCGCGAAGCCCAGCTCGTCCGACATTGCCTGTTAACCCCTCCGGCGGCGCCAACGACGGCGGCACCCCTATGAACTTTCTCCCCATCTTCCCTTTCCCTATTTCACCGCCCGTTCTAGTCTTTGTTGAATAAACCAGTCTTGAAGCGAAGCCCAAAGAAGTCGTATCGTTCCTTCTGAGGCTCCTGCGCGCGCGGCCCAAGCTGCCTTGTTAGATAACGCGCAGTAAGAAGTCAGTAGTCGACACATGCACGAACCAGGGCGCAAGTAATCATTCTACATACGCCACCTGGGCTGGATTTCTGTTGTGCCAACTAAAGCTGCCTAGTTCTCCGTCGATTTTTTATTGATCACGCAACGCGTACGCTGAAGTACTGTTCAATATTCATGGAATTCGATATGGCGTTTCAGCAACTTCGAGCGATCCGCCGACAACGTGGGCAAAGCTACCCGCATACGGACGCTCTAATTTTCTCTTGACGTATATATCACCGCACAGCTACAACTGAAATAGAAAGCAGTCGCGGATATTGACTCAGGGTAATCTTCACCAGCACAATACTTAAATACAATGTAAAAAGAACTGACATATCTTAGACGTAGATGTCACATTTATTTGTCAATATATGTGTCAAGTGTGTATTCCCGGAGGGCCCTGCATTTCGGGACAAGGTCGCCGGATACGGAACTGCGTACAAGCTTGCTCAACCACGTGTCGCTTAATTTTTTTTTTAACGGCCGTCTTCGATGTGTATGAGCGTACGCTATGTTCATGTACGGCATTATTTTCTCCGCTAAGTTTTCTTCTTTGCCTGCGTGACGCACGGCAGTTACGTCACCCTTAAAGCTTGAGAGACCCTTTGTAGTTATAGTTCCATTAATTTTTCTATCGCAGCGTGTCTCGGCTTTCAGGACTTCATGATTATATATATATATATATATATATATATATATATATATATATATAGTGTGTGTGTGTGTGTGTGTGTGTGTGTGTGTGTGTGTGTGTGTGTGTGTGTGTGTGTTCCACCATGACCTTTCCCTCCCCTGCCTACTGTTATCAAGTGCAACGATGTCTTTTTCAAGCGCACATAAGTGCAAGCATTATCGTGTGCCCATATCGTGCAAAGGATGCGTTTATCTCACAACTTGATTGCGCTTAATTAAGGTCCTATGTCCTCATGTGAACCATGTCGGAAGTTCTGCCTAAAATCTGATTATCAAGGCAAACTTTCACGAGACGAAATCACAATGATGAAGGCAGAAAAATAAAGAGTTCTGTATCATAACTATTTGAAACCAATTTTCCGATTGCGCGAGTGGTGCGCACTGACGTTCCGCACAAGCTGTTTTGTTTGTGACGTTCTTTCGAGTAACACTATGAAGATTAAAGATTATATTGAAAGGCTGCTCCCCTTTTGTCGCACGAATTCGTTCTGTACAGCATTTCCGAGGAATATTTTTCTGCACGTGGCGGCGCCGCACCAAGAAATTGAGTGCAGTTACCCACATAACTGTTTCAAAGACGAGATCAGTAACTAAATACATATAGAAGATAGCTCGCCTGCATTCGTTCTTTTCCTCGAAAATTAAATTCTAGAAACGTTTGTCCTGAACATCGTATTGTCATTTCGCCGTGACAATACGACGGTCGCAGAATCCAAACTGTTAAAGTCAAACTACAGCCTGCAACATTCGTGCGGCTCGAGTAAATTCAAGAGCGTCCGTGCCCAATGTTAACGGGCGTATCACACAGTGAAAAAGATGGTAACCGTGAAAGAAAACAAAACAAGTGTGTGTGCCAGTATATTATGGTCGTGACGACCCTTTTAGTCACTGAACGTCGGCTGAGTGATGCACTGGATTTGCTTGCCTTGTGCCCATAAACGCTCCTTTATGTATTCCCAATGCGCTTGGGAGGTCTGAACATGCCTACTCTGGCAGGCAATTCTGTTTTGCTGCTGGTATCGGACGCTAAGTATGGGTATAGAATGCTGACCTCGCGCCACTATGGCCCTTTGGCTCCATGTATGACGGTCATTAAATAAACAAATAACTAGAAATGATGCCGCCCTCACAGGAGCACTTGCACACTCTGCGACATCTGTTAGTTTTCACTGCTCACTGCGATAGCATTTATATGAACACTTGAACGGGGTTTTCGCCGTCGGCGTCACGCCCCGTATGATATATATATATATATATATATATATATATATATATATATATATATATATATATATATATATATATATATATATATATATATATATATTCGGTTATAGCGCCTCAGACAACTATGCCACGGAACCGCCTAGCCGACGATTCAAGCAGCACGCATTTATACACTCTTTGCACGGTAACCTTTATTTTATTTTATAGGTACACAAAAATGTGAAAATATGCTCCTTTACTACTTTAACCTTTAGAAAAGGTGCATATTTTCCCATTTTGTGTACCTATAAAATCACCTAAAGGTTACCGTGCTAAGAGTGCATGTACCATTTGGTGCTGCCACGAAGGCTCGTTTGGGCTTGCTTCACGGGATGGAGCAAAGTTCTCAACGCCAGCGGAGAAGTACACTCTAAACACAGTAACCTTTAGTTTATATTATAGGTACACAAAAAATGTGAAAAATCATATGGTTCTGCTCCATAGCATCGCCCTGACCACGTGCTTCATTCAGGTGCCTCGCATATCGTTGCAATGGCGACAATGTCCTGCTACATGGCGCTCACTCTCACGCGAATGCGTCTGCGAGTGCCGAAAGGAACGCGCTCGCTTGATGCCGCTGTACTGGGCCAAATTTCTCGACGGCACGGTCAGGATCGCGCGGCATTACTTATCGCGCCCTGTGCAACCTGGGCGAGCAAGCTTGGAAGGCAATCCTGATCCCTTTACAACTACTACTGGCAGACGGGGACGGTACCGCAGGAACGAAAATGCAGCCGCTTAATTCCACTCCTTAAGGCCGGCAAATCTCCTTTGGACATCTCCTCATATCGTCCGATCGCGCTCGCCAGTTGTGTCGGCAAAACGATGGAGCGAATGATTTTAACGCGCCTAGAATGACCGATTTCAAACGCGGTCGTTCATCAACAGACAGCGCTGTTGATCTGGTCACATATGTCCAACACTAGAAAGCCTGTAAGCGACTATCTGCCGCTGCGTTCCTAGACGTTAAAGGCGCTTACGACAACGTCACCCATGAAGCCATTCTGAGCGCGCTAGACGCTGTGGGACTTGGTGGCAAGATGCATATGTGGGTATACAGCTACCTACAGATAAGGACGTTCTACGTTCACACAGAGGACGGCCCGACATCAAAGCATCACGTTAGCCGTGGAGTCCCTCAAGGCGGAATGCTAAGTCCAACGCTTTTTAACCTAACCCTCATTGCATTAGTAGACCATCTGCCAAGCACCGTACGACTTTGCATCTATGCCGGTGACATCTGCATTTGGACGTCCACTGTGAAACGGCTTCAGCTTCGTGCTCGGCTTCAGAAGGCAGCCACGACGATGTCACGTTACCTTTGGAAACAAGGAGCCGAAATTTTATGCGAGAAGTGTGCAGTGGTGGCATTCACCAGGAAACCGATGTTTGCATATGACATCTCCATTAACGGACAACTAATACCATACAGCAGAAGTCATAGGTTCCTGGGAGTAGTAATTGATAGAGACCATCTTGGACTCCGCACGTGAACTACGTGAAGAAACGACTGACTGCTATCTACTTGTTCAGATTCCCCGAAGAAAAACTGGGGCCTGTCCATATATACGCTATGCCACAGCTGTACATGGTGCTGCTCGTCTGATTCCTGCGGTACAGCCTGCCTGCTATAGCCAATACCTGCAAAACTAACCTGCACACGATACAGAGCATTCAAGCACAAGCTCTCAAGATATGCCTTGGCTTACCGCGCAGCGCGTCAACGGCTGGAACCATTGCCGTAGCGCAGGATTTCTCTATCACGACGCACATCGCCGTTTAGACCATGCGAATTCACCTCAGGCATGTGGCTAGGATTCCCTCACACCATCTGGCGAGCCTCGTTGCTGCAAGGCCTCACATGTCACTCAGCGCTAATGTCAATGCACACAGTGCGGCGTTTGCTCCTGGGTACGAGCCTGCGGCTAAGCCAGTGCTCCCCCCGTGGTGTTTGAGTCTCCCACAAGTGCACCTCACAATTCCTGGGGTACATAAGAAGTCAGATCTACCAGTACCTGCGCTAAAGCAACTTAGCTTGCACCTGTTGTACGAACGGTAAGGTAATCACGTACACGTATACACCGATGGATCGACTACGTCCTCCAGTTCTGGCGGAGCGGTGGTCGTACCAACGTAGGGGATAACGCTTCGACTGAAGACGTCTCATGTCACGACGTCCACGGCGGCAGAACTCGCGGCTCTACGTCATGCACTAGAATTCATCCGTACAAGAGGCCGAGAAAATGGGCTGTGTTTTCGGACTCGAAGGCGGCGTTATAGTGCATACGGTCAGCTCTAAGGGCGGATGCCACGAGCAGCTGACATACGATGTAATTGTGCTTCACCACCACCTCAAAAAAATGGCCCCGAGATTGACTTTCAGTGGGTGCCCAGTCACTGCGGAATCAGAACGATTCCGAAGATGGCGCAGTTTGCACTTCACATCAAGAAGCGAACATTGTTTCGATTCCGCTCTCAAGGACAGATGCTGCAATGCAGCTTCGACACCTGGCACGCAGTCTCTCACTGGTTGAGTGGAACTCGCCAAACATCAGACGAACGCGACTGTACCAGCTAGACCCTTTCCTGCATCTCTGCCCTCCATCAGGACTTCCTCGACATGAGACCTCGCTTCTTTGTCAACTTTCGCTGGGAGTTGCCTTCATAAAGGCATGCTCCGCATTAATTGGAGCGATCGACAGTGCAGCATGCGAGATGTGCGACACCGACGAAACCCTCGACCATTTGGTGTGCCACTGTCCGCGATTCGTCGCGGAAAGGAAAACATTTGCGGAGACGCTACGCCAACTTGACGATCCGCCACTTTCCGTACAGATGCTACTCGAACACCGCCCTCATCGCTCGTCGGCCCACAAGGCACTAAAAGCACTTTTGCGCTTTTTGAAGATGACTAGTTTGCGCGAACGCCTTTGACAGTTGGACTTGTCCTACAATGTCTTTTTCATTATTCCCCTTCTTTCTCTCTCTCTCCCTTCTTTCTATTCCCCCTTCCCATTCCCCCAGTGTAGGGTAGCCAACCGGACGCCTTTCTGGTCAACCTCCCTGCCTTTCTGTTTTTCCCCTTCCTTCCTTCCTTCCTTCCTTCCTTCCTTCCTTCCTTCCTTCCTTCCTTCCTTCCTTCCTTCCTTCCTTCCATCCTTCCTTCGACGGCACGAAGTACGCAAAGTTCACGCTGCTTTGCGCGGTTTGCAGTACGTGCCAGAAGAAATCGAAACAACATGACTTAGCTCGCAGCTCTGTTGGGCTGTTGTCTCTGCCGCTCGACCGCCACATGGTACTTTACGCACCAGCACACTTACTTAATAAGCCCACGTTCACTACAATTCAGATTGCCCCAAAATGCTGCTAGTCTTACTTCATATGTTATTTATTTATTTATTTATTTATTTATTTATAGATGCTGCAGCCATACATTTGGCTATAACAGGAGTGAAAAAAACAAAGATGTTTCTCTTTTTTTTACGTATACATTGCAACAGTTCAATACCACTAAGAAATTCATTTTAAGGGCACTCGCGTGCAGTCCCGGGTAAAGCATTCCAAGACTGAATTGTATGAGGCAAAAAACTGAACAGAAACAAGTATGAACGAGAATAGTGAGGCACAATAATAGGGACATTTAGCGTGTCCGGTAAACCGGTATACGCAAAGGTGTAGCGGATACCAGATAGCGTGTAGCGTTGTTTTTCGCAGTGAAGTGGCGCCAGCTATGGGGGATAAACAGAACAAGCAAACCCGCGTTATATGTCCTCCGAGATTCTGGAAGTCACTCGCTAAGCCTACAGCTTCGATAATTTGAGTCTGGCTCTCAGAAACGGCGTTGAATCATCACGGATACTTTACTGTCGAAGCTGCATGATACAAAGCTAAGGCAAATACAACCGTCAGTTAGTTACTTAAGGGCTACAGAGCGCGCGACGACCACTTGAAAGATTCGAAGCGGAAGGCATACACTTTTGTCAGTCGGCCATGTTTGCCAATGCGCTGTATACGCCCGGTATTCCGCTCTACGCAAAGCGCTTGCGTATAGCGGTTTACCGGACACGCTAAATGCCCCTATTTAAAGCATGATATTGCCGAGTACTTGACGGAGCTGAAAATGAAGCGTAGTCCCGTAAAGAGCACGGTTATCACATTCATGGACACATTCATTGCTATCACATTCATTGCTTCACCCTTCTGGAGAAACTGACTTTTTCAGCAGGAGGAAGCCACCCAATGCTGGCGCGTGTTAGCAAAGCCATAACGGGGAAGGTATCTGTCGTCCACGTCTCAGCAAAGCCGAATCAACCAATATACGCAACAAATAACAAGGGAAATAACAAAAGAAAACGATATACTCGATTCCATGCTCCAACACACTCTATGCTGGCAGCAGTCGTGCAGCTGTGCCCTAGCCCCACCACGGTGGTCAAATGGCTGTGGTACTCGGCTGCTGATCCGAGGGTCACGAGATCGAATTCCGGCTGCGGCGGCTGCGTCTCGATGGAGGTGAAATGTTGAAGCCCGCATACTGTGCGATGTCAGTGCGCGTTAAACGCGCACTGACATTACGAGAGCCCTCCACTACGGAGTCTCTCATAATCATATTGCCGTTTTGGGACGTTAAACCACGGAAATCAATCAATCAGCTGTACTCTAGAGGATCCGCTCACCTGACGAAAGGGTCGCAGCAGTTGACTGATCCACAGACACGCGAGGGCAGGTTGCGTGCCTTGATCACGCGCAGCTCGAGGCTCTCGCGGGGGTCCTCGTACTGCAGCGAAAACCAGATGCGGCCGCGGTGGCTCTCCGGGAAACTTCGCTCTTCCCCGTCGTCAGCGCTGTCGTCCGCCGTCACGCGGTACAGCTCGGGGTTCAGGCCACCCAGAAGAGACGTAGCTGTGTTACACCATGCAAAAGAGAGTGGAATGCTGTCAGCACGATAATTAATATAGGTTGAAGTGGTGAGAGGGGAGTTGGAGGAGGCGTGTTTAGAGAGCTTATCGCTGCCAAACTCTTTTTTTGTCGTTACAAATATTTTGGTGACTCAGTATTGGGGTCTGAAATAAGCATGAACATGCGCGCTCATCTGTACTGCTTCTCGATGTTTCGAACCGAGCTCAGCGTAAGGACGTCCGCGTCGAATCACAGACGGTGGCAGACGCGGCACGCGTGGCCTCGGTTTGACGCCGTCCCACCCCTTTGCTATATACTACGCGTTTGTGCATAGCTTCGTGCCATGAGAGGACGCATGCTCTCGTGGTGCGAGGCTATGCACAAACGTATAGCTTTGCGAGACGCTGTGAACCGGACAAATCGACCCGCATTTGTCTTCATTTTTTCTGCTTGAGCACATGCACCCGCCAGCCGCAGTTTTGCCAATGTAGTAGTGGGCTGAGGTCATGTGCGCAAGAAAAGAAAGAAGAGCGCGAGCGGAAGTCGCGCATTTGGCGTTGCATAGAAGTGCACGCTCTGGCTGATGATATTTTTCTGATACACCACCCAAATTATGAAAGCCAAAAATGCTTCACATTTAATAGGAAAGTCAACGAGAACGGAAAACTGATTTACTACACTGCACTTCAAGAGGTTGAGGTCATCACACAGAAGGCTACCAAAGCGCTTCTGCATTGTTCAGTGTCAAGGAACTTGTTTAAAGTTTGTCTTTAGTAGTGGCCGACATTAGTTTTGCATTTACAATACGCTTCTGAACACATTAAGTGGACAGTAACTCAGTGACATTTCCTTACTCAACAACTGTAGCGGCGATTATTGCCGAAATTTCGGTGTGCATTGTTTTCACAAATAGCATTACGCTATCTGGAATATCGTTTATTAATTCATATGAAACAGTCTAGAGCAGGAATGAGCCACGAATGCGAAGTGAAACTCAAGCTTACGAGCGGAGTCAAAACGACTTATCTGCTTTCTTTGTTCGGGCTAGCTGCCTCCGAAATTGAATTTTGCTATTTATGTCGGTGTTCATAAGAAGAACGTCTCGTCGGAGCAGGTTGCGCGTACAACAAGCATAGTCACTTGTAGTGTCATGGTTTATATGTTGCGTTAAAGATCCTTAGCGCGCTTCTTCGCTCCGTGTTTAACCGGCAAGTGTGGGTGTACGAAATGCCTGCCCAGGTTCAGTTAACAGTAACGATAACAGATGAACCAAGTGCTCTTTGTCCTCTTTTTTTTTTCCGCCGCTATTAGCAAAGCGGCACAGGACCCGTGAAATGATTATGATGGGTCTGCTCTTTCTCTGCCTCAACGTATTTGTATCAGCACTCTCGATGGTGCCCACATCGAGAAAATAAACGGTAGAGTCGTGTTGCGGCCACTTTTCTCCTGTGCGGTATAATATGCCAGGTTGAGTAACCATTATGCACTCGATATCAGACCAGCAGATGTACAAATTTAGTGCTTGAGACAGCAGCCTTTGAGCGCACGGATGCCGAAAAGAAAATCTCTCAAGGCTGCTAAGCGATTCTTATGACATGTAAATGCGAAAGCATTACTCGTTGCTGATTGTGTCGTTGAGTTAGGCCGCTGAGTTAGGTCGCTGATTTTAAGGTTGCGGCGTACTTCATTCGTAGAATCGCTGGTTCTTGTCTCTTGCGAGCACTCGGCTAGCGGTACGTTGTCTCGCTGCATTCGCAGCAGCTCGCGGTGCTTGCTGTGTCTTTACAAAATTCGTTGCTGGGCTAGTTGGTCCACAGTCTTGAAGAAAAGTGGTGAGCGCAACTTAAGAATGAGACAGAAGAAGACACCAAACAGAGGACAAGCACTGCCTTCAACAGTTGAGAAGTGCGGCGTGTTTTGCGTCTCGTCGCCACACACTTGGATTTTGACTGTTGTTTATCTGCAGCAGCTTGTTTGGCACGTTTCTCTGCGTCTCGCACTTCGAAGGCAGTGACCTGGCGCCTTGGGCCACGCTTTTCTGTCTCGCCTCACGACGCAGACGCGGCGATTCAACTTCGGAAGAACTCTCTGCAGCGCCGGCAGTTGCTGCGCTGGAAGTGGCAACTTAGCGCCGCGTACCGCCCTCAGGGTGGTGACACCCAGGCCTGAGTCAGTGTCGTACATAGAAATGGGTGACGCGGACGCCACCGCTGTTAAAGAGAGGGGCGAATGTAATGACAGCCCCGCGAGTGAAGCTGCAAAGATAACCACATTTAAGGCAGTCAACGAATCTAGAGAATACAATCGAGATGCCTGCCATAACGCGCCTCTGTATGCTCCGGCAGAGTATGGCGGCGCTGTCGCGCTGTTCACCATGCTGTGCAAACTTGCACACATTGAGGCCCCCTTGTTGCCACACTTACCACGCGCCATCTAGTAAATCGCCTGCATGGCAGAGCCCGATTAGCTAGCACACATAGACTAACCATTATCACAGTTTCGAAGATAATCATCCCTATCGCCTGTTGCAACGGTGGCGCAATGCAAGGGTGGAACAGTGGTTAGCACGCTGGGCTACAGTGTGGTATAGCAGTGGCGGGGGGGGGGGGGGGGGGGGCGCAGCTACGAATTTTCACCATGGCCGCATTTTTGTAGACAACAACTATACATGGAGGGAAGCGACGGAAGCAAGCGACGAATAAAAAAGCAACGAGGAGGTGTTGAAGAGAATTGCGCGTAGTAAACCAACGCCATCTAGAGGAGTCCAGTTGACGTTGAGAGAAGCGGAGGAGGAGAAAGACGTCGAAGCCAGTCGTGGGCACGCTACCAGTAAAAAATAACAGTGTCAGAGTTACCTAATCCAAAAAAGCAACTATGTTACAGTATAGTTTCCAAAAGTAAGTTGTTACAATTACAGTTACCGCGCAAAAGTACCGTCCTTACTTTACCGTCATGTCTAGAACTACGCAAAAGGAGCCAAACCAAATAATGGCGTTTAATAGAAACGTACAGGGCATGCGGGTAGTCCAAATTGCACGGGACGAACCACAGACGAAGGGAATCTAAAAGGAAGCATACTTACGCCCAGCACCAGCAGTAGATTATTATTTTTTTTTTTTGCATCAACTTCTTTGTTGATGAAGCCTTTGTGTCGGGAAGTTTACTTGCAAAACTCGTTGCAGCTTAGGATAAGCTGTTTTTCAGAGTTTGCGTCCGAGAGCTTCCCTCTCTTGACAGAGAACACGCCGCGTCCTTTACTGAACAGACGTTCAGCCGGTGCGCTAGGCTTAATCGCCGTATTCGTTTGGATAAAGATCTTCATCTTGGGACACTTCGCCAGCTCACTGACATCACCTCTGGAATCGTTGATGCACTGAGCTCATACGATTTACCATGTCTCCGGCTATACCACCGGCGGCTCACAGACGTCATCCGAACAGAAAACTACGCCACATGACGCCATTGTACAAAATTGGACGAGTTGGTTCGCTGTTATTTTTTAAAACAGCGCAATAAAAAAAGAAGGGGGGGAGGGGTTACCTTCAAACATCCCGATCAAAGATTACGCGAAATCATAGAAGCTCGCGACATGGAAAAAAAAAAAAAAAGCATGGTGTTTACATTTCACCCTCATCCAATCACCTACTCGATTGTGAAATCAGCCTCTTGGAAAAATGCGAAAATTATCTATGATATTAGGGTGCGCGCGCAGTGCTGCCGTTGTTCTATTCCATTTATGTCCTTTCTCAGGGACAAAACTGTCAGTTGTTAGTTCAGAGCTTGCCTGTGTCTTTCTTCGTCTCGTATAGTGCATCTTTTTTGCGCTTTTCTTTAAAAAAACTTTTGTCATTATCACGTGATTCAAAAGTCTCCGCGGTCCACCTGGCCATTTTCACGCTTAAAGTGCTGCCAGCGTCTATTCTAGCCGTCTGCTCCATATACGGCTAGAATAGCTGCCACAATGCCGAGCCTGTCGCGAACCCAGCTGCGCTTACCTTGCGTAAAATAATCAATTCCACCGAGGTACGATTTACCGTCAGAAAGTAGCGGTGGGCGACTATTCGAATGTTACGAATATTTGCCTAATATTAGATTTTCAGTATTCGTATTAGATTCGGAAATAAGGTATTTGAAATTTTCGAATAAGCGAGGTGATTCGAATATTTCCAAATATCGAGTATGCGATGCACTTATTGACAAAAATGACCGAAGTTCTGCGTTTACGCGAGGTGCAGAGACCGGCAGTGCCTATGCAGGTAACATCGGTAGTGCACGGAGGCGTGATAGCGGCCAACGACCAGCGCACCAATATGCATGACCTGTCGCTGCATCACGGTAAATACTTTTCACTGCGTTCACGACAGCGCTCTTGGTGCTCATGTAACCATTTTGGTGTACTATACATGCTTTCAACAGACCGTCGAAGCATGCTGCTTTGCCATTCGCCGCAGCATCCTTGTCAAATGTGTAGGATCACTCCGATATATATAGGAGCGGTTGACCGCGTGCTACAGCAAACGTTCTTTCATGATACATCATTTGTATCACTTGCATTATGGTGTGATACCTTACCGATAGGGTTATAACAAGACAAGCTAGTCTAGACACTGTGTTCATGATAGTGATCTACTCACTTGAGTCACTTCGTGTTTTTTCTTGATGTAACTATGTGATAAATGAAATATTATTACCGGAGGTGCACTTGTGGTTTGATATTCTATATTCCATTCGATATTAAACGCTAGATGTTCGTTTCGTACTCGAGAATTTTGATATTTGCACACTCCTATAAGAAAGTTATAGTGACAAATACGCCTGACAAAAAGGCCGGCATTTTTTATGAGGCAAAAAAACGCAAACTACTGGGAAAATTGGGGTGCACAGTACTACGGAAGATTCGAAAGTGTGTGAGACGGTGTGAGTTCAAAGCAACAAAAAAGAAAAAGGCACCGAAAATTTCCCCTCTCCAGCTTAAGATAGGCGCATGCGTAACAATTTGTACCGTCGTCCGGCAGCTGCCCGGACTAAATTGTTCAGGCTGTCCCAGGACGTGCGGACTACTCGGTATACGCGAAAAATGGAGACGCATCCGACCGGTCCCAGACAAGTGGGCGGGGCGTCCGGGAGTACACGGTGCAGAATTAATGCATCACAGTAGTCCGGAGCCGTCTTCAGTTGTCCAATACTTGTAATTCGAATAAGCCCACTGTGGCACCTCGGTGGATGAAGAAGAAAGTCCGAATACGGGAAAGAAGTCCAGAGAAGTGGAAAGCGCGAACAGTAAATACGGCTTTAACGAGGGTCGCTGTTGGATCAATACTCATAAAAAGGGAAGTAACTGTAATGGTATTTCCGGTTAAAGTTACTCTGTACAAAAGTAACAGTGTTCTATTTATAAGTTCCTTCAACATAAAAGTAAATAGTTACAGTTACAAGTTACTGAAAAAATCACCGCATCTTCACTAATGTGAATCATGACGAGTGGCGAAGCACTGGGTATCGTACCGGTATGTCACCGTACGTCACCAGCGCGTTGCCACGGCGAATGTGAAATGAGTGACATAAAGTGCATATATAGAAATGCATTTATTTAGTTCCTCTTTAATGCTGTTGCATTTTAATCATCTTGTTATAATTTGTATATTGTCTTGAGTTTGGGATTCACATACACAAATATGTTTCGACTATAGCAACGATTTTCTGTATACCATGACACCGAGAGCCGACGACAAAGCTAAGTCCTAAGGTGCTGCGGTATTTCCCACGGGAAACGACAGACGCTGCTTGTGGGCTTGCTTTACCGTTGCCACGACGACGGCGTCAGACGCATTAGCAGAAACTTGTTGGACACACCCGACAACCCTAGATATACACTGTCTGGGTTCACACTGCCTCCGGGATCGGCCCACAAATGCACAGACACCGACTTACTGTGCACGGCCTCCAGGATGCGCCCACCGTGGCGGACGGAAGCAAGACGGACAAGCCTCGACCCTATGGTGCTTCGCCCCTAAAAAGTGGGCACCGTGCACTAGTGTGCAAAACTGGACTAAGAGCGATGCTTGTGGCCAACCTATGTTATTCAGGCTTTACAAGCTCAGCTAAGTTACGTGATTTGTCACGTGACTAGCTGTTACATGGTTTTGTCGGGAATATATTACGTGACTTCCTGTGACGGCATGTTACGTGACTTGGGTCACGTGTCTATAGACACGTGACCCGCCTATCAAATTTGAACATATATGTTCAAATTTGATAGGCGGGCAATGTGAGGTAGTGACGACCTCCTCCTTTCCCTCCTCACCCTCACGTCATTCGTCTTCACCTCCCTTTTCCCACCTCTTGCTATACTATACTGTACATCGTTACATGTTCCTCTCCGCTCTTCCTTTATTTCCTCCTCACCTTCACTTTCTTTTCCCACCATTTACTATATTATATACAATAGAAGGCTATGCCATGCTTTACTCTTTCTCCTCCTCCTCACCTTAAATTCCCTTTCCCACCTCTTTCTATACTATACAAGGCTATGGTACGTTATGAAACGGAGCTGCGTCTTTGTGTAGTAGTGCGCTCGGGGCGCGAGCCGTCAAGAAGAAAGAAGTGCGGGTGGAAATGCCGTTCATTTCGTAGAAGTGCACACGGGTTCATTTCCTGATGACGATAGTTTTGATGTCAGATATACGCACAAACACACAGGACAAAGAAAGCAACACAGACGATTCCAGACTAAGACTGAAGTTTGTTGGCAGAGCATACATACATGTTAAGGTAACCATTGAAAAGAGAGCAAACAGGATAAAACAATGAGTAGGTAAGCTTACGTCCCATCTATGAATGACATTTCACAATCTAAAAGTGAAATCCATGGCGAACTGATACAGATGGCACTGTTTTTCCCAATAAAGAAAGCCTCAGCAATCTCCCTAGTTCTATCACGGTGAGGGGTGGGGCAAAAAATCCGGAGCACACCCACACTGCGCAATGCGCGGACAGGTGCAAACCTGGAGCATTGCGGTGTTCCTGCAGACGTACATTTAAGCAGCGCTTGGTCAGTCCAATGTATATATTGTCACATGACAACGGAATGCAATAAACAACACTGCATCGACAAGTAGTGGAATGGTGAACATGGTTTACGCCGCAGCCTTTTCTTGAAATGTCATTCACAGATGGATCGTAAGCTTGCCTATACTCAGTGTCTTAACCTTTTTGCTCTCTTTTCATGAGTTACCTTGACCTTTATAGGTGTATATATGTGCTCTGTCAACAAATTCCAGTCTCAGTCTGCTGTCGTCTGTGTTTGCTCTCTTTGTCCGGTGTGTGGTTGCACATGCATCTGTCAAGAATATCTACCAACTAGCTCGGCTCTCCTTCCTCCCGATGATATTTTTTATCCGACGCAGTACAAATTACCCGAGACCTTAAAGAGATCCGCTCTTAGAACGTAACTTGCACTCCGTTTCATACATCAGGTACACCGCTGTCAGAGATAGTGCTTTTGTTTTTGTTGTGTATTTCCGCGACCAAAAAGTAGTGCATTGCTTGAAGTGAATGAGAAGCAATAAATGTCTCCCCGGCAGCCTTAAATCACTTATATTCCTAACCAACAGGGAAGAAAACGCTCGCATTTCTGGGGAAACAATACAAATATGGGAGGCTGAATTTTCTTTGCTTCAGACGTACTGGTGGGCTGGTTGTTTGATCATAGTAACAAACGGCAGCGCACATTGTGTTTCATGTTTTTTTTTTTTTTTGCCCTTGTTGTCCCATTACGCGTTGTGCACGGCCGTTTGTTACTATTGTATTTTATGTTTGTCATTTGTTTGTCGGAGCGACACACCTCTCCTTTTCCTTTCCTTGACTGACTACTTGCGCAGCCTTTACAGCGTTGCACCTGATGTATGGAACCTAGTTACTGACCAAGACTGGTCGAAGAGTGGCGGAGGAGGCGCGCGTAGGCGACGGTTGAGAAGACGGACAAGAACAACAACGAAAGAACGCGCGTTCAGCATTGCCAAAGATCCCACGTAGCGCACTCCTACCCAAGCGGGTGAAACTCCTCTTAAAGAATTTCATGGCTCCTGCGGCTCCGGTCTACGCACAAGACGCGGCAATGGACTTTCAACGACGTGGACACAATTACTGCCAACGCATCATCGCGTATAAAAAGTTCATCTAATGATTTGACATACACGTGGCATCTTTCCTTTTTTTTTTGTCATTCGCGAATGGGTAAAATAAAACGCCCACAAATGTTACTCAACCGATTATTATTATTATTATTATTATTATTATTATTATTATTATTATTATTTCTTTTTAAACTTTTGCATGGCACTGTAAGATGCCCTGACCTGCTTCAGTGCATTAATTTTGGAAATACGGGCAAGATAACTAGAGAGCAAAGGCCTCTTCATGTACCCGCCCACCTCAACCATCCAGAGAACACAGAATCTGTGTAATGCCTATTTTCTAAACCTTGATATTTTTCAAGACTCCCTATCATTGTTTTCATCTGAGATTTGCACTATTATAAAATAATATCGCCCACTGTGCGTCCTTTTTTCTTGATGTGGTCTTAATGTTCCATGATGCCCTCCGCAGCAGCACTTACTTGAGTAAACTTGAGCAAAAATCGAACAGAGAGTGCAGTGAATAGTGCATATTCACTGGAACTTCAAGTGTGGGGCGTGCACGTGCACTTTCATCATTCGCTCCCACTCTGATTCCACAACCAACTCGCAAGTCGCAACCAACCTCTCTCCTCTCTTATAGTCACCCCATTTTGAGCTGTACAAAGGAGCAAAACTGAATTTGAAAACACGCGTCATGTCTTGTAATTTGCCGCCTCCAGTCTTCCACGTGCATTTAACGAGTATCGCAGTTATGTCAGCACAGGCGGCAAATGAAAGACGCAATATGTAAATGCGAGTACATTTTTTGGGGCGTCCACGCGTGCAGAGCAGGCACGCAAGCTCAGCGAAGCTCGAACAAACGCCGTGGCCTTCAAACGCGCCTGAGATCGGCAGTAGGCGGCACACACGCTGAGACGGCACACATGCCACTGCTTTGCGTGAGCCAACCAATTTGCGGCGAGCGGACGTCGGAGTCATTAATTCTTCTTTCCGCGCTCTTTATTTCCCCACAACGGCGCTCTCGGCTGCACCGTCTGCATTGTGCGCCCAGGAGAGCCCGTACCGTGCCCCTTCGAAGAACGCCACTTTCTGCCCTGCCGTTGTTACGCGCTCGATTTGAGGCTGAATTGACTATTATCCCATCATAGTAAATGAACAAAGAAAACAGAGCGCCTGAAGGCCAAACGCTGTGCAACGCAAGTGGAGCGAAAATAAAGGATTAATGTTCTCGAATGAAACAACAACATGCAGCTATTTCGTACAGGCGCTTTTGTTGGGCGGCATATTGCATTGCGTGCCAAAGTGCCGGAAATATAATAATCGACAAAGTTGATTTCTCGATTCACATTTAGATAAAACTGAAAGGTACACGGTGCGCTATGGAGTTGTGATTATTTGTTCATCTAAACTGCATCGAACCGTCGCCATCGTGCCGGTAGAAGTTGTGAAAGCCTAGTTGCGCGTGAGAAGAAAATTACAGCCTTCTTTGATATTGCAGCTAGCAAACGAACAGTAATTACTTAAAAGGGAGACAGCGCTTGTCTGCGTCCGTCGTAGTCCTGTGTCGGTTTTCGCACTTTTCTGGTCAAAACAATAATGAGTGTTATCTGCACTTTTGTGGTAAAAACAATAATGAGTGTTATATGGCCCGATCATCGCAAGGAAAGAGTCTGCCATGTCTGCTGCTTGCTCTTCACTTCTAGAACACTTAAAAGGACATTAAAGAGAAATGAGAACTTGCGTCAGTGCATAATATATCCGTTCATCAATTTTGCCGCTGGTCCACCACGGCGGTATGGTGGATATGGTGCTTGCCTGCTGACCCGAATGGTCCGCGTTCGATCTTCTCGGCCGCGGGGGTCGCATTTTTGATGACGGCGAACACGTCAGAGGCCAGTGCATATTTCGCGTTTTGAGCGCACGTTAAGAAGACCCAGGTAGTCAACGTTACCGGAGCCTTCCACTGCTGCGTGCCTCATAATCATATCGTGGTTTTGGCACTCAAAGCCCAAGGAATATTATTAACTTTGCCGCTGCTACCCTGAAAGGGAGTTTTGATGTGCATTCTGAATAATTGAAGCCAGTGAAAGACTGCAAACGCTTCCCTTCAAGTTCATGCGCCAGCTTGTAACAAATCAAAACGTTTCAGCGATGTATACATTTAGGTTAGGGATTTTCGGCAAAAACGGACTATATGCAGTCTTCGAAGGAACGAAGTACTCTACATAGCCACATCAAAAAAGTTTGCTGAGCCGAAACAAATCCAATGCGAGGAAGATAAACGGTAGTTAAAAGTTCGGCATTTTATGTCCCATTGGGGATGAAGATGCGGTCACTGACGAAGTCAAGGTGAAAAACACAGAGACGTTCCGGGACCCGTACGGGTTCCTTGATCACACTAAGCAGGCAAGCGCCGTAACTCGCTTTTTTTTATATTAAGATGTGACGTAATTAACGGGTGTAACCTGCAGGTAGATTGCCACCTGTCCTGTTGATAGTGTCCTTGGTCGTCTGAATAAACACGGATCCCAAACGTAGTCTCGTGGTCGAATTCTTTTCCTTGGGTATTATAGCGGCGTTATACCACTCGATGGAATGACCGTGATTATCAGCGTGCTCGGCCAGGGCGTTCGACGTTCTCTTGTTGTTGGCCACATCCCTCTGATGTTCCTTTAATCTCCTAATGAAGTTGCCAGTTTCGACAATGTAACTGCAGCTCCAGTCTGCGCATGGTACCTTGTAGACAACACCGGGGTATCTCTTGCTGTCCAAGCGATCGTTTTGTTGAAAGCTGATTCCTAAGTTTGTTGGACGGCATGTGCGCAACGCGAAGGTCATACCTTGAAAAGATACGGCTTAGAGCTTCGCTGACCCCAGGAACATATGGAACGCCGGTGCGTCTTCGGAGCTACTTGCCCTGGGACGGCCAGGGATTAAGGACACGATCTTCGACATGCCCAATAAACTTCTTCGGGGTACTCGTTCGTCAATAGTTCTTGATGCATTGTGTGAAGTTCTTGCCTCATTTCGGTCGTCACTAGAGCAAATGCGTGTTGCCCGCGTCACAAGAGCAGAAACGACGGATTGCTTGTGACAGGCTGGGTGGCACGAATTAAAATTGAGGTAATGTCCCGTACACGTCGCTTTCCTGTGCACGGAAAACGAAAGGCTAATTTTGGTACGGCTCACCTGGACATCGAGGAAAGGGAGGCTGCTGTCACGCTCATATTCTGCGATGAACTTACGGCTCTTGCCTGCTTAGTGTGATCAAGAAACCCGCACGGGTCGCGAAACGTCTCTGTGTTTTTCACCTTGACTTGGTCAGTGACCGCATCTTCATCCCCATCATGATACCTGACCAGACGAACTTTCGTCGAACTCTTGGCTACATTATGTCCCGCTTATATCAACCACCTTTTTCTTGTAATGCGAATAAAAGGGGGGTGCGGAACAAGTATGAACTGGCTTAGTGTGGCTGTTTGCCACTGCATTCCCTTTACCAAACAAAGAAGTAAGCGCGTGGGCAGCGGTTCATGCTTCCTCTTTTGCAATCATTACTTTAGTTTCTGTTCATTACCTTGACAAAATGGTGTTCTTCGAGCTCCTAATCGAGAAAAATACTCCCGGTTACCACCAAACAATAAGAAACATGAGCAATAAAAATGTTCATCAACCAAGCAGTCTCTTGCGCAACACTCGTGCTCTGGCCGACGTCAGCTATAAAGAGTCAATGTTTGGACCCTGACTTTACCTGCGCGGTGCCTGCAGGATATATTATGACACGGCCCGAAATCACATAGAGTCGTGAATCCAATTTCATGGCTGCAGTCTATGCTGTAATCAGTGTACCCACAGAGGAAAGAAAAAGACCTGTCAAGACCCCGACCCTTTTCTTTTGACATCAGATAAAAGGGAAAAATTAGCCGCAGACGATAGCACCTAAAGCATCACTTCAATGCTGATAATACTGCCAACTGTGAATCGAGTGTAGCTGATCCGATGACGCCAGAACATGTAAGCCTGAAGCACTACTCTCCACTTTATGTCGACAACTGCAATATTTATTTAACAGCACATATATTGGGAGACAGTCGATCATTTCAAGTAATACTGTAGTGCCTCCTGGGCTGCTTTATGGTTGCCCGCAGCTAAAGATTTCATTTTCTTTCTCCAAATATTATGCGCGTATATAGGTAGTATCCTAGCCTTCAAACGTTGCACCTAAATGAAGTCGCTGCTGCTTTGAAACTACAACCACGAGTATAAATTTCGCACTTCAATGCGCCGTTATTATGCTGCGTCTCGTCTACACAAGTGGGAGGGTAGAGGCATATTCGGTTCGCTTCGCAGTGGCTTATAACGGTCACGCGAATGCCGCGGGGCCGAAGAGACCATATGGAACACGTGGTGTGCGTTGCGTTTGCCCTCGTTACGACACCTAGCGATACCCGCTCCGTATAGAACTAAACCAATTACAGCCTAAACCGCTTTCATCCGCCAAGCTTTCTGGACCATGGTCACGTACGTCGATGGCGCAGAAGGCAGTGAAGGGGTCGCCGATGCACACGTTGTCGGAGCTCTATGCTACAGCCTACAGACTTGGTATGCTCCTGCGATTAATGCTCCCTCTGCCTTCTATTCCGTCCCTCTTTTAACCCTTTTATCCTTTTCCCAGAGCAGCAAACCCGACGTGCGGCTGCTTAACCACCCTGCCTTTCCTAGCCTCTTTCTCCGTCTCTTGTCCTGTGTCTCTCAAATGACATCTAAAGCGCTATGAAGGTGAAGAGCATTCCCTGCAGAATTCTGGCGAACTTGACGAGTAGGGTGCCCTTAATGACGATCAGCAGGCACGAAAATCAATAAGAGATTTGAACTAGAATAAGGATTAGGACGGGACATTTGCAAACTTTTTCTTCGGCGCTGGTCTCTTTTGAAGAGTGTGTGCATGCTGGCCTACGTTTCTGGCATGACAGTGAAATTCACGCCTTCACATCCTCAAACTGTCCTAAGCATCCCCCGTAAACTTCTTTATTGCTTTGCATGCAAGCTGTTAGTGCTTAAAGTACAATATATGCAATCGTACGTTGAGATACAAAAGTAGTAAAGGGAACGCGCAATATACTTGAATCCTGTCGTCGACGAGGATGGGAAGTTGTATTTGTTAAAAGGCAGAGAGGTCACCCTGAGCCCGTGAGATGAAATCTGCTGGAAACGTGAAGAACGTTGAAGGATGCTGATGACAAGAATTACGGCACAGCGTCGTGTGTCATGAATAAATTGTACCGTGGTCCGTATACTCTCAACTGAATTCTTTGCTCTAGGTTCAGATAAGGTTTTCTGGCATTGTAGGGTCTTTCCGTGATGGTTGCCACACAGAGGGATAAATTCTTGATTGATTCGTGGGGTTTAACGTCCCAAAACCAGCTCTGATTACGAGAGGCGCCGTAGTGGAGGGCTCCGGAAATTTAGACCACCCTGGGGTTCTTGAACGTGCACTGACATCGCACAGCACACGGGCCTCAACATTTCGCCTCCATCGAAATGCAGCAGCCGCAGCTGGGATTCGATCCCGCGACCCTCGGATCAGCAGCCGAGAGGGATAAATTCTATTTTATGGTGGTGTATGCTGGACCAACGCACAAAAAAAGAGAAAGAGAAAGAATAAAAAAAGGCAGGGAGGTTAACGACGCGTCCGGTTTTCTACCCTGCGCTGGTGGAAGGATATAGGGGTGAAATAGGATAGAAGAGAGAGAGCACTAATCACACGCGCACTTGTAGCAGCACATCGTCCACAGGCGGTCGCAGAGACCTCTCGACTTTTAAGTACGTTACCGGCGCCTTCGTTGCTTCTGACCAATCGAAGCACACGGCCACGGTTTAAGAGCCTTAACTGCTGAAAACGGCCTGGAGTTCAGTCGGCTGAGTGATATCTGGACAGGGTATCGCTGGGTGTCTTAATAATCGCCAATGCGCAGCACGTGCTCAATAGTTTCTTAGTTCCGCAAAAATCGCAGGTCGATGCGTTGACCATCCCGATGCGAAACGAGTATAAATGACCGGGCTCAAAAAGCCGGCAATCTACCATCGAGGTCGAAGTTCGACGATGTGAGCGCGTCGGTGAAAAAACGCTTCGATCGATTCCAAGCCCAAGCCCATAATCGTGGCAAGTGCGACTATGGGACCTAGAAGCTAACGACGCACTCAGGCTGCCACCCACTTAAAATTAGCACTTCAGATCATTGCACTTTGAGATCGCCTGCAATAAATATCGAGCTCCAAAGCGGATCAAAAGTGGAAAAAAAATCCACGCATATCCACGGAGTGAATGATGATGAGTGGGCGAAGCTCCGGAGGTTCATCGTAGATCGTGCCGAGTTCCGGATTAATTTAGTTAACGCGCACGCTACGAATCCTTATGGTTCAACTACGCACAAGTGAAATCTCCCACCGCACTTCATTGCAAGTCAAGATCCAGTGCATATATATATATATATATATATATATATATATATATATATATATATATATATATATATATATATATATATATATATATATATATATATATATATATATATGGGTGGCCGGTGAACGGTTCTCCAGCGCGAGCAGTCGGTATTTTTCAATCAAGGAAATCGTTAGAAGACGCTGCCTGCGTCAACGTTTTCTCTCGCGGGTGAGGGCGCGTTCACCTTCTTTGCGAGCTGGTAGAGCGTTGATCGAAGAAAGAGCGTTTCTATAGTCAACGCGCGCCTTTCGCTCTCTCTCTCTCTCTCTCTCTCACACAAGACAGCAGATGGAAGAGTGAGAGAGCTCGCGCGCCGGGAGGCATGCGCCGAGGGCGAGCGCGAGCATCCCGGCGCGCGAGCTCTCGAGGGCGAGCCTCCGGGCGGCGCGAGGTGGCTACATACATACATACATACTACTACTACTACTACTACTACTACTACTACTACTACTACTACTACTACTACTACTACAGAGGAGGGAACGACCCACACCCTAAGGAGCTTCGCCCCTAAAAAACTTTCAATGGTCAAAGTCAATATCTGGCGACAAGTGCTTTCTATTTCAAGTGCTTTCTATTTCAAGCGTTGGACGAAAATACCCCGTCTCGTTAACTAGCGCTGAGCGTAGATATTCACGCACTTCTTGAGAAATTTACCTCATCACCGTTCGCGAATTCTTAGCATGCTTCGAGTGGCAAAGTTTCCTTCTACATTCTTGAGAACAAATAAGGTCAAATTGCTACTATGCTGACGCTAAAGGACGCGCGAATGTTTCTGATCAATATTCATCTCCCCTTCCCGTTTTGCTTTAACTATCTTTATTCCGTGGTGTGCCCTTTATCTTAAAACGCCTATCTTTTCTAGCTAATGTGCTTTTTCTTAATAACCACGGCTTTTCCTGCGCATTCTGCAAGGAACTCCCTGCATTGTTACCTTTGCAAAGTACGGAGAGCACTTGAAATAGAAGTGCTTTCAAAGACATTGAAATAGAAGTGCTCTCCGTACTTTGCAAAGGTAACAATGCAGGGAGTTCCTGGCAGAATGCGCATGAAAAGCCGTGGTTATTAAGAAAAAGCACATTAGCTAGAAAAGATAGGCGTTTTAAGATAAAGGGCACACCGCGGAATAAAGATAGTTATAGCAAAACGGGAAGGGGAGATGAATATTGATCAGAAACATTCGCGCGTCCTTTAGCGTCAGCATAGTAGCAATTTGACCGTATTTGTTTCCAAGAATGTAGAAGAAAACTTTGCCAGTCGAAGCATGCTGAGAATTCGTGAACGGCGATGAGGCAAATTTCTAAAGAAGTGCGTGAATATCTACGCTAAGCGCTAGTTAATGAGACGGGGTATTTTCGTTCAACGCTTACAGACTTGGAAAGGGCCCAGAGCAGCGTACAAACTCCCGTTTTCACTTGTGAAGGAATCAGGGAGGGCGTATATATTCACCTTCGTAACATGTCGATTTGAGCAGCTTTTGCACACACGACTGCGACTATAAATATGCGCATTATTCTATTCATAAAATACAACCACAGACAAGCGGAAGTTATTGTAGACCTTGTGGAGCACTGGCGTCAATGCCTTTTCTTTCGGTTACACTGTGCCTTACCTCACGTTTGAAAATAGATTTGCCATACCCTGGTAGACACAAAAACAGCATGCATATTACTGCATAAGGTGATTTAACGGTGCTACTGGGGTACTACCGCGAGCCTGTCAGTGACAACAGGCGCTCAATTGAAACATTTATTAGGCTACCAAAGCAACACACTAAACTAGCTAACTACAGTTCCTTGACAAATCCTCCGAGTCATGGTTTAAAGATCAAAGTTCTAATGTTGAATTCCAAGTCAGAACCGCAGCACCTGAATTTCAGTGTGACGTCAAAGAGCTGAAAGCTTTCTTCAGTATTTCGGGTAACATTGGCTCAGTAAGGCTTCCTGAAGTTTGCCATGTTGTCTCAGGCGGCCTTACAACACAAGGCAGTTAATTTTCTTACGGATAGCGAAATGTGTAGGGCCTGTAGCAGGCGCTATCAAAATGTATGCAGTCACGGCGACTGCATACATTTCTGAATACAGAAGAGACTATGCTGACATAAAATATCAATTTCTCTTAAAATAGTTTCTTAAGCATAGGGGAAACATTGCGAAGCAAGTAGTGAGCAGTGTGTTCATTAATGGAAGAACAGAGTAGCGCAATAATTAACGAAACTCAAGAAAAGAAACCATTATTTTTTTTTTTCATTTCAGTGATAGTCGCAGACAGCCTTCGTGACAGTGCTAAAGCAAAGCCAGCAAAGCAGGTGCAGTCGACAGAGTTATATATATATATATATATATATATATATATATATATATATATATATATATATATATATATATATATATATATATATATATATATGTATATATATATATATATATATATATATATATATATATATATATATATATATATATATATTATTGCGTTACTGCGCTGCTTATCGCCTACCAGTGACATATTCAGCGACTTCTGAAAAATTCATTGCAGACATGGTTGGTGGAGCATTACTAAGCGGACATTATGCGATACCCGCGTACAGACAAAATTACAGGGGAAAAAAAAGGAGGGGGCTGGGGCTGGGGGAGACATGAAGAGGCAAGAGGAAGCGTACGTCTTGAATGTCCTTCGTGTATTTGCGTGTTCAAGCCTATAACGTCCGTTGCACGGCGATCCTTTCACAGCTTCAACCATGAAATATTTAAGTGGATAGTGTCCCAACCGCCTCAAACGGTAGCGAAGAAAAGTAAGGCGTAAGAGTGCGAGCGATTTAATGAACACGTCAAGACGACGTACGTCGTTTTGATAGCTTAATTATGCACCTCAGCGCTCTGCGGAATTCCTCAGAGTGCGACAGTGCTTTGGCGATAACAATCATTTGAGAGTTTTCTTGCATAAATAAGTCCGTAGATTTGTGCGGTAGAGGTGTTGGATGTATAATAAGCTGTATTTGAATAGTCATAAATGAAAAAGAAGTGTTGCAGAAAGTGTTTTCTGACCACTTTCTGCAAGCGAAGACATTTCGAAAAACACTCGCAGACTTACTATCGTCAAAGAAACACATAAATAAATAAATAAATAAATAAATAAATAAATAAATAAATAAATAAATAAATAAATAAATAGCACATTTGGCGAAGAACGCCAAACAAACTTCGTATAACTGCGCAAAAAAAAAGTCGGGCAACGATCATTTATATATTAAGTATATCAGTTGTCCTTATCTATAACCCTATGTGCCTGTGTGTTCCAATTTTTGACGTTATTTTGCATTGAAATACCACAATTCCCGTCTTGTCTTCATTAGAATGAAGACAAGACGGGAATCTACAGCAATTTCGACTTTTTCCTCCGGTTCGCCTCACTGTATTGCCCATACCACGTGGATGTTGTTTAATTGTACGTAGGACGGCAACATCATGACGAAAATAAGATTGTTGGAAGTAGCGCCTGCGTTTGTTGTCTCTTTCAGGCCGTGTACAGCCGGTGCTTGCGTACCCAATAATTACCAACGTACCCAAACAGTCACTCTGCTGAATATGTTTCTTTAAAAAATATTGGGAGCATGCAGGGTCGCTCTCAGGTCCTTACAGACAGGCAGCAGGGAAACTGGTCCTGGTTCGCCAGGGGATGAACAGGGTGGCCCAGCGGGCTCAGCGACAGTAGAACTCGCATCTGAGACGAGGCTGGCAGCGGAGCCGCACAGGGACGATCCGGCCAGAGTGGGCACCACGAAGTCGATCGGACGCTCCTGTCTGCGATGTCAAGAGAGAGAGACGAAGAGGAAGAGAGTATGTGGTATGCGCGTTTGTAAGCGAGGGGGGGGGGGGGGATGAAGAACGGTGCCTGCAATGGCTCTGTTCGAGGCCAACGATCATCTGGTGCACCTGCACAGCAAAGGCGCACTATGTACAATGGACGAGCCCTGGCATTTAATTAGAACACCGGCCTTAACAAGGTTATGCGCCACTCGAGCGCATGCCGGTGAGCACGTATGACCAGCCTTCTTGTCGGTTCGCAAAGTCCCGTTCCGTTGGTTCAAGCCACTAAATCAGAGATACGCTGGCGTCCTTCAAAGGTCAGCAATCAGATAATGTGATGACTCATCGTGAGATGAGCCAGAGAGGCCCGTCCTGCACCACAGCCGGCATGCGGAAGGATCGGAAACTGTCTGTCGCATCTTTCACATTACTGCGTTAAAAGACTAGGCCGCGTAAAACACAAAACCGCCAGACAGAGAGCGAGTTTACTTAAAGAATAGCAAAGAAGTAGCCCTGGTCTGGAGCACTCTTGCCCGCTATGTTACGTACAGTGAGGGCAGAGAACACGGTCATGATGATAATGATGATGATGGTGACGATGATGACAAAGAAGAGACATGCACAAAGGTGAGGGCAAGTTCAGCATTTAGGCTGCTGTGAAGTCTGAAAGTGTCATTGATCGATGTCATCCGTGCTACTTTCAGCTCTTCACAGGTTGCACTGTCGTAAAATGCTTCTTCACAAAAAGGCCCGAAGAGGACGAGCTGCCTGCGCCTTCTCTGTGAACAGCAATGACGCCAAGTAGATACAGTGTGTAGGGATCCGGCAGACGGCTCCAGCACGGCAAACACACAGACGGTGCTTTTAGCGGCCGGAGTCTGCAGAACCGACGCTGGGCAGGCGAGTCGTTGCAGTTGTGCTTACACTTACTTCGTTTCTTATGCGCTGTAAGAAAAGTAAAACTTGTGAAGCCTGGTGGCCGGAGAGAGTCAAACGCGTTTTTTGTGTGTTTTACGCTTTTGTTGTCATTATTTCTATGTCCTTGCTTGCCTATATAGTACCACCGGTTTTATTAACCCTGTCATTCCCATCTTGACGTAGAAGTCTACTATTACCTGTGGATCTATGCAGGGAATCAAAGGTCATTCCGTTTCTCTATCAGCCGAGCCCGATGAGTATTCGCTCTCATCGACCTCGAAATGTCAGTAATTGTGGTTACTGCCTTTTGTATGCCGACAGCCTTTTACAGACCTGCCCTCTTAATCGTGGTAAATCACGCATTGTTCAAATAATATACAGGGGCACGCAGTCACTGTGCAGCTATGCATATTTGTTCAAAACTGTGAAATGCAAAACTGCGCATATTTGTAAGGCGCGTTCAGCTTGTGTGTATCTAAAAGCCCACCTTTAATTAAAACGAGTCCACGCCCACTGCATACGCCATATTTCCTACATTGTTTACATTGGCAGCGAATGCTAGCCTTTGTGCCGCACCGAAAGCTAGAAGTGCGTGCGCCATACTTTCTCCAAATGCAGTGTCAGACGTACATTGAATGCGAACCGAGAAATTATTGGTGCGTGAAGAGGGAAAGGCACAGCTGCTCCTAGCTTTTGCTGCCGCGCGTACAAAGAAGCTAGAAAGCGCAAATCCAATGCCTTTACATTTCTAAGTTTACATTTCTGAGGGAAACCCTTTTGAAGTTACGCATATTTAAATTACAACTTAAAATTCTTTAGGTACTAAATGCGCCTGCTGATTTTTCCCGAGATCCGAGGGCAGATGAACCTTGTCAAGTATGCAGAAAGAGCCAGTGCGAAATTTCAATACAGCGTTCTCGTAAAGCTCGACACTGACAGTAAACCACGCTGGCTAATTCTGCTGCTTGTTTAAGACTACAGTTAGCCCCCACTTGCTCGCCTGTCATGTTCCCGTGATATTTACGCAAAGTGAATTATAGTATGAGTGGCAAACACAATTTTCTTGGTTAGCTTTACATGTAGTTAGTCTGAGGAGTCTGCTTAGACTATTTGTCGATATTTATTAGTGTTCGCAGGAAGGCTCTGCACTGAACTGTCTTTTTCGTGGCCCCAAGCTTTGAATTAAATTTGCTCAGGTTGACAGCGTTTATGATCATATAATCAGATTTTCGTCTACATTACTGTAGCTGAACGTAAGTGCTCAGGGAAAACAACGATGCATGCCCTGAGTGCTTGCAGCATAAAAGCCTATGCGTGTTGCGTGGTGAAAGATCGCCAGACATTGCCGTCCCAGTTTCAAGAATTTATAACACCTCCGAACAATATGCTTAAATAGCAGCGACACGTTTAAGAACGGCGCCGGTGTTCTTTAATTATGCTGTGTGACATGGCAACACGAACAGTCATCCAGTGCGTATTTTTCGTTTTCGAAATTGCTGTTACGATTCTTGCTTCAGACATTCTTTTTTTTTTCTTATTGTTCTTAACACCCTCAGATGGTACTCACAGATGGAGCGCCTACGCTAGAATTGTTCGTAAAAACGAACCATCAAGTCCTTATGCGGACATACTGCTAGCGAATACCTACCAGCGACATCCTCGTGGAAAACCGCTGTTCGCCTCCCTATGCGCGGTTACATAAGCATGTGATAAAGTTCGTGCACTTGAGTCTGTCTTACAAGTAAAGCAGTGATGAAGCAGAAACGTAAACCTTATCTACGAAAAACAGTCTTTTCTACTAAATTGCTCCACTCTCCAAAGAAAAATTACTGATGTCCCCGTCTTCATGCCCTTGGTCGAAATTTTGGGAAAAGCATACATAAATTGCAATCCATCCGGCTATCGCGGCTCTTACGCTATGCAGCCACCGTAGAAGTGCGGTTCGTTGGTGCCACGGCGTAGACTGCGCCGGGACGTAGGCGAGGGTGTGCGGTCGTTGGGGCCGGCCACTGAGATGGATACCCTGGGCGAGCGGCTGCAGTCCAGGCGCTCGTAGGCGCCCTGGTCGGTGGCTGGCTGATCGTCCGTCTTGCGCCGGCGACGCTGCAGCAGGCAGGCCACGCTCAGCGCCAGCAGCAGGCAGGCGGCGGCCGCTGCCAGGGCGCCCGGCAGCGCTGCGCTCTGCAGGAGACCACCAGCAGGACCTGCGGGGGGTCCACACAACGCGGGTTCAAGACGAGAGTTTGTATGGCACGCCACGTTCGAGTGCGACCGTAGCCGCGGACACGATCACTGCGTCTAGGCGGATAAAGCTGCGAAATACTCCAAAAAGATCACTGCATGATAGAGACAGCATTACAATCATACTGCTCATTCCAGAATCGATCCCCTATAGGCACGTCGTCGCTGCCAACGTTGTGGATCTCTTAGGCACGTCATCAATAGCTGCCCATCCTTCGTTGCAACCAAGATCGATTACACGGCATAGTGGTGAATGAGAACGTGTTGGGGTGGAGCGCAAAGTGACCATTGTCCTACTGGTGGCAGATAAAGTTCGAGCGCTGCTAGAAAAGAGTCGAAGTAGCCACAAGAAACATGGATTCATAGCATTACATATCGACAATTACAGAAGCACCTATGCTACCATGATGGCAATAACGCCTTTTGTGCAGTACATACAGCGTTATTGCATAGAAGACCTCATGCAGAAACTGCCTATACACTCTAAACAGGGTAACCTTTAGTTTATTTTATAGGTATACAAAAATGTGAAAATGTGCTCCTTTACTAAAGGTTAAAGCACATACAGCGTCCTTGCATTGAAGACCTCATGCAGAAACTGCCTATACACTCTAAACAGGGTAACCTTTAGTTTAATTTATAGGTACACAAAAATGTGAAAATATATTCCTTTACTAAAGGTTAAAGCACACACAGCGCTCTTGCATTCAAGACCCCATGCAGAAACTGCCTCATAAATTGTCGTATAGAGGGTCACATCCACACCCTACAACATGACTGCACAATAGTCATTACATGCCTCCCTGGCGAGAAAGCCAGGCGCGGAGAACGGGCCCTCGAACCACATGACACCCACTTTACTGACTCCAGGATCAGCTGCTCATTTTACTGTGAGACAGTCCACAGAGTTGGGGCAACGACTATGGAGTTGGGCGATCCCAGACATAGTTAAATATAGAACTCTAGTGATCAAATAACAAAGTGACTAAAAAACTAAGTGTTCTAAACTGCCGGATCAATTCGTCAAGACTCAATTCGTCAAGTCCAATCCGTCAAGACTCACGGCGTTATTTACTCTATACGCCAGTTGCGTCTGAGATCCTCTGAGGATTTGTGCTCGGTTCTCTTCTATTCCTTACTTGGGTAAATGGCTTACCTACTACTGTTCCCTCCAAAATTTGTTTATCTGCTGACGACTGCGTCATTTACCATAAAATGACTAACGAGTCTAATATTCACTCTCTTCAGGTTGCCCCGCCACGGTGGTCTAGTGGTTATGGCACTCGGCTGCTGATCCGAAGGTCGCGGGATCGAATCCCGGCCGCGGCGGCTGCATTTCGGTGGAGGCGAAATGTTGAGGCCCGTGTGCTGTGCGATGTCAGTGCACGTTAAAGAACCCCAGGTGGTCGAAATTTCCGGAGACCTCCACTACGGCGTCTCTCATAATCAGAACTGGTTTTGGGACGTTAAACCCCACAAATCAATCAATCTCTTCAGGTTGACCTCAACAACATACTTAATCGGAAAAAAGATTAAATATTTTAAAAAATTAAGCACATAGTGATGTCGTTCGAATACGCCTCGTCCAAATTATCGTCGCAAGAATCACCCCCTGGAAAGCGTAGTATCATACCGAGATCTTGGCGTCCACATAGGTAACAATCTGCCTTGGAGCCTACATACAAAACACATAACAGCAAAAGCGAATAAAACACTGGGGTAGCTGCCATGCTACTTCTTTCCTGCTCCGTCGTCATAAAAATTATTTTTATATACAACCCACGTGCGGCCACAAGTGGAATATCTGGACAGGTTACATTATCACACGTATTGAAAACAGCGCAAGATCAAGCGGCTTGTTTCGTTATGTCTAACTACCGTCGTTCATCTAGCGCAACTCAAACGAAATAATCTTTAGGTTTCATCCCACAAGCTACTCACAGAAAGCAGACCCGCATTTGTCTGTTCCACAAGATTTTCCACTATAAATTAAAACTGTGATCCCAGTTGAGTTATCCAGTACCCTTCATTTCTTAGAGTCGTAATAACCAACAGAAGTCGCAATCCCTCAATGTGATCACGGTAACAAATACCCAATCATATTTCCCAAGAACTTGCAAGGACTGGATTTCCCTGCCTGCATCGTTGACGAGTGTCACCAATTCTATTCAATTTAAAGGTCTACTTAAAGTGCTAGTTACGTAGCTACTGCTTTTGTGCCCTGTTCAGTACCCAATTTTGTTTACCGCCTAATATTATTGTTCGCAGTTTATTCACTGCGTTGTTAGTAAATTCTAGTTTTAATATTGTTTGAACTTTTCTATTTCTACCCTTGCGAGATCATTGCTTCATGTTATTGTTTTATTTTTGTTTTGTGTTGAATTGCACTTGCCCTCTGCAATGCCCCTTGTACCATGAGGGTAACATAAATAAAAACTAAATAAAATATTTAACTCTACAGAAGGCACAGTCACACGAAGGGTGATACTTCAGTAAAAGAACTGCGTTGTGTACAACGTATATTTGCTACACTGACAATTACTGCCTAATTTAGTCTAGAACAACGTCGGAAGCAAGCACACCTTTACACTATATAGAGCGCAAGTTACGACGAGGCTACATTTGTCCCTCGAGTAGTAGCAGCCGCTACGCGGGCTTCGCCTTATTACAGTACGTTTACTGGGTAACCAGATTTGTACACATTGCGTTATAATAATGCGTGCCCTGTCTTCTCGTTCTCCGCCACTCTTCGCGGCAGTTTCTGTCCTTTGTCTTCTCTCTGTTCAGGATGGCGTACGCGGGTAAATTGGCACTACGATTTTCTTTTCTTTTCTTTCTTCTTGTTTTTATTTTTGCTGTACGGACGAATTAGATTATATCCGCGGCGGACTCTGCTAGAAATGTGTGCGCGTTAAAGCACATACACGGACTACAATGTGTGCAGTTTATATTGCAACGGTGTTTTCGTGCTGTTCTAGGCAACTTTCAGTGCGAATCATTGTTTACCTCACCCAAGACACTTTGCTGTAGAGGCTTGGTAAGTAGGCGGCTTACCATACTTTCATGGCAATGCTGAATGGCACATTGAGAGGACTGACGTCTCCGGCAAGCTGCATAGTATTTTTTTCTTTTTAAAAACGAAAGAAAAGCAAAAAGAAGAAGAGCAGATGCGCACACGCTACAAATGAATACGTGGACGTCGCGAATTAAATACGAGTATTGTCTTCTGCGTGTGTCACGTCACAGATGAGCAAGTGGTTTAAAAGCGAGTTGTCGATTAATTAGCTCTCCTGTTGTCAGTCGCTAGCCTCCTGGTTAGCTCGAGTGGTAGGACGAACGCCCCGGATGTGCGTTCATCCTGGAACGAATCTTCTGACCAGGATATACTACGAAGCTTTTCTTTCTGAGTTAAATCCGTAGGTGTTTCATTGTGGCTTTGTACTGTACAAACAAGTGCATGCCAATTTTCACTCTCATTTTTCGTCGACGCGATCGTTTTCCAGCATCTCAACGTGGATCCCCAAGATGCTTGAGATTGCATAATCGTCTCCCTTAAAATTATGCCTGGTGAAGGCTATTATTATTATTTTTTTCCACCATTGCGCCCAGTCGGGACGCGTGCTTGCTCTGTTCATGCTCCTTTTTCGGTAAGCAGCAGTTTTTTCCGCTGTGAAAGCTGTGCCAAACGTGTTCATGCGAAATGTGTTACGAGGCCGGATGATGCGCTTCAACTTTCGAAGTCCGGATCACGCTCATTCTGCTGTAACTTGTGTGACCCACCCAACCTGATGCTAAGTCTAGCGACGACGATTCATCGGCGTGCTCCGATCACGCTTGTAGTTCTGAACCGATTCCCTCTCGTTCTCCTGCCTCCCTTCGGGTGACCTTGCTGGCGATTTTGCCGGTCTACGCCGCCTCCTTCTCGACGCGCTAGACGGAATCTAGTTCTTCGGCGATGAGGTTTCCCAACTTTGTGAAGAGAACGATCACCTTCGCAAGGACCACTCCTGCGGACTTGAGCAACAAGCCCGTGTTGTCGCCTCACTTCGTGCTGAACTTCATTTCCTGCGCAAGAAGTTGACGCGCCGTACGGACGCCGTGTTATTAAAGCTGCCATTTGTTTCCCCATCGCGTGCAGGTTCTGAATCAGCTGTGAACGCTCGGATACCTGCGAACTAGGTCAAATCTGTTGCACCCAGAACATCACCAGCAAGGACCACAATGCAAGCTGACGAATACGTCCCTGACCAACACGCTTCGGTTTCCTCACCTGTCTTATGCAGGAGCCGTAGAGGGCGGAAAGTTCGAGATAAAGGCCAGAAAGACTGCTTAAATCGCAGTCCTAAACACATCTACTTTATCGTTAGTGCAACGGCAGCGGCGACCGAAGGCAATGTTTGTGTCCAAATTGAGGCCAGAAACAACCTCTGCGGATCTGATAAAACACATTAACACCATGAACCTATCTCCTCCTTCCTGCCGGCGACTGAAAACCAAACACCTGTCTTATTCATCGTTCTATATTGCCGTAGATGAAGAAACTCTGCACCGCCTGAACGAGCCGTCAATGTGCCCTCTGGGATGCCTATTCAAGCCTTTCCGACGACATGCTTCGTCCTTCTGAATTATTACCCGAGATTCAAGGTGCTGTGTAAATTGGATATCTTCTATCAAAACGTTCGTGGTGTGCGCACTAAAAGAGTTGAATTCATTTCCAACGTCATTTCTTTTTTTTTATTATTAGTATTTCGGAAACATGCCTAGGCAGCGAAATTCCCTCGTCAGACTTTTACCCATCGAACTATGAAACTTCCCGCTGTGACCGAGACATCAGTGAAACCAAACAAAAAGGTGGGGGTGTGTTGATTGCTACAGATAACTCACTAAGGTACGCAAGACGGAGGGACATCTAAAGTGTTTCAGAATCGATTTGGTTAGAAGTCATCCTTGAACGTCGTGAAAAACTGCTGAATGGAACTTTTTACGTGTCGCCTAACGTTTCCCCTACCTCGTTTCTTGAAGTAATTTCTTCTATTGAAGATGTGATTTCTTTCTATAGTGGTTACAGAATTATAGCTCTTTGGAGATTCTAATACACCCGGAATAGACTAGAACACACTTAAATTTTCTCATTACAATCATTTCACAGAAAACAAGTGCAGCCTCCTATTAGATTTTGTAGCTTTGAATTCCGTTTTGCAGCATAATTTTGTCTCCAATTGCCCTGATAACTTTTTAGATCTTTGCCTGTCTAATAATCAACTTGTCGATGCATCACATTCTGTCTTCTCTCTTGTTCATCCTGATCAATTTCATCCATCACTTGTGATCACTATCTGCGTCGGCCGAGGAGCCGACCTCTTCCAGCAGCACGAACAAGCTCCTTAGATTTACGTTCAAGAATGGTGATTACACCGCCCTCTATAATTACCTGTCCACCATTGACTGGTCCCTAGTTATCAACAAAACCACCGTTGATGAGCAAGTTGATCAGCCTACGAAGCTAGTTTTGGAGAAAACATGTGCAATTACATTCCACAGTACATACCGAAACAGCGTAATTATCCCCCTTAGTTGTCATCTGAATTGATATGCGCCCTAAAGCACAAAGATCGTGCACATAGAAAGTCTGAAAGTTAGCTGTCTACAAAGTGGAAGGATGAATTCAGCTACTTTCGAGGTCTCTGTAAACGCCTTTACAAACGCGATCACGTTTCATACGTGAATTTCTCAGAAAAAAGCGTCTCTGACCGGCCGGCGGATTTCTGGAAATATATACACAAACGCAATGGCCGAGGAGAAGACTACGTGATACTTATGAACTCAAGCGGAACAGAAGATTAATCAGTCCCTGACTGTTTTGCAGAACATTTCTCTTCCTTATATACCAAGCCTCACGCTCCAACACATGTGCAACTGAACTGTGCAACACAGTCCCTACAATTAGTACTGTCTCACTTGACGAAGAGTTCATCAGTGAATGTCTCAGGCGGTTGAAGCCATCCTTATCCAGTGGCCCCGATGGGATCCCCTCCGTTTTTATAAAAGCTTATGGCGCTATATTTGGCCCTCTACTGACGTCTATAATAAATGTCTGAACACTTTCACTTTGCCTAGCATGTGGAAAAACGCTCGTGTTTTCCCTGTGTTGAAGTATCGCTGCAAAACTGACATCTCGAGTTATCGTCCGATTTCTCTACTATGTATGACGTCAAAGGATTTTGAACTTGCCCTTCACAGAATATTATCATCTAGCGTCAAAAACTCGCTGATTTGAACCCACATGGGTTTATCTGTGGTCTCTCGACTGTCACAAATCTTGCTACTTTCATGACACAGATTTCTACACCTGTACTTCAGAGACGGCAGGTTGACACCATACACTGTGGCCTCAGTAAAGCTTTGGAAGTAGTCAGCCACTCCCTGCTTTTGGATAAACTTGGTCACTTTGACATGGGCACCTGAGATGTCGACCTCCTCCACAGCTGTCTTTTTGATAAGTCGTGCTATGTTGCTAGAAATGCACAAACGTGTTTTTTATACAAGGGAACCAAAGGAATACCTCAAGGGTCAGTGTTAGGCCCACTCCTCTTTCTAATTTTTGTGAACGATGTACCTTCCGTTATTCGAAATTCTTCTTTCCTTCTTTACGCAGATGTCATAAAGATATTTAAGGAAATTCATACTATCAATGACTGCCATATCCTGCAGTCAGATTTGCTTTCTTTTTCAAAACAGTGCAAACACAATTACCTCTCATTAAATACCAAAAAGACAAAAGTCATGACCTTCTCTCGCAAAACTGCGTGCGTATCATTTACACATTCTGTAAATTCTGTAGCGCTATGTAAGGTGTATGCGGTAAATGACCTAGGTGTTGTCTTTGACACAAGTTTAAACTTTTCTGCTCACACTAAGCGCGTTTCTATGCGAGGTCCTCGATCCCTCGGCTCTGTTTGCAGGCTGTCAAGAGAATTCAACTCTCCGATGCCCTTCTTTAAATTGCACACCGCCATTTCTCTACCCCAACCTGAATATGCTTCTGCGATATGGAATGAAATTTCTGAGCCCAGCAGTAACGCCATCGATCGGGTCCAGAGAAAGTCCCTAAGAATATACAACCATCGCTTTCCTCGAATGGGCTCTGGATCTTGCACAAGCAGTGTTGGCTTATTGTCACTGCCATCTCTCCACTGCCGCCGAAATCTTTCTGATATGCTATTTCTTTTTAAACTTTTTCACGGCACTATAACGTGCCCTGAACTACTCCAGTGCATTAATTTTAGAATTCCGCGCAAGATAAGCAGAGAGAATAGACCTTTTCACGTACCCGCCCACCTATGCCAACACTCGACAATGAAGAGAATTCAGGATCGCTATAATACATATTTTCTAAACATTGATATTTTTCAAGACTCCCTATCACTGTTTTCATTTCAGATTTGCGCTCATGTGAAACAATATCACCCACTGTACGTTTTGCTTTCATCATTGTCTCTCTCTATTATTCTTGTTGCATATGTTGTCTTGTCGTCCCGATCTTTATTTGTTGTTTTCTTGCATTTTTCCTGTATGTTGTTCTGAATCTGTTCCTTGTCCCTCGCTGTGTGTAATATTGTGTTCTGCCCTGTCGTGAATATATGTTAAGTTTGTCTCTTTATTTTACATTTATTTTAACTCGTGCATATTTTCTCGATCTGATTTATAGTATCGCCATTCCCTTGCGTGCGCCAGCACGAAGACCCTACGGTTATCGGTTATTCCTGAGAACGTTAAGTAAACTCTTGATTATTATTATTATTATTATTATTATTATTATTATTATTATTATTATTATTATTATTATTATTATTATTATTATTATTAATTACACATAAGAGAGAAGAGTGGGCTAGCAATTAGCGTGGCTAAGAAACAGTTGAGCACGCACGCACTATGTTGTGCAACGCACTGTCTCTCGCAGTACACTGCGATTAATCTGAAAGAAGGGAGAGCAACCCATGTAATATGCATAATGTTCCTACGACGCTGTGCTTGTATTTGTTCTCAGGTGCAATAGCATAATGAAAGGACTCATAAAAATGAAGGACCATACAGCCTCTCTCCGGCTGATCAGTGAAAGATATCTGCAGAAACAAAAAGCACTAGAGGTTCCAAGACTGGTGATCCCAACCTAAGATTTGAGAACGTTGAAGCTCTAGGCTTATCTTGGCAAGAAAAATAAACAGTCCGCACAGTCGGCGGTATTTTGTCAGTGAGGTGTTAGGCCACCAGACGCTGGCTTTCCCGCGCATTACCACGGCTCAGATATTGTGGACTTAGCGCACCTTCACTGGAGCAGACAAGGATGGACGTGATGCAATTTAGAAACAGTCTGATCGCCCGTCGAAACCTTCAGGGAGGAAGAACAGACATGAGATGCAGCTAAAGAGACAGCTCTAAGTACTCCTCTTTTATCGGTGCTGTTTACTCAGCGTGAGTCTAAGCTGATCAAATTGTAGATATATTAAGAGACGCTACAGCGGGGTAGATGAGTGGCACTGTGGCCCTATTTTTTTTTTTTTTCTTCGAGACAGGGTGGGAGTCGTATGAGATAAAAGAATCTGGAGAATCGCCGTTATAGGAAGAGACCGGCGCTATATCTTACGAAACTATGATGGAAGCTGAAAGAAAAAGAGAAAAGAATAACATTTTAAAGCCAGCAGAAAAATGTGACAAAAGATCTTTACCACGATTATTACCCGGCGCTGCCACCACGTGCTACCAAGTATGGCGCGCATAACTGTCGTTTTTCTGACACAAGTACTTGAATGTCAGACTGGTCTTAATAAGCTGACAGGGTTATATTAGTTCGCAAGCTTATAAAGACTTACCATTTGCGTGCAACATTCTGTCCCTGTACTGTGCAATGTCAGTGTACGCTACAGAATCCCCGGTGGTCGAAATTTCCAGAGACCACAACAACCGCGTCTGTCATAATGATATCGCGGCTCGGGATGTGAAATCCAAGAAATGAATCAAACAGTGTATTTCGCACATTTAAGGGACGAAGACTCGGAAACTACAAAGAAGCGCGTATACAGCTTGTGAATTCACCGGCTGCGATTCGCAAAGCACAATAACTAAAGCAATTCTCTAAAATTTTAAGTGTTACACTTCAGACTCAATGTTTTGAACGTTAAGTAATTCCTGGATATGTGTGCCGGATGTGGAGACGCATTTCTCTCTCCACTGAAGACTCTTGCAGTTCACACCGTTTAGTAGACTCAAGCGTACTTTTTTCTGCCATCGGGTGCTACCGAATCGTGAATACTTATATGAGATGGCAACTGAGCAATGGTAAATTTTATTTAAGCGCAGAAACCTTGGTGAAGTTTAGCAGAATACAAAACTGCTGTTCCAGCGAGAATGAAGATCAATTATTATCAAAGTAATTTGTAAACATCGGTGCCAGCTGCAAGAGCAAGGTTCTTAGAGACAAATAAGGTGAATGGCGCATTATTGCTCCCTCAGCAATAATTTTCATTTCGGAAAAGAAATAGAATGGCTTGCCTTGTAGAAACAGTTCAGCTTTTCAAGCATTAGGCCAGGTTCGGGTAACCGCGAGAGAAGATTACCGAAAGCGTGCTTACCACCGATTCCCGACCTAAAACTCAATTCTGGTAGCAAAGCCAGCAATAGGTGAGGCGGGTACACATGGGCTTCGCCCATACGTTTATTTCCATTTAAACAAAGCTGACAGCGAAAGCCGGACGCCAGAACATCTCCGCAGATACTTGTTGTTGTTTTTTAATTTAAGTTCACGCTCAAACGCCGTGTTCCAGAGTTCTCGTTTCGCTCTGACTTAACGGGGTTTAGGCTATACGATAGCGTTCCGGACCAAACGATAATGCCCCTTCTCGGGTTCCGGAACACTTCCAAGACAAAACACTGAAGGCCATTCACTCTGTACACAAGGCAACCCAAGCGCAGCCAATCCTGGCAGCACCACTGGAAAGTTTCGAACCCTCTGGCCAGTATATAATGCTTATTTGCAGCGGCTCACTAGAACTTCGCAACATTTTTAACGACATCCTGCCCGCCTACGCGTAACTTTCGCACAGAAGCTGCTCAAGTCTGTGCTGCAGCGCCATCTTCGTGAAACGGCAAATTCTTTCAGGTATAAAAGGCCATCGACCCCACGTTTCTCCTGCTGGAGGAATATGTAAAAATTTCATCATGGTTTTTTTTTTTATCAGTGGATCGGCATAGCGAGGATTAGCGGGGGCGCTTCGCCGCCACTCCGATAGGCTCTTGCCCCTCCTTTATCGAGCTTCCCCACGGCGCAACATAGGGATTTACTCGGACACGGGACGATGACGCTTAATTATGCCGTGCTTCCCTTTCTCTTGCGTTTCTCAAGCGTGGGTAAACCGCGAGAAAAACTACACCTGGTACTATGCGCCGCCCATGGATGCTATATGTTTGCTTGCACCCTTTTGTGACGTTCAAAAAAGCTGACCAATAGCAATCCAGGGCTGTCAAGGGGCAGAAACAGCGGACCTTGGTGATTTCTGAGGTTTTACGTCCCGAAACCACGATAGGATTTTGTGAGACACGGTAGTGGAGGGCCCCAGAAATTTTGACCGCCTGGGATTCTTTAAAAACAGCCAACTTGAGATATTGGAACGTGCGAGGGCGGAGGCACATTGTGTCTACCGTTCGTGTTGCGGTGACGTATAATATTTCATTATTACATATATAAGGCAATAATCTTACGGCTAATCAAATGAAATCTCTTGAATTTGAAGGAGAAAGCAAATCCTTGGTGGTTAGGATCGGAGTTTTTGTTTGCTGCCTACAATATTCATTTTTTGTAAGTTCCCCAAATATGGTAAGCTTAAAAAATAGAGGCATGGAGTTCACAAATCTACATCTCTAGGCCCAGTAGTAGATAACTTGATCCTGCAAATTGCACCCGTATGAGATTTTTTTATTGCTTGATTGGTGCAATTCTGGAAAACCTAGGTGTCCTCGATGTTCCGTTAAATGACGCTTCAACCCGCCGTGGTAGCTGAGATCACTCGCTCGAGTCCAACCGGTTATTAAACTAGATGTGTAAACGTTGGATTTCATTGAATCCCAACCGGCACCTATCCATCCCTATTTACAGCGGAGTTAAGGCCCCTTTTGTGGTGCTACAGCGCGTAAATAATATATTATTTATTACAATTATTTATTACCACCCGTGACTAAACCTTTATGAACTCCACTCGATCACGTACAACCATCAGTTAGAACCACATTCCACACTTGATAAGGGCTCCAGTTTACTTCTGAACTTTTCCGATTTTCACATCACAGTTCTGAGATGCTAAACTTCGCATGATGAACTAATCGCTCGAGCCATAAAATTATGAATCCGTCTTCGGTGAGAGAATGTTTTCGTGTTGGGCTAACAGTAACAACTGATGGGGTTTTACGTGCTATAACTACGATATGATTGTGAGGCACGTCCCGTAGTGGTGGGCTCCGCAGTAATTTTGACCGCCCGGGGTTCTTTAACGCGCACCGTAATCTAAGTACACGGACGTCTTCTGCAGTTCGCCCCCACATATATGCGGCCGCCGTGGCCAGGATTCGATCCCGCCACCTCTACTTTAGCAAGCCATCACCCTGCTCGCTAAGCTACCAAAGCGTGTCGGTTGTCAGGCTGACAAATCTTGGCGAGTGTGAGTCGGAAGTAGCCCGGCCGAATAGAATCACGGCAAGTTTGCGTCCTAGAGATGCCGGCTGAACAGAAATTCAGGGATATTGTGTGAGCCTGAATGGGTAAGTATTCCGTAAGTCCGAGTCAGAGTGAGCCCAGTAGAGCAGAATTTTTATAAGTCCTGGTCCAATTTAGGTCTAAGAAAGAAAAAAAAAACACCAAAGTAGTGAAAAAGAAAAAGAAATCGCTGAATCTCGGTGAGTTCTATTTAATTTGCCCGACCTATGCACGGGCTAGAAAAATATACTGTAAGGAATTGCCTCCTATCACACAATGGAGATTTTCAATCCTTAGTCGGTAGTCGGTACAGCGCCGGATATATAGTGGCTCACTTCCGCTGTGAGGCGCAGCGTGAATTGATTCGATGTGCCTTAGTCGCCCGGTGCCTGGGAATGAACTGATTTTTGATGAGACTCCAACAAGATTTACGCGAGCGCACCCTGAAAACCGGACAAAAGCGGAGGGCATGTCTGCGCGAATCTTTTTTTATTCCCACGCGTCGGGGAAAAATGTCCGAGCATTAGATTGTTTCGGTGATTCTTTCCATTCAGGGTAAAATAGTCTCCTATACGGTGGAACACGATAAAAAACATATGGAACACAAGTATTACATGAGAAGCAGCTCATTTCAATGGGAAGTAATATATGTGCCTTGTACCCGTCCACTCGGCAGCTCATTTGCAAGGTCTCGCGCGCGAAGAGCAACAGTCCCCAGAAATACTGCAGCTGAGATGTTCCCACAGTAGCTGGTTAAGCAAATTGATGCCAAGCGAGGAAAGAAGAAACGTTTACCGCGGTGCATTCAAAATAAGCACCATTGAAGACATTTCGTACATTTCTTTGTTAGGTTCTAGATTCTTTTTTACACATGAAGTTACAATGCCTCTGACTCCTCGTAGCATTCTTGTTTTTAAATTGAGATATTCGACCTTTCAGATGCATTGCGGTATCGAATGTCCCTGAAGCTTCTTTCATTGGGCCAAGGTGGAGCTTTACTCGAGAAAAAAAAAATGAAGAACTAAATTCTCCTTCTCCTAAATCTTCGTTGGAACCCGGGTTATCTGTTCTGCGATTAATCGCTTCTCACACACCCCACGAAAGATCTTCTTGATATAATACGGGCTAGTATATCGAACTCTTCCCTTCTGCATGCCGTGTGCACGAGTATCTTCAACGCTGAAGCGTCCGATTTCACTTAGTCATCCTGCACAGCTGACGTAACAAGCGAGGGTGTGCGCGCTGAATAATTGACTATATCGGCCTTGCAAAGGAAGTATTACCGGGTTCTGACGAAACGCAGGTATAGAGTTCATGGCGGGTGCTAATTGAGCCGGTACGCTCCGAGAAACAGTAAACCACTTGTCTTTCCTTTTCCGCCTGCTTTTATTTTAATTTGCGATCATTTTTCGCTCCCTGTGCCTGTTCTGCAGCACTTTCCAGATAATTCACTAATAGAGCTTTCTGTCCCGTTCCGAAAGCAGTACGAAAGCTGTATGCTGTGTGTATCTTCTTCCGTCCTTGTTTCTTGCGCTCCTGTTACGTTACATTAGTTATGATTCACCAAGGAGCCCAAATCTACACACTTCATGTAGAATGGGGTCCCAGTACTTTGATCAATAGCAGATGTTTGACCTTCATCGAAATCCCGTCCACACGGCTGTGCCACTGCATGCGTTACATTGCGAACTACCACTACAACATTATTATTATTATTATTATTATTATTATTATTATTATTATTATTATTATTATTATTATTATTATTATTATTATTATTATCACCATCATCTGTTGCACCCAGGACATCACCAGCTAGGACCACAATGCAAGCTGACGAATACGTCCCTGACCAACACGCTGCGGTTCCCTCACCTGTCTTATGCAGTAGCCGTAGAGGGCGGAAAGTTCGAGATAAATGCCAGAAAGACTGCTTAAATCGCAGTCCTAAACACATCTACTTTATCGTTAGTGCAACGGCAGCGGCGACCGAAGGCAATGTTTATGTCCAAATTGAGGCCAGAAACAACCTCTGCGGATCCGATAAAACACATTAACACCATGGACCTATCTCCTCCTTCCTGCCGGCGACTGAAAACCAAACACCTGTCTTATTCATCGTTCTATATTGCCGTAGATGAAGAAACTCTGCACCGCCTGAACGAGCCGTCAATGTGCCCTCTGGGATGCCTATTCAAGCCTTTCCGACGACATGCTTCGTCCTTCTGAATTATTACCCGAGATTCAAGGTGCTGTGTAAATTGGATATCTTCTATCAAAACTTTCGTGGTGTGCGCACTAAAAGAGTTGAATTCATTTCCAACGTCATTTCTTCTTCTTTTTTTATTATTAGTATTTCGGAAACATGCATAGGCAGCGAAATTCCCTCGTCAGACTTTTACCCATCGAACTATGAAACTTCCCGCTGTGACCGAGACATCAGTGAAACCAAACAAAAAGGTGGGGGTGTGTTGATTGCTACAGATAACTCACTAAGGTACGCAAGACGGAGGGACATCTAAAGTGTTTCAGAATCGATTTGGTTAGAAGTCATCCTTGAACGTCGTGAAAAACTGCTGAATGGAACTTTTTACGTGTCGCCTAACGTTTCCCCTACCTCGTTTCTTGAAGTCATTTGTTCCAGTTGAGATGTGATTTCTTTCTATAGTGGTTACAGAATTATAGCTCTTTGGAGATTATAATACACCCGGAATAGACTAGAACACACTTAAATTTTCTCATTACAATCATTTCACAGAAAACAAGTGCAGCCTCCTATTAGATTTTGTAGCTTTGAATTCCGTTTTGCAGCATAATTTTGTCTCCAATTGCCCTGATAACTTTTTAGATCCTTGCCTGTCTAATAATCAACTTGTCGATGCATCACATTCTGTCTTCTCTCTTGTTCGTCCTGATCAATTTCATCCATCACTTAGGATCACTATCTGCGTCGGCCGAAGAACCGAACTCCTCCAGCAACATCAACAATTCTCTTAGATTTTCGTTCAAGAGTGGTGATTACACCGGCCTCTATAATTACCTGTCCACCATTTACTGGTCCCTAGTTATCAACAAAACCACCGTTGATGAGCAAGTTGATCAGCCTACGAAGCTAGTTTTGGAGAAAACATGTGCAATTACATTCCACAGTACATACCGAAACAGCGTAATTATCCCCCTTAGTTGTCATCTGAATTGATATGCGCCCTAAAGCACAAAGATCGTGCACATAGAAAGTCTGAAAGTTAGCTGTCTACAAAGTGGAAGGATGAATTCAGCTACTTTCGAGGTCTCTGTAAACGCCTTTACAAACGTGATCACGTTTCATACATGAATATTTTAGAAAAAAGCGCCTCTGACCGGCCGGCGGATTTCTGGAAATATATACACAAACGCAATGGCAGACGACAAGACTGCGTGAGACTACTGAACTCAAGCGGAACAGAAGATTAATCGGTCCCTGACTGTTTTGCAGAACATTTCTCTTCCTTATATACCATGCCTCACGCTCCAACACATGTGCAACTGAACTGTGCAACACAGTCCCTACAATTAGTACTGTCTCACTTGACGAAGAGTTCATCAGTGAATGTCTCAGGCGGTTGAAGCCATCCTTATCCAGTGGCCCCGATGGCATCCCCTCCATCCTTATAAAAGCTTATGGCGCTATATTTGTCCCTCTACTAACGTCTATAATAAATGTCTGAACACTTCCACTTTCCCTAGCATGTGGAAAACCGCTCGTGTTTTCCCGGTGTTTAAAGGGACCCTGAAACGGTTTTGACGATTTTGTGCAAACATGGTGATCCGGTAGAGCGGGTCATTAGGACCATTACAGGACAGATTTCAGCGTTGTGCGTAAAGTGTGTAATTTACAATAAGGTTTCGAACACGCGGTCGCAGCGGCTCGCCAAAATGCGTTTAAGTATCCCTGTGTTTAAGTATCGCTGCAAAACTGACATCTCGAGTTATCGTCCGATTTCTCTACTCTGTACCACGTGAAAGGATTTTGAACTTGCCCTTCATAGGATATTGCCGCCTAGCGTCAAAAACTCACCGATTCCGAACCCACATGAGTTTATCTGTGGTCTCTCGACTGTCACAAATCTCGCTACTTTCATGACACAGATTTCCACGCCAGGACTTCAGAGAGGGCAGGCTGACACCATGTACTGTGAGCTCAGTAAGGCTTTCGACGTAGTCAGCCGCTCACTGCTTTTCGATAAACTTGGTCACTTTGACGTGGGCTCCTCAGTTGTCGACCTCCTCTACAGCTCTCCTTTTGATACGTTGTGCTATGTTGCCAGAAATGGACAAACGTCTTTTCATACAAGGCAACCAGCAGGGTAGCTCAAGGTTCAGTGTTAGGCCCACTCCTCTTTCTAATTTTTGTGAACGATGTACCTTCCGTTATTCGAAATTCTTCTTTCCTTCTTTACGCAGATGTCATTAAGATATTTAAGGAAATTTATACTATCAACGACTGCCACATACCGCAGTCAGATTTGGTTTCTTTTTCAGAATGGTGCAACAACAATTACCTCTCATTAAATACCAATAAGACAAAAGTCATGACCTTCTCTCGCAAAACTGCGTGCTATCGTTTACATATCCTGTTAATTCTGTAGCGCTATGTAAGGTGTATCAGGTAAACGACCTAGGTGTTCTCTTTGACACAACTTTACGCTTTTCTGCTCACACTAAGCGCGTTTCTAAGCGAGGTCCTCGATCCCTCGGCTCTGTTTGCAGGCTGTCAAGGGAGTTCAACTCTCCGATACCCTTCTTTAAATTTCACACCGCGATATGTCTACCCCAACCTGAATATGCTTCTGCTATATGGAATGGAAGCTCTGTGTCTAGCAGTAACGCCATCGATCGGGTCCAGAGAAAGTCCCTAAGAATATACAACCATCGCTTTCCTCGAACGGGTTCTGGATCTTGCACAAGCAGTGTTGGCTTATTGTCACTGCCATCTCTCCACTGCCGCCGAAATCTTTTTGATATGCTATTTCTTTTTAAACTTTTTCACGGCACTATAACGTGCCCTGAACTACTCCAGTGCATTAATTTTAGAATTCCGCGCAAGATAACCAGAGAGCAAAGGCCTGTTCAGGTACCCGCCCACCTATGCCAACACTCGACTATCCTGAGAATACAGAATCTCTATAATACCTATTTTCTAAGCCTTGATATTTCTCAAGACTCCCTATCATTGTTTTCATTTGAGATCTGCGCTCATATAAAATAATATCACCCACTGTACGTTTTGCTTTCATCTTTGCTTATCTCTATTTTTCTTGTTGCATATGTTGTCTTGTCGTCCCGACCTTTATTTGTTGTTTTCTTGCATTTTCCCGCTGCATTTATCCTGTATGTTGTTCTGAATCTGTTTCTTGCCCCTCTCTGGGTCTTATATTGGTTCTGCCCTGTCGAGAAGATATTTTTAGGTTTTCTTTTTTTTTTTACTTTTTTGCACTTGTGCATATTTTCTCGATTTCATTTATATTACCACCATTCCCTTGCATGCACCAGCACCAAGACCTCTCGGTTGTTCCTCGGCACATTTAAATAAACATTATTATTATTATTATTATTATTATTATTATTATTATTATTATTATTATTATTATTATTATTATTATTATTATTATTATTATTGCGTTGGCCATAAGTCCGCAGTGCGAAGTTTGCTGTCTCAGAACCCTGACGCAAAAGTAAAGAAAGTCCAGAAGTAGATACAATGCGTACAAAAGTCGGAGCAATTGGTACTAGTCGATGGTCGTATGTGAGTGAGGTGATCGAGCGGAGCTTAAAGTAGTTTAGTTAACAAAGGTAAGAATCAAGTAAAATTGATTTAAAGACTACTTACTCCTTCGAGCAACGTAATAGTAGCCGTAGCTCCGCTGTCAATAGAGATAGATGGGCGCTGTCTCAAGTAAATCGAACATTTAAACTCCTAGGTGTACAACCAGTTGAACTCGAACCGGCGACAAACCCAAGATATAGGAGGAAGGGGGATGTCCCCCTCAAATCAGGGAAAATTTTGCATAGCTCCGCTTTAGTGCAAGCTATGTGAACACCGTTTGGAAAGCAGGATCTTGAAGTTGTCCCGCCACAGTTGTCTAGTGGCTATGGTAATCGGCTGCTGATCAGAGGTTGGCGGGATCGAATCCCGGCTGCGGCGACTGCATTTCGATGAAGAGAAAATTTTGAGGCCCATATACAGTGCACGTTAAGAAACCAAGGTGTTCAAAATACCCGAAGCCCTCCACTGTCACAAAATAGTGCCTATTTCAACGTGAAACCCGGCGTCGAAAGGCCAAAACAACAACAAGCGGCGCGCGGAGGCGCCGCCCAAGGTCACGCCGCGTCTACAAAAGGCGAGAATATTGTGGAAGCTTTCTTATCGCGGCGAGCGCGCGCGCGAGACAGACGTAAGGAGAGAGAGGAGGCGGAGAGTACACACCGACGCTCCTCGCGCAGTGAGAGAGAGAAAGAGGCGCCGCCCCAAGGTAGAAGGGCCTAGAATGGGCGAGAAAGTTCCCAACTTTGTGTGTGTTTTGAGTCACGTGGGCCCGTAGAACTTTCTAGCGTGGCTTCCCAGGGCTATATAAGCACTCGGACACGGGCCGCGGGAGTAGAAGAGTTAAAGAGTTGCAAGTAAAAAGAAGCAAGAAGTCGTGCGTGACTCAGTCGCCGTTCCACGAGCGAGCTGACAAGCCACCTGCAAGCTTCGAACTGAGAAGACGCCGAGTGTCTTGGTGAATAGGACTCTTTTGTGTTTTGTTCTTTGTTGCAGTGCATGAGCTTGTTCGTGTTGGTTGGCCTTGTGCAACTTTGCGACCAATCTGTGTTTGAGTTTGGAAGAGCCGTGTTTGTGTACGTTTAGTGTAACTGCCTATTTGATGAGAATATATTTGTTTTGTTTGATAACCCTTGGCTCTGACTCCGTCTTTGAACCACTGCTGGCGTTTTGCTAGTGTGCTGAAGAGGACCAAAAATCTTATTGTCCAAGCTTTCGTGGGATATTTTTCGGGGAACCTAAGCCTTGGTTCTTAAAATTATATCCGGCGATCGCGTCCCGTACATCATAGCACGGGTTTGGTGACATCCACTACGGCGTTTCTCATAAGCATAGCTCGTTTTGGGACGCAAACCCCAGAAATCAGCCTTAAGTTGATAAATATGAAACCGCATTCCTTGTGGGCAGTCGAACCCGTCACTAATTCCGGCTAATTTACAGCGAAGCTCCTTCCACATGACATAACCGGCGGTCTACAGTCTGACACGCTGGCGTTTAAACGTAAATAACAATAATTACTGGTATTTTACGTTCCCAAAAGCACGATATCATTATGAGGCGCCATGGTGGTAGCCGGCTTCGTTAGTTTTATGTCTATTATCATAACTGGCTGGAACTTTTTCTCGTTTACAACTGTAGCGCAGATGTCTTTTGATTTGTTTGCGTTTACGACCCGAAATGAAGCATCCTGGGCTATGAACGTTCGGACGTGAGGATTAAGACAACGTGAGCCATTTTATAGATTCATTCAGTGTTTTCAAAGTTAAGTTAAGAGCTAACAGAACGAGTGAAATGAAAAGACGAGGCTATCTATGCCGGATACGCTTGTCTAGTTTTATATAAATGCGATCATTCATGGGCACTTGTGGGAAGTCAGTGCTTCAGCCGTGCACCCTTTGCATTCTCTGCATCATCGCCTGCGCCATCCACTGCCTCTTTCTGACACACACACACACACACACACACACACACACACACACACACACACATATATATATATATATATATATATATATATATATATATATATATATATATATATATATATATATATATATACGCTTTTGTTGTTTTGCTGGAACGCATGGTTTAGCGCATTGTGTATCAGGCAAGTGGCACGGTAGCCAACAAGTACCCCCTACCTCCTATGTTTTCTGCGTCTAGTGCGAGTGAAGGCAAAGGCACCAGGGATCCAGCGCCAAGCCTCTTGCCCGTCAAAGGAACACGTACGGACAGCAGTCGCGGAAAAGGAAGGGAAGAAAGCCTCCGAATGCCGCGGTTTGCGATGGGAAGCCGTATCACGTTCCGCTTGCCGCTTTCAGGTACGTGTGCTGATGCGAAAGCAAATTTATGCTGTTTACGGCCGTACACCAGGAGCGCAGGCACTAGGCAAACAGGGCTATGAGTACTGCGAAAGCGCGCTGTGGAGTCGTGTAGGCTTGTATTTTATATCAGAGCTACAAAGTACAAAAAAAAACGTACAGACAAACAAGAGCTTGTGAACGCCGGCGGTAGAGAATGAGCTTTGTTATGTGAAATACAAGCAAAGAATAGGAAGAGGCGTTGGAGGCTATACCTTTGCCAGCAGAAGCTTTAGCAGCGGTCCGATGGCATACCACAATAGTCCTCTGGCCAACGCACAATTTTGTTCCCGCGTGCGTCAGACGCAACAACATTGACCATTAGTATTAAGACGAGTGTTGCTGCGACACTTTCCGAGGTTTCATTATCCCTGAAACTTGTCAGAATTTTGCACCTGGTCGCTATAAATTAACGCGGCGGCCGATGTGGTGAGTGGTGAGTGGAAAGAAGTCTTAATTTCTTTATTTCATCTCCAATGCTATTGCTCGCATTAGTCAAAACTAGCCCTTAAACGGATTTTTAAAACACTTGTTTTCTTTAATGTAACGGAAAGCTTTCCGGCCATCATGGAATGACATCGTGGAAAAAGCTGTGAAACATTTCTTATCAGTATTTCCTTTTATCTGCAGCGCCAGCTTAGTTGCATACGCAACACATGCTGCACAAAAGCAAGCAAGTGAGGTCTTCGCTATAAGGAAGGAACGTTGCGTTTATCAAGCATGCATTCCTGCGGTTCGTGTTTTCTTACGTTTCGCATTAGATTCGCAATAACTGTTGCATGTTTTGACCGCTTCTTATGCAAGTGCCTTGGCAATGTACAGATGGAAAAACTGCATTGTTAAAGCGTTGCGACGCCAACATTCGTCGCGTATTCTTACGACAGATGCCATCGAGCTGCGCGGATGAGCTGCGGATCGGCACAGGCCTCAGGTTCCACTGGTTGCCGCGAAGGGTTCGCCGCTTCTCAGCGTCAACTCCTTTAACCTGCCAATAAGCGCACAATAAGGCTGTGATGACTTTTACAGCGGAGCTGTTAAGCTTTTCGTTAGGCCGTTTCTCGCCGACAGAAAATTGTGGGTCGATCCTGGAGGCAGTGCAGTCAGACAGTTCCGCTCTTCTAGCTCGCGTTGCCTAGCAACTTCCGGGCATAGCCGCGCTCGCTTAGCACAGGAAGTGTGACCGCGTAAGATGACGTCAAAGCTAGTTACGAGATTTAGGTCGCTAAATATGACGTTACATCTAGTCACGTCACCTAGCAACAACCTAGCACAGGCGCGCTTTCCAGGTAGCTTAGTGGCCGGTAGCGTGCACCACGCAAATTGAAGTCACGTATAGTCACGTGACCCAAATAATGTACCATGACGTCACAGCTAGCCACGTGGCATATTCCTTCTAAAACCACGCGAGAAGACGTCACAAACGGACATTTCCCCCCAAGTCAATTTGAACCTGGACACGTGACCCAAATCACGCAACATGACGTCACACCTAGTCATGTGACAAATCACGTGACTTAGTCGAGCTTGTAGAAGGCGGAAGAGGCTAGGCCGGCCACGAGCTCCGCTGTTTGTCCAGCCTTGAACCACTAGTGCAAGCTGCCCGCATTTTTCTATCCATAGCATAATTTAAAGCAAAAATTAGGCTGCAATTAAAAGAAACAGAATATCAGAATACTAAATGCCGCTTTACGAACTACTACCACCAAGCAACGCGACGTACCGGTCTTATTATAATTTTTCTTTTACTTCCCGATGCAAATTCTTGTAACCGCGAACTGAATGCTTGATTGTGCCAGTGTAATTCACGGTTCCCCTTCCAGGATCCAACCCCACGTTCTGGACTGTTGTCAGTTCCTCTAAAGGTGAGGCAAGAATATGCGCAACAGAGGGGTAGAATGCACAGCGGTTTTCACTTAGAAGCACTATCTGCTGCTGACCTGCCGTCTTCGCTAACAACTTACGTAAGTTTGACATGGCGACTGGATATCACAATCCGACAAGAAACAAGAAAGATATAGGGGTCCTTACTTTTTTTTCTTTTAAGTGGTGTTTCTGTGCCAGCCTGTAATATTTTAGGTCCGGAAAAAGCTTCGCTTAAAGCAGCCGAAGGTGACTGTTACGACATCCGCAAGGCAGCGGCTTTGATTTCTACCAACTGCAAGATCCTACGTGCCAAGTGGCGTTCTCCTAGATTCTTTTAAAGCGGAGCTATACCAACCCGATTGACACAAACGGGGCAGGTCGTGAGTGCGAGTCTAACGGGTTATGGAATTAATATTTCTGAACGTAGAAGCTACGCGAATCCCAAACGGCATCTTTCTATCGATATCTACAGCAGAGCTACGGCCATTTAAAGGTGAGCCGCCCCCCCCCCGCACGCACGCACGCACGCACGCACGCACGCACACACACACACACACACACACACACACACACACACACACACACACACACACACACACACACACACACACACACACACACATTTTGGGAAGGCCATCGCTTAAATTCCGACCAGTTATGAAACTAGACGTCTAAACGCACTTGAATCCCAAAAGGCGTCTTTCTTTCCTTATTTAGAGAGGAGCTACGGCCACCTCTGTGGTCACTTTTGTGGTGCTCAAGCGTGTAAGAGAGCCCCGCCACAGTGGTCTAATGGTTATGGCACTCGGCTGCAGATCCGAAGGTCGCGGGATCGAATCCTGGCCGCGGCGGCTGCATTTTGATGGAGGCGAAATGTTGAGGCCCGTGTGCTGTGCGATGTCAGTGCACGCAAAAGAACCCCAGGTGGTCGAAATTTCCGGAGACCTCTACTACGGCGTCTCTCCTAATCAGAGCTGGTATTGGGACGTTAAACCCCACAAATAAATCAAACGTGTAAGTGGTCTTTAATGAATTTTAATTAATGATAACCGTCAAGAACTAAACTTCTCTGGATTCCGCTCGATGACATCAACAACACACAATCGTCAACTTCAACTACACTATTTTAAAGGGTTATATTTATTTCTGGACTTTTCTTCACATGCTGCAATTATGGCTAGCGCAATATAACTTGCAGAGTAAGAAAATTTTGTGTTTGACATTGAACATGGGTCCAGGATTTCCTATGGCACATGACAGGAACTTCATCAGGAAAGGAAGTCTGACGGTGCGTATTACGTTTCCGTGTCGGGCTCTACGTATACATGCAGTGTTCTATGTACAACTCCTAGCTCTTTGTTTCGTAGCATGAGCTACACTGGCCGAGGTTGAGCGGTTTCGCGTGGCTGTTGGAGAGCCGTGCTGCGCAGGCGCGAGAAGCAGTGACGTCACACGGCACACAGCTGGCGCGCCAGAGCCGTCGCCGCCCCGCGCGCCTCGCCGGTCGGCGCATTCCAGAGGAGTGACGTCATAGCCGCGGCAGGCGCACTGACGCTGGCGCGTGCCCAGCTGTGCGCCTCCGTTGCCCAGCAGCCAAGTCTGGCGCTGGGCAGGAGCCGCTTGATAGCGTCTCCCATCTTGTGCGCGTGCGCAGAGGTATCAGTGTGGGCATACATATATCAGGACGTTCGCCAGTGTGGTATAGCGAAATTGCTGCTCAGCAGCGCAGAAAAGCGGAGAAGCTTAACTCATTGGATCCCGAAGTAGTTGCCTGGCAATAAGCGGTTGAGCGTCGGAAGAACGAACAGAAGAAGGCTAAACGTGCTGCGGATATACATGCCATCTGATATGGACATGTACAGGACTGCATCCGGAGCGCTCTCGTCTCCTACAAGCCCGACTCCTCTACAGTGCTCCGACAAGTTATGACAACTGGAGACACGACAACAGATATCACAAAACACTACTTCAGTTCATACACAACGAAGGACTTACAGCGCACACCTAACACATACACACAATGAACTATACCTTAAGAGCAAGTCCATTTCGCAATTTAAAAAAAAAGGAAGTAAATACGACGAGCGACATTTGTTCACAAATTCAGCCTCGGTCACTGCTTGGGCCCCATCGCAGTTTATTATATACCGACAATTTGGCGCCACATTCTCAGTATAGCCTTACGCTCCAAATGTTTTAGCGAGAAAACTTCAACCGTCACGATGTTCCGCATATCGTTAGCAGAGGCAGCTGGCTAATCACTAAGAGCACTTACTAACGAAAATTGTTGTGATTTTTTCCCTCTTACAGATGATTCTAGCCTAAAAACGTTCGATTAATGCGGGCCCTGAGCTGTTTAAAACGACATCTTATGACAGTCGCTGCAAGTTCCTGCTCGTCGACAGCTTGGCGCAATCATTACCGCCTCGCTACTAGTTTTCTTCGCGAGCATAACCTAGGTACAGAAGGGTTCTCTTTATTTCACGTAAATTGGCTGAATTTGACGACGCATAGTCCCTGGAAAGCGCCTATGCCAATTCGGTTCCCACTGAAGCCTGGCGTAGCAAAGCGGCCGGGAGCAGGTGCGTCTCCCTTGCCTTGAAATAGAGCGAGCGAAATTAATTGGACCAAGTGAACTGCTTCGCGCAACAAATTACGTAAGGGGGCCTCGCGGAAGGCTTCTTTGAATACGGTTAACAAGGCGTACAACGCGCTGTTGGCGATGCTGTCGTGAATAGCTCAGCGAGACACTTCTGCCTATTAGCGCCCAGCTGGGACCGTGTCATTAGGACAGTTACAATGGCTGCGCGCGTGCACATGCCCAGGATTCTTTCAAATCGCCGCCATACGTAAGTTTTCCTGCTTATCGGGATGCAAGAGAGTGAGAGCAATATAACCTCAGCCGAGCTGTTGTAAATAGTCTATAATTCTAGGTTTTTCCCGTTAATACATGAATAATTGGCGTGTTCATGACTGGCGAAGAGTAACGATTCAGCAGCGCACTTCCTCAATGCAAAGGTGGATACAGTGCCATGAAGTTTCTAAAGCGAGCTGCACGGCGCTGGGCTCCAGCAAAATATGCTCGGAGTGTTTTAGGCAGCGTCCCTGTAGCTGTTCACAATGCTATCCGTTGGAGATGTTCGATCACAGGACAAGTGATACGGCGAGAAAAAGGTGTCTGCTTCAGCACTTCTTGACGCACGCAAGGCAAACGGTGATGACGCAAGTACAGTTTGAAGCAGGCAAAAAAGTGCAGATGTAAGCACCATATTGGAGCATGACCACCCAAAAACGAGGGAGAGAGAAACAGAACTATCCTTGTCGGGCCAAACTAGTCCGCTAATACTGAGAACTGTTTGTTGCTGTTCCAATGGCACCATCAGCATTCTGGAACAGATCAGCATATTTCGAGCCAGCCGCCTTCGATAGTTCCTCTCTATCATCTCCCTCTCTACCGTGTCTTTTACACGTCCCCCATTTGCAAGGGACAGCTGCTTTAGATAGGCAGTTACTGCGGTTTCCAGCAAAATCTGTCTGTTTCCTTCTAGTGTTCTGTACATGTTTCACAAATAAACAGCCAATTACTGCTACGCTCTCGATGGTGGCAATATAAGTCCATCTATCTCGCAGCCCCTATACAAGAAAAAAAAAAAAAACAGCCCTCATTTAGGCAATGGGTTAATCCTAAAACTGCTGCGATTTTACAGGCGCTGAACGTCAGTACATCCTAAATAGATGTGCATGTCACTGCAGTTTTATAGACTGGGGTATAATTCATTGCGCTTATTTCAAAATCAATTATAATCCCTTTGCAATTCAAAGGTTACTACACAAATTTAGGATCACGGACACGCGATTGTTCATTTAACAGGCGTCTCTTTCCAAAATAAAATTGTTACACGTCGAGCTTAGGGAAATGATAAAGCGGAAATATTGAAAGATGATTATCTGAGCAATTTTAAGATGTTTCTTATGTCGTTTAATGGCGCATTGATAGCTGATATGCAACAGACGTTGAAGTGACGCTTGGAGATCCATCCTTAAATTAATTTTTGACCAAAACACGTATGCATTTCTTATGTAATGTTGTAGACAAACAAAGCAAAGGTTACTCGCCAAGGTGGCTGTGTTTACAGGTTGTTTCTACCACCCGGTCACATCGGTTGTACTTTGATAGGGTGAAATGCATAACACCCTCCTATACAAAATTAGGTGCGTCGTAAGGAACATCAGGCGATTAAAATAATACGAAGTCCTCTCACACATTACGACTATGCCTCAAAATCATATTGTGATTACCGCACGCAGCAGCCCCGGAAGTTAATTAATGAAATAAAGCCGAAGAGTCTGGCTGAGCAGTAAGGGAGATCAGTTTATTTTATCTTAGGTTATCGATATGGTCACTGTCCGAGTGGAACAACTGTCAATACCGCACGATGTACCGAAACACTTGGTAACGAAGTGCGTTTCCTGGTAATTTTTATCGCAGTAGTATAGTTGCTGACTTCATACCTACCGAGGCCGTTTGTTGCAGACATCATTCTGCAAACTTTTAGCTTGATATTCGTTTCAGTGACAATTTTAGCGCTCTCTTCGGACGCCGCAACGAGTCCTCGCAAACTAACCTAAGAAGTGCACCAGACGGGGATGACAGAAAATGCAATCTTCATCTCTTCGACAACTCCGCGAGTCTTTATCGCCTCTCGGACCACTCGAAGACGCCGACACAACCCTCCACAGCCAATGGCCTATTTTTGGTGCCCTGGCTCGGCCCAGCGACGCGCTCTGCACTTCCGCGCTCTCACCACATTTCGTCAGCCTACCACACAAGGAACACCTGTCGCAATGGGCAATGCTGTTCGCTTTCAAACGAAAGGCATGTCGTCTAAATAAGGAAAGCGTATGATTTGGTTGTTACCGGAAAGAAAGGAAAAACCGCAAGTATCCGATCCCACTTGTGACGGCGGTTACGCAAGTTTGACGTCGGAAGGTTGTAATCAAATCTCAATGAAAGAGCTCTATACACTGTCGTATCCCACTACGTTTGCACTTCAATGAGCTATAAAACGAAGCGCCCCCACTATCTAATATTCTGCTGAAAGCTACTTCTTCGATACGATACGCTGTGCGTAACGGCGCAGCTGTGACCTCACGAAACATTTTCGCTGCTTCTGCCTTAATGCTTCCCGCGTAAGCTTGCAGAAAATTTGTGCGCGTACATAGTTTGTAATGCAATCTATGTGAAGTGAGGCTATAGCGAAGGTGCTCATTATTCAAGCGCGATGCCTACTATTTCGCTTACTTTTATGTTATGCAATGCATAATTCCATGCGTTACTTACGTTCATCCACGCCAAATGTCAGAAGTTTTAAAATTTTCTAGCTGCCAGCTGTCGCCTAACAGACGTAAAGGTAAAAGCCAGAACCTTGGTTAGTCGGAACCGGCGCCTGCGGGTTCGAACCTGGAATCTTTCGCAGTCGAACGTGGCGTAAATGTAATTTGGCAAAGGCTGTAAAGGTTAACCTGCAATGGCGTGCGGCATCCGCCTGCATATATCCGTGGCCAATGAATGAGGGTATGCGTCACACCTGAGTCTGTTATCTTTAATTACGACGTAAATGACAATCATGTCAAGTCACTGATTCGATGACCTACAAGCTACATTATTCGTACATCCTTACCCCTCCATACCACTTTTGGTACATATTCCCTACGTTTTTCCCTACATAATCCCTACACTTTTCCAGCACACCTTGAGATACGTAAGGCTTCCGCTTTAATAATTCAGCGTTTATGCTTACGCCGTTCGCGGGATTTAAGAAGTGCATGCTTCACGAGCTATGTCGAAAATGGAACACCATACTCAGTGAATGCATCATGCGGAACACCATCGCAGCAACGTTACGAGGACAATGGCGACCTTTGACGCTAATCGAGGTCAGAATTGTGATGATAAATGCATATGCACCAGAAAACGCGTGCTAAACATGTCTAGCTACCTTCGAGAATTCTGATCATGTATAGCGACACATACTCACCACAGGGGAGTGGCGAAGGATTGCAGACACCCACTATCCAACGCCGAATGGCGACATACAAGGTTAGGTAGTCAAGCCATTCGTTTAATGTAGTGAGCTATTCCATTAAAAGGTTTGTTTGTTTAGAAATACCTACGAATGAATATTACACAGTGAAATTTTATGCGCGATTCAGTAATTACACAGAACACTGGCGCGCTTACTATTACTACTTTGGGGGTTAGTATACGTTGTTTATACAAGTCTGCGTGCTGTATATGCATTCGGTGCACATGTTGAATTGGTATGTCTATATTACGCGCACATCCACATGGATGCCGAGAGGAAATGAGGGCGAGATCGCGAGTAGGAAGGTCAGCCAAACCCGCGTTTAATTTGTTACCCGACATAGCAGCCAAGGGTAAAAGAAAAGCAGCGTGCGTCGACAACAGTGTGTTGTCCGGGTGTCCTAGCGAAGCTAATTGAAACGGAGATATGACATAGGATAATGAAAGCGATGTCTTTTTCTAAACTCCGCCCTGCGCAAACTCGTTTTGTCAGCGCTAACTGCCTGATCTGCAAAATTATTAACACAGAATAATTAATTGAATGTAAATGCCTCAACTCACCTGTCAAAGTGCGCATACACTTTGAAAACGTTTTCAATTGTTCCCCCTAGCTACATCTATCTTACTTTTTTTTTTCACGTGATTTTTCAAAGCTGTGGCTGATGCGAAACGCGAACAAAAGCGCTAACAAAGCGTGCGGCATCAGCGCTGCCGGCAACTGCTTTATAAACCTAATTTTACTCAATGGTTTACTTGCGCGGTAACGGGACAAACTGGCGACTTGACGCTTGGACACTTTCATGAGCAAGGAGTCTCGTAACGTCGTCGTCGTTCGTGCTTTATTAAAGCGACGATAAGAAGTACTATTAGGGAGGCCTTTCTTAGAGCGTTGCTGTCACGCAAGCAAGAAGCACGGGAGCGCGCTCAGTTCGCCTCTTATTTATGGTTTACTTCGAAACGCGGTAAAATAATGCCGCAATTAGGAAAGAATTGTGTATAATATTTATAAATATGATGTACAGTTATACATATGAGATCAGAAAATTATGCAAGTAATTATGTTTAGAAGAGCGGTGAATTTGGCAAGTTTGTTGGAGTTCATGATTAGCGGCAGAGCAAAAAACAACGACAAAGCCACCCGAGAAACACGTCGCCAAGTTTTAGTTTAGCAGAGGCGTCAAACAAAGGGCTGAATTACGCCATAATGAGCCCTCTTTCGCTAATGATATAACCGATACTAACAGAAAGACTGATCAGTCTTAGAAAGCCGATGGCTTAAAGACATCTTTGCTCCCATTGACGCAAATCAATACCCTCTTTTTGTTCCATTGACTTGATCCGCGTTAGTCGACACACACACTGTTTGAGACAGTGACATACATTAAAGTAGACTGCGGAAAAAGACGCGTTATATTGGGTAAGGCAGGTCCGGCGCTTCATGGGATGCAGGAAGTGAATTTTCTCCGAGTCTAACAAACTTTATGCATTCCAGAAGCGAGTTTGTCCTATGGAAGCCAGCAAATAAGTGAACCTTCCTTTATCTTCTTCTTGTTCTTTTTTGTTTGTTTGTTTTTGTCGAAAAAGTTTGCTCAAGAGACCTTCATGTCAATGCGTATGATACTGTTCAAACTACCACTGTATATCCCTGCAGATTAGCACGTAATATCTGTAATATTTCCCTGTTTTAAAGGGCTCCTGACCATGTCAGGCTGTCTTGATCTGACAAACGAAGTGCATATATTGCGCGCTCACGACTGTTGCTGCTGAGAGTTACGTGGGCACACGCCGCGGAAAGAGCTGGAACATTTAACCAAACGCTGTTTGCTCTTCTCCTCACGTGGAGCCGATCTTCCAGCCGAGAGGGATGACGTAAATCAGCCAGAGCGCTTACGTACACGTGCGTGCTGCGACGTCGCTCGCAGTGACACGTGACACTTGAAATGACAGCGTCGAGCACGCCGCGACCCGCCCGAACCAATTAGGAGGCGTCGCTTCCAGCGGCTGCCTCCTGGGAGGGGACGAGCTGTTACGGTCGCAAGTGCATGTACTTCGCACCGCAGCTGAGACAAGTGGAAAGAGCGTCGATACTAGCGGCGAAGCCTGCCTTCGGAAATCATGGTTGCCCATTATTTCAGGAAGTAATATTTGAAGTGGCCCTTTAAACTCTAAACGATGCTAATAATGAACGAATTTGAGAAATTCTTTCAGTTCAGCGCTCCCTATTGGGCACCTCAAAACTTAACAGTGTTCGGAAACTGAAACCCCAGCATTTGTTAAACTTCCAGCGTTTGACCAATTCTGGCGATTTGGCCTGGTGTGGGTGCCACTTCGATAAATAAAAATGACAACATTACGCACACATGTGGGCGATTATTTGATAAGAACAAAAAAAAAAAAAGGTAATACACGATGCCATTCGGGAAGTCGAACCTCCAGTACGAACTAGTATGCCCTCCCAGTGCACTGTGAAGCAGAAAAGCGCCGTCAGGAAAAAGTGTTTTCGCACGTGGCCACTGCATTGCCATGAAAGATCAGAGGTTATTCCCAAAATAAATCAGCCTGCTTTCCCTTCCGAAATGCCGTTACGCTAGGCAGCTCGCCGATGTTCTATGTACCTTCCAAAGCCGTGTGGTCCTGTGCAGTTAAAAAAAAAAAAGTAACGTGCACAGAAGACCACCGAAGCGAAGCTTCCTTATGCAGACTTGGTGCCGCTTTTAGCGAACGTCAGTCGATGGTGCAGAAGAGTACCAGTAAGTGTCCTTGCTGCGTCAACAACGCATCCACCCGTGAACCAGCTAATTCACAGTCGAAATCAGCGCCTCGGCGTTGACAAATTTGGCTATGGATCTCTACCTAGGCGTTCATTTCTAGGCGACAACACCAGAGAGTTAAAAGTCACTCATAAAACGACTAACTCTTATTTGCTTTGTGCATTTTCCAGTATGCCGTAATATTAAAGGAAGATTTCTTTCCTATGACAGCACAGGCCCGTGAACACTAAAGAACGAGCAAAAGAAGCATGTAAAATAAATCGACGGATAGCCGAGTTCGGACGTGTAGTTCGGTAGTAATCAACAACGGTGTACAAAGGCTTCAAGCCAGGCGCATCTTTCTGACAACACAGTTATGTTCACTCGAACGTCTCTGTGCCATTCATGAGATGCTTGAAGACTTTCGAAATGAAATATGATTACTCTCCATGCTCCATTTCCCGCGTCCTATAAAAGAAGTCATATTGGATGGATTCTTAAAAAATTAGAAGCGACATTAGGCCCCCTGCTCTACAATGTCAGCGTGAAGGAAGCAAAGGTTGCAAAATAAGTGCGAGTGAAAAATTGTTTTACCGCAGTGTGAAATCAGAAACGCTAGACATCCTCTGTTGTTCGAACGCATTAAAGTAAGGTCGCCCACACGCTGAGAGTGGCATTCAGTCCGAGAGGCACAGCAAAGCGTGAAACACGATTCGATTTGCAGAAGAAGCCATCTGTAGCCAGTGTGAAGACGGTGTGTTTGACATCTCTGCTTGCACTGTAAACGGAATACGTTAGTATGCTACCCCGTTGTACTGAATGTAAAATATTTGTCCAGGTGACCGAAGTGAAGCCCTATATTACGCAGACATTTTTTTTTTTAGTTGGGGAATTGAGTGTGATGTATTTTTCACGTATTTGCAAAGCTGTTTGCAAAGCTATTTGCAAAGCTATTTGCAAAGCTACTTTTGCGGTTGCAATTTTTTTTTTTTTTTGTCTTAGGTCGCAGCTCTCTGTGTTGAGCGCCGTCCGTCGGCCATCGCCGTAAGCGGGAGAATGAATACATCGATAGATATCCTGGCTCGCGCGCCTCGAGCCAGGCGACACTTGTTTTGCCGAGGTCAGCTGGTTTACCGGGTATGTACGAACCAGTTTTCTTAGAACAACCTTCCATTAGTCGGCAGAACCGAGTAGTCTGCGCCGCCGAAACAGAAGATCGTCGATCCTTTTTCTACAATAGCGAAAGGGAATGGATCAACGGCTCGTTTATTTGTTAGAGCAACAATGAGCTACAATGAGCGTTGGAAGTTCTTCGTCGGTGCGTCTCACCGAGGTAAATGTGAGGGAATGAGGCCACACATCTCTCTATTAATTTGTTTCGCTCACTGTATCGCCACATAGACACACCGGCGTGCAGCTTCGCTCATATTTCGTATCAAGAAGTATCATAGTCATTCTTTCTCTTTCTCTCTCTCTCTCTCTTTCATTAAGAAAGCAGGTCCAACGTAGCCTGTGCGGCGGGAAAAAATGAGATAGAAACGGAATTACAACCACATTGCATTGCTGAACTTGCTATACACCACTTGGATGTAGTTATAATATTTCATTTTCTCTATCGCAAGAAAATTCACCCCGAAATAAAAAGAGCCAGGCCTGCGCGGAACCGCAGGACAGTGACAGCGTAAGCTGGAGGAGCGACCTTCTTAGGGGCCATTTTAAACACTTGAGGAAACTAGTGCAACTAGTGGTGGTGGGTATCCCCTGCGCCATAACTCTTACAATTTCGCCAAGTAGGGAAGTACCCACTACGCAATAATTACCGCGGTGTTGTGACGTGTAAATCTGTATAACTGCATGTCTTAGAGAGTCTCTTGGCATCGTTTTCCCGAGAACGAACCGAACTCTCGGCCCGGCGTCGACGGCGAGCTGCGGTTTGGGCTTCTCTCTGCACAGCTGTCTGTTGTGCCCGAAGTTGCCTTGCTGCAGCCGCGCTCGTAGCTCTGCGATTCGCTTTTTCAGCAGCAGTCCGCACTTACGAGGAGGCGCCATCAGGTATATCGAAGAGCCAAGTAAGGTTGCTGGCGCGGCTACGTACGTCGCCTGCCACGTGATGCATGACAGGATACGACAAAACTGCTTCAAAGGGCAGCGCTTCGTAATAATGATGACGGAAATGTTGAAGAAGATTGCTTCATAATGATGATGTAGATGATGCCTCTATATAATGGGTTCAGAGCTACAAACCATGCCACCCTGTGTTTTTTTCCAATGAATCCTCGAACTCGTTATGCAATCCACTTTCCCCGACGTGTAGTGGCGTATTATTATTCTGCCACGTACCATTACACTCGTTAATGCGATTCCTCGGCAGACGTTAGAGCTGTTTAGGTCTTTTAGCGAAGATTTTTCCAGCACAGGCGTAGCTCAATGGTAGAATGCTCGACTGCCACGCAGTGGATCTGCGTTCGAATCCGCGCAGAGGACGAGTTGGAATACTCTTCGGCCCAGGTTATATTCACTAAAATTTGCCGCGATAGCGGTTACGGACACCGGCAGCAGCGGCGGACAACTACGGCGCAAAAACAGCCCTTGTTGTGATCTCATAACAGCTTACGCTGTAATAAAATAAGTACGTGTCGCGAGATTTCCGAAGGTAGAAGTACCTTGTTCACAAAACGTAACCACTCAACATAATATAGTTAAACGAAACCCTACTGGGACACTTACTGATAAGTATCAAAAGCAGTAAGGACATGACAAACACCAGCAACGACAATGACGACGGCAAGAATGTTTTTGAGTGCATAACAAGTAATTTTGCTTTATAGGTCTTCTAAACTTTAGAATATAATAATTCCTCATCTTACTTTGCGGTTATATTAGTCATTTATTTTTCTCTCGACAAATATGAACCCATCGCTCATTCATTTAAACTTGTTCCACGATATCTTCTTCCCATTTCAAAACGGTAACAAGATATGGCGGACCAATAATAAAAGCGTGGGTAGCGCGTGCTACGACAAATAGCACGATACAAGATACAGGCGACCTTCTCACTTAATTTGGTTGTTCATCCGACGCGCAGCTTGTTTCCTACCACAGTGGACTCGGCCGATCGATTCTCATCTCGGATTCATGCCGTGATAAACGAGAGGTATCGAAAGAGGCCCGCCGTCTGTTGATTTAACTCTTGCCTCTCTTTCACCCTCATCTTTACTTTCAGCCCGGCACTGCTTTCAGGAAAAAAAAAAAACAAAAGCAAAGAAGCTCTCAAACGAAAATACGTCGGCTGTGGGTAGAGGCAATCAGCATTATCATCCTCGCGTAACTGTGTAGTCGCGACGTCAGTACCAAAGTACACATGGAAAAAGAGTACGGAAAAGCAAAAAAGCAAAAGAAAGACCAGATCGCATTAACACTAACAAGATTGGTTTCCCTTAAAGCAGTGCAGGCATTACGCAACACACTAGCTTCATTTTAGCGAGGTTAGAAAAACGTCGTCGTCAAGACCATTCGTGGTAGTGAAATACTTGAAAAATGCTAACGATAAACACAAAATAAACTTGTGTTTGTGAATGATTCTTTGAGAGACCTCTTTTCTTTCCTTGACTGAAGTACGTAACTAATAAATATATGAAATTAAAGCCAAACTTGGGGCATTTTTTCTTTACTTGTTACTGGATACCTCAGTGTTCTAGAAGTGCTGTGATGCCACGGTTCATGAAGCATAAGCATATTCTATTGGAGTTTGGACCACGGATATCTTCGAAAGTTTGGCCCTAGGACTTTGGAACGCAGATATCGAGATTTACGTGCGTGCTCTCTGGCTCATAGAGAACACAGTGTTTAAAATTTTTGCCAGAAAAAGTAACTAACTAGACCACCGCAGACAACATTAATGCCTTCGGCGTCATTGCAAGCTCTCCAGAAATTTCATGGCAGTGTTGCCGCGCCGTCTTTCTTTTATTATTTTTTCTTGGCACTCCGACGTTTTTATTTCTTTTTTTTTCTCACTGCCATGTGGTTTCATGACAGCATAAGCTACGAATTCGGCTCTACTTAATTTTACTTTAAGTTCGTGGTGTCTGTCACAGATTGAGTGATCAGATTAAATGTAACTACAACGAGGCGAAATTGTTCATTCATTACTTTTTACCACGTTCCTTTCGGAAAAGCACTCTTTCAGTCGGATGCATGCTAGAGTTCTAAACAGCGCTAGGGAGAGAAAACAAGCAAAATACACTGACAGCAGCGCTAACTCAAAACAGGTGTGCAACGCCACGGCCACGCAGTATATGTATACTCGCGTCGCAGTCGCGCTTCTGACATTTAAATCTGTTTTCCGACACCAGCCGTGCAAGTACGTTGTAACTGCACCTGGCTATGACATGCAACTTGCGTTTCAAACATGTAAGTACTGATGTTATGATGTCGGAATATTTTAAATCCTCCCCACAATCTATCAAGATTAGAGACCTGATACGAAATCCTATTCTAAATACTATACGTAATGGCTACCAGCTGAGGAAAAGTGGAAAAAGACTACCAGCTAAGAAAAATTAATTTTAGGTGAGCGTGAACTTTCACGACACAACTCCGTATCAGAGAATCACACATCCTATCCGCCATTTTAGACTCCTTTGCTGGCACAACAGTTCCCACTCTTCAAATTAACGAAATCTCTGGCTCAAATGCACAGACGCCAACATTCTCTAAACCTTTGTGCATATATTTATCTCGTTGGTTCTCTTTTTCCCTTCATAGAGTGGAAAAAGCAACAAAGGCGTTTCTTAGTTCCCGGAATTGGCTCGTGTAGCTGTGTAGTATACACAGCTTGAAAAGGAAAAAAAAAAACGTGAATTTCTGAAAGAAACTGCAAGGACAGCACATAGGGAAAAGCGATGGGACGCTAGGATGCCATTCTTAATCTTCAAGTCAGTTTTTTCATCCTTACACAATTTCTATGCGCCTTTTGACAAAATTGGCAGGCGCCGAAACTGCACTCGTTTGGAGCGACACAGTATAGGGAAGCAGGCGACCAATTCTCATCACATTTGGGGCGCCTACCTTAAAGTAAGCAAGTGTTCCTCACACAGACTGTGCCTGTATGCAAAGTGAAAGACCGGAGAGAGTGACAAAAGGTGGAGGGCGACCAGATGCATATCATATTCCTCTAGGTAGCTAATCTTTGCTAGAGAGAAGAAAAGAAAGCCAAGAAATGAAAGACACTATTGTAGAGGGCGCAGAACTCATAATCGGCAATAATATCTGCTCAAAACCTAAACCTCTTGATAAAGGCACAAATCTATAAAGCACTAGTAATTAAAACGTGGAGGGGCGCAGGCTGGCATCCGTCACCGATAGGGGGCCGACATCTCCCTTCTGTTTAAGGCGGGGCTAACAGCAACAGAAGTGTAAGATCGGAGGAAGGGCATTAATTAAGAAAAAATCATTAAGAGGACAGGTCGCGAAGAGCACAAGGTAAAGCGACAACAAAGAATAGACTGCGCGAGTTGGAGCAAAAGAGACACACAGGAACTGGAAACAAAGCAAACGCGCGCGTCTCTCCCATATACAGGAAACCAAGTAGGGAAATAAGCAAGGCACGACAAACCTAAGAAGCACAGCCACATGCATACAGGTGATCGGCGAAGAATCGCACACTGCAGGCCAAGTAAGTTAGGTGAACTATATTGCTTTATTACCAAGGTTCAAAAGCGCAAGGAATCAGACACTCTAATTTATGGAAAGGACAACTGTCTCGCAGGCAACACGAGACACACGCTCCCGTATTGCCCACTGGTCCTTGCTGGCAAAACGTCCGCACGCGAAAACCGAGCCAACACAACCTCGGTAGCAGTCCTCGTATAAAGGCAAGGCAAGCCACAACCACGAACACTGGAACGAAACCACCCACTAGAAACACATTTGCCTGGCTCCTGCGTGAGGACGTATTGGCGGATCATCGGACGTGTGTCACAAGAGCTGCACAAAATTTTTAAGCAGCCAGCTTTCTGCGAGGGCAAGTTAAACTAGTATATGAGCTGTTTCGCTTCCAGCGATACGCATGTGCGAAGTTATTCATGGGGAACCGAGGCATGCCTCGTAAAAAGTAGTCTTGCGGGCGAATGAAATAATGCAACGCACACCTGACCGATAAGTGCCACTTCTGCTAAAGTGAGCGCAGGAGTGCATAAGAATAACAACCTTGGATATGCTTAATTACTCTTACACCAACTTTACAGCACCATTAATGACTGTCAGCTCCTCAGTTGTTAATGCTAGGCGCGGTATGAGAAACAGCAATTTCAAATCAAACGAAAGGGCAGGCAGAAAGCTGTAGAGGAGTTCTGGCCGTCGTTTTTGTGTAAATCGACTCACACGGAAGGCATTAAAATGCTTTTTGCTGATGTATTTTACCAAATAAGTATTCAGTGCTTCTAAGAAAATAACATTGTTGGATATTAGCAGCGAGACAGTCCATACTCTGATTCCACAGAGAAGTCCTTCGATACCAAAGCGTTCGAAATGCAGAGGAGCTGTTAGGGTGCAACTCCTGAACGCGCACTTCAGTAGACAATGAATAGAAGCTTAGAAATTCACCCGTGACCCTCTACGAGGCGCACTCATCTGTATCGTCGTCGTAATTTGTTGAAAAATTGGGGGACCTTTAAGCTTCGCCTTTAAGAGTTGATCGCGATAGCGAAATCCGGCCCCTATTGTGCACTTCAAAACACTCAGTGCATACTTATTAATGTGTGTTGTTACAAACACACACACGCACAGACACACACGCGCTCGCTCGCGACGTATCTATAGTAATGGTAGAGGTTTTCGATCTATTTAACAACACTTTTATATCAACTTCATGAAAATTTTGTACAGTGATGTAGTCACATGGTCCTGTATTATGAACTGCGCGTAGGCGTGACACTTTTATTCGTAAATGGTCACATTCTGTCGTCCTTCGTGCGTTAACTATCTGGCAGCTGTTCGATTTTTTCTTCTGGAGACCTCTTCCGGCCAACCGCAACAAGCATCGCCTTATGGTCGGTGAAATGGCAATTGCAGTAATTCACTTCTTTAATGGTGTCGTGAGAATGAAATGCTAAAAAAAGTGGATGCAGAGCATCTGACGAGACCGCATATAGGCTCTGCTGTAGTCGCATGGCCTCCGAGATGGCGGGCGCGCTCGCCGTCTCGGAGACCATGGTAGTCGAGACATTGCTTGATATGTCTTCCGCTAGATGAACATAGTTGTCCATTTTTGTAGCTGTTATTTTTCGCTCACGGCCGATTTTTCGCTCACAAGAGACGTGTGTGACGCCGACACAGACGGCGGTATTCCTGCGGAACGAGCTCTCTAACGCTATCGCGTTAAAATAAGCTCGCTGCTTAGAGTTTCATATCGCAGTCAAGAGCTGACCTCCTGCCCACTGGATCGCAACAGTGCTTGACAACGTTTTTGTGAAAAAGTTTTCTTTTTGCGAGAAAGCACTGGAAAAAAAACAGATTTTTTCAGTTATATGCGCCGGAGCAGCAGCGAAGAGGTACGATTAATTCCCGCAAACTTGCCGCTACCAGCCGGGGACATGTCCCGTGAGAGGAAGCTCTCGAGTTAATGTAGGGGACATTAGCTCGAGGGAGCAGCCGTCCCGCATAACCATAAGAACGGTGTCAGGCCACAGGGGGACGCTTGCGCCTAGGCTAGATTTTTTTTTTTTTTTAATAATGGGAGTGCGAACTGCCAGCTGCAGCAGGTCGCTTTTATTCCACAGTTGTGCCGACTGGTTCTCCGGTATTCCACGAGCAAAGGCCAAGACTGGTAGACTAGCCTCTCGTGCGTCCCATTACAGAGCCCTTGACTCCGCTCCCTCATCCGGCGGTCACCTGCCTCAAAACTTCTGGAGGCCGACGTTAGTGCGACGACACACGTCTGTCTCGTGTCAGTGACATGCTGCGCAGCACAACACGTGGCACGTACGGCTGCAGAATAACTGCGGGTACTAGTGCTTCACATATGTTTCGTACTTGTTAGGAATGTATCAAGGTGTTTTCAATATGATATGCAGGGCCACACGCCAACGAAAATAAAAGGGGTTACGTTCAGTTATAAGAAAAAATATGGACAGAGTGGGGAGAGGTGCTAGAACGAAAAATGGATGAAAAAGAAATAAAATCATATCACGGTGTCTTTTGCAGCGCGACTACCTTGCAAAGTAAGTTCTGCCTGGTGTTCTCATAGCACTATTAAGTAGTACGCCTATGCCGCATTCAAGTCCATGAAACTGCTCCAAGAGGCTATGTATAGATGGATTGCAAAACTTCCCGCAGAACTCATTTGCCGCTTACAAGGTAGCTTTCCTACAATGTAGAAACGGGCAGAAATTCATGCACAATGGCGGCGCCGCACGTCCTCGCTACATCTGTTACGTACAGTGCAGCGTTTCGCTCGCGTGTTCAGCTAGAATGGGTGGTTCAGCTTCTGCGCGAAAGTCTGTGCTGCAAGTTGTTGTTGTTATGTGGGGTTTAACGTCTCAAAACCATGTCTGATTATGAGAGACGCCGTAGTGGAGGGCTCCGGAAATTTTGACCACCCGGGGTTCTTTAACGTGCACTGACATCGCACAGCACACGGTCCTCAACATTTCGCCTCCATCGAAATGCAGCCGCCGCAGCCGGGATTCGATCCCGCGACCCTCGGATCAACAGCCGAGTACCATAGCCACTAGACCACCGTGGCGGGGCCTGTGCTGCAAGTCGTGGCTCGCAACAGAATATAATAGAATCTAAAGAGCGTGAATGAAGCAAGTGGGAAAAAATTGGGAAGGGGGGGGGGGGGGGGCTACATGCAGGTGTTTTCAGTGGCCAAGAACATGCATGCGAGCACACTCCATACGCTGCACGTAACAAATACAGTCCCGTTGGGTGTCACCGCCATTGTGCATGGATCTTTGCCGCGAAGAAAAGCTACCTTCCGGTTTTTGAAACCCGTCTGTGGACTCAGAACACGCCAATGTAGAGTTCCCAAAGTCCTTTCTTTCGTCATTTCTACTTTCTACTGGCTGCAGTAACCTTTGATAAATAGCGTGTACTTAAAGAGATTACGAAGTCGAGCAATTTCCCCCTATAAAGAAAGGGGATTGGGTCAAAAGGCTCGTTTCTTTACTCGACAAAACCTATTGAATACAACAGACAAATTAGGCCAAGGAAGGCATAGGTGAAATTAAATGTAATTTTTAGCTGCATTGTAGCAAGTATGACATAAATGGAAATGCATTAATGTGAACGGAAAAAAAAAACACGTTTGCCGTTGGTAGGGACGGAACCTAATACCTTCGGGCAACGCATCCGATGTATTTCACATCAAGCCCGCCTTCAACATAGCCACCACCCTCAGTGACCGTTGCATGGCATCTGTCCTCATGACAGCTTATGCATCTTTATGTGATTATGAGCCCGGGTTCCACACTTACAAAAACAATAAAAGGTTATTGCGCTAAAGCCATACTTGTAAAAACAGAGGATAGCCAACTGTAATCTTTGCCAATAAAAGAGACGTGGAAAGTGTGTTTGCACAAAATGAAGATGGGTAGATTTAAGCTGCTGGGCAAGTATGGCTACAATTAGGGAGAGAGGAGAAGAGCGAGAGTGCATAAAAGAGTGCATAAAAGATACTATGGAAAAGGGTGAATGCTTACGTACACATTTTGCAGCGGCCATACTAAAGCCGATTCGCTGATAGTCCCGCTCCCGGCTGGAATTTTAAAAACGCTAGTGTTGTCTGCACCACACTTGTATCGCTTTCGAGCCCAAGATAGCGCCATCCAAGAGTGGTTGCCAGCTGGTACCTGCAAGGAAACTGTCCAACACCTCTCTCACCCGCATATGTGCAGGGCAATCTCGCATGTCTCCCAGCGTTCCAGGCACTTGTCACAGTTTAAGATGAAGGCTGTTCGTGCTGCCGATGAGGAACGAATACCAGGGGCTGAAACCACAATCTAAATTTCCTAAATTCACTTTACAGCATGGGCAACGCCATAATTGGGTGTTTTTTGCAGTCATGGGCACGTTACCAGTCAAAAGTAACAGTGTTACAGTTACCTAAGCCAGAAAATTAACTAAGTTACAGTTACAGTTACTCGGCTTCTAAAAGTAACTTGTTACAGTTACTTTGTTAGAAACAACTTAATGAGCAAACAGACAATGAAGCCAAGGAAAGCATAGGGGAAGTTACTTGTGGTATTGTAATTGTGGAGAAAGCAGAAAGGAATTAAAGTGGACGAAAAGACAAGCCTGCCTTCGGTGGGACCCGAACCCACGACCTTCGGACGTCGCGTCCGATGCTCTACCAACTGAGCTACGAAGGCGCTCGTCCCCCCGTCCACTTTACTGTGTATTTATGTACTTATTATCCTGGGAGTGTTAGGCAGCGCCACTCATGGCCAAGGCGGCGTGTGTGGAACACACTTTCTTGCCAGGAGGCGTCCCGTAGAACGTGAACTTAGATGAGATGACTGCTGCCCAATAAGCCCTCGCATGCTACCTAAGGCACCAAGTCTGCCGCAACGAGGCCCAAGCTACGAAATAACGAAAGGGAAGGGGTCAAGGGCTCGTTCTTTTATTTTGTTAGAAACAACTTAATGAGCAAACAGACAATGAAGCCAAGGAAAGCATAGGGGAAGTTACTTGTGGTATTGTAATTGTGGAGAAAGTAGAAAGGAATTAAAGTGGACGAAAAGACAAGCCTGCCTTCGGTGGGACCCGAACCCACGACCTTCGGATGTCGCGTCCGATGCTCTACCAACTGAGCTACGAAGGCGCTCGTCCCCCCGTCCACTTTATTGTGTATTTATGTACTTATTATCCTGGGAGTGTTAGGCAGCGCCACTTTAATTCCTCTCTACTTTCTCCACAATTACAATACCACAGGTAACTTCCCCTATGCTTTCCTTGGCTTCATTGTCTGTTCGCTCATTAAGTTGTTTCTAACAAAATAAAAGAACGAGCCCTTGACCCCTTCCCTTTCGTTGTTACAGTTACTGTTACTGTTAAAAGTTAACGTCATTACTTTTCCGTTAATGTACAAGGTTAATACACCGCAAACGAAATTATGTAGTTATTTCAAAGGAAACATATGAAGGCGTGCGGTTAGTTGCAGTTGTTCGTAGCAAAGCTCCAGATAAAAGGAATGGAATGGAGCTCACTCAATAGCCCAACACCAGCCATCGTTGCGTACGCCTCATTTCTTAACAACTTTTTTTTATTCACTGTCGGAAATTTATTTACAAAATACGTTGGGACAGCCTAGTGCCACAAAGGACTGCTTCACGCTCGTGAATGAAATGGGAGCTCATCCTGAGACGCGACAAAGAGGATAGGGCCCTTCGAGCCACATAGCTTCCGGCACTTTGGGAAGTGCTTTGGGGAGTACCGCCGCTTTGAGAAATGAACGTGTGCAAGGCATTGCGAAGCGCCTGTTTCTAGGAGGTTTACGCGCGGGTGATCATGAAGAAATGGCTGGCCACGCGAAAAAAAGTAAGGATGCTGCACCGGCCTCAGAACAACAGTGACTTTCGTCACTTAGGCCGACCATACTGCCGCGTCGCGCACCTTTCTATGCATGGGGGCATGGAGAAGAACCCTTCGCCGCCCTTTTTTGTCGCCGACCTGCGATGCTTTGCTTGCCTCCGTAGAAAAAAGTCTTCATTTCCGCCCCGGAAACACGTCAGCCGATATACAAAACAAAAGAGTGCCATGAGATGTTGGTGTCATGCACATCATTGCGATAAAAGCGATACATCATAAAGGTATTCCACTAGTCACATACAAATGTATTTTGCAAATTTACCTAGATACAGAAGTACGGATGTTCATAAATATTTAAGAGAAACATCGCCATAGTCTTGTATCGCGATACTGCCGAGCCCTGCTATTAAGAAGTGCTGCTGCTGGATATTTTTAAGGAAGTAAATGTAACGGCATTTACAGTTACAGTTACTGTGTAAAAAGTAACAGTGTTATAGTTACAAGTTCCTCTAAATTAAAAGCAACTAGTTACAGTTACAAGTTACTGAAAAAGGTAACTAGTTACCGGTAACGCGTTACTAGTAACTAGTTACTTCCCAAGACTGGTTTTTTTGACATAAAACAACACTTCCCAGGTTTGTGATATACTTGTTTAATTGCCCCGCCACGGTGGTCTAGTGGCTCTGGGACTCGGCCGCTGATCCGAAGGTCGCGGAATCGAATCCCGACCGCGGTGGCTGCATTTAGATGGAGGCGAAATGTTGAGGCCTGTGTACTGTGCGATGTCAGTGCTCGTTAAAGAACCCCTAGTGGTCGAAATTTCCGGAACCCCCAATACAGCGTCTTCCATAATCATATCGTGGTTTTGTGACGTAAAACCCCAGGAATTATATTGTAGTTTAAATAGGGAAAGACAGGGAAATTAAGCAGAAGGAAAACTTGCGTAACCCTACTCGTGGACACTTTACGAAAGGGTCGAAAGATAAGACAGTAGAGGAAGATAGAAACAGGGGTCACAGATCCGGGTTCACAGTTCAGCAATACATCGGGCAGACTAGCACTGCAATTGATAGCTTGCATTGCGAGAAAATGCCGATTCGGGCTGTAGGCACCTATACACGTCGGCTGTCATTAAAAACCGCCTAGGAATTTTACACTCTGTGTCAGACCCGCGCAGAATAAGGACGCAGGCTTTTAGTTTCGCACATGCAACCAAATAATGCGGTTGAACGTACGCGTTGAGGCCCTTCTCTTGCTAAGAACAAATTGATGTTCAGCGATGTTGAACGCCAGCCTAAAAGTCAACTTCGCTCTCGTAGGCGGCGGAACCAAGGTACTTTTATGGAAAAAGGAGCAGTTCAGGTAAGAAAACACAAATCTTTCGTGTTAGTGACTGAGTCTCCTTTTTAAGTCTGCTGTGTTTGCCATACTGTGGCTCACGATACTATTCAATCAGCTTCTACTATATATATATATATATATATATATATATATATATATATATATATATATATATATATATATATATATATATATATATATATACATATATATACTGTATTCTTTTTTCTAACAAACGTGCAAGACTCGAAGTATCCTTCATTTTCTATGTGCTCACAGGTGATGAATCTTGAGAGCTGACTGAGTTGGTAAGGGTTCATTGTGTAAAGAAAAGGCGTGCAAAAGGCGTGAAAAGGCGGACACAAGAGAGGAGTCCTTGTTGTCTGCTTTTGAATCTACGTTCATGAGTCAGTGTTCATGAATCTACGAGGCGCTCGCTGCGCCACTGTTTACCTTTCGATATTGGTCACAATCTCCGATAGCGAGGAATGCACCGACACGGGCACCGTCGCAACGGCACATCGTGACCACGCAAGCCATTAGCACGTTCATTGCGAAAAGGTCCCATTTCTCTTTTTTTTCTTTCTTTTTTTTTCTTAGTGGAAGGTTGCTGAACATGCAGTGGGCCGGAAAATCAGGCGGACTGTCGCGTCTACTTCCTGCGCTGTCACCATATCCGACGCCTGCCATCTCAGCCGACACCGATGAGCTTATGTGGAGGCGTTGTGCCACTGACATCGATTCGTAAGCGCTCAGGTTGCTCTATAACGAGTTCGGATGTGCAACATCGCTCGACATGTGGAAGGCTGAGAGGCGGACAGTGCGTCAGATATTTTTTCGGATGTACCATAATGCAACAAAACGCTGTAGTGTCACAGCGTCGGAATGACATCACAAACGCAGTTTCAGATTCATGGCCGACCTGATTCGTATGTGTTAAGCAACGAGGTGCATTGCACGCACTTACGTGGCGTAAAACGTTTTGACATGACCACGTTTTGTTTACACTTGGATAACGATCCGTCTCCATAAAAACGCACTAATACCGAAAACAAAATGCGTTTTTCTATTGCGAGAGTATAGTTAAAGAGGCACAAAGAGCATCGTGGTTTTGGGACGTAAAACCACAGAAATCAACCAATTCTTGTACTGTGCGATATCAGAGCACGTTAAAGAACCCCTGGTGGTCGAAATTTCCCGAGCCCTCCACTACGGCGTCACTCATAATCATATCGTGCTTTTGGAACCCTAATGCTCCAGAAATTATTACCCGTTCTGCAACAGGACCCAAGCAATCACGCCACTGTTATTCTTGTTTTGTCTTCTTAACCGAGGGAATTGAAACTGAAGCACTCGACGCTATGCAAGTCAGTGTTAGAGTGAGAACTTGTTGATGACAGAGCTAGAACGCTCGCATATTCGGCGCAGATGAATGGTCGTCCCTGGTCCCTGGAATATTCTCTTCGCCGTTCGTGATGGCTTAATATAAATTCTCGGTACTGCCGTGAAACTCCGCCAAATGAAAGGAATGAGGTTGTGTGGGAAGTTCCACATTTGTTACTTCTCAGTATCTGGTCCCGTTGTAATTAGCATTGAATCCTTATGAACAATTGTTCGCTAATAATATTCCGTATGTTTTAGGCCAACCCATGCCACTCATAATATTCCCAATCAAAGTACACTCTCCTTTATAACCTTGTAGGTTCTTACAGTAACACAGTGCACGCCCCTTGTGAAATGAATCATTAAAATCATTTCTGACGATTCTTCTGAAGAAATAAGCACGTCCCGGCGACTACTGACCTGGTTCGTATACTAACGGTGTTCTCAGTCGTCGTACGCAATATGCGCATTGACGTCCCGTCAATTAACCGTTCACAGCCGCACTTACCGCGTATTGTCACCATTCACTTCTCTAGCTTTAATCCCATTCACATGGCTCAGACGTTGTTGCGGCCTTCAAAAGCGTCTCTTGTACGCAGAGTTTATTGCCGAGCGAAATTTTTTTACAAACAGTAAAATACTTTTGAAATATAGTATTTGTTGAATGTGTGCTTCTAAAGACACAATAGTGGTTTCAGATGCGCTTGTTTCGACAGGTTGTAGCAGTTTAGCAAATAAAGAATGGTCAGCTTTGAGAACAAGCGTATAGCCGCATATTAGATTGCAGGAGCACTATAGTTTGATTACGCTGTGCACTTTTTAACTCAAACTATTCCACACTTTACGCGTACTCTTGGGCGTTCATTTCGCTTAGTGCGGAATTCGTTGTGTACATGAAATACTACATTTCGCGAACTGTCGTTGATTTCACTTTTTTTTTCTTTTGTACACCGAAAAACATGCAGTTCTTGAACTATGCGGGAGATCTTAGACATACATTTAGAAAGACGGCGTACATTAGGTCCGTGTGACGCGTTCTAAGAAATTTAGAGTTTGTATGCATTTTCTTTCGTGCCTCTTCTTTTTCACAAAAAGTGGTCGGAAAAGATATCTCGATGCAATTACAGATCATATTTACCTGTCTTCCTTGCGGCGGTAAACTTTCTGTTTGCGAAAGCTACGGTATCATGTTGTCTATACGCTGAAGGGAAGAGAAAATGATTGATCTACAAACAGCCGTTGGTAAACAAAGCTGACCTTGCTATATCTCTTACCCGTCAGCTCAATGCAGCAGCTAGCAAAATCTCTACCGACCTTTTGACCCAAACGCAGGGAAGAACTAAAGTACGCACACAGACAACGCACATTGTTTACCTCTGAAGAGTTCGCTATGTCACAACATGTCAGTATGAGAGGTGGTGAGGAAAAAAAAAAAAAACTCACGCGCTATCGTAAAAGCTCTATATTGACAATGAGGAGACGGCAGAAAGAAAGGAATAGGAGGTGAGCGTTAAGGAGACTGGCAGCTTTCCTCTGCTTCATGTCGACAGTGCCACCAAGTAGACTACGTGACAGGACCGCCACGTCTAAGAGCACGCAATCATTCAGGTGAATCGCACGGATATATCTTGCACGTTCACAGCAATCCTCTTACGAAGATCCGCGTTCCGAGAGCATTCTTTATGTCGATTTAAACTTCGAACATCCCAGCACTAAGTCGCTGTGCCCTGCGTGTATACGTGCGCGCGTGCGTAGCACCCAAAAGGAAGAATGGCCGCGAGAGAATCGTTGCATCCTTTCCTCCACCGTTAAAAAACTTGCAAAGCTTGCCCGTTGCTTTTCCTTGCGCTGGGCTGCTCTTCGATCGAAAGTTTTGGAAAGCGCGACGCTCGCGACGTTGTTTTCTTATTCATAAACCGAGCCGCTGCTTCGACCGTGAAACTCATTTTCTCAGGCACACGGCTGGCAAAAGGAGCAGTACTGCCGTCGACGCAGAGTGTGTCTCGCTAAGTTTCAAGGTTTGCCCACACCATAAAGGAGGCGTGCTGGAGCCCGACGTTCGTTCTGTCGCCGAGACGCATCTTTCCCCATGGGGGCCTACTCCGCATACACTCGAGGGTTACGGCATATGGAAGGTATATACATTTGGCGGGATGCTCGCTTCAAGGGGCTGGAGCTCCGCCATATCACAAACATGGCAGTTGGAAACCATGATATTTGAGACATGCAGGGACGTATTGAAGCGCCTTGTTTCGGGAATTAGAAATAAGAAGGCTATACAGGGCACCCACATTATGCAGCTCACAGAAAATTCATTTGACTGTGTACACTGCGCCGAAAATTAATTGAAATCTCATTTGGCAGTATGTGTTATCTTAATGAGCGGCTAACTGAATGGCTGTTGTTGTCAGTGCAAGCGTCTTTGAACGATCATCAGAGTTATGCCCCCACGTAGGTGAAGCTCGTGTTACGGGGCACGATTACCTATACACGAATATCGCAGCGTGGCACGCGACCCTTCCACAAAACATGGTACAAAAGCGGCAAATGCGGCGTTTCCTGGGGCGAATCAGTTCTTCGCTCTGAGTGGGACAGTTGCGCAGTAAACAAACGCGTTTGGTACTCTCGTTCTTTGCAGCTATCATATAGAGTATGTATGTCACGAGGAGCCAAGAAGCCACGGCTAGTACAGGTGAGTACGGGGGTGGCGGAATTTCACCGTCTGCGGGAGGATTAACGGTAATAAGGCTCAAACGACGAACTCAAAGATGGATCCAACACCAGCACGACAACCCGCAAACAGCCGCAATACCATTTACTTGGTGGGACTGAAAACATAACTAATTGACCGCTATATGGTTACGCGGCTAGCCGTTGAGGCGCACTTGAATAATCATTGACCACCTACAGGGTTCCTGTACATAAACGTTTTTCCGTACTGCCTCAATCAGAATTCGACTCTCGCGGCGGGTATGCAATCCACTTATCTCGTACTCAGAAACGCATTGCTACAGCCGTTGAGATACCGCAACAGGTAATTTTTTTCGTTCATTTTTTGGGCTGATAAGCAATATACTTAAAAATCTAATGAGCTAAGGCAATGTCACAGCGTCTTTTCGCAGTTTAGTTTGAAGATTCCCGGAGCAAAAATTACCCAAATATGTCTCCTTTTTCCTTAAGCATCTGTTGTTCTCTCTTTTTTGACGCATCCTAGTCCTAAAGTCATCGATTTTGTCACTCAGACCTCGTGAGCAGGGAAATTTGGCTCTGCGAAGTTTGCTCGAGTGCATAATTTTCAAATGCGAAGCATTTCTAGGTGAACTTGAGAAACCTTCACCGTATCTATCTATCTATCTATCTATCTATCTATCTATCTATCTATCTATCTATCTATCTATCTATCTATCTATCTATCTATCTATCTATCTATCTATCTATCTATCTATCTATCTATCTATCCGCCTAAGTCTCGGTGCTCTCCTGGCTGTCTCGTTCACTTGGTCGACACCGAAATTGGCAAGGTAGGGTACCAATGTATGACGAACGTGTAATTCATCTAAACACTACTGGTATTATATAGTTGTTCTGCACTTCACGATTAACGATAACACGATCGTGTGTGGCCCATACCCGTAATGCCGGGCCCGGAGTAGGCCGGTATGCTCCACAGGTGATTGAATATCAACATATCTGCTGATGTTGATCCATTGCTAATGTTGAACCAAACAATATACACATTGAAAGTTCTACCAGAACACGGTTCGCCACAAGGGAAACACACACCGTTTATTGCAGCTAGCGATAACATGACAGGAGACAGAGTGCTATAACAAGCCAAGGCAACCTACCACGCTTTTAAAGGGTAGGAATCGAAAAGGGGGTCCCCATAGTGACAGGCAAGCGTACTACCACTTGTCCACAGTAGCCCCTTCCACGAGGCACATATCACAAGCAGAACCATCGGCCATTGCAGCGGCGGCGTTTTTCTAACGTCAGTTGCGGTCCTTGTGCGTTAACGGCTCTTATAGTAATGACATCATCATCATCATCAGCCCATCTTATGTCCATTTCAGGACGAAGGCCTCTCCCAATGCTCTCCGTCTTTCCCTGTCCTGTGCGAGTCGATTCCATTTGATCCCTGCGAATTTTTTCGTTTCGTCACTCCCTCTTACTCTCTGTCGTCCACGGCTGCGCTTACCCCCTCGTAGTATGCATTCCGCCGTTCTAACTGTATAGACTTATTCCATGTTGGTAAACAGTGGTAGGCACCGGCGATATAACCAGGGCTTGTGTCGACGTCGCGGCGCGGAAGCCCCGCCCACCACTTGCCGCGGCCCTGCACGGTCGCGCCACCGCCGCCGGCGAAGCGTGTGCGAAAGCTGCCTCCGAGCACGGGGCGTCGGAGCGCCGACGGCGTGATTACAACAGTTCGCGAGGGGCAGCCGCATGAGATGAAGTTGCGTTAGCTCTGTAGGAAGCATTCAATGAATGCAGAAAAGAGTGTCCCGACGCCCAGCTATGACAAGATGTCAGAAACTGACTGAAAGAATAAGCACCTTGTCACATGATGCGAATGATCGCGAGCTATCATGTCGGCATCGCTTCATGCGTATGCTTTTATTCGGTAACTAGCGCAAGGATGAACCACTTGCAACAGCGAGACTTGTTTAAATGCGACTTGAAGATGCCTCTAATACCTACAGGAAATCCTTGCGCAAAAACAAATGTAACGGAATAGGTACTCAAGCATATGCGATATTGGTGACGCTATAACCTATGTAAATACGGCTGTGATAACGCGTACACACACAAAAAAAAACAATAGCGTGCCAAGGACAAGGCTCTCAACCGCCAGCAAGGCGCATAATCGCGGCTTGCGGCTCTGCCTATGCGCTCAGTTCCGATCATGAAGGCGTGAAGTCCTGTAACGATCGACGCGGCAAACTTCAAGCGTGTAGTTCATTCGAGCAACCTGATAATGGAAAAAAAATTTTAAGCGCATCATAACCACTACAGCATTGCCAAAGACACTTCTCGTGTGTATGCCATCGCAGCCGCAAGCAATTTGCAAAAGCGTCGCTGTAATCAGCCTTTCGCTCACGGCTACGTGAATTACGCTCTTATATATTTGTTTCATTTGAGTGAATGAAATTCGTATGACGTATGTATAGCTTCCCCACTTCAATAATACACGGCGACCGCGATTACTTCTACACATCGAGCTAAGCTAACGTCATGCGCGCTTTGCGGTAAGCGTCAGCGCTCTGTGTCCGCACTTTGTTTATGCCAAGAAATTTGGTGTCGAGCATTACACTTGACAAACTTGTGAGAATGCTATTTCTCTCAAATGAAACAAGCCGCACTAACGCTAAATAATGACACATATGCTTAGTCGTGACGAAAATGTTTGGCGCATAACCGATGCGCCAAACAGCCGGCATTACAGGTTCGTCCCTTTCCTTAAGACAGACATAAGCAGGAAAACGACAAAAACCTATCGCACGTGTCTTGTGCGTTTCTGAGCAACCAACCGACGGCGCAGGTCATCGATGAACACTTTTTTCTTCATTTCACGGCGGTGAGAAGCGGCCGCACCAGCGAAAACGCAGCGGCTGCTACGGTAGGCGCGCCGGCGGATGCCTACCATGCGAAACCAAAACTCCCGACGACAGCGCCACCGCATCTTCGTGACGTAGGCCTGGTGGAATAGGTCTATACATCGGTTGTATAGCCTTCTCATCGCGCGGGCTGCTCATGTCCACTTCGTCTTCTTCACGTGGATTATTATATCGGCTATACCCAAGTCTGTTCTCTGACCCACTTGGCTGTCTTCCTATCTCTTGATGTAACGCCCATCATTTTTCGTCCGATCACCCGCTGTGTGGTTCTTAACTTCCTCCATAGCTTGTTTGTAATTCTCCCAACCTTCTGTCCCGTATGTGAGTACTGGCACAATGCAGTAGTTATATAATTTCCGCTTGAGTGATAATGGTGAGTTTCCGTGCACGAGTTGGGAATTTCTCCCGTATGCGTGTCGCCCCATGCATTTTCTACGGTGGATTTCTTTTACATGAGTGGGTTCTGCTGTCAGTAGCTGTGCTAGATATTAATGTAAGGAACAGCATACATGTACTGCTCAACACGCCTTTGTAGGGCTTTGTAGGGCATAAGCACACTTTAGCGTGCATTTCTCTTCTACTATACAGACGCCTGTGTACTAACGCGAGTGTCGTCGATACGTCGTACCATAAGCTGTCCTCTTGTCGCCGCAGCGCTGCTGATGAGCCTTGTCAACCTGCGTTGCTTACAAACCCACGTTGCTTACACTACACTCAATTTGCGCAAACACGTTGATGCTATAGTTGTGAGACATGGCTGAATGCGAAACAATTCAGCAAAGGCAATTTTCTTGCTGACTGCTTCGCATGACGTGGATTGACACAATGCATGGGATCTGCCGGATTTCTTTTTTTTTTACATACTGTTGCGACTGTCTTGCCCCAGAAGTTCTCGTTGCTATAGTATTTCCAAAAACTATGATATCCACTGCAGGCCCAAAGCTTCTTCCAAATATATGCGTTTAAATTATCCTTATTTCTCAAGAGTTTATTCAGACTTAAAGCTCTGTATGATTCTAAATTATGAACTCAGATTGCTCATGATGATTACTCAGAAGCTGGCTTTATGGTTTATTTCTTTATTCATGCCTATACACACAATGTCCACGCACGCGCGGGTATTGGAAGACCGACCGCGCGCGCGCGCGTGTGTGTGTGTGTGTGTGTGTGTGTGTGTGTGTGTGTGTGTGTGTGTGTGTGTGTGTGTGTGTGTGTGTGTGTGTGTGTGTGTGTGTGTGTGTGTGTGTGTGGTTGTGTGTGAATGGTTGTCTGCCTACGCTTTTCAAACTACTGCATACTTGACTGCCACAAAGACAAACGTATCGATTAACTTATAGAAGCTAAAGGCATAGTAACGAAGCTGGTATATGCCCGTGAGCAGACCACCCGTTTTATTTTCGAAAAAAAAGAAAAAAAAAAAGACCTGGAGATCCCCCGCAATCTGGGGAACAGCGTCATGGGAAGCAATTAGCAAGGATATTACCTATGACGAATTGTTTGGCATTCAGCCAAGTGTTACGAGTACGATCAAGACCTCTGTGCAGAGCGCGTGAGTACCCACTAATGAGCATGCTTTTAACGTGCGCTAACCAGGAGCGTCGAAAGCACCGTGGCGACTGAATCCATAGCGTTACGACGTAACGTTGGCGACGTCTGTATTGTCGAAGAAAAATGCAATATAGGGCGCGTTCATGTGCTGTCATGAGTAAAGCCCCTGAAAAAAGCTAAAGTAGCGCCAAGTGCGCCCCTTCGCCTCTGCCTCCTCTCCTAGCCACAGCAGCAGCGCCTCTAGAGTGTCCACCGAGAAACTGCCTACGCGAAACTAAAAGGCCTTGCGAAAACACGCGGCCGCACCGTTGCACGGGGCACACTGACACCACTGCGTAAGCTGCGTGTTTGGCGGCTAGTAAGGGGAGGGCTATTAGGGCGGAGCTTCGCCCGCAGAGCACGTGCTCGATGCCGCGGGAACGGTCTTCGGCGACCATCGTCCCCGCATATGGTCTCCGGCTTCTCCGCTGTTGCCTCGGCGTGTGTGCGAATAGCCGTCCGATACGCTGGGGCGACACATCTAGACGTTTGGCATTTAGCTGTACCCGCGGAAGCGAAAACTACTTGTTTCCACTGTTGTACGTGCTTTTACGGCATCCCAAAACATGCAGAGCTGTCGCGCACATTCAAGCGTGATCGCGCAAGGTCGAGCAGACGCCGCACGTGGACAACCAAGATGGCGTTCGTCAAAAAGCTAGTGGTGCGTCGTGCTTTGCGATCTCTTAGCACGGCCGAAGCCGAATTTGCATGGCGCGTGGCGGCGCTGCCATCGACAGCGTCAACCCCAAGCACATCGGCAAGTGAACGCTGGGCTCTCGCGTCGTGGGCTACCCGCTTGCGGGGATGGGTTTTGCCGCTACAAGCGCTTGGCTTACTTCAGTCTTCTACAGACCACTTTTATGACGCGGTATATTGAACATATTGCACAAAAACTCATAACTATGCCGTAACCGTGAACCTGTCCCATGCCATGTTGCCGAAACCACGCACATAAACACACGTCGAGCACATGCACGTACTCACTGATGATGTACTGCTTATTTCAACACTAAAAAAACACGCCACTTGCTCCTAATTACATTCTATTGTCGTATTTACCGGCACTTTCCTTATTATTTCTCTCAAACTTCCCCAAAAGGGTCGCTTACAACCGCAGCGCCCTCTTACATTTAGCTGAACGTACGACGGCGGCCAAGTGCCTTCTCAACTAGCATCATCTACACATCTACGAAGCAAAGGAGAGAGGAGGTGTCTCCACGCTGACACGAATGGCGCTACTTTAGTTATTTTTCAGGGACTTTAGTCATGAGCTTCGTTCGTTGAAGTATTCCTACGGGACTGAGCGGAGTTGCACAAAAGTATGCCGAATGGTAGCGTTTTCGATACCGCCTCACCGCTTGGTAAGTTGCGTGTGTGTCTGTGTGCTTGTTATATCTACATTTCAATCCAAGCGAAGGGAAACGGTGTTCCTTCCTTGTCTTAATAGCGGAGCTATTCAAGGCGACCATGCGGTTTCAACCGCGATCAGAGAAGTTTGGGCCGATCCTGGAGGCAGTGCATCGTGTGAGATGCAGAAATTTATTACAGACGCTGCTCGAAGTTGAGGGTTCGATCTCTGCAGCCACAGAGTTTCATATGTCAATTTATGTGGTCTTTATTGACATCGGCGCTACAAATTCAAACACCTGTGGCGCATACCCGCACACAGTGAGCAGAGCACTAAGGGTATGAACGCTATTGCATATCGTTAATCTTGACGTACCTGACCAGCATATCATGTTAGTGATGTAAGATCAGTCATTCATGTTCGTCATACATTGATACCCTTCCTCCCAAATATTGGGGTACACCAGGTGATTGAGACGACGAGGAGAGCACCGAGACATAGATAGATAGATAGATAGATAGATAGATAGATAGATAGATAGATAGATAGATAGATAGATAGATAGATAGATAGATAGATAGATAGATAGATCATAAAAAATGCTTCACATTGAGAAAAAATCGCTTCTTAAGTCGTCAGTAAGATGGATAGGACTCACTTCACTTAGCTGCATGATGATACGTATTAGTGGGGAGAGTTTCTATAAACGTGGGTTCTGAGAAGCGCTCTTGTTTGTGCATATGTGTGCCTTACTCTGTCTGTTCGTGTCTTGAGAGCGGCACCCGCCGGAGTGTTATAGAAAACCTTTCGCATCACGTAATACATCTTACATACCAATACCAAATCCACTTTTCCTTTATAGCGCAGTTGATGGAAGCAAATTGTTTGTACATTTTCCATTTGTACTCCCTATACTAACGGCACACACGTCACGAATGATCACTTGTATGCAACATTCTTCGACTTCAATACTATGAAAAATATCCCTTACTATTTCATTACATATGCTGTCCATTTCCGGCGTGAAAATGTAGTTTACACTATGTTTAGAGAATGTTGGCATCTGTCAACTTTGTTGTCATGTGTCAACAATTACAACTATGAAGTCGTGCGAAAAAAAAAAAGAAAAAGAAAGAAGGGATGAGGAGGGGTGGAGGGGAAGGTGGTGCAGCGCTAAGGGTGACACTTAGACTTAGCACTCTCTGACATTCAAAAGCCTGTCACTGACATACAAGCTTCACTAAGCTTTGATTTTTCTTGTTTTTCGAGGGCATGAAGAACATTTCTAATTGCGCACTTTCACACGATCTTCATTATAGTTACGAGTGCTCTCTTGTCTTCCGCAAGTATACTATGAGAAGAAAAGACCCGGCAAGAAGTCATTGCATGTGAAGAACGTGTGGGGCAGCCACAGATCACCAGTCCCGGCTCCAATAACGCAGCCAGGAAGCGGATGGAGCGCCGAGCTCGAGGGGGACACGCGCTGTGTGGCGCCGCGTGGCGGTTTTATGGCCACATATATTTTGGTGCAAGGCGAGCGCGAAGCCCTTCATTTCCATCCGCCACGCGTGCCAGCGCTTCCCACAACCAGAGTCGGTTCTTGCCTCCCGAAGAGGTGCCTTCGTTGTCACGAGCAATTCTCGCGGAGGGCCCGTTTTAATCGAGAATAATGGGAGGCGAAGTCGGAAAGGCAGCGGCGTCTTTCCATTCGCTTCACGCGCATGCCATGGCGCTCTTCCCCTGTCAACTGCTGTTCCCCAGATGTCCCTCGAATCGCTCCCTCCAAAGGCGGTTGTCGCTCGAATTTCCCGAAGCGCTGTTATTCCGCGAACCCCACCAGCGAGCCTCGTTGTCAACTCACCACGTGGGCGCCGCTGTCGACTCGAATAAAATGCGCGCGCCGCCGACGTGACAGAACCGCCACTGCGAGCGTGGCGGCCGCCGCCTTTTTTTACTGTCCCGTCCCAAGGTTAGCCGATCCGCAAGAAATATTTATTGCCCCGGAAGACGGATATGTTGGCGCGCTGACGATGGAGGCGCTGCTCCTGCGTTATTTTCTAGCCGTACGTTGGTCTCGTAGATCCACATATCGGCAAAGATGCTGCCACTCCATCATTCATAATGGCGAGAACTCCGAGCCTTTATACGTAGGCTTTCGTAAACAGTAGGGAAGTTTTTTTTTATTATTATTGAAGGTTTGCAACCCGTGGTTATACGCTGAGGCCAAATGGGAATTTTCTTGCCACAACACACACACACACACCAAAGGCTATGCGAATGCACAAAGAAAGCAACCAGAAGTATTAACGAGAACAAAGTAGATTAACAGAATGATCATTAAAGATAATACGCGCGCAGCACAGTAGGCTCCCAGCTCTGTTTGCCCGAGATTCATGGTCGCGCTTTCGTGGTCGGTGATTATGTTTCCATGCCACTACAGCAGTCGCTATCACTTCGAAGATAAACTGGGGAAACTCATTTTTGTTAACCTTATTTCAGGCATCCAGAGCTTAATGGTGATGATTAGTCTGCGCCAAAGCTACGCAGTTCTAACTCTCTGTTGTCTTCGTTGTAGACCGGCTACCTTATACTGCCTCTTGTTTTCCTAATGTTAGGTGCACATGTTTCCTTTGGAGGCTTATCCCGCGAATGATAATGACAAATCTAACTGTTCTGTACAGCCTTCAGCACGCTTAACACGAACGCTCTGATGCGTGACCTGGGCCACTTGGTCTGAGGCCAGTGCCGCGAAGTGGTGGGCACTGTTGGCGCCATAATAATGGTTTAAATATTCATTTATTGAATGAATAAATAAACAATATTTCGACAACAGTGCCAACCATTTCGCGGCACTGGCGCCAGTCGAAGTGGTACAGGCCACGCATCAGAGCGTTCGTGTTAAGCGTGCTGAAGGCTGTACTTAAGTCAGCCAATGTTCCCTAGTTTCAGGGAAAGACACTGCCTTGTATATGTGTGCATATGCGCGCGCCAATGTAACAGAATAGCTTGTATTCACACAATAACTAAAACCCGCGATAAAAGGTGTGCGTGCTTATGCTTCGAACATCCGCATTTAAGAAGGAAAGAATGAAATTTAGGACTATTTGATATTTAAGCCAGAGTAGAAGGAAGATGGATCTGAACAGGAAGGAAAGGGGAGATGCGAGGGGAAATGTGTCGATCAGATGTGCATCTAGTTTGCTACCCTACAGTGGGGGAAATAAATTAAAGGGATTGTACGGTGAAATTGTACACACTACGAACTGTCAGGCGTATCATGTACTTGTGTGTGTGGGGAACACAAGGGTGATTTTTCTGAGCGAACTGGAGCTTTCGATAGTTTTATTCAGCTTTTTATTTGCATGCGTACGGAACTCCAACAGAGCGCCCGATGAGCGACGGCCTTTGCAGCATGACGTCACACGGAACCGTGCAGGGGACTCGCGAAGCTGTCTGCCCTGCACTTGGTTGCACAGTTCGCTGGGCGCTGCTGATTGCTGGCGCCTATGCCTCGTTGATTAAACAAATGTGAATAAAAATACGTCTATTACCATTATTATTTCAACAGCTGAGAATTACGCGTGCGGTTATTGCGCTTCGATATCGATGCGTTTTGCCTCCGTTGCGCTGTTCTGACAGCGCTTTGCTATTGGCGTTTCATGATTTTTTTCCTTACTGCACGTTTTTATTGTAGTTTGGGGCCGTATGTATTAACGAAACAGAGCTGTGATAGTTATCTGGCGCCGTCAAGTAGAGACAGCACTAGTTCCGACGATGAAGAGTATGAATCTCCGCTTGCGTTAAACCCGCAAGCAAGCCTGCCAGTCAAACGAAGTGACGAGGACGGGGGAGCGTAAGCGTTTCAACAAGCAAACGTGTACAAATGACACCGACACGGTCGTTTCAGATGAGCATGTTCTAGAAATCCGGGCTACGCGCATGGAAACGAGCCCGCCACTACCGCGGAATCTTTTCCATGCGCTATCATTTTCACATTTCACAGTGAGATGCATTTGTCGGCGTCGGCGTTTACATTTGTTTTGCCTGGATGGTAACTTACCTGAGGTCGCAATCACCACTTGACCTAAACAACGCGCCTTTGAAGACGTCTACCCAGAGAAATCTCCGCACCTGTGCTAACCTTCAGATCAGGCCCGTAGCTGGCGGGGGGGGGGGGGGGGGGGGAGGGGGTGCCGCCCCAGGGGTCCCCCTCCCGAAATTTTGGTTGGGGGATAGTGTCAAAAAAGTAGTGTAGTCCTAACAACATAACATTTACGCCTATTAATAACGTTGCATTGAAAAAGTCGCTTAGTGCACATAGTGAGATTTTTAGGGGCGAAGCTCCTCTTAGTCTAGCCTTGTCACGCGTCAGGCGTCAGTCGTCAGGCGTCGGTCGTCAGGCGTAACCTGCGTGCCGGGAGGCACGCGCTCGCCCTCGGCGCGTGCTTCCCGGCGCGTGCCTCTGCTGTCTTGTGAGAGAGAGAGAGAGACAGAGAGAGAGCGAAAGGCGCGCGTTGGCTATGGAAACGCTCTTAGAGGAACGCTACCAGCTCGCAAAGAAGGAGAACGCGCCCTCACCCGCGAGAGACAACGTTGGCGCATGCAGCGTCTCCTAGCGAGTTTCTTGATTGAGAAATACCGACTGCTCGCGTTGGAGAAGCGTTCACCGGCAACCCATATATATATATATATATATATATATATATATATATATATATATATATATATATATATATATATATATAGGCACTGGATCTTGACTTGCAATGAAGTGCCGGTGGGAGATTTCACTTGTGCATAGTTGAACCATGAGGATTCGTAGCGTGCGCGTTAACTAAATTAATCCGGAACTCGGCACGATCTACGATGAACCTCCCGAGCTTCGCCCACTCATCATCATTCACTCCGTGGATATGCTGTAATTTTTTTAACAGACGTTTTTTCTTCTCAATAGTCAAGGCCTTTAGCAAGTGGGCCCTACCCGAAAAAAAAAATCACAGCATATTCACGGGGTGAATGATGATGAGTGGGGCGAAGCTCCGGAAGGAATCATCGGTAAACCGTGAAACTCTTCCGTGCAATTCGCCCCACAATTAAAAGTGAAACACTTGAGTAAATGTCATCAAACTGTTATAACATCTCGCATCTTTCGTCATCAACTACAAGTAGTACCACCATATAGTTTTATAACATCTCGCGCATGCTACGAATCCTCACGGTTCAACTATGCATAATGCGCAAGTGAAATCTCCCACGCAGTATATATATATATATATATATATATATATATATATATATATATATATATATATATATATATATATATATATATATATATATATGTTGCCGGTGAACGCTTCTCCAACGCGAGCAGTCGGTATTTCTCAATCAAGAAACTCGCTAGGAGACGCTGCCTGCGCCAACGTTGTCTCTCGCCCTCGGCGCGTGCGTGCCTCCCGGCAGGCACGCGCCGGTGGCTATCTACTACTACTACTACTACATACATCGGGGACGCACGACCCACGCCTTAAGGAGCTTCGCCCCTAAAAAATCCTTGCTAAGGGCCTGCTTCAGATATATCGTCTTTCTCTTCACGACACGCTTCAGCCAGAGAAATGTTCAGAGCACAACAAAATCAAGAGACCTGACGAGCCGTCCGCTGTCATTTGCGGAACAATGACACGGCGACAGATGTCCCTCCTCCCCGTTCCGTAGAAAAAAACCAAGCCTATGCAAACATTGTAGGATGGCTGTAATTGTAGTGGTATTCAATGAACGCATTTTAAGCGTTTACACATGGTAGCGAACACACGTCGTGAAAGGATATTTGCTGCCGCCGGGGGTGCGCGGATGTGAAGACAGTAAAAAAGATTCGGCATGTGTTCCGAACTGTGACCGCGGATGGCAGCACACCTATGTGTGTAGTTCACATTATTCGTACGGCCCTTCCACGAACAGCTACGTCAAAACTTTACCAGAGAACGCGATCAGCTCCCAGCACACGCATGTAAAGTGCACCGCTCGTCGAGCGTTCGGAAACCAGTTGACGTGACGAACGGCGGCAACCCACTCGGCCTGTGGGCTCACCGTCGCACGGAAACTTCCGAAGAGTCTCCACACCTTCCATATTAACAGCGTTACGGAACAAGCCAAATTATAGAGCTAGAAAAGAAGGAAAAAAGTGGTTAGAATTGTGCGACCCTATGTACGGCCACGACCGCCCGACACGGGGAGCACGGTACCGTGTGACGTCACGCTCACTGTGGCCATCACTCTGCTTCGCTGCGCAAGATTTTCAAAAAACGCTGGATTTCATAATTATTTTCGAATTAACTACACGATTTCCTTGGTAGTGCAAGCTGGCTACAAGTAAAATAAAACACACACTTTCTTTTAAGACCACTTGGTTTGTAAAATGACCGGACAATCCCTTTAAGCAATGTGCGACAATCAGGGTAGAGCACATCTGTCTTTAGCCGGACAGCCACAGATTCCAAACAAAATAAATGATGGCTCTGCAACCTCTGCCAATCATTTGGCAGAGGTTGCTTATAGCTACTTCAAAAAAAAAAAAAGAAATGTGAGGGCGGGGTTGATTTGAATGATTGATTTGTGTGGTTTACATACCAAAACCACGATATGATTATGAGGGACGCCGTAGTGGAGTGTTCCGGAAATCTCGACCACCTGGAGTTCTTTAACGTGTAGTGACATCGCGCAATATACGGGCCTCAACGTATCGCCTCTATCGAAACTTAGCTGCCACGGCCTTCGTATCAGCAGCCGAGTGCCATAGCAACTACCACTGTGGAGGGGCGGTAGGGCGAAGTTGGGGGAAATGTTATACGTATACGTCAGAAAATCGTATCCTCTTTTCTGGTGGTATGATTTTTCTAACGCCAATGCTACAAGCTGCCGCGAAATTTACGAGCCACAGTACAATAAGCGATTCGAAGCGATCCAGTTGGAGACGCAGGCGGAACCCCCATCCCCAGCTTTAGTTCTGCGATTAGCTGAACGCTCACCACTTCTGCGTGCTTATCGTGCCATGTCAACCCGGCATACAAATAATAAACCATGTCGTAGAGGCAATGCTGTAAGTTTTCTAAGAAAAATCGATTTCCAGTAAACGGGAAATGTTTTTGATTATTTTATTGGACACTTCACCAAACGCTGTTTCTCCCCCGCCCGTGCCATGTTTGGTGGTGACACGAATTTGACGTCAGGCAAAACATGATCGTGCGACATTCCTCTCCTGTCTTCAGAATTTGTCGCTTTGAGTAAGGAAGGGAAACCAGCGCTGAATTTTAGAACACACACACAGAAGATCAGACGACGATAGGGTCTAAAATTCAGCGCTGGTTTCCCTTCCTCACAACATGAACCAGCTAGCCCTAGCGTCAGCCCTAGCACGCTTTGAGCAGCAGCGGTATCGATCACTCAGAGTGTGTTCTATAGGTCTTCCTGTGGGGCCCACTGAACAGTACATTTGTCGAATTTTATAGTCAAAGTTGTTCTGATTCACTACAGCAAGTCTGATGCAGTGAGTACGTGCTCCATTTTGTCTTTTAAAGCCTAACGTCTTATAAAATGGGCAGCAATGGTTTGTTTTGTGCAAGGGCCCGTGCTGGTTGCTTGCGTAAAACCAAATACCGCCGCAGATACCAAGCGATTCCACGCCAGAAGCCAAAGTCGCTTGATATTTTATTCAAGATTGTCGCTGTTGTGGTGTCATGGGCTGCACTGGCAGAGAGCAGGTTTCGTATTAATGTAATTGCTGTAATTAAATTGCAGTAAATATTTTACTTCTTGCTGTAATGAGTAATGTAATGAATTACTTTTGTGGGATGACAACTTAGTAATGTAATGAATCATTGCAAACGAGTAATTTCAATAAAGTTACTAATTACTTTCACAATGGCCGTTGATTGGAATCTAGCATGTCCGCTTCCCTTAAGGTATAAGAAATTGAGCAAAATGAAAAGAAAAAAAAATAAGGGCAACGTGATCTGAGTAGCAGGCCCACAGAAATTCAGAAAAGCCGCTTAGCATCCGAAGTGAAAGCCTTGAATAACATTTTCGGAAGGCCACGACACTCGAAACTTCAGACAAGTGGGATTGACGATGGCTCCGCGTCGTTCACTGCCGGAAAGCTTGGAAAACAGAATGCAAAGGTTGCAAAAGCATAACCGTGTTCGACAAGGAGAGAGCTCTTTCCCATAGACACAACTACAATACCTTCCGTGGTCCCAGGTTCCCCCCCCCCATTGAACTATCCTTTAGTCGAGCAAAGTCGGAGCAAGCTTCCAGGTACCAAAACAGTGACAAGTCATCGCCGCAACGATTTAGCAGCTAATTTCAAGGTAAGTGCGCTCCAAATGAAATGTGCACGAGTTATTGCTAGAATTATGAACTTATTTAAAAGTAACTTTAAAGCAATCTTATTACTTTTCAAAAGTAATAGTAATGTAATGTCACTAGACTCACTTTCGACCAGGTGCAATTTGTAGCGTAATTAAGTTATAATTCAGAAATTCTAAAAAGTAATGAATGACGTGATCCAATTGCATGTTAGAAGTAATTCTGCAATCTCTGCAGCAGTGTCAGCACAAAAATTTCTTACTATACCGCATTGGGCTGGTGACTACTGCAGTTCACTCTGGTTAATCCTGCATGAAGCAATGTCAACGCGGGAGAATACAAGGCACGTTTCGTCTGCGGTGATGTGGCGCATGAGAGGCTCATTTCTTACAAAATGACCCACCACGGTGGTCTAGTGGTTATGGCACTCGGCTGCAGATCCGAAGGTCGCAGGATCGAATCCCGGCCGCGGCGGCTGCATTTCGACGGAGGCGAAATGGAGGCGAGATGTCGGTGCACGTTAAAGAACCCCAGGTGGTCAAAATTTCCGGAGACCTCCACTACGGCGTCTCTCAGAGCTGGTTTTGGGACGTTAAACCCCACAAATCAATAAAGTCATCCATTTCTTACAACCTCACGATGGCGCCCTGTGTCATCACGCCGCGTTTGTCGTCTCTTGCCGCAACGGCGACGGATGGCGACGCCAGTTAATTGCGACAGGTTAGATGGTTGGAGCAAATTGAGACGGTGAATTTGACGCAATGGTTCGAAGCGAAAAAGAGAATGCGGCGTTGCAGATATGTCAAGAAGAAATCAGACACAAAGATGAACACTTTGCTATCTCGGGTGCAGCTAACCTTCCTGCCGGAGGACAAACACGTGTCGGAAGAAATACTTGCAGGATGATGAGGCCCGTGTCTGCGGCAACAAAACACCGGAAACTGCTTAGTATATTGTAATGGTATGCTAAGATATCCGCATAGCACGACCAGCGGAAGGCCGGCACGTTTTAACAGGGATTCAAAGTGAATAATATCCTTTTTTTTATGGGTGTTGTATAACACCAGCTACACCAGCTACACCAGCTACACACCACCAGCACATTGTATAACACCAGCTACTCATTCTCACAGAAAGGTCGAAATAATGAGTGAAACCACAGGTATAAGAACAAAAAATATCATAAAATCGCATTTATGGCCAGATCTTATAAGTCTTACAGCCAGGCCATTGAAAAATCACACAAGAATAAATTAAAGACAAGTAAATAAACAAGTAAACTCTAAAGTCGACACAGAGTCCTTTCACACAGACGCGGGATATGTTAACCCTTTGATGGACACTAAGATCACAAATGTTATCATGTGTGAGATATCCTATCTGCATTATTTATCAGTTAATGGTCTAAAAATTGCCAATCCGAAATCCGGGAGGTCTTTTGTTGCCAATAGAAAAGTGGGACCTATACTTCTTGCTGTAAGTAGATGCGGTTAACCTATACATCTCAAATTGCTTGAAGATAATGGCTATAGGGAAGTTTTGTTAGAGAAAAGGCTGTCAGGAGACGAGTACACTTGATTTTCATGTGTACGGTTGACGCTTATGGGGATCAGCGTCCCAATTCCATCCTGCTGTGTGTCCATGGCACCAGTTCATATTTATGTGGGAAGATATTCATAGAACCAAAGTCGTTGCAGGCATATACGACAGTACATTACGCAAAAAGAAGCATGAGTGGAGAAGAAAAAGAGCGTAACGTGCTGAGCCGATATAGCGGACTGAAAAAGACGTAGTTAAATCTGGTTAGACCGAGCAGACTACGTGACTTGTTGTCAACGCCCTAGTTTAAAAGGGGCGCATATAGAAATTCTTATTAGTGTCGTCGCCTTAATTATCATAAATAGCACCGCTAGCTGCCTGATCGTGACTATACTCCGGGACTTCACCCTTCGATACCCAAACCAATTTAAAAATCGCCGTGACAAACAACGGAACTCTGCGGCTGAGGCGAGAAAGCGTTGCGAAATATTCCAACATCATTTAGTTCTTACGACGCAGGCAAGCCGGTTAGACAGCCTGAAGCGGATATGTCTGGGCAGGTCAGGAGCCTCTATGTCAGGTAATGACGTGCAGTTATGTCACACGTTTCGTTGCACGCAGAAATGAGGGGGTTTTAAAGTTGCCACCGCAGAAACTGCAGGTATTACAGAAAAATTTGAATTTGGTAACCGCAGTTAGTCCGCCAGTCACGTAGTCACCTTTTGCTACCGCCGACAATCTTTTTACACGTGGCACTTTGTACAAACAGGGCCCACGTTGCCTATACCTGTACACTTGGGCTTCCCCATGTAATTATTATAGAACTCACATCGGCTATATATTATATTAGCACATAACTGATGGAAAAGCTCGGTAATCAACTGTAAGATGCTCCCTGTGGGCGATGTGGCACCGGTAGCATATTGCCAGTTGCAGCTGAGCGTAGACTAAAAAGTCAGATACAGCTGTTAGTTACAACCTTGGTGGCATGCCTTCGCGGTATCCCGTTGCTGTCAGTAATCTATTCCAAGGTTTATAATCTATTGCAAGGTTTATGTCTTTTAGGTAAGGTATTGGATGGATATTGGAGCGATATTAAATATTGTTACCGCGCAAGCCGAAAAACACATTCCCAAAAGAAAAAAGAAAAAAAGAAATGAAGGTAAATTTATTATTAAGTGTCGGAAATGGCGCTAGCACGTAGTGTTTTTGTGGTCTTTATGTGGAGTTTAGATTACCCTTATGCTAACTTTACAAACACAGTTCTTGAAACAAATGCTAACGCACACAACTCCAACACTTCTAAATCGGTGGACTGGCTCAGGCCCTCATACCAAATGTGGGTACAGATATGATTTCTTTCTTTTCTTTTCTTTCTTTCTTTCTTTCTTCCTTTCTTCCTTTCTTTCTTTCTTTCTTTCTTTCTTTCTTTTTTTTTCTTCCTTTATCTTTCTTTCTTTCTTTGTGTCTTGTGGCCTGTGCCTCCTTATCCCATGTGTTACGCACCTACCTCAATTTAATTATATTTGATTGATTACCGTGATAATTAAATGACTATTTCTTGTACTAAACTTAAGCTGCAATATTACACCTCCCTCACACAACTCTAATCTTGATGTCTTTTATAGGATTTCTATTTTTATTAGTCTTTCTTTGTGACAAGCCCCATCTGTAGGTGAATCGGGGGTGCCGAGCAAGAAACAAAGTCGCTAGGTTCTAGCGACCTGAAAACATGACTCTCAAAGCAAGCAGTTAGCGCGGCGTAAGAAAAGTTTAAAAAACCAAGTGTAAAAAGCGAACTACCATAGGGCAAAAAAGTACGCAGCTTCTGCTAGGTCGCGCAAAGCCAGATCACAGCGAAGATGGCCGATAGTTTACTGAAACAGGTCACTTGATATTCATGTGGTATTTCGGAGGGAACATGCCACGTGACATTACGTTAGGTAATTTTGGCAGGACTATGTCACGTGACATTTTGTTGCGTGATTTTGGCGGGAACATGTCACGTGATTACCTAAAATCACGTAACGCGATGTCATGTGGCATGCTCCCGCCAAAATCATGTAACGCAATGCCACGTTGTACTGCATAATGCCTGACAAATTATGGCTAGCATAAGCAGCTCCGCTGCTAGAAAGATTACTCAAAAGGAATAATAATAATAATAATAATAATAATAATAATAATAATAATAATAATAATAAGAAGAAGAAGAAGAAGAAGAAGAAGAAGAAGAAGAAGAATTGGGGTGCTTTACGGGGGTGCTTAGTGGTGGACCTTGCGGGAGGAAAAAAGGTAGATTATTATAAGCTATATATGTGCTGGCATAGAGCTTTCAGAATTCCATGAACTGAAGAAGAAGAAGAAGAAGAAGAAGAATTGGGGTGCTTTACGGGGGTGCTTAGTGGTGGACCTTGCGGGAGGAAGAAAGGTAGATTATTACAAGCTATATATGTGCTGGCGTAGAGCTTTCAGAATTCCATGAACTGCGCAATAAAAAATTATGTCGGCTATAAGAAAGATCGATCCGCGGAGTGTTCTTTCGAAGAAATGGCAACGAAACTAAAGCTTCTTTACTTTGGTCATGTGATGCGAGCCACTAGCCGTTCTATGCAGAGAAAATATTCGATACAATGGAACGCAAGAGAAACAGGGTATTGTGTAGATGAGCTTAACTAACTTCAATTAAGTAGGTCTCATTGACGACGATACACTCACCGCGTTACCAAGAGTCGCCAACGACTCGGCGGCAATTAATACTGACAACAACAAGGAGCCACTTCGATGTAGCAGCTGCTGCATTGGTCAAATGCTAAGGGGCTTAAGTCATAGATTAAACGAAAACCTCGGGAGTTCAAAAGCAACACGGCAGCCGAGAAATCTCCGATTGTTTTCCCAAGACGTGAGTGCAGTTTCTATTACCGACGAATGAAACCGTTACCGACGAACCATATCGAGACATTGCGAAATTCTCGGACTGTCTTGTTGTCCTTGACCCTTTTATTGTGTTTGCGTGCTCTGAGCGGAAACAATCAACAACACTCGCAAGCGATTTTTCGTAGGCTCGTAATAAGCTGAGTATTTCTTGTTGTAACGCAAAACCAAGAAAACTCGTCCGTCTCTTCTTTTCTTGCTTTTGCGCTACAACAAAAAATGTTTAGCAAACAGCAACTCGCCCAAGAAGCAGCCCTATTGAACTCGTAATAAGATTCTGAAGAAGATTCCGTTGTATGTCATTTAAAAGCAAACGGTCCCAGGGCGAGCACAAGATGGTGCCGCCATGGAGCCAGGCAAGCGGTCGATGAGTTGCGACAAAGCAGCACTGACGTCAATGGCTTGGTTCTTTCGAGCAAAGTGAAACGGAACAGGTGAAAGACGACGGATAGAATAAAGGTATTAAGACCCTAAGAGAACGACTCTATCTTACTGTTCGTTCGTTGTTTATTGCCGAGTAACGTTATCTCTGATATCATCATATACGAATTGCATTATGGCAGTGCTTATACCGTGAGTATACTTTTCTCCCCCAGCAGGTACCATATGCAGCAAAGCATTTGAACTTTGTCCAACCAGTTATTTTAGCATAATAGCGTCAAGGTGAATGCGCTGAATAAAAAGAAGTCTAGGTAAAAAAAAATGTAGGAAGATAATATACAACACGTGAAGCATCATAAGCGGCATGCAGCACATATGCCTGGCGAAAATGTAAAGCTCTCTGCAAAGGAAGAGCTACACTTTAGTGAAAAGAAAATAGATGTGATCAAATTTCCTTCCTCCCTTTGCTTTCATTGAAATGATGCCACATAAGGATTCTAATGGTTGCATTACGCATTACTTCCTGTATGTTTGCACTTAATCATGCTAATGTTGTAAGGGTGAACTACTGTTTTGCACCCGTTGTTGTATTTTTCTCGCTATTTCTTATGGCTTGAGCATTGGCACTTATGTAGCGTTTCTCTGTTGTAAGGACGGTCCCTGAATTCGAAGCAAGGGGTGCAGCCACCTCGACAAACATGTTGCCAGCTTGACAACATTCTCTGCATACATAATAAACGCTTACTAAATGGGCTCCATGATAGGAAAACGCCGACCTTGTACACAGCGTCCAGGTGCCATATTCACGAGGCTTTTCGTTCGTAAGCGTTCTTGCTATATTGGCCGGTTACCTTCACTTGTAATGTGTCCACTATCTTGACTGTCTGGACTTCTTTAGCATACCACGGTTTTGTAAATAACGGCTCTGTTGAGCTAGTGGAGTCACAATGACGAATAAACGTCGCAAATTGCGTATTTTCTCTCATCATCGCGATGTTCTGAGCTTGTTTGGAGCTCGAAAAAAAGAAAAAGAATACCCGCTTATGTGCATATACTTACCGTCGTTCAATATTGCTTAAGTCTGAAAAACACATTAACACCTTAAGAGCAACGACGACTCAAGACAATCGTACTATGAGAGAACTGACGACTTCAAGACAGAAAAAAAAAAAACGCGTTTCCCATTTATAGTAAACCAAGAAAAACTCGAATGACAAACAATATACAGCTGCAGTTGGGAGCGCAATTTTATTTCGAACTTCTCCAATGACGCAACACGGCTGAGGGACTCGACGAAGTAGCACGCAACGTACCATATTCGGACAGACTCACCCGAGAGTTGTCTGCCGCATGGCGCCAGCGAATAGGGAGTGAGTTAGGGCGTTCCCCAGTTCGGTACGCACGCGCGTACGTGCACTCGTGCGTGCGCACGTATTGGTCGCAGCTCCACGCGCGCCCTCCGTTCCACGAAACCCCTTACTTCTTGTCCCGGTGACGATGAGCGCGTTCGATAAAACGCATGTAGCCGAGGAAGAAAAGAACGAATGCCGCGGTGGCATTGCCGTACACAAACACAAGGGAACCGCATGGGCACAAACGTCTTCCGCGCTCAGGAAACGCGGTGCTGCATGAGCTGCAACATCCGGAATTCTCGACGCATCGCGGCCCGTCCATCACTCGCGGTGTTGTAGCTGAATTTACCGAGCTTGTTGCGTCAAACCGACACACCCTCCATTTCTCTTTACCTTTTTCTCGTGGGAGGCAGCAGCAGCGACGAGTCGGGGCCTTATTTGTCACCCCCCCCCCCCCCCCCTCTCGAAACTAGCGGCATTAGGCGTGTGTCGGCGAATAAAAAGACGTCTAAGTGAATCACGCTGTCTTTTCTTTTATTCGGGGTGTTGTTTAAAGCGCTGTCCTGTAAGTCTGGGTACGAGAGAAAGCGGTCGTTATAAGGCTCAGTGAAAAATTGGTAAAATTCCGTTTAAAAACACAAAATGTAACGATACGAAGGTACGATGGGCTTTTTTGTCTCCCAGTTGCTTTATTATAACGTATGAGATAAAAGCATGAGGTCGCATAGAAAGGTGCACGCATATACATCAGCCATCCTCATGATTAAAGAAAGTAAAACAACAATAAAAAGACAACAATCTCGAACCTCGACCACTCCGAGAAAGCTAACTCTTTGCGTTATATAAAGGCTAGCGTACAACGCAAAAGCCATAAATATCGTTCCCTATACAGCGAGTTCTTATTTACACAAAAGATAATTGTGAGTGTTGAGGTGTGTGCGCTCCAATTTCGAGGAAAGCCATAAAAATCTCCGTGTGGGCAGCAATTTAAATCAGAGCAACGCCTGGTGGGACGCTTGCTATAGCCACATACTCCACGAAGGCGAGATATTTTTCTTTATTTATTTTCGTTGACATTTGTTTGCTGTTTCTAGGACCTGGCCTGACGACGTGCCCTGAATGCCGTACTTCGCTTTGGAGACAGTTGGGCGACTAAATGTAAACCCACGCATGTTTGCTGCCATGGAAAAGCCAGATTGTTTAGACAGAACGAGAAACGAAGACTTACGGCTAAAAGGTAGAGTACTGACGGTTTGAGCAAATACGTGATTTTGCTGGTGGGCGCGGCGTATGCAACATTTTAACTGTTTTCTTTTGAAAAGATCAGACATTTCAGCGATCGTGTTTTTCGCATTTTCTTTCTTCGTTTCTAAGAGATGTCAGTGGCTAGCTGTGCATCGTTGATAATAGCACTATCGCTATTCAAACTGGCTGGTCCCGGTTCCTGCAGGAGCGGCACTCAACCATGCGACCCAGCTTTTCCTTCAGCTTTTTTTTTTAATTCATGCTTACATGCACTGGTTCTGGACACTAAATAAAAATAACGGTGAACCTAATCAGGCTTAAAACGCTGCATTTCATTATATCTTGTTAGTCTGCATATTTACTAAGCGTTTGCTCGCGGTTCCTATCGCTAGAAACTTTCTTGCCCTTCTTAAATGGCTCTAATGTTCAGTTGTCGATAGTTGTTCTTATCCACAACTTTGGGATAGGGAGATTAGCCGAACTTGATTGTCGTGTTTAGTAGAAAGCAGCCGAAGAACCGCACTCACGGTACATCTAAACGCGAATAAACTAAACATAAAACTATTTCTCATTTCATTCCTACTTTTCTCATAAGCAAGCGTAGAGCTGTCTGAGAAGTTCACCGCTATTACCGACATGACCGACGAGTGAGATTGCGAGTGATAAAATGCAAGCGGGATAGGAGGATTCATCATATTATCAGCCCCTTTCCGCATTTTTTCTCTGTGCCGGTATCGCCGGTACGGGCAGCGGGTCACTTCTGGCCCTCGCGTCCTCACCCGGAGTGGCGTCAATCTCGCTCGCTGGTGCTGTTTGCGCGGCGCTAGAAGCGTCTTGTTTGCAGCCCTATGCCGACGGTCGATGGGACGCGAGTGGCTTTACGGGCATCCGAGGCCACTGGGGGACGACGGAGCGGAAGCGCTGCAGACGTTTCGCAAAGTGCGCCGACGCGGGCGCAGTCGGCGGACCGACTGTGTCTCACTGCCTCGCTCACCACGTCACATGCGGCCCACTCGACCGTCAAGCGTTCCGTCGGAAATTTCGACAAGTCTCCCGATTGTGACATAACCACCCGCTCCAGACTATGCAATCTTCTCGAGCTCGCTTGTTCAAATGGCATAGTACAGCCAGCGTATGGAGTGCCCTTCCCGGCCTCCGTGCCCCGCCACGGTGGTCTAGTGGCTACGGTACTCGGCTGCTGATCCGAAGGTCGCGGGATCGAATCCCGGCCGCGGCGGCTGCATTTCGATGGTGGCGAAATGTTGAGGCCCGTGTGCTGTGCGATGTCAGTGCATGTTAAAGAACCCCAGGTGGTCGAAATATCCGGAGACCTCCACTACAGCGTCTCTCATAATCAGAGCTGGTTTTGGGACGTTAAACCCCACAAATCAATCAATTCCCGGCCTCCGTAATTTGTGTTCGATTGGCATCAGAACTTGTCGCAAAACAATATCGAGAGGGAAGGGGAAGTGGGAGGCGTTTTTTTCCCGGGTGATAGTGAACTTATTCCGATTCATTGCAATTACCAGTTGGCTAACATTATTCTGTTGTGGTTAAGCAGCGTAAGCAGTGCAGTGGTGCGAGCTATGGTGGACGGCGCGCTGCTTGTTGAACGCATGCACTTTTATAAGTTCTCTGCTCCGTCATAGTCCTGTCTTTCCCTCTGCTGGGTGTCGGGCTTTATATTTTATCGCTCATTATAAGCGACCCCTAGGACGCAATAAGTCTAAGGTTTGCTGCATTTATAGCAGCGCTCTCACCTCTCTTCTCAGATGTGTGGAATGGTTAAAGGAAAAGCACGTTATGCCTTCTATGCTGTCTATCGCATTCCTCTCCTTGAGGTGGCATTTGCGATAAACTTTCTTGTTCCATCGTCAGGTGCCCTAAAGGTTATATTGTCTGGTATGTATATGAAATGGAACTTCCCGTTGAATGTTTCCTTTTAAATGCGAAGCATTTCTTGGCATCTATGTATCTATCTACCCATACAAATATGTCATATACGGCGTTATCAGGAAATGGTCATATCTGGATATATACAGCACGTGTCCCTATGTGGCCGCATTTGCTCAAATCGTGATAGAGGCATATATGGAAATAAAAGACCTACACGAAGAATGTCATGTATGACTCCGACACGTATCGGGCAAATACGGCCACATAATGACATGAGACATATATAGTCAGATATGTTTATATGGCCATATATGAATACCTTGCTATATATGAAACGCGTCTGTACGTGGCCGTATTTGCTCAATACGTGTCAGAATCATACATGACATTAGTCGTATAGCTCTTTTATTGCCGCATATGCCTCTATCACGATTTATGCAAATACGGCCACATACGGACACGTGCCGTATATATCCAGATATGACCATTTCCTGATAACCCCATATATGACATTTTTGTATGGGTATCTATCTATCTATCTATCTATCTATCTATCTATCTATCTATCTATCTATCTATCTATCTATCTATCTATCTATCTATCTATGTCTACGTCTCGGCGCTCTCCTGTCATTTCGTTCTCTTCGTACTTACCAAGATTGAGATCGTAGGGTATCAATGCACGACAAGCATGAAAGACTGATTGACACATCACTAAAACGATATATCATCAACTACCTCATGATCAAGGACAATACAATCACTTGTGGCTCATACCCGCAGTGCTCGGCCCGGGTTATGTGGGTATGCGCCACAGCTGACTGCTTACGTTAGCGAAGGACCACCCAGAATAGACATTAATAATTTCATGAGAATACACTTTCTATGGGTTAAACAAGAGGTATGCACATCATTTGTGATAGCTTGCCTCTGAAATGTAGACTTAACAAGCGGAGAGACATATGTCAGCCCTACCACGCGTTAGGTAGGTCTATATACGAAAAGCTAAGAAGATTTATTATGAATGCCTTTTCGCCAAGATTTATAATGATCCTCGCAAACTGCGGAATGCAGTGAATAATCTAGGATAATTTGCGGATAACAAAGCGTGTGATAATGTCAAAGCCTTCTCCCAAGACATGAGCGATGATGAAGCTCTCACGGATATGAACGAACATTTTGCCCACTCCGGTGACTATCTGCCGCCTTCAGTACAGAGTACGCAGGAGAGAATCTCCCGTAGAGCTAGGCACCCTAACACAATTAGTTTAGCCCCAGTGACACCATTACAGGTATTAAGCTCGATAAATATATGACGTAATAATGTCGCAACAGGTGCTGATGACTTAAGCGTTGCGCTTTTAAAGCATGTTGAGGATGTCATCTCGGAGCCCATGGCTGATATTATTAATTGCACGTTCGTTTGTGGTGTTTTCCCTTCCGAGCTTAAGCTTGTGCGTGAATTCCCTGTGCCCCAAGGTAGGGCCCTGATGACATTGCGAACTACAGGCCAATCTCGGTAGTATTAGTGATATCGAAGGTGTTTGAATCTGCCATAAATTGCAGACTAAGGAGCTTTCTTACAAAGCATCAAATAATAAGTCCTCAATACGCATTTCGAAAAGGCAAGTGCGCCGAAATATCCCTATTAAACGTAAAAGAAGAGACAATTTAGAAAAAAAAATTACTATATATAGTTGAATCGTTTCTTGATCAGAGAAGGACCTTTGATAGAATAAAACATGGCATTCTAGAAGATAAATTATTCGACTACAGAATACGCGGCGCTGCTCTTCAACTCATTAAGAATTACTTCTCTGCTAGAAAGCAATACGTTAAAGTCGGAAACCTACCGTCAACTGTAACGGAACTTAAGCAAGGCGTTCCACAATGTTCGATCTTTTGGCCATTATTATTTACACTTTATATTAATAATACATGAGGTAACCTTTACACAGAAAAGCTAGTCATGTATGCAGATGACACGAATGCCCTTTTCAGTGATAAATCAATGAACATTTTTCAAATTACTGTAACCAATTATTTAAGGCATCTGGAACTGTGGCTACATGAAAACACACTTGCATCAAACGCAAGTAAAACAAAATACGTTATTTTTAGCCCTATAGAGACAAACCATGCATTAACTTGACTTCCTCCTTTCAGGGCACCGCGTTAGAGCGCGTTTGCGAACTAATATTTCTGGATGTTTGATTTGAGGAGGACATGTTCTGGAATTCCCATGTGTCACAGCTTGACTCTGAATTAGGCATAACCGTCGGCTGCCTGTACATGTTATCGATTCTAGCACAATTATGGCTGAAAAAGGCTATATATTACGCCCACTTTGACCCTCGCTTTTCTTACTGCTCAAGACTTGAACGCACTCGATATACTGCAGAAAAAAAGTTCCTAGAATAATTGAAAAGTCATTTATATATATATATATATATATATATATATATATATATATATATATATATATATATATATATATATATATATATATATATATATTAGCACTTTATGCAAAGTAAAACAAGCTTTACCATAATTCAGCTGATAGGTCACCCCGATACACTCTCCGCAATCAACCCATACCAGTTCCTTTTTCTCGGACAAGCTGCAGTGAATGTGTTCTTCAATGCGAGATACCAACAACATTGAACAAATTTTTCGCTTGTATTAACTTCGAACTACCTGAAGGCAAATTTAAGAAACATTTGCGAACTGTGCTTTTAAACATGTAGGACCCACTCGAGTACCATTACGTTTCTTTTGTTACTTTGATGTATATTGTGTTTTTGTATCAAAATGTTTATTGCCTTTGGCAAGCGTATACAAGGATTGTGTGACACGTCCATTATATGCGCCTATTTCGTACTCTAGAAGGGTTGTGTTACGTGAGCTCTATATCGCCGTGTTTAATTCAGAGACATGCTTGTACATGGTTACATTTGATTAATTTTGAAAAATACCTGCTGCTGTAAATGGTTCCTTGGGCACTCTTAAGATGCGACATCTTTTCTCCTAAAGACCTCCGACTTGGCGTTGGAAATAAACTTGATTTGACTAGAGCCAGGGGCACCGGCGTACTAGGCATGCAGGCTACCGCTCGTCCACGGGTGTTCTTCCCACGCTTTGCGCATTGTAAATATGCCTACCGCATCTGCAATTGTGGTAATGTCCCTTCTGCTGAACTCGCACACAGACCTTGATCCTACTAGTAGCACTTGGCTTAATGCCAAGCACATCTCCTGTAAAGGCAAATTCGTCGCCGAATGCTTCACATGACATAGATTCCCACAATGCGTGGGATCTGCCAAATTTTTTAAACTGCACTCCCAATGGTGTAATTCCTGTGCATGCGTTCGCAAAAGTCTGTTGCTTTCCCTAAGATTCCTGCTATCATCGTGTGTACATATATGCATGGTTTGATCTTCCCCTCTCTCGATCTCTCTGTGACATCTTTTTAGTGACGCCAGATAAAATGACATATCGCTTCTTTTTTTCACTACACAGCGAGTTCAGTTAGCTATGATTGAAAAGCGCAAGTCCCAAAATGTTTCTTAGAAAGTGGTTGTCACTACGCCAGGAGTGTTTTTCCCGGGCGTTCTCTCTGTAGGGCGCATCAACATCGACGAGTCACGGTTGCTTCACACGACCGGCTTGCCCATATACAGCTGTGTTCTGACACCTATTATGCTCTTTTTGAGCATAATAGGTGTTCTTGTCTAATTATCTGTTAGATAATTAGACGAATAGATTACTGACGACGGTCAATCAATCTTTATTGCACCAGAAAAGTCTGGACGGTTCCACAAGGCGAAAAGCTGCCTTAGGCAACTCGACTGCTCCTAAAGACCGTTACATTTGAAGCATATAACTTATACAGCATATATGCACGTGAGTTCCTCCTTTCAGAGCATTGGTTGACAGGTAAACATTGTTACCCAGTTAATGGGCTGCCATAAAGCAGCCGGATCAATTATTGGTGCACTTCAATAAATATGTATTTTCCTCCTGTGCCAAAGTTTGACAGTGTGCGCATTACAGGACAGCGACAGCGAACGCGTATCGAAACACACTTTTTTTTTTTTCATCTCAAGTTTGTCTCAACCGCGAGTTCATTGTGCTTGACATATTGCCCTAAGAAGGGCAAAATCTAGTCGTCTCGAGCAGAGGGGTGCACATTTCGACAGAGGTGGGCAGGCAATCTGTGACCCCGTGCAATAACAAGAGCGTTAGCAGCCGGCAAATGCCACTGAACGTCGCCACCGGCAACAGTTCGAAGTGCGTTGTTGTTCGCACAGCGGCCGTACGTGTCCCGTAGTGGCATAGGGTGGGCTTCACCCCGAGACAGGAAATGAAGGAGCAAACCTTCCTGCGGGAGATCGATTGTGATACCGAAGAGCCCCGCGAGGCGCGGACACAGCTTCCTTCGAGACCCCCCCCCCCCCCCCCGCCCACGTGGGCGAGGCAAATATTTGTTCGGCTTTTATTTTCTTCCGTCACTCCTGCTCGGCTGTAATGAACGAGCGCAGTGCGTGCACTCGCCGCAGTACGCGCAACGAGTGTGGGCGCTCCACGGACGGCGAGTTGAGACGCTAGCTGGAATGCAGAGTTGCAATTACGCCTAACGAGCAGTAGCACGTCGCTCGCAGCGCTACTTAGCATAGAGTAGCGGCTGTTGAATAAGACTCACATTGCGACAAACAAATCTGAAGGAAATTGCGCCGCCACACAGCAGCGGATCACCTGCAGACAAGGGTGTACAGACGTGAATGAACGTCGACAGCGAAAGTGATCCAGCTTAAAAGAGCTCTTCGTGCGCCGGTTTATTGGTGGTATCTGCAGGTAATTCAGCACTTCGGCTTCCCACATGCCGGACTGGCTTTGGGTCCGTTATTTGCTTCCTTTTTGTACGGGCATCAAAGCATTCGCAACAGTGTGAGGGTAATAAATACGTCAATTGCGTGGCCCCGGCCGTCCAACAGCACATGCGAGGGTAATGCCGTGCGAGCTTATTTTCGTCGATATGCGATAAGTAGCTAATTAGAATGGAGCATGTTAGATAACTTGAACGTATCAGCAGGACCACAAATGTAAGCTTGCGATTTCGACCGAAAAGCAAGCTCTCAAAATATTGCATTAGGTATCAATTAAGGGAATATTAAAGTGAAGCCTCAAAGGGCATATGTTATTAGAATAATCGTAAAAACAATTATGGTAATTGCTCGGATTTCATGTGCCATAACTAGGATACGATTATGAGGCACGCCATGCAGTAGGGGGTCACGGAAATTTCGACCGCGTGGGGTTCTTCAACGTGCACTGAGATTGTTTAGTACACGTATCTCCAGGATTTCGTATTCATCCGAACGATAACCGTGAGTGCTGTATGGGCACGTCATGGCCGAAAAAATTCCGTGCGTATACATCGACATTTTATGCACTTTATCTGCTGTAAGCACAACGCAGTGTTTTCGCGTTTCTTTCTTTTTTTTTCCCTCAGAACGCTGTGACAAGCTCACGCTGCCGCTATACTGGCTCACAATATACTGGCTTCGTACCATGAATAACCTTGTTCTACATGTGTCATCTAAGGCAATTATAGTGTTTCTTGCTGATTTCCACGTTAATGATGTAAGTTAGTCAAACCTTCGTAAGCATTTTTCTCAAGCTTACATTGAGATTCTTTTACCTGTCAACACACCGTACTCCCCGCAAATATAACGCATACATGTAAGCAAGTGAGCAGCCCAAAACCGTACAAACAAAAATGGTATGATGCGCACAAACGTGGTTTATTATGATGCGCACAAACGTGGTTTATTAAGCCGTAGTCCCTACAACCGGATCTCGCACCGATGGTCTGGAGCATCTCGTTTCCGTTCTCCTAGCAGTCAGGCGTGCTTTTATTTTTTTCAATTCGGTGAACAATTGTGCTTAGGACATTTAGAGCGTCCCTTTCTCTCTGTCTCTTTTGTTTACATATCGATATACACAAGGACTGCGCATCTACAGCGGGAAATTGACCACGATGCAGGTGGGATAAGGAGGCAGCCCTCTATATGGAAGTGGAAGGGGAAATGTTAAGAATCCGTGGGATACGAGAAAGATCAAAGAGGAAGAGCAAACAAAAATAACGCTGTCCAGACGCAAAGTACCCCTGCACAAAGAGGCGACCACCTTTTTCATCACGGCTGCAAATGGCAGAGGTCGGTTCTTGGCGCATTGTACTTAAAGGATCCTAGCAATCCTTTTTTGTTCGGAGCGGTTCTGAGCGAGCAGGTTGTGCATACATTTGCCTTATTTGCGATTCCTTATTTACCTCCTGTATCAGCGTTTGAAGACAGTGGATCATATACTGCCCGTTGCTCCTCACACTGCTGCATATAAGCGCTTGATGTTTGAGCTGAACCGTAGGCTAACGGAGCTCCTCCGTGGAGCAATATTTGTGCCCTTACTGAAATAAATATTCCTTATTCCCTGTGGGCCCTTCCTTGCTTATTGATTACCAAGGGCCGAGTATTTATGTATTTACTTGCACGAAATAATGAACTCACTTGCACTGAACAGCATTCCGCATATTACGGTGCATGTGGATTTTTTTTATCTTTTTTTTATTTCTTCGCGGGCTGCACTATGCTTTACCCGCTTGGTGGCTCGCATCACCTTTATCGTATCGGCAGCACGCATCTGATACGATGTCAATCTGTAGGCAATATCACTCTGTAGCCTAGTTAGGCCTCAAGTGGACATAACTAAATATTATACCTTTAAACGGCGCAGGAAATTTTCAGACAAAGCTCCCTTGCTCTCCTCCGCAAACAACGCAGTCGGCGGGGCTGACATGGTCACTAGCTGATATCACGATCACCAACTCATCAAGACATCGCCCGTAGCGCTTTTAGTGTTTGTTTCATTTTCAAAACAAAAAAAAAAAGCAACCTTGCAGATCCCACGCGTTGTGGGAATCACTGTCATACGAAGCAGTCAGCGAGAAAATTGCTTATGACGAATTATTTAGCGTTGGGCCACGTGTTACGATTAGGATGAAGGGCCTTGTGCAAAATTCATGAGTAAGTGCACACGTAACATGGCGCTAATGAGAAATGTCTTCAGCACCGTGGCAACTTGGCAGCACATGGTAGGAGGCAATGTTGGCACTCCCTTTAGCGGATAGACGTCTATTTTGTCGAAGAGAAATGCGCCCCGCAGGGTGCTGATGTGCGTAACATGAGCCTCGCTCGTTGAAGTATTCCTACGGGATCGAGGAAAGTTGGACAAATGCATGTCAAGTGATATAGTAGGACATCCTCATTGTCATCATCCAATTTATGTCCACTGAAGGGCGAAGGCCTCTCCCAACGATTTCCAATTTCCCTATCCTGAGCGAGTTGGTTCCACTGTATGCCTGAGAATTTTTTTTAATTTCATCGCCCCATCTACCCTTTTTGCCAACCTCTCTTGCGTTTTTCTTCTCTTGGTATACATTCCGTCGTTCATATTGTCCACCTGTTATCTGTCCTCCGCACGACATGTCCTGCCCAGGTCCACTTCTTTCTTTTTATCGATATGAGAATAGCAGCTGTAGTGCTGATGCATTCCGATGGCTTTTTATCTCTTAGCGTTACACCCGTCATTTTTCTTTCTATTACACGTTGAGCGCTCCTTATTTTCATCTCGAGTTTTATCGTTATTGTTCAGGTTTCTCCACCGCACGTTAGTACCGGGATAATGCAATAATTAAATACTTTTCTCTTTAACGAAAGCGGCAAGATTCCAGTCATGATTTGGGAATGACTCCCGTATGCGCTCCTGCCCGTGCTTATTCTACGGAGAATTTTCTTTTCATGGGTAGGCATCCCTGTTATTAAGTGCCCTAGATATACGTATTCGTTCACACATTCTAAAGGCTGATTGCTAATTTTAAATTACTGTTCTTTAACTAACGAAAGGGAAGGGGTGATTTGATTTGTAGGGTTTAACGTCCCAAAACCAGTTCTGATTATGAGAGACGCCGTAGTGGAGGTCTCCGGAAATTTCGACCACCTGGGGTTCTTTAACGTGCACTGACATCGCACAGCACACGGGCCTCAACATTTCGCCTCCATCGAAATGCAGCCGCCACGGCCGGGATTCGATCCCGCGACCTTCGGATCAGCAGCCGAGTGCCATAACCACTAGACCACCGTGGCGGGGCGAAAGGGAAGGGGTCAAGGGCTCGTTCTTTATTTGTTAGAAACAACTTAATGAGCAAACAGACAATGAAGCCAATGAAGACAATGAAGGATTCATTGTATGTTTGCTCATTAAGTTGTTCTTTAACTAGACTTTTGAGTATATGTATTGCTTATTACATTGCTATGGCAGCGGATAACATACTGCTTCAGGCGCCGGCGCAGAAAGAACACTTCCATCCCACCATCTCCATCTTCCGCCGAATAACATCTGGAACCCAGAGGTTAGCTTAACGATACAAGAACAGCAACGAAACCCTTTAAAAAGCGATGCGACGCCGAAGCAAACTCAGAGTGCTTGATGAAGGCGTGATGACTGTAACTGGGTGAACACACAAGCCCCGCATCGAAGCCCAAAGTCCTCCCATGGGGTGAGCGACGCCCTTCATTCTAAACCTTCCAATAGGTTGTCCGAACCGATATGTAGGAATGTAAACCTTTTCTTCTCCACCTGCACGCGTTGAAAATTATCTACTCGCAGTTAGGAATACCAGGATAGATATAAAACTAATCGGGTCCGAACAAGCATGACTGCGCTTACTTAGGATGAGTCACAGAAATGCATGACGCAATTGATTCGCCGGCTAGGAAGCCCTTAAATACCCGCATTAATTAGCGGCCAAGTCTAAACACTCCTCAATACATTATTCTAGTCCTGTTACATTTCCTTTTTTTTTTTTTTAGCGTCTGTATTGTTTTAGACATAGTCGTAATATTGTTCTCTTTATTGTTTGAATTCCAAGTCACATGTCGTGTCCCGCAACCGCACACACACACACACACACACACACACACACACACACACACACACACACACTATATATATATATATATATATATATATATATATATATATATATATATATATATATATATATATATATAAAGATCATTTTATGGTACCAAATATGCCAACGATTGCCGCTATTGACACGCCACGTGACCTTACCAACGGAGAGTGTATTAGAGAGACTTAGTATGGCGGAAAATCTTCGCGTTAGCGTTCGCGAGTCACGCACGCTAAATTTTTGCGGTGTGCTGTTCGATAGCATTCCATAGCTCTATAGTATAACGCGAGATGACGACGCGCCGCAAAACACAAACCTTCGCTGCGCCATCTAAATGCGAATAGTGAAAGTGTCAAAGCCGCTCTAACTCGGAGGCGTTTCGGCCGTTGTTAGTAACTAAAAACAACGCAAGCGCAAAAGAATTAATAAAGAAAGACATTGTGCAATAAGAATTACATAAATGTTGCCGTAGTCTCACATGTCAGAGTTTCGCTTTCGCTGTCCATGTGTAAATGTGGTCAAAATAGAATACACAACGAAAAGATCGTTGTCTTACCATCGGTTGTCTATTAGCGAAGTAAGAATACTCGAAGTGAAAACCAGAAACACGATTTATTTTAAATCAGCTAGTCCCACAATGATGCAAGACGACATGATAGATGCGAAACGGGCAGCCGTCACTTGTAGGGACCCGCCATGTTCTTCGCGCTAAACAAACTTAGCGAGCGCTTTGCGTCTCCGGTAAATTCGGAAAATAGCGAGCGATCGCTAAACGCAAAGCTGGACTAGCGTGCGTACGCATGCGCAGTCTGACCCCGATAAATGTTAACGTTTAGCGGGACGCAACTCAAAACTTAAGCTGCACTAAAACCATATATTATTTCAGCGCGAATAGACGAAGTAGGCACACGAAAGAAGTGACAGGCGCTGACCGTAAACGCATTATTGAAGGGAAATGGCATATACGAGCGCGCACATCGTCGAAAACACAAACAGTTGGGCTGCCAGGCGAAAAGGAAAAAAAAAAAAGACTTAAGGAGGTACCAATGTTTTGTGAAAACGACCTTTCAAGGATACGTCAGAACGACTTATTAAGACTCCCGCCCTGACTGCTAAAACTGGTGCTCTAAATAGCAAGTTACCAGGAGTTAACGATGCCAGAACTTGTTTGATATCAATCTTCCGCTAAGATGCTAAGCTATTCGCAAAAATCGCCTATCGGGGTAAACGGACAAGGAATGAGCTACGCTACGAGCATAACACACGATGAGTTCTGCTTCTCTCTAAATTACAAGGCCGCAGCACTTCCGTGGTATATAGGAAACCACATTCAACATATTACGATGTAGGTTGAACGCCGACAGACGAACACAGAATTTATTATCACTGTGATTCCGTTTGTGCGAGCTAGGTCGCTATGCACACTTTTCCCGTTTCTTACTTCACCCCCCCCCCCCCCCCATTCCCCCCAGCTATCGCCCTCCTTTCGCCCTCGCTATCTCTATCTCCCTCAGACAGCCACTTTGCCGCGGCAGAGAACAGAAGGATAACGACACACTCCGGTCAAGCTGCACGTGATGACGCGACAAACACGCCGTAAACTCCCGCGGCGCAGGCGAGACAATCAGGCATGCCTTTCTTGTATTCGAAATCAGCAAAAATGCTGCATTGCGGACATTTTGAAATTAATCGCGTCACAATTGACGAGAGGGCACAGCAGTAATCTGTTCTCAAACACCTCGGCGACCCGACAACCCAGACGACTCGGCCACGCTTTTGTAGTAGACCAAGGGGTCCCGAGTTCGAATCCTTAAGCGTATAAGAAGTTTTTTTTTTTTTTTTTTTTTTTTAGCACTTCTGCCTTTTACCCTTTGATCCTTTATGGTCTCTCTACGCTCCTGAGGTATCTTATTTGTACCGACTACTTCTCTTTAATAATCATACCCTGTCCTGATTAACCCACTCACTGCAACACCTCTGAATGTCTCCTCCCCCCGGGGAGCCTTTGGACAAAAGATGCATATGGGCGCCCACCATCACCGTGCTTCATCTACGTAACTCACTTGAGCACCAGAACAGGAACTGGCCCCCCTGGTGCAACACCATGGCCAACACCTCCCAAGTTACCGGACCAACCAAACCCTGGACCTACGACGACGACATCAACAGAGCTTCCAGCCACGGATGCGACCACACGGGTATTGGAACAAAAGACTCAAAGAGCCTCTGGACTCGGACAGGCCGTCATTGGAAATTAAACGTAGCGACTCTTAACACGCGAACCCTTTCAAGCGAAGCCAGATTAGCTGAACTACTAGAAGAATTAAGGGGTATTAATTGGGATATCATTGGCCTTAGCGAGGTTAGGAAACCAGGAGAAGGGTACTTATCGCTTAATGAGGGACACGTTCTTTGCTACAGAGGACTACCAGAGAAGCGCGAATACGGCGTGGGGTTCCTTATACACAAAGACATAGCAGGCAACATCGAAGAATTCTATAGCATCAACGAAAGGGTAGCAGGGCTCGTGATAAAATTAAATAGGAGATACAAACTAAAGCTAGTACAAAGTTACGCACCAACGACCAACCACAGTGACGAGGCTGTAGAACAGTTCTACGAGGATGTAGAAACGGCAATGAACAAGGTACAGACCCAATATACGATTGTTATGGGGGACTTCAACGCGAAAATAGGAAAGAAACTAAAAGGAGAACATGCCGTCGGTAATTACGGAGAAGGAGATAGGAATAGCAGAGGGGACATGCTAGTAGAATTCGCCGAAAGAAACCACCTCCGTGTAACGAATACTTTCTTCAAGAAACGTAGGAACAGGAAATGGACGTGGAAAAGCCCCAACGGAGAAACGAAAAACGAAATAGATTTCATAATGTGCACTGATCTAGGTATAGTACAAGACACAGAAGTGGTTAATAAGATTAGAATTAGTGACCACAGACTAATAAGGGCGAAGATATCCCTCAATCTAAAGCGAACAAGGACAAAGTTAATCACACGGAAACAGGCCAACCTCGATAGCGTCAGGGCGAAAAGAGAAGAATTTAGCATTGCACTTAAGAACAAGTATGAGGCTCTAGGACAGGAAGATAATGAGGATATAGAGAAGATGAACGAAGACATTACTAATCTGATCACCGAAACAGCAATCGAAGTAGGGGGCAAAGCACCAAGACATGTTGTGAGTAAACTCTCGGAGTCTACTAAAAATCTAATCAAGCAACGCCAACAGATGAGAATAACTAACTCAAGAGACAAGATAGAATACGCCGAGCTATCTAAGCTCATCAGTAAAAGTAGAGTCAGGGACGTACGTAACCATAACGTGAAAGAAATAGAAGCAGCCGTCAGAAAAGGAGTCAGCATCAAAACAACCAAAAGGAAGCTTTGTGCGGGAAAGAACATAATGCATGCAGTGAAAGATAAGCAGGGCAACATCGTTACTAACTTTAGTGGCATAACCAAAGTGGCCGAGGATTTCTATTCCGAACTATACAGCTCAAATAGGAGTCTCCCCACCATGAGTGTATTAAATGCCGAGCAGGACTACGAAATCCCATGCGTCACTGCGGACGAAGTTAGGAAAGCAATACAGGGCATGTCCCGCGGAAAAGCGGCTGGAGATGACGGCATAACCACCGACTTGATCAAAGATGGCGGAGACTTCCTTATTGGAAAGCTCGCGACACTATACACTCAATGCCTCAAAACTTCAAATGTACCCGAAAGCTGGAAAAACGCAAATATTCTATTATTACATAAGAAGGGAGATGTTAAAGACTTGAGGAACTACAGGCCGATTAGTCTACTCTCAGCACTTTACAAAATATTCACAAAGGTTATCTCAAACAGAATAAGGGCCACACTTGAATTTAATCAACCGAGAGAGCAAGCAGGGTTCAGAAAAGGATACTCTACGATGGACCACCTGCATGCGGTCAATCAAGTAATCGAGAAATCCGCTGAATACAACAAACCCCTCTATATGGCCTTCATAGATTACGAAAAGGCTTTCGACTCGGTAGAGATACCAGCAGTTCTGGAGGCACTACGTCGTCAAGGAATATGTGATAGCTATATAAACACAATAGCCAACATCTATAAAGATTCTACAGCCACCCTGCTCCTCCATAAGAAAAGCAGAAAAATCCCAATACAGAAAGGTGTCAGACAGGGAGATACAATTTCTCCCATGCTATTTACTGCATGTTTGGAAGAAATCTTCAAAAGGTTAGACTGGGAAGAGACAGGGCTCAGGATTAACGGCGAATATCTGAGTAACCTGCGATTTGCAGATGACATAGTACTCTTTAGCAATGATGGCGACGAATTGCAAAAGATGATTGAAGACTTAAGCCGAGAAAGCGCTAAGGTAGGATTAAGGATGAACATGCAGAAAACAAAGATAATGGTAAGTGGCACGGCGAAAAAACGTCTATTCAAGGTCGAAACCCATACATTAGAAGTCGTAGAAGAATATCTGTACCTAGGACAGCTACTTACTGGAGAACCCACCCATATAAAAGAAATCCACCGTAGAATAAACATGGGATGGCGCGCATATGGCAGACATTCACAACTCATGAACGGAAACCTACCACTATCACTCAAACGGAAACTATATAACTACTGCATCCTGCCAGTACTGACTTACGGATCAGAAACCTGGAGAATTACAAAGAAGCTAGAGAGGAAGTTAAGAACCGCGCAGCGGGCGATGGAACGGAAAATGATAGGCGTTACACTAAGGGATAGGAAGACAGCCGAGTGGGTCAGAGAACAAACGGGGGTCGCCGACATAATGAACGATATTAAGAAGAAAAAATGGACATGGGCAGGCCACGTGATGAGAAGGCTAGATAACCGATGGACAGTTAGAACGACGGAATGGATACCAAGAGAGGGTAAGCGCAGCCGTGGGCGGCAGAGAGTAAGATGGGGGGACGAAATCAAGAAATTCGCAGGCATCAAATGGAATCAGCTCGCGCAGGACAGGCAAGGATGGCGAGGATTGGGAGAGGCCTTCGTCCTGCAGTGGACATAAAATTGGCTGATGATGATGATGATGATGATGATGAACATACACTAAAGCGCATTTAACGTTACACAAGCACCGTCATCACAACTGCTGGTGCAATAAGTATTTACTAGACGTACCGTTTGAAAGGAGCCGCCATAGCCTAGCGGCAGTTAACTGGCCACCTCGACGTACCGGGTTCGATTTTTACTCCCCTACCACTTGGCAGGTTGCCTTCACAGATTGCAACAGCTTCGCCTGTGTCTCTGTGCTGGTTATGTCTACACTTCAATCGCAAGCTACGGCAAACAGTATGCCTTTTTAAGTGTGTTCTAACGACGTGTTAACTGCCTGTTCTAGTTGGTCCTTGATTGGCATAGGCTGCATACAATCCAAATACCTGTTGCGCATGCCAGCATAGCACAGGCCGAGCACTACGGGCATGAGCCACACGCGATTGCAGTATCATTAACCGTAATGTACATGACAAGAATATCATGTTAATCATGTAAACTTCAATCGATGACGTTCGCCTTGCATTTATACACGACCATCCAAATTTTGGTACCGAAAAGGAGAGCAGCGCGACGTAAGCGGATAGATAGATAGATAGATAGATAGATAGATAGATAGATAGATAGATAGATAGATAGATAGATAGATAGATAGATAGATAGATAGATAGATAGATAGCGCATTGAAAATCCTGCACATGTCTCTTCCTTCAATAGCAGCCAAAAATGTCTCACCTTAATACTTCAGGTCTCAGTCGACGGTCATCTGCATAATGTGTGGCTTTCTGCTAAGTTTATGCGTGCTGGCACGTGACGTTATAGACGTGCACTGTTTCGCACACCACGTGTCTGAGTCGGCCACCTGTGTCGTACTGAACCGGTGACGACAGCTAGTACTTACCGATGCACACGGTCTTTTCTAAAACCACAGGTACTTCTTCCAGAGCCCGCTAGCTCTCATCACCGGCCTCCTAAGTTCAGCGCCTCGGCAGACTACTCGGGTAATTAGCTGTTGAGCTCAAGCAAAACGCTTCAAAATTCTATATCTTGATTTGTCTGCTACACGTCAGTCTACCTGATGCAGGAAAAAGCCAGTGCGTGCCAGGTGCTCTGGGGTCAAGACCAGCCTTTAGCATGAGAGTTGTGTATCGTTTCTTCTGCTACTGCGTGTAGTACATCGTATCATAATAGGCACCGCGGCCGCAACGAGATGCCGCCGCATGCATTGCGTTTATCTGAACCAGAAGTTGTGGCCAATATGTTTTTAAAAGTAAGAATAAATGCTTAAGGGAATGGCTCACACTCACGTAACTTCTCGCCCCTTTGCCATCAACCCCTGTGTAGAATCTATAGCCCGTTCACGGAGACGTGAAAAAAAAAAATAGTGATGCTTAGACAAGTGGCGCAAGGCTAGCGAACCAGCGAAGCTGATGTGCACTTGGCTGGACCGCGCTTGTCTCCGGCACACCCGCATTTCGTCGTGGTTGGGGCCTTCGGGAAATGCGCCGCAAAGCACGGCAAAGCACAGCGAATGGTTCTCAAGGTTTCGCACCGAGCACAGCGTAAAGATGCTCGCGTCGAGCCACAGACGGTGGCAGACGCGGCAGACGCGGCACACGTGGCCTCGCCGTCCCACCCGTAGATGCCGTCCCAACCCTATATTACACTATGCACAAGCGAATGGCTTTGCGAGACGCTGTGCACCGGAAAAACCGACGCACACAACACTGTCCGTCTTATTTTCCTTCTACTTGAACACGCTTGCCCGCCAGCCGCAGTTTTGCCATTGCAGTAGTGGGCTGAGGTCATGTGCGCAAGGGAAGAAAGAAGCGCGCGTGCAAACGCCGCGCATTGGGCATTGCATAGAAGTAGTGCACGCGCACTCTTGGGGACCTGAACTAATGATGATGATAGTTTTCTGATACTTCGGACAAATTATGAGAGCCTGATATACATCGCATTTAAAAACATTTGTGAGAATCTCGCATTAGGGGCGGAAGGCTAGGTCCCAGAGGAGCTGGTGGCCTTTGCCTACTCTTTTGTCTATCCTCATCCTCACTTCCGTATCCCACCTTCTTGCTATACCGATTTATACATGGGTATGCTGCGCTTTACTCTATCTCGTCCTCATTTCCCTCTTCCTCACGCTTATTTACATCACTACTACCAGAGTCCAAGGACTCTGCTACTACTCAGCCTCTCCTCCCTTTTCCGGCACCTTGTTATACTATACTGCGGCGCTATGTCCTTACACTCCTCCTTTCCCTCCAGCTCACCCTCATTTCTCCTTGTACCTCCTTGCTATAACACAGCATACATGGTTATGCTATGGTTTACCCTCTCCCCTCCTCATTTCCCTCTTTCTCACCCTAACATCACATCTCCCTACCTTCATTCTCCTTTCCCACCCCCTTGCTCTACTATACTATACTATGCAAGACTATACTATGCTTTACTATCTGCCCTCCTCCTTTCCCTACTCGTTGCTGTACCATAGTATACATGGACACGCTTTGCTATTCACCATGCATAGGGGCTTTCTTGCGAAGCAGCGTCAAGCGTGGCTCTTTGGTAGAACACCCGCTTGCCACGCAGACGGCCTGGATTCGATTCCCGTTCGAACCCAGCTAGAGAGAGAGAGAGAGAGCTCTTTATTGAAAGGCAGAGAATTTAGCCGGCGTTGAAATATTGCTGACATGCTACTCTGCGTGGGGACGGAGTTTGGGGAGAGAAAGACGAGTAGAAAGAAGTACAAGATACAGTGAAAAAGAAAAGAGAAAGAAAAATTGGGCTTTGTGTTTCTGACTATGATGCCTAATTGCGTCCAATGATATTTCACGTGTGCACCAACCCGCAGTGATGTGATAGGATGTGTTGCATGATGGGTGAGTGATGGTGACGACGGAGATAAAGTCTATCGAGTTGACCTATACTGTTTAAATATGTAAATAAAAAGTCCATCGCACGCCTCTGTTGTGTGGGGCAAGCTAAGGGACCTAAAACACACTGAGGTGATAAAGGGAGCTGCGTAAGTGATTGCATGCAATGATCATAGAGCGCACGCTCATCATTGTACGCTCGGCACTCAAACAAAATATGCTCTACGGTTTCAGTAGAGCCACAGTTGCTGCAGTGTGGGCTTGTCTCCTGATGGAAGCGGTACCGTAAGTCGTTGGAATATGCAATGTTCAGCCGTAGTCGATGATACAAAGTTTCCAGATGCCGAGGGATGTTGGAGTGTAGTTTTGATTTGAGATCTGGGTCGACTGAGTATAAGAAAGGGTGATGATGTGTCGGTAACTTCCATAGCCGGTTCCTTTCTTCGTAAGCGAATCGTTTAGCCATTTGGGAAGCATCAGATTTGGTGAAATAGATTCGCTTATAGTTTTGATATCGAAGACCGTTACGTGCTGCTTCGTCGGCTTTTTCGTTGGGCAGAATGCCACAGTGAGCTGGTATCCATTGAAATGTAATGCAGTGTCCTGCGGTAAAAGCCAGGTGATGTAAATAGGCAATGTCGGCAGAAACGGGTTGATGATTAGTTTTCTTCAGGTGGTTGTACAATGCTTGCAGCTCTCCTTTGGAGTCGGTAAAAATTGCCCATCGGCCGGGCTTTTGGCGCACCCAGCTAGCGCTTGCGATGTTAGCATAAAGGGCTCGCTATGTTGCAGCTAAAGCGTTCTGATCTGGTTGCGCGAAATGTTAACTAGTTGCGAAAAACAATTGTTTAAGAAGAGACATTGAGGCTTTGCTTTAGTACACTTGTGGCGCATACCCCGTACGCTAGAAAGCAATGATCTGGCCTTGTTGGTATGACACTGTGAGGCTCGTAGCGCATGAAAACAAGAAAGACGTGACACATACAGGCGCTAGTGTGTGTCACGTCTTTCTGTCATGTCTGTATGGCGCTAGTGTGTGTTAGCGCCTGTGTGTGCCACGTCTTTTTTTCATGCGCTATAAGCCTCACAACCCGTATGCCGAATTTTCAGGTCACAACAGACATTTTACCTCGAGGTGAAACAGTTCGCTCTTAAAATAGCGAAAATGCTTGAAGCCTCTTCAAAGGCCAGAGACATTTGTGCTGACAGACAGCGAGGTCATTCTATGATTACATAGAGGTGTATCCCACAGCACCATGTCATGCTGTGTGCCGTTGAGTTATGGATAGTACTTCCACCGATTTCTCATAGGGTTAGACAGTGCCTGTGAACATAGTATAACTCTAGTAAAATTGTTACTATTAAGATAGCAGCTATATTCTGGCCTTATTTCTGCTACCTAACTGACCAGTTACCTTCGTAATTCTACTAGTGCGACGTGGTTTATTGGCGTCTAGACGTCGAGGAACGTCAAAGGCGAGCTCCGACAAACGGCAAGCGTCAAGCAGCCACAATCCGGGCAAGCGCTCGCTCGAGGCACGAGACCGTCGCCAACGCTGAGGCTTGCTTGCTTGCCTTCCTCGTCTTCTTCATTACACTAGGTATATCAAAGAATAATAGGTGGTCTCGTTCACTAGCCTTTCCATGCTCCCTGTGTTTCTCCTCTCATATTTGTATACTAGTTTTTAAAAAGAGATACGTTGCATACAGACTTGTCATCATCACTGCCAACCTATTTTACGTCCACCGACTGTAAGACGAAAGCCTCTCCAGTAACTTTCCTTCCACCCTGTCTGGCGCAAGATGATTGCGTTCTATATCTGCAAATTTCCGAATTTTCAGGCGTTTGTACGATAGACAAAGGACAGTCAGTGCTAACGAGTGAATGGATGCCAAGGGATGGGATATGCAGCTGAGAGCGGCAGAATGTCAGGCGGGCGATGAGAAGGAAGAGGAGGAAGGAAAGGCAGGGAGATCAACCAGACGCGCGTCTGGTTTGCTACCCTACTCTGGGGGACAGGGATTAAGGAACTGAAAGAAAGAGAAAGGCGGGGGATGAAATTAGCGGATCTGCAAGCACGCATTGAAGTTATATCCATGTATTTGAAGCGAATTTTTTTTTCACTATTTCTATTTTAGTCGAGTGAACTTAGTAAATAAGCGTGACTTTTATGTTGAAATAGCAATTAAAGCGAACACATATATACGTGATCCACGAGCCTGGCCCTTTGGGCCTTCCAGAGTAAGAAAGAACTTCCGTGTTTTAGTACCTTTCCATTCTGGACATTTAAGTAAATTCCCAGACAGAGCTGGGACATCCAGACAAATTAAAGGAGTCGCGAATTACGCGTGTTAATCGATTGTTTGTTCGTTAGACTTCGAGAGCACACTCTGCAATGCAAGCTCTTCTAGCGAGCGCTGAAAAGCCAGGACTTATTTACGAATTGTCTAAAGAATATGCAAGCTTCCAAATGTTTATCGTCAAAGCTGCCCTTTCATCAAACTCAATAAACAATGCTGGAATACGCGCGGCGACCTGCCTCCTTGATTTAAAGCGCGAGCGCCAGACTAATTGTTCCCGCCCTTCGCATTCAATCCGGAAAATGGACCGCCGTCTACTCCAGCACAATCAATGGCGTCGCAAAATGACATTTGCACGTCCCTGCCCCGCATCATGTATGTCGACGGGGTGCTTGTAAAGCTTCCGAGTGTGCAATGAATGAGGTGGGTTGACGACAGACTTTGATAATGAATATTTTGTGGCGCACGTTTGCTAAGCACGCTCTAAATCATGACGTAATCACGATGAGGTATTAGTAAACTCCGTCACAATTTATTAGCTCACCGGGAGGACTATCTTGGCAGTCTAACGAAAAAAATAAGCATGCAAGTAAGGTTTCTGTTTCCTGTATTTAAACACAGTGAGCTTAACTACTAGGTTAACGGCTAGCAGGATGGCAACGGCTAGCACGTGATGTTTTTGTTCAATGTTAACAAATATGTACCTTCTCTCGATAGTGTGCATTATATACCCTTATGCAGGAGAGATCCCAATGCGTGTCAGTTGAGAATCACAGCACTGTAGCACTCAGAAAGCGGTGTCTTAAAGAAGTCAAAAGGGACGTATCATATGCCTGTATCTGATATGTATGTCACAATGGCCAATGGCCAGTCTAATACGATTGTATTCCTTATATAGGCAGTACATGACTCATTATGAGAGCGGTGTATGTGTGTGTGTTTGGGGGTGGGGGAGCTATATTTTGATCATGAAGCTCTTTATATTGTTAAAACACAATTACTCTGTTTGTGTGTACTGTAAGCGAGGTCAAAATAGACCTCAGATGAAGTGAACGCCGGAACTAACTTTAAATTGGTAGTATATCGTGGTGCTGGCATACGTAAATGAAAAGTAGAAATAGCAGTGATGCATATGTCTCTCATAAGTCACACAAAGTTCACAGAGTTCTGGTTGTTCTCCTTATTTCCACTAAAGAAGCTATATGCGCTCCCTTTTGTTATTGCGAAAACATATACCCGTTTAACTACCTTTGTACCGCTTAAGAACACTGGCGTCTCTCAAGTGCACTTGGTAGGGAGAAACATTTCCCTCGTCTACCGTGAAATGGTAGGGGGATTAGTACTGAACAGGTATGTCGTTAGAACCATGCATATCCCGAACGCATATTAATGGTTCTCGCGACGAGGACATGCCGCTTATGTGAAGCCACTTACAGTTACCCCTTGTACTGCCAGTAAGCACATCGACGCGCCCATGACAGCTACAACACTCAAACTTCTGAATTACAATATAATTGCCAATTTGGACAAAAATTTCTCAGAGGTGCCTAGTGCACCTGCCTAAGGAGACGCAAAGGTAAAAGCGTTGGCATCGCCTATGAAAGACCCTTGTGCAGACCTGCTTTTGAACACCCTCCCCCCGACACACGTGGCGCACACCCGTATGCAGCAGTGATTTTTAAGAGCCGGATGAACTGACGCATAAATAATTATTATCCTTTTAATTGACCTGGCAAGCAATAATTACGGCTTATTTATTTATTTATTTATTTATTTATTTGTTTATTTATTTATTTATTTATTTATACATACTGCAGCCTCAGCGAGGCTATTGCAGGAGTGAGGAAAAAACAACCAAAATAAAAATTCATAAACAGGCTTCAACAAATTGTTTAAGGGGTACAGAACGGACACTGCATGGCAGCAAATTCCAGGCTCCGATTTTTGAGGGGAGAAAAACTACGCTTGAACATGTCAGTGCGGCTAAATAAGCTTGCAATGTTAAGGGCATGATTGATCCTCGTAGGCAAAGGTCTCGAAAACTTAAGAGAATTGCCTAGAGTATCGAGGCGGGTAGAATTGATTAGAGTATTAAGAAGTTTTAGGCATTCAACATTGTGATGCACTGCAAGTGTACCGAGACCTAGCTGGGGAGAAAAACTTGAAGGTGAAAAATCTTTACCACATCTCCTCGCACAAAATACACAGCCCTTCTTTCAACGAATTCTAGTTCTTTTGACATCGCATATTCTGCAAGGATTCCACACAACGCAATCATATTCGAGAATGGGACGAATGAAAGTTTTGTACGTTAGAAGCTTGGTGTCTTGAGGAGCAAGACGGAGCGTGCGATATAAATGCCTGGGCATGCTACAGCGCGCTTATGTGCTTTCTACGGTCACGTGACATTTTTTGAGCCACCCGCGGCCGCACCGGGTTTTCAACAAACTCACTGCCAACATTTTCAAAGTCGCATAAGGTTTCCAACTTTATTAGCCAAATTTAGCATAACGATTCTTACAAACACTGCAGCAGCAAACCACGTAAATATTTCTAATATCATCATCATCCTCATCATCTCTTATGTCCACTGCAAGTCGAAGGTCTCTTTTAATGCTCTCCATCCTTTCCTGTCCGGCGCGAGGTGATTCCGTTTGGTGCCTGCGAATTAACTTCGTCACTCCATCTTACTCTTTGTCGTCCACGGCTACGCTTACCCTTTCTTCGCATCCATTCCGTTGTTCTAATTGTCCATAGGTTACCTAGCCTTCTCATCACGCGGCCTGCCCATGTCTGTTTTTTCTTCTTAACATCGATTATTATGTCGGCAACCCCCGTTTGTTTCCTGGCCCACCCGGCTGTCTTCCTATCTCTTATGTAACACCTATCATTTTTCGTTCCATCGCCCACTGCGTGGTTCTTAACTTCCTCTCGAGCTTCTTTGTTTCTTCGAGCTCCAGTTTCGTTCGAGCTCCAAGTTTCTGCTCCGTATGTCAGTACTGGCAAAATGCAGTAGCTATATAATTTCCGCTTGAGTGACAGTGGTAGGTTTCCGTTCATTAGTTAAGAATGTCTCCCGTATGCGCGATCCCATGTTTATTCTATACGGTGGATGTCTTTTACATGGGTTGGTTCTCCTGTCAGTAGCTGTCCTAGATATAGGTATTTTTCTACGACTTTAATGTCTTGGTTTAAAGACTTCTAATGTATGCAACAACAGAATATTTGCATTTTCCCAACTTTCTGGTACATTAGAAGTTTTCAGGCATTGTGCATATAGTGTCGCGAGCTTTCTAGATAGGAAAGTCTCCTCCATCTTTGAACAAGTTTGCGGTTATGCCGTCTTTTCCAGCTGCTTTTCCGCGGGACATGCCATGAGTTCCTTTCTTGGCCTCGTCCGCAGTGACACATGGAACTTCGCTGTCGTGGTCGGCGTTCATTACACTCATGTGGGGTGACTCCTGTTCTGAACTCTACGGCTCAAATGCGAGTCCTCAGTCACCTTGGCTATGTCATTAAAGTTGCCAACAATGTTAGCCTGCCTATCTTTCACTGCGTGCATTACGTTTTTTCTCATGCAAACCTTCCTTTCAGTTGTTTTGATGCTGAATGCTCTATTTTTTTTTTTTTGACGGCTGTTTCTATTTCTTTCACGTTATGTTTGCGTATGTCCCTGACTCTACTTTTGTTGATGACCTTAGCCAGCTCGGCGAATTCTATCTGATCGCTTGAGTTAGTTAACCTCATCTGTTTGTTGGCGTTATCTAATTAAATATTTAGTAGTTTGTGAGAGCTTATTTATATCTTGTCTCAATGCTTTGTCGCCGAGTTCAGTTGCTGCTTCGGTGATCAGCCTAATAATGTTTTCGTTCATCTTCTCGTTGTGCTCATTTTCTTGCTGTCCTAAAGCCTCACACTTGTTCTTAAGTGCAGTTCTAAACTCTTCTGTTTTCCCCTGACGACATCGAGGTTGGCCTGTTTCCATGTGATTAACTTTGTTTTTGCCCGCTTTAGATTTAGAGTTATCTTCGCCCTTACTTGTCCGTGATCACTAATTTCGATCTTACGAACCACTTCCGTCTCTTGTACTATAGCTGGATCACTGCACATTATGAAATCTATTTCGTTTTTGTTGTTGTTGTTGTTTCTCCGTTAGGGCTTTTCCATGTCCACTTCCTGTTCTTACGTTTTCTAAAGAAAGTATGCTGACTTCTTTCTGCGAATTCAACTAGAATCTACCGTCTGCTATCTCTATCGCCCACACCATAGTTGCCGAGTGCCTGTTCTTTTTGTTTCTTTCCTGTTTTCGGTTTCAGGTCCCCCATAAATATATATTGAGTGCATACGTTGTACATTGCCGTTTTCGCATCCTCACAAAACTGGGCTACATTTTCATCATTGTGCCTTGTCTTTGGACCGTATCCTTGTATTAGTTTTAGTCTGTATTTCCTTTTAGTTTTATCACGACACATGCTACCCTTTCATTAATGTTATAGAATTCTTCGATGTTACCTGCAATGTTTTTTGTGGATACGGAATCCCACAATGTATTCACACTTCATTGGCAGTCCTCTGTAGCAGAGGACATGTCCATTATTAAGCAATAAGTATCTTTCCCCTGGTTTCCTAACCTAACTAAGGCCAATGATATCCCAACTTAAACTGATATTCCAATGATATCCCAATTTAAGCATAGTTGAACTGAACCAATGATATCCCCAATTTAAGCATAGTTCCGCATGTCTGGCTTCAGTCGAAAGAGTCCGCGTGTTCTACGTTTAATTTCCAATGACGTCCTGTCCGAGTCCAGAGGCTTTTCGAGCCCTCTGTTTCCATTATGCTGGAACAGCAGCGCTAACGGCAGGCAAGGACAAAATCACGACACGACACAGGCGCTGAACTCTCAAATAAAATTTTACTTTAGAGTTTAGCGCCTGTGTCGTGTCGTGCTTTGGTATTTGTCTGCCGTTAGCGCTGCTGTTCCAGCATAATGAATCACCACCAACTATCCCAAGTTTCTCTTCTAGTTCTGTTTCCATACCAGTCTGGTTGCATCCGCGGCTAGAAGTTCCGTTGTTGCCGCCGTCGTAGGTACGGGGTTTGGTTGGTTGAGTCATTTCGCAAATCTGGCCATGGTGTGTGGTATTACACAAGGGAGACCAATTCCGGTTCTGGTGCTCAGGTGAGTTACGTAGATGAGGACGTTAGTGGTGGTGAGAGCCCGTATGCCAGCCCCGTAGCCTGGAATTTTTTTTCGGGGGGGGGGACACTAGCTGAAGGCCTTGACTAGTTCAGAAAAACTCCTATTTTCAATAGTTGCTCTCGGTAAAAATCGCAGTATGTACATTAAGTGACTTTTTAAATTCAAGGTTATTAATACGCTTAAATATTATGTTACTATGGTGTTAATACTGCCCCCCCCCCCTCCCAAAACCGGAATTTCGGGAGGTGCCGCCCTTCTCCGCCACCCACGCCCTTGGCTACGGGCCTGCCGTACGCATCTCTTGTCCAGATCCACCTTCGAGGGAGGAGTCTTTCAAAGGTGTTAGTGTATGGTTAAGGCGGCGGAGAGCATAATGGGTGAAAGGAAATGAAAAAGAAAATAATAAGCAGTAGCGTAGCAGGCGACACAGCGAGAACTATGAGGTAAAAATTAAAAAAGAAAAGCGAAAATGGGTACCCTTTGGTCTATTACAAAACCGTGGCCTAGTTGTCTGGGTGCTTGTGTCTTCGAGGTGTTTGTGAAGGAATTGATGCTGCCTGCTTTGGCCAATTCTAATGCGATCAATTCCTAAATGCCCGAAGGAAGGCATAGCTAGCTATCTCTCCGCGTTGCGGTTGTTTCCACCGCTTTCGCTCTAGCCATTTCACGCCGGTTTTCGAGTAACTCTACCTAACGTGTTTCTGTCATTTTCTTTTTCCTTCATTGCGGCAAGGTTGTGGGCGAGGAGGGTGGTTGTACAGTTAGAAGTTGGGCACGTTATGAAGGATGCGTAGCCACCTGTCTCGTAGTCACGGAAGCGCCATGATAATGTATTCTATGACCGTTGATCGATGTTATGCCAGCGTCGCAATGTGTTGATAGCGTTTTCCGATTTCGCGTGAATGTCGGTTAGGCGTGTCCTTGAAGCTATAGCAGAGAAAACATGTGTTATGCTGCTTGCGCTTACTCACTTGTTTTCAGTTGACCCTAATAAGAGATCAGTGCAAATAGCTTAGCATCGTAGCAGCAGTTGGCTATCGTGCATGTTAGGTCATCGTAACAATGCTTGGCAAGCTGCTGTTTACGTCACCGATGATTCCTCCAGGGAAATGGGGGCAGGTACCCCACAAGGTTAGATGGTTCCCTTTGCAGCCCACGCCAAACTGCGTTTCCGTGACGTTAATTTAATCTGGAGATGTAACGCTGTAGTCTACCTCACAGAACCTAACGATGCGGACCAGCTTTGGTCGTCTTGGTAAGCGATGAGGAATCCGTTAGTTATAAGGGCGGAATGCTTATTATGTCTATTTTGACGTAATCTCGAAGGCGTCACCTTCACAAAAGCCCCGATATACAAACTTGATAGTCCATTAGCTAATTGTGGCCCCATAACAGTTACAATCAATTATCAATTGGTATAGTTCAAGTGGCGTGTCAATACCCACAATCTTCGTCATATATATATATATATATATATATATATATATATATATATATATATATATATATATATATATATATATATATATCGAGAATATGTCATGCACTTTAAACAATACAATAAAATAGGATATAATACGAGCAGGTAATAAATGGGTGTTTGTGAGGGGGGTAGGGGGGGGAAGGGTTCGACTTGGGTTGCTGATTAAATTGGATACCTAAGGGAGTTGTTAAACGGCGGTTCATGTGCGTCACGAAGCAAGGACTCGGCACAAATAAAAGCAACCGGAGTGTATAGTGACTGGAAAGTATATGGGCTGTGGTGAAGCAGGGTTATACAGTACGGCCATCCTCATCGTATGGCTGCAAACATGAAACGTCGTAACCTCAATATTATTGTAGATATTCACATCAAAATGTGCGACAATTTTCGGAGTAGCTTCCAAACAAGCGCGCCAATTCTCGGAATGTGGTAATAAATCACTGCTTCGCCGCTGTTTTCTTCTCTATCGCGGTGCACCAGAAGGTACCGTATTACGTCCAAGTATTTTCAACATTTACATCAGCGATACGATGCGCTGAGCCCTTTATTCATCTCTATTGATCATAATAAGAGGAGCGTATACCATGAAGCACCGCGCAGCATCGTTAAGCTCGATGTGTGCGCGTCCATACTGGTTAGTTATTGGCATCATACAGGTTATTTTCTTGGGGTGAGCAGCGATTAAACGCAAACGTAAGTATTTGAAACGACTTGGCAGGGGAGATAAAAGAGCGATATGCTTTCGTAATGTACACCGCAGCGATGCGACCCTGAACCTTCCAGATGGCGAGGCTCCATCAGCCGAGGAGCTGGCACTTCTGAGTAGCCTCGCAGCTGCAACGTTCCCATGGAACCCCTGCACGTGTTGCGTCCATAATGGGGGCAGGTACCCCACAAGGTTAGATGGTTCCCTTTGCAGCCCACGCCAAACTGCGTTTCCGTGACGTTAATTTAATCTGGAGATGTAACGCTGTAGTCTACCTCACAGAACCTAACGATGCGGACCAGCTTTGGTCGTCTTGGTAAGCGATGAGGAATCCGTTAGTTATAAGGGCGGAATGCTTATTATGTCTATTTTGACGTAATCTCGAAGGCGTCACCTTCACAAAGCCCCGATATACAAACTTGATAGTCCATTAGCTAATTGTGGCCCCATAACAGTTACAATCAATTATCAATTGGTATAGTTCAAGTGGCGTGTCAATACCCACAATCTTCGTCATATATATATATATATATATATATATATATATATATATATATATATATATATATATATATATATATATATATATATCGAGAATATGTCATGCACTTTAAACAATACAATAAAATAGGATATAATACGAGCAGGTAATAAATGGGTGTTTGTGAGGGGGGTAGGGGGGGGAAGGGTTCGACTTGGGTTGCTGATTAAATTGGATACCTAAGGGAGTTGTTAAACGGCGGTTCATGTGCGTCACGAAGCAAGGACTCGGCACAAATAAAAGCAACCGGAGTGTATAGTGACTGGAAAGTATATGGGCTGTGGTGAAGCAGGGTTATACAGTACGGCCATCCTCATCGTATGGCTGCAAACATGAAACGTCGTAACCTCAATATTATTGTAGATATTCACATCAAAATGTGCGACAATTTTCGGAGTAGCTTCCAAACAAGCGCGCCAATTCTCGGAATGTGGTAATAAATCACTGCTTCGCCGCTGTTTTCTTCTCTATCGCGGTGCACCAGAAGGTACCGTATTACGTCCAAGTATTTTCAACATTTACATCAGCGATACGATGCGCTGAGCCCTTTATTCATCTCTATTGATCATAATAAGAGGAGCGTATACCATGAAGCACCGCGCAGCATCGTTAAGCTCGATGTGTGCGCGTCCATACTGGTTAGTTATTGGCATCATACAGGTTATTTTCTTGGGGTGAGCAGCGATTAAACGCAAACGTAAGTATTTGAAACGACTTGGCAGGGGAGATAAAAGAGCGATATGCTTTCGTAATGTACACCGCAGCGATGCGACCCTGAACCTTCCAGATGGCGAGGCTCCATCAGCCGAGGAGCTGGCACTTCTGAGTAGCCTCGCAGCTGCAACGTTCCCATGGAACCCCTGCACGTGTTGCGTCCATACTGTGGGCAGCGCGATCACAGAGGTTCCTTGGGCACACTTGGGGAGTGTGCATGTACCCTCCTTCATCGCGTATGTAAGCCTCCTGAGCGGATTTGGTAATATGACGTTCGCTGCTGGTCCCGCAGCAGGAGAGGCGACCTCTTACGAGCGCGCAATTTTGAGTTCTGATTAAGCGTACGCTACGTGTGTTGGCGACACTGAGATTCGCTGACCTCCGGTGTTGATACCCCTAACATTTTTAAGTAGCTGGCACAGATTATTGAGGCCCTTGCGTGGAAATCATGGGATAGCGATCAAGCGCAACTGAATCGAACTTGGAGCTACTGACGGGTTTCTATTAGAAAATAGTTGCTCCTACTAATAAGCTGACTCAAGGCGAAGACAGACAGGGGCATATTACCAAGAAAAAGCAAGTCGCGAGTATTTTCGCGAGTATTTTCCAGCCCACCTGCTGAGACTGTACCTTCTGAAATATTTTTCTATTGTTCTACGTTTACCAGACTACCAGAGTGGAAATTATATTCGGGCAAAGTTTATTAACATTGCCGAATGAAATGTCAAACTTCGCAATTTTCTTCAATTCTGCGGGTGGGAAAAATGTCCCAAGTGTTCCGTTAATAGAAGAAATCATTTCTACAGTGAAATTACTTCTTTAGGCTGCAATGAAAACAACTGAATTCTAGCGCCTGCACCGCGTAATAGTCCTTGAATATGAAATCGAGTTTCGCGGCCTTTAACTCGGAATGAACCGAAAAAAGGTACTCCCATAAAATCGCGGGAAATCCTTTGGCAATGCAACTAAACGAGAAGAGCTATTTTGTACTTCAAAGAACACGTGCAAATTTTTTCAGGCCTACTTATGACGGCCGGAAAACCGCTGGTTAATTTGGCGGGGAATGAAGCTGCTACGAATCAGTGCACGTTAAAGAACCCCGGGTGGTCGAAATTTCCGGAGACCTCCACTACGGCGTCTCTCATGATCAGAGCTGGTTTTGGGACGTTAAACCCCACAAATCAAACTACTACGAAATCTCTTAGCAGTGAAGCCCTGGACGTAGGGCCCCGACCATGGAAGCTCCAAGATCGCTCTTACCCTTTCCTTCTAATAAAGTTACTTCTCTCTCTCTTAGCGAGAAGGAATGCGATGGCGGTGGTGCACATTTAACATACTCGGCAGTACTGAGGGCAAAGAGGAAACACGAAAGCCGATTAAACGCCGACTAAAGAAATAATATGTGTTCATATGATAGCTTCGTAGTAAGCAAAGTGTCTGCTATCGAGATTAGCGATAATAGCAAATCGCTTTTCGCTGCACTCCAGCTTCCTGCTCCGGGAGTATGCAACAGCTCTTTCGCACTATCGTGCTGCAGCAGACGCCTACACGGTCTGCGTCGCGTCTGATCAAAGACCCCAGCTCGAAGAGAAAGCAAATCTACAGCGTTGGTGACGACAATTAATGTTCACTACGCTATTTTGTCATGTGTATGGGAATAACGAAAAAAAAAAGGCATCGTAAAGTAAACACACAGTGTGAAAATTTCCCAAAAACATGTCTCTCTGTGCAATTTTAGAATTTTCGCGGTCTCACAAATGATTCGGCAAATTCGGGCACGGTAGACTGATTGCAACCAGAATGTGCAGGTTGAGTAAGCAGGCTAATGTTTGTGCTGAACGACGTTTTTACTTTTTCTTAAGAAAGTTCACATGAACTAAGACACAAACAGCACCAAGCTTTTAAGCTAAAATGAGACTAGCATTTTCAAATGATTACACGTTAGAAGCTATACTGACACCATTTTCCATTTCTCAGCGACACTGTCTCAATCAACAACAGAGGCAAGATTTACTTTCAAGCTTTTTTGTCCCGTACTTCACACGCTGCACATTGTCCAAGAAAAATAGCGTCAATATTGCACTCGGTCACGAAACGACGCAAGCGCGAAGGTTGCGCCACAAAATAACACGCCGCCTCGCGGCATAACGAAGAACCGGGAAACAATGGAGCAATACGATGAGAAGAAGCTAAAAATGCAGGGAACGAAGCGCGAGAGGCTTGAACGGGATCGCGCGAGGCAATATGTGCGCTTAAAACAAAAAAAAAAGGAAAAAGAAAAAGGCAAGTGGTCATATGTTGCACAAGAACGACTTTGTAAGCGTGCACACATATTACGCGAGCTGTGCTGTGCGAAACCTGCCGTTTACAAGATGAACAGGCCCGAATGCGAGAAGTGGCCTTCCTTTTTAAATTTTTGAGAATTTATTCTCCGAGCATGCCCCCGCGTCAATAGCCATGAACTTCGATTCTCCGAAATAATGCTGATTTTCGGCCATTTGTGATCGGGGGGTTCAGCCAGGAGAGCATATAGCAGGATCGTCCCCGCATCCTTTTTTCTCCTACTGCACTGCTCCCCTCTCTACGATGCTGTGCTTGATATCAGCTACGATGGCCGCGGAAAAACAAAGAGGCCTTACGATTGACAAGCTTTGCCAACGATCAGTTTGATTCTTGTTAATAGCTGTTGATTGTAGCTAAGGAGGGGAAAAAAAGAACATTAGTCACCTGTGCAGAAACCTGAAGCTTTGGCAAATATGCACGCACTACCATAATAAGGCAAAATAATACAGAAATTAATCGAATTATCTAACGTCAATGTTGTCTGCGAACCAAGAGGAAGGTTATGCGTAAGAGCATGCCAAAAGTGCATTTCTTGCCTTCTAAGATGGTTATTTTTTTTATCCGCAGTGGAATAATTACAGGTATTCTGAAAAAGTGCATAGCACCGCCTTGCCGCTTTTCCGAAATAATTCACAACACGCCACCTTTCAACCTGCCACCCACTCGTCCATTTCGCGCATCGGCGCCTGCGTGATCATGTCGGCTTTCAGCGCATCTTCGGCCGAACCAATGCTTTCAATTCATCTGCGTTTTCGCGCGCCATTCAGCACTGTCATGACCTACCAAACTACGTAATCGACATTCCGGACCCTGTATTTTTAGCGGACACTAACACATATTATTTCCGTAAGTCATCACAACACACCCCATTGTGCGCCTTAGTAAACTCTAGCGAAGTTGTGTACATTCGTTTCTTGCTTCATTTATTGGAGGGGTTTCGGACACGAAGCGCGCGGGAGAAGCCACTGTGGACGAGTGGTAGCATGCTTCTTTGGCATCACGAGGAATGTAATCTTAACATTCAATCTCCTGTGGCGCGTACCTGCATATCCCGGTTCCAACGCTACGGTTATGATCCGCATGTGATCGTATTATCGTTGACCGCAACGTGCACGTCCAGTACATCATCTTAGTCATGTCAAAATCAATCATTCATTTTCGTCGTACATTGATACCCTACCACTCCCATTTTGGCGTATTCAAAGGAACCCGACGACCAGAAGAGCACCGTGACGTAGGCGGCTAATTAGATAGATAGATAGATAGATAGATAGATAGATAGATAGATAGATAGATAGATAGATAGATAGATAGATAGATAGATAGATAGATAGATAGATAGATAGATAGATACGGTCAGAATGGTTTAAGTTTGCCAAGAGGTGTCCCGCATTTAATCATTCCATTGAAGATTTTATACACCTTTCAATGAGGAAAGAAGAGCTGCTACAAAAAGCTACTACAATGGGTAGGTTGATGGGTGGTAGCCGCCTTATAATGCAGCAATGGACAGTTTTACTCTCTTTTTACCGGTTAAATAAGCCGTAACATTCGTTTAAACCCTGGGGTCGGCGGCAAGCACGCCAATTTTCCGCTTCGCAGACTGCCGTGCGCGCCCCTCGTCGCCCATCAGCACACCATACAGCACTGTCTAGACTTGACTTTGTAGTCGATGTGCGCTGCGCGTTTTTCGAAGCAAAAATATACAGTGCGAACGGTGCAGAGCAGGCTACCCAACTGAACTTAAATGCAAGTGTTAATTTCCCTGCCCGAAGGTGGAAAGTAGAGAACGCCAGTATAAGCTGCTATGGCCAATAACATAGCGAAATGATAATAGTTATTGCGCAGGGGATACCTATAACCTCTACTTGCGCTAGTTTCCTCAAGCGTTTAAAATGGCCTCTAAGAAGTTCGCTCCTCTAGCTTACGCTGTCACTGTCCTGCGGTTCCGCGCAGGCCTGGCTCTTTTTTGTTGTCTTATGTGCCTTCATAGCATGAGCAAGGCCTCAAACAATATGCGGTTTACGATTTTGTATAAAAAAAAGAACTTGATTTGATGTGTGTGTGTGTGTGTGTGTGTGTGTGTGTGTGTGTGTGTGTGTGTGTGTGTGTGTGTGTGTGTGTGTGTGTGTGTGTGTGCGTGTGTGTGTGTGTGTGTGTGTGTGTGTGTGTGTGTGTGTGTGTGTGTGTGTGTGTGTGTGTGTGTGTGTGTGTGTGTGTGTGTTGTATAATAGACATTCCCCGTAGCACTAAGATCATTTTTACTCAATAGTTGGCTTCACCGCACGCGCGTGTGTGCATTAGAAGGTGCATCCTCTTCAGGATCACGCAAATACCCGCGCGGCAAGAACCTTTTTGAAAGAACTACGAGGACATAACTACGATATTTAATTGTGATAATTATTGTAACCTTTGTTAATACGCATCTACCACCCAATAAATCAGTAGTAAAGGATCTCAGCGAAGCGGCAACTCTTGAAACAAGATCGCAACTTGCGCAACTGTAAACGGACGCACGCTTTCAAACAGTCAGCTTCTCTAATCTTCTCATTCCTCTGTGTCTGACGCTACGTGTAATCGCTAGGTAACAAGGGAATGAAAATTCGTATAGTTACAATCAGGGACGAAGCATTATAGAGTATAGTAGAGCACAAAATTACAGGGACATAAAAAAACACAGCGATGTTCACCTATGGCAAGCTGCTAATACACGAAGCAACCTTACGCAAGAACGTCAGGAACAGCAGCCTTGAAGGTGTGTGTGTGTGTGTGTGTGTGTGTGTGTGTGTGTCATGAACTGTTGCCAACAGTACTATCTCATGTTTCTCTCTTTCTTTCCGTTCAGTGCTTCCGCTTTCTATTTTATAATTTCTTAATAATGCTCACAACCCTGCTGACCAGTGCTTGGGTTGTAGGGCCATTGTCAGGATTTTTTTTTCTGCCTTTAGCCGCACCGTCCCTTGACATGTATCATGTTGAAAAACAATAAACAAACAAACAAACAAACATGCGGGCGTATAGATTTCTTGAAGAAACTCTTAATCATGCGGTAAAGGGCGCTGTTAGAGATATCTTCTTTTCTTGGTCATATAAAATCATTAAAATGCCGCGTTAAGCACCCGCTGCACAGCTAAATGATCCTCTCGAATGAAATACCAAGTATATGCAAGAAAAAAAAAAAGAACAGCGGCTATAGAACCGCATTTAAACATTCCTAAATTCATTCTCTGCTTCAGTTCTGTAATTATATTACATTGCACCCACGTCTTCTTACAGGCTTATGTGAAAATTTTCAGCCATAAATATTCACCTTTATATGTTAACGAAGTTTTTCTTCAAACTGCGCCATCTCAGTTCGAGGTTTCGAAACAAGTTTATTCTACTTTTCTCTCTGACTTCTCGTTTGTTGCGCTTAATTTAGGAATTATGAGTGAATGATGAAATGCATATCAGACGATGTGTTGCGATAAACCCAATTTTTCTTCGAGATCGTCATATTACGTGCTCTAAAATTGCGAACTGTACTTAATGGTCGCTTTTGTCATTAAAAAAAAAAAGATACCTGGCGCTTCGAAATTTCCGTTAACGTATCGTGTTTCAGCACAAAGTTCACGAGCGTATGAAGCATGGATGATATTAAGGCGCGTTCGAATCAGAAAATAAGAAAAGTGCTGACTATAGCTTCACCGTCACGCCACTGGGAACCGTTATCCAGTGTGAAACGGATCTGCATTCGAAATATCCTTGCCATAGCAGTGCGGCACGCGATTATGCTTCCATCGATCGCAGTTTCAATTACATTTTCTTGTTTTTATGAATTCGGTCTTCGCAGCAGTTTATACGAAGTTTGATCGCCCACGGGGTGAGTGAGGAGACTATAACACGTTTCAGACCAGCGGAGCATGTGTTCGCAAAGAACGTAGAAGCATATCCACCAGAGAAGAAGCTTGAGAGATTATTGCAGTAAGGGTGCGTTATCCCAATGATCAGGACACTTTCTATGTTGAAAGGACGACAATTAACGTGAATTCGACGTCCACGTAAATTTTTCCTGTTCAAGCGCGAAATACGCCATGACAACGTGTTCTTTATCACGCTATCTCAGCAATGACAGCACTAGGAACAGTTAAAAGATGGTCGAACGACGTTTACGGTAAAGATGAAAATACGCCTTCGCACACTACTTCAAAGCAGAGACGATGACGAATATGTAACTGACGTGACCGCAGCGCCAGCAGCTGTTTTCATGTGTTTCCGCTCTTCTTCGGCTTTCACTGCTTGGACAAGTTTGCGAAAAGTGCTTCACCTCCGAACATTTCAAAAGAAAGAAAGAAAGAAAGAAAGAAAGATCACTTATATTTAAGTTATAGCTACCACCCGCATTGGATATGCATGTGAATATACAAAGTGAGAAAGTTCAAAACACCAAAGAGGTGTGCGTGCCTCTACTAGACACCAGGGTCAAGAATTAGGGTCACCTGCGCGTTTTTTGGTGGTGCACTTAGCGTGCTGAATATGAAAGCGCAGCTTGAAATGTGACACAGAAGTTTCAGGTATGTATGTTTAGGCCCCGATTGTTCCGACTTGATTTATACCGGCGGCCCCGCTATCTATTCCGCGCTAATTTTAATAAGCGTGGCACATTTATAAGTTGCGTACTGAAGCGATACAGGTTAGCCAGTGTCGTCTTGGTGGACACAGAAAAAATTCAAGCCGCGTGAAAATAAAAAAAAAAAAGAAAAGTCACAGTTTCGTCAGAAGGGCGAACCAATGAATGCGATAGCAATGCATAATACAATTTCCCGCGGCTTTCATTTGGCAGCAGCGTTTGCAGCTAGCGGAACACTGACTCGGACGTACGTATTTGTACCCGCAGGTTAGTTCTTTGCTCATTGCCACTCTGCTTTCCTCCTTTTTGCAACTGCTGCTGCCAGTGTATTCTTCGCTGTGGTGTCCTATGTTTTTGTTGAATACTGCTCACGATGCCTACCCGTGCCGATCTGGCCAAATACAAAAAACTGGTGTAGGAGAATACGGCTGCTCCTTGGGCACTATTCGCAGTCCCTTCGCGTTGAGAACGCAGCACATAGAAGGGCTTACGAGCCGCCTGCTGACGGCAGCCAAGATAGCGCGTGCCAGAGATGGTGACTGAGCGAATTGCACAGTTGCTGCGTACTTGGGAGACTTACGCACTAGCCCGATCTAATTGTTTATTACGTTGCTTGTGTCACTCCCCCGATGCTCCTGCTCACCGCGGGTTGCGGAACTTTCACAATGTCCCCAAACACACACTGCGTAGCCCTGGATGCATAAAATCTTAGATTAATGAGAAGCTTCAATAACAGCGGAATGTTTTGCAAACTACAGCTCGCGCGACGGTAGCCTGCTTCGCGTCGCCCGTTTCTGTCGCGTACATTATCGCGCATATGGGATTTGGCCTTTAGTAGACTCCCGGCGACAACAGGACTAAAGAAAATAGTTGCCGTCCAGCGATGATTTTAGCAACTACGACAACGCGCAGAACGTTCGACAGGCGAAAGAAAACGAGCACACGTCGAATATCGTGCGGAAGTGCGTCACAGTTATGTGTGCTCACGTGGTCGAACTTGCTTACCACACTGCGTGTGCTAGGTGGCGCCAGTCGCACCAGGCGCCCTGCCGTTTTTGGAGCTCTCCAAAACCAAAACTGAAACTAGTCGGTAATAAGCACGCCGTATATAATTATCTGTCAGTTGATGCGCTGTGTTATGGCTAATAGATCCTCAGCTACGTATTGCATCAAGAAAAAAACAGAGGAGAATTTGTGTCAGTGCCTCTTTAACTTAAGGGAGCACCAAGGAAGACCTCACTGAGCGCACCTCCTTGCGCTCCAGAATACGCGGTAATGCCGGGAGTGGTGGGGGACATGTTGCGAGTTGCGCGTCCGCGCTATGAGGTCTTGCCGACGTCGAAGCGACGACAGCGCACCGCCGGCAGCAGTAAGCAAACGCCAACTAAGCCTTTAAATTGCCTACTTTATTTGTAAAACTTCAAATCAATTCGCACAAAAAAAAAGAGTCCCATTTAATTTTGAGTCACGAGAAGCGTATTCAGCACGAACGTTGAAATGTTTTAAATAATGAAACTGCATGAATGGATAACGACGAACGAAAGTGGGCAGTGATGCCCCGCCACGGTGGTCTAGTAGCTATGGTACTCGGCTGCTGATCCGAAGATCGCGGGATCGAATCCCGGCTGCGGCGGCTGCATTTCGATGGAGGCGAAATGTTGAGGCCCGTGTGCTGTGCGATGTCAGTGCACGTTAAAGAACCCCAGGCGGTCGAAATTTCCGGAGCCCTCCACTACGGCGTCTCTCATAATCAGAGCTGGTTTTGGGACGTTAAACCCCACATAACAACAAAGTGGGCAGTGAGTATACCGGAACATTACAGTCGCGCACGCACCATTCGACGCCTGTGAAAATTGCTAGGTTGCGTTCCAGTCGTTTTGATGCTTCCCCCCGAAAGCGCCCTTGCGATTTTAAAACGTATTTCACTTTATAAGCAGTTATGAATTATACATGCAAAATTTATTCTTCTAAAACTTGAATTTCGTGCATACAATAATCAAAACTGTTCAAATTGTTAGGAAGACAACATACTTAATCGTTAGTACGATGATCTTCAAAAGTCAGACGGCGCTACAACCGCTACAGAATACGGGCCTCAGAGGAAAGGCAGCCGACTCGGGGCGTTATTTATGTGTTTAGAACAATAAATTGAAAAGGACTCAGAGTACAAAATGCTCTCTACTATGAGAGAGCTCTGTAGAGGTGTCCTAAACTCAGATAGCCGCACAATGGATCAATAAATCGCCGATTGGAGGGGCTGGTAACCACAGCCAATGAAGGCACTTCAAGGCTTGATCCCAAGGGTGTTCCTTCTTTGCAGCACAAACCACAAGTTAGCGCGAGAGATCTTTCACAATATCTGCGTTATAAGCTAAAAGTGCGTCCGTTTTTGAGAAGTAGTCTTACAACACACCGCTACGAAAACCATACTTTATTCCTGTAATAAACGACGTGTAGACGCCGCAGCAGCCTTTGCAAGAATACTTTAGTGCACAAAACACAGGAGTATATGTAGGCGAGTTTCTATCGCAGGACATGCGCAGTGCAGACTGGTTCGTTCAGTTCATGCCGCTACCCAATTCCAAAATCTTTATTATTTATGAATGCACCACTACAAGACTGACAAGTGGCCTCTACTACGGCCGCTCGATAAAAAACACGCAAGCGTGCGTCCCGCCGCTTCGCGGAGCAGGCAGAGGGAGGGAGCGTGTTCTCTGGCGTGGCAGCGGAGTTGACAGTTGTCGCCGCGTTTCGCGAGGGGGGCGCTAGTGGTAAGGGAAAGCAAGACCAGGTTGCCTGAGAACACGAAGTTACAGAGCGAAATTCAATAAAGAAGGGGATACGTATACGTGCCGTGGAAAAGCTAGAGAAGCGACAGATCATGTTTTTATTGAATGTCCCAGGTGTAGCTCTGGACACTACCCTGCAGGAGGCCATGGATTTCAGGGATAGCACGGAAAAGCTGAACATGTCAGCAATAGAGATAAGTAAAAGGCGCTTAGAGTATTGGTGGCGGAAAGATATGGAGCAAACAGAAACACAAAGCAGTTCGAGTAAGATTGTTACTTCACAGCGGAACGATAATAGAAAAAATAGGTAGGCGAGAAGAAAAATTTGGTGTGAAAATATGTGCGATTTGGGGAAACAAACGTTTGTAGGGGATAACATAAAGGAAGAGCTGGTGGCCTGCGAGCTACCGCCCCGTTATAAAGGGGACGCTCCTAACATCCATCCATCCAGCTCCACGTATCCATGCGACGCGCTGGCGGGAAGGAGCGAGCATTAAAAAAAAAAAAAAAGCGGCGAGGTCGAGTCAATGGTTTTTTTTTTTTTTTCACGAATGTGCAGTGTTACCGTTGACTGTCACTACGCATGCGTGATCTATTGTGCGTTAGGCACAATACCGCGCAACTGTTGTGTGCCGCTGTGTTCAACGAATGCGTTGAAGGACCCCCAAATACGCTAAAACGAGTTCCCCAGTGACGCAGAACGCGGGGCATCATGGCTGCGAAACAGTTCTCCTCAGGGACACGGCGGGAAAGGAACACTGTGGCAGCCGAATGACAGGTTCCTGGTGCGTGCTTTGCATACTAAGGAGCGGGACTACTAGAGGGAAGTGCTACGTTGTCATGCGAGCTTCAAACATCACGGTGGCTTCTAATATCCGGGCTTCTAAAAGAGCAGGTGTATCCTTACGTTTAGGCAAGTGCTTTAAAAGATTGATGCAGGCGACATCAGCTTATCCTCGTTTACTGCGCCAGCCTTAGTGCTACTGATGATCATATAAGGCGGAAGAAATATTCTCGCTGTCCGCCGCACTGGTATAGCGGTTATGCTTACGAAAGAGGCGAAACATTGAGGCCCGTGTAGTGTACAATGTCAGTGCACATTAAAGAACCACTGACGGTCGAAATTTCCGGAACCGATACTGCGGCATCGCACAAAATCATATCTGCTTTTGTGACGACTCGAAGCAATTTTCCCTTGCATAAAAGTTACTCCACCTTTCGGGTTTCCGCAGAACTCATTTGCCATATATTCACGTCCATGTGCTTCGAGTTGTCGATGGATTCGCCCTCGCGCTGTCAATCGCTGGCCTCCTGGTTAGCTCAATTGGCAGAGCGAGCGCCCCGGACAGGCGTTGGTCCTGGGTTCGAACCCCGGACCAGGACGAATTTTTCGGCAACTAGGAAGCTTTCATTTCTGAGAAATCCGTATGGATTTCCTTGTAGCCTTGTGCTACAAAAACGGGTGGATGCTAATTTTCCCTTTAAAGAACCGTTATTCTTTGAAGGAAGTAACTGAAGCGTTATAAATTGCAGTAAAATATAATCGATTACTTGTAACGCGTTACGTACGAGTCTGCTACGAACATTTGGTGCTTTATTTTTAAATAAAAATAAACCTGTTACTCATGAAAAGCTTCGTGCTATAACGATTCATATTTTTTTTTAAGCGGGAGCTAGGTGAATAGTATACCTAGAAATGGGTATTACAATTCATCAAAAACGTCCAAGCCCCACCTTGGACACAGCTGGACCCAGCTTGGACACAGCAATTTTAAAGGAAATATTAACTGCTGAGGTTTCAGAACTATTCAGAATCCACTTTCACAATCAGCTTTATTTCAACAGGCAGGTACGGGGGCCAGGCATAAAACTGTCACAGACAGTTCGAAACGGCCTCGGGGCTTATAAAGAGCGAAGATGACAGTGGTTTTTCACTGAATAATAATAGCTGTGGCCCGGTTGACAAAATGATGCTATTTTCTGCGGCCCTTGTAGGGAGCACGGCTCAGCGTTCGTGGGGGACGGGGATGAAGGAGTGGAAGGACAAGAAAGCCGTAGAGAGGTGCTCTAGAAATTTATATCACCGCGGTAGGGATCGAACACACTGTCTTGTCCAAACTAACAAATTTCTCGATCTGTACTGACTTGCTCATTAGTTCAAGCAGTTTACTAATAACTTACATATATCTCTTAAAGCTTGGCCCCATTGGCTTTGCTGGATTTGTTGACTCAACACGGGACAGTGGCCTATTGGGAAAACTATAATGCTGGATCCCTTTGCAGTTTTATGTGCGGAGCACCTTATGCCCGCAGGCTGTCCGCGTGTCCTGTCGTCGTCATCACGGTAAGGCAAGCGGTTAAACGATGGTGAAAAACGAGCGTACAATTAGTGAAAAAGCACATCATAATGAACTAATATAATTTAAAGTAGTTTAAAATGCAGGAATATTCGGGAATTGTTTCAATTAATTAACAGAAGTGCATTAAAATTGATTCCTACAAGACAACCCTATACATACACTGTCTGACTTCACAGCCTCCAGGATCGGCCCACACTTTCTGTCGACAGGACAAAACAAGCGCATAATTGATCCAAACCGGTTCAGCGCAGCAATCGACGTATTCGTGCGGTAAGTACCAGCGCATCACTGCTTCGCACCTCCCCAGTTTCCACGTTAGCAGAGTTACAAAAGTTTCTTTTAGGGGCGAACCTCCTTACGGCGTAGGCTTGTCTGCCGTAGTTGTCCGTCGTAGCCACTTCGTCTTCATCGAACGCTGAGCTGCCTCGTGCGCTGGCACGCGCTCTTGTGTCACGAGTTCACGCCGGTTCCTCTTCGTCGCCTCGAACGCTAGCACGCGCTCTTGTGTCACGAGTTCACACCGGTTCCTCTTCGTCTACTCTGGCATCACTCAGTTTCGGTTTCGTTTCGTATTACATCACAATAGCCCCAGTTTTAAGTAGTTGTTCACAACTTTTCTGGAAGGTAGAAGATGCGAAACCACAGTGTTCCAGAGAACTCAGTTGTCTGTCCATACAGCACGAAGGATGGCTAAATTAATCCGGAACTCGGCACGATTTACGATGAACCTCCGGAGCTTCGCCCACTCATCATCATTCACTCCGTGGATATGCGAGGATTTTTTTCTGCGTTTTCTTCCCTTTATTTTGTCCTATTTAATCCTTCCATCTTCCATTTCCCTTCTCCCTTCCTCCAGTGTAGTGTAGCCAGCCGGTCAATTTAATTCTAGCTAAACTACCCTGCCTTTCTCTCTTTCTCAAGTTTTGCATTTAAACCTTTGCATCACCCCCAAAAGCATATTATCCCATTGTTCCCAGCTCGCTACATATTTCCCAGGTATCTTCGCAGAGCTACGAAGTTGCCGCGTAATATATTAACAAGAAAGCGCACTGAGCGTGCGACATATCCGCGCTCTCAAAAAAGGGTTGCAAGGTATTCCTATCATCGGTCACGGTGCCGTGCCTCGACGGAATACAGGGCGCGCACGGCTCCAGCATACAACGTCGTGCTGCTGCTTCTTGGTAGCAGCGACAGACACGATAAACCTGTCATTTTGCACAGCTGGCACGCAAACCACTCAGCAAAGTCTGTTGTTGTTGCTTTATTGTTGTTACTGTGAGGCTGTAAGTGGCTTACTCCCGAGTTTTTGTGGTGTCCTGGCGCGATAAATACAGTGTTATCGGGCTCCCAGAGAAGGCGTTAGCAGCACCACACTTCGCCAGGACACACACGTGCCTCGGGGCAACAGGCAACAATTGCTTTTGTTAAGAGAGAATATGGAAACGTTGTGTAGCGAAGTGGAGGGACGCTAGTAGGTCCAGAAAATATAGTGGGTCCAGTGCTCTTGCTCGGCAACGGCGCTCGCGTTTAGAGGTTATACGCTGGTTTGACTACGCTATTGTGCGTGGTACAATGGTTTGAATGCTGAGGGTTCAGGACCTGGCCTTGATGCCAAACTCGCCACAGCTATGTGACCTCAGTGTCCTGTGCTCAGCTTTACTGGTCATCCACTTTCACAAGGTGGAACGGCTCACAATTTTAATTCCAACGGTGACCTTTAGACATAACATTTACGGAATAACGCAGGCGTATTTGTTCGAATACGTAAAAAAGTTAGTTTCTCAAAAATCGTTTCGCGCTCTGCTCCACAAGTTTGAAACGCGCAAAGAATAAAAGAAACTAGAAAAGATGTAGTGAGCTCAAAACAATTAGAGAACATACTTCTGAACGGTAATCCACATCATTACACAAATGAACTTTTCACAACTATATAATCAAAGGTAAAAGGTGTAGAAAATGACAGTATGTGCAAGGTGGTAATTAACAAAACGCCGCAGGTCCCATCGCCATATCTCGGTCATTTGTTAATGAGCTTGGCGAGAGCTAGCTGGTGCACACGCTCTATTGATCTACCCCTTCCAGCAAAGATAAATCGGTAAAGGAATAAGTACGGTCTGAGACGCAGGCGAGCCAGATGACAATTATTTTTGAGAGACAGGGAGATCCCCGAAAGGGTGCTACTGTATTTAGAGTGTATACCTTGTTTGATCACGCCAGAGAAAATCAAATTTTTCCCCCAAGTTTCATTTGCTCAAGTTTCATTTCGGCGTGCTTTGCGAAAAAAAATAATAATAAGCTTCCATATGCGATCATTGAATAATGGAGGCGCGCCCCATGATGAATGGCTAAGCGAACCAAACCTTTGGCGCGGCTCTCATTCCTATGTCAAACAGGTTAACGGGATAAAATGGTTAAAACAGCACTTTCTAGAGCCGTTTCATCCTGCCCCAATGCGTAATAATTACCTTTTTTACACCTTATCAACGCCGGGTGTTTATAAAGGCTTCGTGTAGCTAAGAGGAAACTTAAGGCGACCTCACCGTTACATTTAAGTGTAGTTAATGACGTTAGCCCCTAGATATTGCTGAATTTTTCCTTGACTTGGGCCTAGATTAAGGCGAATTCAATCACATGTGGCACAAACCCGCGGATCCATGGCAAGTATGAGCCCCACGTTGTTTTGTTCTTTGTTCTTTTTTTCCTCTTGCTTTCTTTCTTTTTTCGTGTGGACCTTACCCGTATGGGCCAATCCCGGGCTCCTACCCGAATTTTTTTTATTGTGTTTCATAACACGCATACCATTCGCACCAAAACATCCACTTTCGATTGAGTGGGATAAATTCCGCGTACTCTTTGAGAAATATAATGTAGCTATGTGCTAGCGCCATGTAAAAAAAAAAAAGAAAAAGGAAAGAAGAGTGCACCCAATAATTGTACAGACAGTTAAAATGTGCGGCACAGTGACAGAAAAATATCGAAATTCCTGGGCGTGATTTGCTTCCCTACTGTTCCTTCATCCTCCCTCCCCCTTCTTTCCCACACACATATACACACGAGAGGACGTGGGAGCGTCGTGTGGACTTGCTGAGCAGTGCACGTGATGGCCGCATTACCGCGAGCTCGTCTCCTACTGATCCGAGCCGCTCATTCTTGATTGCGCTCTTCGAAGCACTCGTTAAAGAGCGTCATCATCTGCAAACAACGATTACCATGCGAGGGAAAGGGGACATCGAACCATCTTGATTGAGCGCATAATTGCAGTCCGCGTGTGGAGAATAATAAGCTTGGCAATCACGAACGAATCGATCGAAGTTGGGGTACCAATGCGGCACACAACCGCGCTCAGCGCGGCCAAATGTCATCGAGCGCGCGAGCGGCTGCCCATAGCAGAACTTTTTTTTTTTTATCTTTTCGGTTGGTCAAGTGTGTAGCCGCGGCGAAGACGATGCACTTCTCTGATGGCTTCATCGTCCCACGCACGCGCCTGAACGACGCACCGTAGGCGATGGACGAAGAGCGCAAGAACAACGCCTGGTAGCTTTGGCTGTGTCGCGTGCAAGCATTTCCCAGTCGACCACCAAATGAACGGCATTCTTGACCTTCGTTTTATTGTCAGACACCCTTGCAGCAGTCTCACGAAGTCGACTGACGCCTGACCTCACCATCGAGACAGCGCGGTTGGTGACCTCAGTCGCCGCTTTTCTGCTAACCGAAACATTCATTTAAGGAATAAACAAAAAAGAATGGGGAGGAGAAGGGGGGGCTTGTTTTTAAGACATGAACGATGTTTAGCGCAAAGCAACAGAGGGCCGATAGGGAAGACACAACACAAGCACTAACTTTCAGCAAGAAGGTTTATTGCAACCATGGACGAATATATACAAAGGAGCGCTCACTCACTGCGCCCAGGTGTTATGCGCAGGGATATCCAATTTTTTTACTTACCTTTATTCACTAAGGTGTGCAAAAGAAAACACGCTTTACTGTCCACCCCCCCCCCCCCCGAAAAAAAAAACAAAGATAAACATCCATTTATCTGACAAGGACAGAGAGGGGGTGCTTACACAATCGATACCCAATTTCGAGATATCCAATTTTTTTCTTATGCTTATTGTACTAGGGTGTGCAAAGCGATACACACGTTACTGCCCACCCAAAAAATGCATCTCTTTGTCTGACAAGGAAGGAGACGGTATGCTTACACCTCGTCTGTTCCGGTGCATTTTTTGAGTGGACAGTAACCTGTGTATCGCTTTGCACACACTAGAAAATTAAGGATAAGACAAAAATTGGATATCTCAAAGTTGGCTATCGATTGTCTCTGTCCTTGTCAGATAAAGGGATGCTTTTTTTTTTTACGGGGCGGGTCGGAGATTAACGTGTGTTTTGTTTTACACACACCAGTGAATAAAAGATAAGTAAAAAAAAATTGGATAGCTCTGCGCATGACACCTGGGCGCCGTGAGTGAGCGCTCCGCTGCATTATTCGTCCAGGGTTGTAATAAACATTTTTTCTGAAAGTTAGCGCTTGTGTTGTGTCCTCCCTATCCACCCTCTGTCACTTTGCGCTAAGCATCGTTCATGTCTTATCAACAAGGCCGAATTTCTCCCCTTGTGGAGCTGTCCAGTCGGCTATACTCTGTGTACTTGGAGGATAGGAAACGAGGAATGAAAGAATGAAAGACATGAAGACTCTACGACGACACGTGAAAAACCATCATCACTACGGCAACGTCCAACTAAAGCATAAAAGCATGATACGTACAGTCATGATCTGTCGGTCAGTCCAGCTCGCCTAAGAAACCGTAGGAACTCCCTCGCGGCGACTCCCTTTGAAGTCCGCGTTTGTACCAACAAATTTCGCCATCTGGGATGGATCGGTGTCTAGCTGGTCTATTGCGTCTGAAAGGGCTGCACTATAGTCCTCCTACTAATTCGACGCTTTTTACTTCTCTAAAGGAATGACTAATAGCCCGTTATCCGGACACTGCGGGTGCTGAGGAACAACAGCGCGCCCACCCTGCGACAGCCCCCGACTTAACCGTAGTTGTAGCAAAAGCATTGCTCCCAATAAAGGAATACATGAAACATTCTACGAAAGAACACGTTTAATAATAAAAGACTAAAAGAATAAGGCTATAAGCCAGAAAAGTAAGAAAAACAAAGCTATGTGGCACAAGATATTCCAAATACTTATAACGCGCACATAAAAGAAGGGTGATTTGCGCCGACAGATAACCTTATAGACGAAAGAAAACCCGGATTTTGGAACCAAATAATTTTTTTTACATTTAGGAATAAATCTAAGCGATAATGCAAATATGCAAAACGAAATCAGAACAATCAATCCATATGCAACGACTTTTAGTAAAAGATGAGTACAGTGTTCACTTAGAACGCTACTGTGCGCGTAGCAGAGGGGTGTCGTTTTTCAGACTGTCCTTACAACCAACACACAGTGCACATAAATCTAAATTATTGTGGCATTATTCACAACGAACGTGCGGATGAGGCTCATCCTTTGGGAAAGCCCATTATTTGTCAATCCCTGTTTCAAGGCCGGATCTTGAACGAAAACTTCGCATAGTTACACGCCATGGTGCGCGCTGGCTAATTAGAACAGGCGTAACCCAAGATTTACGCGACTGAATTCCCTATTCCCGGAACTTAATTCTTCGAGTACACCATCAGGACTGCCCCGAAGAGACTGACTGCGGATTAAGGTAGCGCGTGGTGTTCACCTGTTCCTCCTCTTTTCTCACATAAATAGCCCACACCGCTTCGTGTGACCGCTGTGTCAAAGTGAAATATATACGAGCATTAGAAGAATTCGGTGCCAGTGTCCGTATTATGTCGCGCAGAGGCACTCGCTGACCACCAAGTTCGAAAAGTCTGACGGCAGACCTTTGTCGGAAGTGACAATTATATCATTAGAAGACTTGCAAGCATTATTGAACTGCTTGCAATCCACTGGACAGTGGGCGTGCATACTAAAACACTTTCCCCGTCTTTCTCCGTCCTCTCACGTCAGTGCAAGACCCTTTTCGCCCAACCCACATGCAGGGTAACAAACCTAACACTTGCGTCTGGCTGAACTCGCTGTCTTATTCTTTATATCTCTTCCTACTACCGATCTAAGTTGGTTAATTTTACGCGCGCGCGCACACACACACACGCACATACATACACACACACACACATACACACACAAAGAAAAAAAAAACGCGCGCAAGCGCGCTATTTCTCGCTGTTTTTACGTTTTCTCTTTACCTCTTGCATCTTGCGCACCATCCCCTACCGTACAGCGAAACTGTGTGGGAGTGCCTGGGCGCACATTCAGCTGATCCTTGGACGACTCGCTCCTGCCTGTTAGAAAATCGCCATGCCCCAGTGAATAAGATTACATTATCCTGCAGGCTACAGACCCCCGTAAGGCTTAAGAGGCTTCGGAACGCAACGCTCAAGCTAATTCCTTCGCGCTTCAGTTTCCTCCTTAGTGTAAGTTTTTTTTTTTTTTTTCTGCCTCCTTTTGAAAATATTTCTGCGTCTAGCTCATGTAGGCGTTCTGTTACGCATTTAAACACACGGACGCATCCTAAAGGCTTTTCTTTTTTTTTATTGCACTCAGTTATTATCCGTAGTACGTCACCAATGGCCTTTCGGCATGCGGATGGACTATGTGCACGCTTCCAGCACTTCAGAAAATGGCCACTGAATCCAAAAAGGTAGCACCACCAACGCGGTCGTATCCGTCAAGGAGGTAGAAGCTGGAAAGGAAGAATCGAAAAGTACATGGGCTAACGCAATTTGTGTTCGGTGAGCCCTTCATGAAAATGAGGCGTAGCCTAAGTGAGGTAATTTTTCTCCATCAGGTTGACCTTCTCCGTCTCGAGTGCATGCGCTCTCTAGTGATGCTTGGGTTCGGTGCTCTCGCTTTGGCTCATGCGATTCTTCTCAGCGAATGAGCGAGTTTGACGCAGCGAAGATGGCATTCCCAGGGCAATTATAACCCTCACGAACATGCTGTTCTCTATCTCAAGTGTAAGATAAGCGGTCAAACTTCTGCATGTTGCAGAGCGCGCACCAAAGGAAGCCGTAGTGGATGGCATAGGATTCATTTTGACCTTTTGGTGTTCTTTAACACGAACCTAAAACGCAGCGCACGACGAAAGTGCACGAACGACGCTATTAACGCAGTTGCAACAGTTAAGAGTCGTACCCACGAGCTCAAACTTCTCAGCAGGGTGTTACACCCACTAAATACAGTGGCTAGCGTTTGCACCTCTGCTTTTCTTCGACTCGTGTGCTGTGAGAAAAGCAGTCACGGGCGACGAACTCTTGACCGTGCATGACACTAAAGTGAGGTGCTTATTATGCATAGATTGATTGATTTCTGGGGTTTTACGTCCCAAAATCCCGTAGTGGAGGGCTCCGGAAATTTCGACCACCGGGGGTTCTGATTGATTTGATTGATTTGTGGGGTTTAACGTCCCAAAACCAGCTCTGATTATGAGAGACGCCGTAGTGGAGGTCTCCGGAAATTTCGACAACCTGGGGTTCTCTAACGTGCAATGACATCACACAGCACACGGGCCTCAACATTTTGCCTCCATCGAAATGCAGCCGCGGCGGCCGGAATTCGATACCACGACTTTCGGATCAGTATTATGTACGGATTGAGAAAACAGTTCGCGAGAGAATGCTTTCAATGGCCCGAATTGATATGCAATGTACTCCCCCCCCTCTCTCTCTCTCTCTCTCTCTCTCTGTTTATGTGAGTGCATGCGCACGTGAAAGAGATGTGGACATATATTATGAGGTATTGAAGAGAGCTGTTTTTTTTTTTCTTTCGATTTCATATTCTCTTAAGGGAAAAAAATAAGGATCACGGGCATTGCAGTGTCTTACTCGAACAGGAAATTGTTGATGTGGTATTCGCTGACCTTATGATTGACTGATTTTACGCCTACTTTATTCATGCCCTTTTCGTTCCGTGCCGGCACGTGCATCATGTTTTTACGATGCCTCGTTTGGGTGCTTTCCTTGAAGCTAGCGCCTCATTTCGGCCAATCGATTTGGCTTTCCACCTTTCGTTTCCATACATTTTCTCTACGACAGACATGTCGTTTCGGGGGCTGCATCGTCGCGTTACGTTCTCATCCTTTATTGCACAGACTGCTTACAGCCTCGCTTTTACCCAACATTTGGCGCATCTGTCGTCCCTATGTCAAATATATTCTCTCCACTATAATTTACAGATGATGCATTCATCGTTGTGCGCATGATAGTTTGACAAAAAGCCATGGTTTTGTCGCAAAGTAACCTTTCTCTACACTATCAGTATAAATCCTTAATGCAAAGTGAACAGTTAGGACGAATAAAACAAAATATTCTTTCATAGTGTTACTTTTCATACGTTCGAAAATAGCTACCGATGAGTTAAAACCTCCGCCGGCTGTCCACCCTTCTTTCTGTGACTCTCCAACGCTCAACTGCTATAAAACCAAGTTGCATACAAGGCTTGATCTATCTTGTATACCTTGAGCTACCTGCTTTTTAGAATGCTTCAACTACCTAGTAGGACTTGAAAGCTGGTTGATGATCGCAGAAACACCTGGGTACTTCATTTTCTCAGGGATTATTGTGCTAGTTTCGGCGAGTCAAATAAAGTAGCGCCACGCGTTCTCAATACGCTATCAAATCGGCATCGAAGTAACGGATTTGTAATGAATTGTGAGTTCATAGGCATTGCAACCGGTGAAGCTGCTAGTTCAGTGGAGAAAGGAAGGACCCATTTAATCAATGTTATTGACAGCATTCTCTGCAGACGAGGACGTGCAAAGGGGCGCAACACTGTAATGTTTGCCCCATGTTCTCACATAGTTCGTTAGTGCCCTTGTTCTTGCGTCACCGTGTATATTCTGGGAGTACCGACCAAGCGATTCAAACAGGAACGGTGTAATAACACGTTTTTATGCGCGTAACGACATGTGTGCATGTAATCCCCATTAATAATAAAAAAGTGTACTTTTTCTTGTGCGACTTCGGACTGACTGCGTTTCTCCATCTTTTTTTCGTTTTTGTTCTAAATAGTTGTATCGTGGGTGGTGTCATCTCAGGCGCTCACTGAGGAAACAGCAATTTAAGCAATAGCACTTCCGAACTACTAAAGCGAAAACAAAATATTAAGCTAAATGAGCAGACAGCCGATCAACGCAAACGAACGCTTGCACACCTCGAAATGCAGCCGCCGGAATCGGGACTCGTACCCGTGTTCTCGGGCTCAGCAGCGCATCATCTTGACTGCTAAATTGTCACGCCGTCTGTTTTAGGCGTGAAGCACCTTAAAGTCGAGGCTTGTCGCGTTGTTGTGCGTGCGTCCGTCCGTCACGGCACAGCATCGTGTGGGTGCGGGCCGATTCTGGAGGCAGTCAGACAATGTATATATAGGGTTGTCGGGTCAGAAACAATTCTAACGAGTTTCTGCTAATGCGTCCGGGCTGTCGGCGGCTAACGCCGTCGTCGTGGCCACGGTAAAGCAAGCCCATTAGCAGTGTCTGACGTTTCCTGCGGGAAACACCGCATGTTTTGCACCTTCACATGTTTCACTTTAGTGAGCTATCATGATTGTAGGGGCGAAGCTTCCTTAGGAGTAGGACCTAGCTTTGTCGTCGACTCTCGCTGTCACGGTATATAGAAAATCATTGCTATGGTCCAAATATATGTCTGTGTATGTGAATGCAGAACTCAAGACGATATACGAATTATAACAAGAGGATTAAAATGCAGGCAACGATGTCATTATACTGGTACGATACCCAGTGCTTCGCCACTCGTCATGATTCACATTAGTCGAGATGCGGTAATTTCTGTCACTTTATATTTCGTGCTCGCTCACCCATTTCTTGGGATGAGCTGTTTTATATAGAGCAACGGCATGTGAGTCAAAGAAGTGATACGCATACTGCGGTCAATAAACAGTCCGCAAGGGCGAAGAGCAGTTTTTACCGCGAAGCTGTTATGCTCGTCGTATTTCCGTGCGTCGTATGCAGAAAGCTCGCAAAGCTGCGTCTCACGTTGCCTGGCAACCACCTGGCATAGCTACGCGCCGCGTCACAACTAGTCACGTGTCCCCGCTAAATTCAAACTTGGTTGTAGCATAGTATGCAAGGTGACTTCACGTCACATGTCCCCGCCAAATTCAACCTTGGTTACAGCATCGTCGCCACACGCACGACCACGAAAGGTGACGTCACGACTAGTCACGTGTCCCCGCCTAATTCAAGATACCCAAGCCAGGACAAGCTAGATGACCACCAGCTACGCTGTCACTCACCGTTGTGCGACTTGGTGCAAGCTGCGCTAATATTTTTGTCATCACCAGCTTGCCCATGCCATAGGGGCCCGCGTAATATAAGGTCACCGGCTTAGCGGGGTGCCATTTTGCCAGTGTCATTACTGCTATTGCCAGGTCGTCGGCGACGGGCAATACCTAACCATTTGAAAACAGAATTCTGGTCTTAAATATCGCGAGGAACGGCAAGGAACGGCATATTTTGAGCAACACAATCTCTTAAGAAAATGATAAAAAGAAGGTCATGAATATAAGCCTTCGGGCGGCGCCACAAAACCCAAACAGAAAAAGTCTATTAGGGCGTATTTACCGTTGTCGACCCGCACGCGCGAGGCGCCCTCACTCTACCAGTAAACATAAAGACGTTTCTGGGACGCGCCTAGCTGTTCGAAGCTCGAGACTCCGATACACCTTCCCGTTCGGCGAGTGCCGCAGACAAGCGGCAGAGTGCTTCTTCCCTTTCATCCAAGCCCATCTTGCCGGCCATCCGCACTCCGTGAGCCCGCCCCGTGGTGCCCTATTTCTCCACTCCCTCGTCGTTATTCGTGTATGTATTCTTTCTACTGCTTATCTGTGCACACTTCCACTGGAGAATCCCGCACGTCGGCTTACGTGTTGTTTCTAGTAGGAGGTTCCTCCGCGACGGCGGACAGTGCCAATTGCAACGCACGTGGCTCACGTCAAAGCAAACTATCAAGCTGCTCCTGTGTGACTTCCCTACCTAAAAAGATGGGAGCGCTGCCCTTCGCATAGCATTACGGCACATTTATGGCAAGCCTTTTACAGAAGGCAAGATCTCGGAAACGCGGTATCGTGCGTCTTCAATGGTGGGCTATCAGACAAAGCTTTGCTGCGCCTATTGAGATGCAGAAATCTGAACTGCAGCTCGTGATGAACTGACGATAAACACTAGTGCGTTCCGTCCTTTTTTTTAATACAGGGTGGCCACCTGAGCTAAGCCTGAACAATCTTCATGCATGTCTCTTATTTATTCTTTCTCCCTCCGCACGTTTCCGAATTAAATGTGCGGGTGCCGATCCATATTACAAGTATAATAAACGTTACGACCCGGGGAATGCCTTATTTAATGTCCACGAGCTATTCTGTGCATTTTAATTTTGGATATTTTATGTATATGAAGTAATATCTATGTGTTCTGCACGAACACGACAATGATATCTGTGGCGTGCAGCCGGCAGCCCCACGGCAAAGACACGAAGTTCAGCATGCCATACGTTACATATAGCAAAATGGAAACCTGAAACGCAACTTTTTTAGCAATGAGCCAAGAACTTCTCGTTGTAAAATGTACTCAAAACATACTAAAACCTACGTCTACTTGGTTAATCCCGGAATTACAAGGAAGGCCCACCATCCTTTGAAGCCTTTGAAGCAGGTCACAGTGCTATACTGCATCGTACGTACTTACGTAACGAGAAAACACGCCTATTTAAACCGATGGTTCGACTTCGCCCTCCCCGCCCCTAAATCGGCAGCTGTTTTCATGGTCTTTGCTAAACAGACCGTATACCACTTAATTATGCAATATACGGCGACAGAAAGTTCAACGCTCTGCGCCGCATTAGTTGTGCGTGATTTAGCATAGTTCGGTTATGTTCCATTACCGCAAAGCGGGTAAATACCCAATGAAGTGGACGGGGAGACGACCGCCTTCGTAGCGCAGCGGTACAGCGTCGGACGCGTTATTCCAAGGTCGTGGGTTCGGTTCCCACTGAAGGCAGGTTTGCCTTTTCGTCCACTTTAATTCCTTTCTACTCCACAATTACAATGCTACAATTAAGGACTTTAATAACTTTCCCTGTGCTTTCATTGTTTGTTGGTTCTTAAGTTGTTTCTAACAAATAAGCGAGCGTTTGACCCATTCCATATATATATATATATATATATATATATATATATATATATATATATATATATATATATATATATATATATATATATATATATATTAGGGAACTTCACAAGCGCCATTTCGCAACAAAGGTAGCAGCCCGTACAGGTCGGTATTAGTCCTAAGCACACACAATCGACGCCACGCAGCCTACTCAATATAACCTCCGTACAGCCCCCTCAGAGCTGAGCGCGTCACGCGTTGTGACGCGCGCCTGGTTTTTGCGTTGCGAGCGTTTCGTTTTGAGTTCAACAATAAATTAAGCTAATTTCATTTTTACTGTTATCGCTTTATTGCGTTTACACGGAAAGATTGAAGCACGAACTACTTGCAGCTTCGAGGAGGAACAGCGGCTGGTAGTTATCAGGGCGTAAGAGGGGCCGTTAAGCTGTACCGGCATAGCATACCTCAATAATATAAATTACGGCGTACGTTCCAAAAACAGCTATGAATACGAGGCACACCCCTTAGTGGAAGCCCCAGAGCAATTTTGTCTACCTGGCGTACTTTAACATTCACCTATATGTAAGTACTTGGGAGCCGTTGCATTTCGCTTCCATCGAAATGCGGTCGCGGTGGGCGGGATACGAGCCCGCGACTTCAAGCTTCGCAAGCCAACACCATGGGACTAAGCCAACACCTAGCCGCTAAGCTACCCCGGCTGGTCGACTATAGTGTACCTTAGCAAACTAAATTGTTCGCTAAGGTACACTATAGATGGCTTCCTTAGAACACAACATAAATTGTGTTTTAAGGAAGCCATAGTCTTGACGTAGCGCGTTTGAGAAGCATTTTATCGCGCTAATGTCGCAAAAAATAAGTATTTTGTCACGACGTCTACTCATTAATGAAACTATTGACGTTCATTCGCCCTTGTAATATAGAATAAAACTTCGCAACAATTACGATAAAGTTCCGGAAATATAATTAGTCAGTCAAGGGCACTTTAGTGTTTTGCGAAGGCGGCTCTGGAATAATGAACGCCAGGGCCGAGGCCCGCTCAGGTCTTAGTAACATGTGCCCGGGCTTGGTAATTCGGACCTGAGATGGGCCCGGGCTTTATACAGCAGGTCCTGGCCAGAAAATTAAGCCCGTTCAGTGCTCTAATCAAGACACGCGCTTCCCAAAGGATCTCCTGGTCGCTTCATGTGTTGCAGCTTAAGTGCATCCTTCAGGATAAATACGGCTACAAGGTCCATCAAAGCTCACCTACTTTGTAAAGCCGCATTATTTGCGGCTAGTAGCCGTGTTTGCGAACGCTAATTTTTGTCGTATTGGCATGCCCGAGAGCCATACGTGTGACTCATATGTATGATTAAGTGCTGCTCCTCTCTCAAGACAACTTTAAGGCGGCTCGGCACAAAACCATTTACTGTGTCGAAAACACTGCAATCTTAACTTCATCTGTCGCTGAGGTTACGATCAATGGGCCACCGGCTGATCCAGTCGTCGGAAAAAAGACAGCAACAACAAAATAAGGACGCACCAACGAAAACATGGTCTCTATAAATGTATCTACGTACTATACAGGTCTGATTAGTATGAGGTTTGAACTACTTCTTGAGGCAGTGCTCGACAATACAAGGCATCTACAAGTACAGAATATCTCGTCCGTCCTTCGGATCATTACACACAGTAAAGTTATACATACTATAGACATATGAATGTCAAAAAAAAATTCATCATTCTTTCACTGCCGTGAAAATGCATGAACAGCGTCGCTGTTCACTCCCACCACACACACACTATGTGTAGCACGGGCGCCTGCGTATTCCCCCTTTTATCCCTGTCCGCCAGGCGCTAGGAGGACGCCGGTAGCTAAGGGCTCGTGCCCGCGCTTTCTTTCCAAGCGCCTGCCGGACGCGGACCGCGTATTGCCAGCTTGCCGAAGCGCGTTCATGGCAGCGCACTGGCTTCGGCTTCTCGTTCGCTCCCGCCGCGCCGAATCCATGGAAAGAGCGCGCGACGGCGTGACACTCACTGTCATGTGGCAGTGGACTGAGAGGGCTAGGGTGTGGGTAGCTGGTCGAGGCCGTGAGTTGGTGTGCCGTTCGGCGTAACGCGGGACTTCTCTTTTATTCTGACTTTCTTTCCTTCGTTCTTTTTCTTTCTTTTTATCTTTCCATATTCCCCTTCGCATAATCGCTATCACGTAGCAGTGGGTTGATTGGAAGAATGCGGGCAGTGCGCCCAGGGGGCAGGCGCCAACAACGGATATTGCGAGCTTGTGAGATTGTGATGTCGACATTTCGCTGAACGCAGAAACCAGCAAGTTGTATGGACCACGAACTCCTAAAAGTGGACAAGATTTACGATCACGGATGACACGTGCACAAGCGCCGTTGTATGGGCACTGAAAAGAGTCGTTCTTGCTTTTCTAATAACAATAATTACTGCGGTTTTACGTGTAAAAACCACCATATCATTATGAGACATGCGGTAGTGAAGGACTCCAGATTAATTTTGACCAGCATCGAAATGCAGCCGCCGTTGCCGGCAAGCGAACATGCTATCTCGAGTATACCAGGCCCACCCCATAGCCGCTAAGCTACCACTGCCACAATGTTGCTTTTCTACGCTGAACAACTGGAAAAGTTGAGCGCATCACGCAAGTGAAAAAAAAAAAATAATAATAAAGGCAGCTGCCGTAGATGTGAAAAATAGGTCGGCAAGGATGAGACCACCAAGTCGAACAGCGTTTCCTCTTAAGCGTCTTTGACCATGCGGACTACCTAAAACTGTTACAGAGATCAGTTGTAGCACAAATGCTCTAACTCAACATAAAAACGTCGCTTGTGCAAGTATGACCTTGGCAATTCTATCTTGCAAGCGCGATGACTTCAGTTAGTGACTGGGTATCAAGGACATCTTTACTGGTTCATTGATAATTGCTCACTATCCGGTCATAGGTGTAGCAGTTTTATGAATCTTGACAAAATCTTGTCAGCAAAATCAGGTACCCTGATATCGAAGCCAGAGGAAACTAAATGTCTCAAGCTGTACAAAACTTAAACCAGACCTATCAATTTTCTCACGAACGTGTTTCGCGTGACATCCACAACGTTGATATACGCCATTTCAAGCAATGGTTTCCCAGGCAATTTCTACGCAGCGACAGCGACAGGGTAACAGGATGAAACTCTATTGTGCCAATCATAGCGTGAACAAAAGTAGCCTCATCAAGGATCGTATATCTTGTGATCAATGACGGCATTACAAAGCTTGCAATCAAGCGTGCGTCACGAGTCCCACAAACTGTTGTCAGACTCCAGAAAAAGTCATCAGAGCGCTGTCAGAAGACAGCATAAGACCATATTTCAGTGAACATCTGATGACTGCGGCGTCATAAAAGAAAAAACGAAAAATGGCCATTCATGCTCTCTGATATTGCGCTTCAGAACAAACGCATCAAGGCGATTCGCTGCGCAGGCATAATGTGTTAGCTCGCCAGAGTATATCCATTTACGCTGTACAATGACCATCTCCTTTGCTTAGTGGGTATCTCCTCTCAACATTTGAGAAGAAAATGCGTATTATTCTTTCATTAATTACGCTTTCACGCTACTTTTCTTGGCGGCATTCTCAATGCTTTGTCGAGAGGAAAAAAGACATTTTATTAAGAAGTCACCACCTCAGGGCTCAAAGCTATACAAGTGTTTCAACAAATTCTCAAGGGGCAGAGGATTTTTACGGCTATACCTTACTTAGGCGTTCACAAGTTCTGTGTGCAGCGCTAAATGTACAATATGTAAATGCAGAGGAACACGCCCTCCAGTGTACAGCTAAAAATTCAAGCCCCAACACGGTGGTCTAGTGGTTATTGTACTCGGCTGCTGATCCGAAAGTAGAGGGATAGAATCCTGGCAGCTGGATAGAATCCTGTTTCAATGGAGGCGAAATGTTGAGGCCCGTGTGCTGTGCGATGTCAGTGTACGTTAAAGAACCCCAGGTGGTCGAAATTTCCGGAGCCCTCCAGTACGGCATCTCATATAATCATAGCGTGGTTTTGGGATGTAAAACCCCACAAATCAATCAATCAGATCAATCAGCTAAAAATTCAAAGCACAGTCAAGCGTAAGGTGCTCTATAAGGCACGGTTTTTGATTGAGTGCATAGCCAGGGGTGGTGCTACGGCGCCAAAACACTCCCGAAATTTTCTGAGCGCTTATATACCTCACTCCTCTTTCGCTTTTTTTTTTCTTTTTTGCCATGGTATTAAGGCGCTGCATCTGGGGTATTACAATGTAAAAAATTGGCAGATCCAACGTGCGGTGGGAATCAAGGAAATGCGAAGCGCGCATCAGTACCGTAAAATGGATCTGCATTTTTGTCTCGCTAAACCGATTTTGGTACATATGAAGTTTACGAAACGGCCGCAACAGCACCAAGACTGTGGCATGTAAACCATGCCGCTCATGACATACATATCATGATTTTTATGTTATGAACTGTCATTTATGATCGTCATGAAGTCATGAAGTGACATATCAATTTTCGCATACATTCCATTAACGAAACGGCCAGGAGAGCACCAAGACCGTGGCATGTGAATGGTGGCGCTCATGACATGCATGTCATGATTGTAATGTTATGACCTGTAATTTTCGTTCGTCATGCAGCCGTCTTGCGCCATAGCAATTTTGGTGTACATCCCATTAACGAAACGGCCAGGATAGCACGAAAAGCGTGGCATGTAAATCATGCCGCTCATGACATGCGTATCATGACTTTCGTGTTTTTAGAACGTGTCACCCATGGTCGTCAGACATTGTTGTTCTCGCCATACCAATTTTGGTATATACCAAGTTAACGAAACGACCGCAAGAGCACCAAGACCGTGGCATGTAAATCATGCCGCTCATAATATGCATGTCATGATTTTCATGTTATGAAAATCTGTCATGTTCATGTAATGTCATGTTCATGTTATGAGAACCTGTCATTCATGCTCGTCATGCAGTCATGTTGTGGCACACCAATTTTCGTGTACATCCCATTAACGAAACGGCCGCAAGAGCACCATGACCGTGGCATGTAAATCATGCCGCTCATGACATGGATGTCATGATTTTCATGTTATGACCTGTCATTTATGTTCGTCATTCAGTCATGTTGTGCCATACCAATTTTCGTATACATCCCATTAACGAAACGGCCAGGAGATCACCATGACCGTGGCATGTAAATCATGCCGGTCATGACATGCATGATATGATTTTCATGATGTTACCTGTCATTTATGCATGTCATGCAGTCATGTTATGCCATTGCAATTTTCGTACACATCCCATTAACGAAACGCCCAGATGAGCATCATGACGGTGGCATATAAATCATGCCACTCATGACACGCATGATATGATTTTCATATTGTGACCTGTCATTTATGCATGTCATGCAGTCATGTTATGCCATAGCAATTTTCGTACACATCCCATGAACGAAACAGCCAGGAGAGCACTATGACGGTGGCACGTAAATCATGCCACTCATGACATGCATATCATGATTTTCTTGTTATGACTTGTCATTTACGATCGTCATGCAGTCATGTTGTGCCACACCAATTTTCATATACATCCCATTAACGAAACGGCTGGGAGAGCACCATGACGGTGGCATGTAAATCATGCCACTCATGACATGCATATCATGATTTTCTTGTTATGACTTGTCATTTATGTTCGTCATGCAGTCATGTTGTGCCACACCAATTTTCATATACATCCCATTAACGAAACGGCCGGGAGAGCACAATGTCGTAGGCGGCTAGATAGATAGATGCGCTCAAAGTCGCCGAAGTTCGCTAATAAATGCTTCGCATTTAAAACAAAATTAAGAATGCTGCCAGTTCAGAAACTGTCCTCTCGCATCTTTCCGTCCACCGCCCATGGATATGACTGAACGCGTAGCTTGAATACGATCAGACTGGTACAGTTTGTCGGTTAGTATGCGGAAGTGAACGGACGATTTTAAAGGACAGAAAGTTGAGCGAGTTGGTAACAGTCCATAATCAAAAGAAGAGGCGTACAGGACACGGACACAAGGAGAGCAGTGAACATCACGAACGCCGGCGTTCGTGATGTTCACTGCTCTCTTTGTGTCTGTGTCCTGCACGCCTCTTCTTTTGATTATGGACGATTTTACGCAATGTTCACCTTGCAGGAGAACTCTCGGAAGTTTCATGTACCGTCGTGACCGTGTTTTAACAGCGCTCATTTATGTTGCCCTATAGAGTTACGCGATGAATTTCAAACAGTGGCTCTTATTTTTGTAATCCCGTAATTATTCGGGAATGCTCGGGCGCATTTGCTTTCTTTTGAATATGTTCCTTGTTCTTCTTCTTCTTGAGTTCCTACTCTTTCTTTTTAATGAAAGTAAACGCAGTTTTAGAACCAAGTCCTCGGAACCTGCTTACGCCCGTATCTTTATTCAGCTATTACAATGAACGCAACAACTAACCCGCAGCATTATTCAAGCAGGAAGATGGCTAATGGAGTGTTTGAGCGTAGGTATTCTGTTGCTACTAACCGCAATATAACAACCTCCGAAATTTATTTCTGGCTACGCCACTGTTCTTGCTTATGGAAAAAGATGAGGTATTTTCTGCAAACAAGATCTCAAAACGCGATTGTTTTTTTTCTTTTTTTTTTAATCAGCAACTTGAAATGTCTCGCTATAATTAGACATTTTCCAAGTTCCACTGGCATTATAGCTATTAATTTTACAATACATGCCACAAGTGTGGAACTGTACTCTGGCAGTTAGTAAGAAATGTCACGAAGCCGATATTCTTACAACAGCAATTCATGAGAAGATGAAGGCTTGAGGTGATAAGCTTAAGCCTTCAGGATGTCACTTGAGCCAGCGTTTCGACAGGGATTCTTGCCTTCGCTGCGAGGCTTATTGCAATTCCGCTAAATTATTTAGTAAAAGATTGCGTGAAATGCCTTGCAGTCCTCATTGCTGATTTACAGAAAGTCCCCATCGCATTATGTGACACAAAAACTATAGAACTGAGGTTCATCCAGCTTTAATTCGTGTAACAGACTGTAAATTGTAATATGAATCCAGCTAGTGGGCTTAATAAATATTAACTCAGCAGGGACCGCTTAACTACACTGTGTAACTGTTAAATTCGATTTTATGGCACTAGCACCAAGCGATATTACGTTTAAGACACTTGAACGGGACATCATGTTCGCCTAAACTTTTTAATCCAAAAAGCTAAATGAGTGATGCAAAGGTTGCTGTGTTTTCCAAAAACGACTTATGCGGAGATCGTGTGTTTTGCATTGTATCTTGTTGTTAAAAAGATGCCTTGTGTTTGAAACTGATAAAGCATATTTTTGATGGCTATAAACCTGTGGTAATTACCGTTAAGGCTTGCAAGTTTACGGAGTAATGGAAGACAATCTGTGTAAAGGTGTAAAGGGGTTTGAGTGTGTAGTGTGCTGATGTACTGTAGGCATTCGGTGACAGCCATAAATTCGGTTGCGTAGGCGCCAGATGCATGTGTTACTTTATATTTTTAGGCCTTCAAAATTAGAGCTTTGTTATTCGTTATTATGTAAGCTGAGCTGGCAGAAATGGAGGTAAATGAACCGTCCGTATATGCATGCAGTACGGGTAGCCGGAAGGCGTCGTCGTGCTGGGAGGGGTCGAGTTCAGTAAAGAAAAATCTGTGTTTTAAGCTGGGATGATAGAGACAGGGTGCAATGGCGTGTAGGATGTGGTCGGGATTTAGTGTACGTGCGCCGTAACGAGTGACAATTTTTTTGTAAAGAGAGAAAATTCTGCTGCTAGGCCGGTGAGGTCTATGTCTAATGGTGGAGCGTTTGCGATTATTTGTAATGCCGACGTTCTGGTTGTGTGAAACGAGCCTGTGATAGATATTAAGACTGATCATTGAAGTGATAACACGCGGTCTCTTAGAAAGCGTGTAGGGTGGGAAGGCCACCACGCTGGTGATGCGTGCGTGCGTGCGTGCGTGCGTGCGTGTGTGCGTGCGTGCGTGTGTGCGTGCGTGTGTGCGTGTGTGTGTGTGTGTGTGTGTGTGTGTGTGTTGTAAGAATCGTGCAATTTCAACTCAGTAATGGTTGCGACCTGCAAAATCGCTTTATGGGACTGACGGATACTCACTCGCAGGCGTGGCTGTTGCTGTGCTGCTGTCTTACGGAAGTGTCAGACGTCCTGCAACATCACTGGTCGAGTGACCAGTGATGTTGCAACTGCCTCTCCAGTAGTACATCATACATATAATAAAGATGTAACTTCTGATTTTCACGAATGGCGTGCAGTTGTCGAATGGAGATCACTCTCGTGAAAATTTATTTTTCCAAGGGGCATTTAGCATGGTTCGCTGAAACACGCACTGGTCGTTCTTGTAGGCGCGGAACTGCCTATCGCGCAGGATGTTGGGTGCGGCATTGTGATAGTATGCCTTATGGCTACGGCACTGCACATGTGTGAACCAAAATATGCGCAGTAGTGACCCGCATAAACGATGACAAGCATCGGCACTGATAAACAGAACGGAGTAAACCTTACTATGCAGGCAAAGTCCAAAAATGAACAAGAGAACGTTAGCATTATTAATTGTCGACGTGAGCAGAGGCTCCGGTGCGCGAACTTCGTCATTTGTGGTTGGCACGCACATCCGCTCTCATGTGATGGGGTGGCCGATATATACTTGGTTCAGTACAACTCCGAAACAATCCCAAATGATGTTAAATAAACAAAATGACACGAAATGACTGGAAGAAGGAAGAAGGCAACAAACAGTAAAGTGACAGTGTACGAGAGTAAGCGCGAACAAGTCTTCTTCCCTTAGGAAAACAAACAAGGCTGAAAAACAACCTTGGAAAGACCACCATCTAACTAACCCCCGAAAAAAACAAAGCATACTGCCAATTGCACTTCTGTCCCAAAAGGGATCACTAACAAGTGTTTGCTCTTGGATAAGTCCAAATTCGTGCAAGAGAAAGCGATGAATTCAAGGTCAGCAATACATACGGTCCGTACAGATCATAAATATCTCATCTTATTTGTACCGGCGCTCTTTGTACGAGGGCACATGTGAGGATGAGGCTGGGAGGGAGAGATCTGACCTTCGTGAGAGAGAACCGTATACAGTTTCAGAGCAGTGACGTTAAAGCCGTGCTATTCCTTTATATAGCTGCCCGTGCCTGGTGTACTAGTTCACGTTAAGCACAGCGAGGCATCTGGGTAGTCAAGTGGAAACATGTGCGAAATACGAAGTTAACACACGTCTGCACAGGATGAAAGAGCGCCTTCATTTCGCGCATCGCATGTCGCAGCATGTCGCAGCATTTGACCTCCACCCTGAGCAAGGCGACGAGGTTTAATACGATGCGAAACAATTGACACACCTATACGATCCTTAAATGCTTTGAAAGTGCAATGGAAAAATTATGAAGTGTCATACGTTGCTGTACTGTGCCGGCTTTTACAATGCCGGCTTTTACTTCTGGAGTAGCAACTAGCAGCGATAACGTGAGCGCCCAAGAATCCTCAGTCAATTATCAAACTCTGCCTTTTCTTTTTCTTCTTTTGTAAGTGGCGCGCTATGGACAGAGGGCACTAGCCGTATATAGCGTGATGTTGCAGTTGCCTCTGGGTTGTGCGGTCTGGTCATGCTTCGCTATAACAAATCCATTACGTAGGCCTTCCTAGTTAATCTTATTTTTCAAATTCTGCACCGCAAGATGGCTTATGACCTAACGCACCACAACAGGAAAGCTGTCGCGCCGTACGTAAGAGATGAGTAAAGGTGTTGCATAGAGAGACCTTCTACACAGGACAAAAAACGAAAAAAAAAAAACATAGCTTATCTAATGATTCTTTTTAGGTGATACGTGTTCGAGAAATGCAAGTGCGGGAAAGCGTAGGGTGGGGGGAAGTAACGTAAAAAGTCGATCCGATGGTAACAATTCCCCATCACACCAGTAAAAGCACTCAGGATTGCTAGGATTTTGTAAGCAGCGCAGCCGCTTATGCGACGTTCTACACCGCCCGCGCGTGCACGTACTTCCAGCGAAGCCATCGCAGCTACTGGAAGTTATACAATCACAAAGTCCAACGCATGTTCATCATTTCAACTAAAGTATATAACCGTTAACCCAGGCGGACAATCAGTCTGCCGTGTCGTCACTCGTAGTCATACGGCACCGACGCAGAACAATAGGCCATCCGAAATACCTAATTAGGCAAAACGCGTTTCAAAATCAATGCGATATCCTGGCGCCGGCGTCTGGGTCGGCACCCGCTAACATGCTGCCACTCAGTGCTGCTTGGTATCGACTTGCAAAAGGCTAAAGCCAGAGCACAAGCCTGCATTATCTTCCTGAATGTCGAAATCAATGTGTGTAACATCTAAAGAAGTATAAATCACAGTCCGTCACCACTTGATTGCAAAGAAGAGCTCGGACGTTTCTCTTTGTCGTGTGATGACATGTCATTCAGGGTCCGCAGCAGACACGTGCAGGGTCCATCTCCGCCACCTAGCACACAACTGGGAAATAATGACAAATGGCAATCACAGAACTAAATAGCGCACCAGGCGCGAAACACGGTTTCAATGTCGATAGTAGGCGCACTTCGTAGCTGCTGCTGCTGGAAGAGCACTTCTTCATATATGCTTAATTCATAGTTGTCGTGAGATGAAGGGTAATACGGAGCAAGGTGCACAGCAGACGGTTCATACAGCCTAGCCTGACATCATGCCCGCCGCCGCTTAGTGCGATTGCGTGGAGTTTCGCGCAAACAAGTCCTGCTGTATAAACGAAAATATTTATAATGTTCCAATTGGCTTGAAAATCATCGAATTTCTCAATGTCCGTGAGTAAACGACACGCGCCATAGCTCATGTTGTTTATGGTGTAATCACCGATCCCATTCAGGTATCAAATTAAACACATACTAAAGCAATTAAAACTACCTCAACAAGCCTATGGATAGCATACTGTATTCGCGTCTATGAATTTAATGTATGTTACTTTTTTATATTTGGTAACGGCATTATCCTGGCATGCGAGCGAAAAGAAAAGGAAGTAAATGAACAAAGTACAGAAAGCAAGCAGAACGTATTATAGAGCTTGGCAGACTTATAGAATTTAACTGATTTTTTTTCTGGGGTTTTACGTACCAAAACCACGCAATATGATGCGAGACGCCGCAGTGGAGGGCTCCGGGAATTTCGACCACCTGGGGTTCCTTAACGTGCACTGACATCGCACAGTACACGGCCTCAACATATCACCTCCATCAATATGTAGCCACCTCGGACGGGATTCGATCCCGCCACCTTCGAATCAGCAGCCGAGTGCCTTAGCCACTAGACCACCGTGGCGAGGCCGAGCTGAAAGAAGTTCTTACGCAACAATAACAGTTGCTTAATAAGGGTGCATATTTTTGTGGAAGCCAACGAAGCCTTTGGGGCACTTCGTTGCGATACACTATCATTCAGCAAAATAACTGATTGCTGGGATTTTACGAGCAAAGCCACGATATAATTACGAGGCATGTTGTGGTGGGGTAGTACAGATTAATTTCGACCGTCTTGGGCGCTTTAACGAGCTCCTATAATTCTAAGTACACGGGTGTTAATGTTCATCTCAATGCGACCGCTGTGGCCGGCAATCGAACCCGCGTAAATAAGCTTAGTAGTGCAATACCCTGGCTGATAAAGCGCCGTGGCGGGTGACGATTCAACAAAAGTTCCTTAGAATAACGTTACGGATAAACGCAGATGACCAACAAATTGACCTAATTTTGTTTTTCATAAAAAACAGAAAATGCTACTTAGAACGCTTTTCAAATTTTGATTGGGTGAATAACTAGGAATTAATATCACTTATAGCCGCAAGTGACAAAAGTAAACTATGATGCCTTCTGCAGAGTAAAGCCTGCTGATCACTCGTGCTGCCTTTATCAGAACTTGTGCGGCTATATTAAGGGCTTTGTTAGTGATGCGCAGTGCTGAGCGGGTTCGCTCCTTGCAGAGTAGAAAAGTGATATGTTAAGGTTGAGCATATATTCTCGGCGAATACCGGAGGTGCAGAAAGGCGACAATGATGTCGACGGTTGTGAGCTCATTTACAGTGACAACAGTAACCTCACCGACTGAACCTAATCGTCCCACCAGCGTCTCGACGTTGCGATAAAGTTCAAACATTATGTGAAAACTCGTTGCCTGTATGCATGGACGAAGACACGACAATAGCTACGACGTTATTACACTGGCGAGGACGGTCAGAATGATGACGGCGCGGAGACGACTACAGAATTTCGTTTAACAATATTTTCGCTGAATGAAAGGAAAGACTGCGAAACGTCGAAGTCCTTTTGGGAAGAAAAATGCTAACGAGTGCGCCAACGACTGCTGCAACGTTCACCAGCCAAGCAGCATTATATAGCCCATTGTTAGTAAATAAGTTCCTCCACAAAAAATAAATTTTGCGTATTTCGAATTCATTTGTTGCTATTGTTATCCTACGCCGAATCCAATCCACTTCTAGGTATTTCTTGGGCTGCCCACAAGAATCATTTGAACCGCAGTCTACTGGCATATCACCGTTGCGTACGCTCGAGTTCGATTTTCCGTATTGAATGTTATCGCTAAATAAATAAATAAATAAATAAATACCTAGAAGAAAGAAAAATACAGCTAAAACCAAAAAGCACCAGCCATCTCTTCGCATGATCACGCCACGGTCATCAATTGTGGAAGTTCGATTTGCGGTAAGTCAATGTCCTTTGATACATGTTTAGTCGTTCACAGCAGCCGCCGCCACCGCTGCTAATTTGTTAAGTGCGTATTTGAATAACCTGCATAGCGTAGTTAATCTTCATGTTTCCGCACAGTTATTAAACAGCAATAAAACAACGCCCAGCCACTTGAAACGCGCCCTGCTGCGTTACGAAGAACATCGCATCCAGCACTTGAACTCGTTGCGAGAGCAAAGCGCTATGCCATAGCTTGATCACTTGTCAAATGGTTTAACTGCGGGCATCAGACGGGGAGGTTGGAAGCATATGCTTCGTGATACTCCATTTCAAGCACTTGTGCTGAATACGTAAACCAGCGAGGCTGTGATCAGAAACGAAGCTTCCTCTGATTCCTTGTAACGATCATCGTGCATCACAATTTACGTCGTCTTCCTGGGCGCTTTCGTACAGGGACGACAATACGATCTTCCCAAGATCGATAGCCTCAAACAAGACAGCTGGCCCGACGCCCAAGCTACTCGCACCATCGTTGGATGTACTGCGCAACTAGGACTTACTGCGGTCGGATTGCCAGGCCGGGCCAGGTTTTTCCATTAGAGCAGAGGCACTCAAGCGAAGCCCGCTCCTGTAATGGTGAGGTTGATGAGAAACCCGAACTTGGACTATTGTCCTATAGAAGCAGGCTAAGAGCGAGCTACCACAAAGACGCTGCACTCAACGACACTGCAAACGCTGAATTATCAGAGGTTGCAGGCATGCAAGCATTGCGCTTTTCTGTGAATGGAAAGCCGTCCTATTTCATCTTCAGTTACTTATGCTCAGTGATGTGGAGAAAGTGACAGCGTCAGCTTTTTATATTAGTTCCAGCGTTGCTCAACCTGTCCTCCTTCTAAGTTCGTCTATGGTTATTAAACGATTAAGCAAGTCGCGTATGTCCCACCTTGGTGCATCCGCAATCGTGGTGAAACATATCTACTGTCAGGCAGTTAAGTCGGTCACCTGCTAGTATTGCCGTAGGAATGGTGTGGTTTTCTCGGCTAATGGAGTGAAAGGCCAGGCTTCCAACAATTTTTCTTCTATAAAAAAGCCAGCGAAGTGTGCTCAAGGCGCCTGGACTTGTTTATGAAAACGAGGACAGTAGTGAAAAAGTAAATTGAAGGTCTCTTCAGAGCTTCACAGCTGCACAGACGAGTAAATCAGTCATTTCTGTGCAAAAGTTGTGCAGTTTGCAGTTACCCCGCCTGCTCTACCAGCAGTTGTTGAAGGTTGACCGCAGCAGCGCTAAAGTTTGTCGGTTGCTCTTGCCAAGAAATTTCTCCAGACTTGTAGATTGAATAAACGACAACGGTGGCACCAATCAACCTGACCACGTGGGAGAGAAAAGAACTATCGTTACGACGTGGACACTCAGGAGGAAAGTAAGTCGAACGGAACTATTAGCAAAAGAGAGGAACACGGAGAGGGCCGCCTTTGCGATGGTCAAAAGACAACGAGAAAGGGAGAAGTGTGGTGAAGGATGGTGGTGTTTTAGGGGCGAAGCTCCTCTTAGTCTAACCTTGTCCCGCGTCAGGCGTCAGTCGTCAGGCGTAACCCGCCTTCCGGGAGGCACGCGCTCGCCCTCGGCGCGTGCCTCACGGCGCGTGCCTCTCTCTCTCTCCCGGCGCGTGCCTCTGCTGTCTTGTGAGAGAGAGAGAGCGAAAGGCGCGTTGGCTATGGAAACGCTCTTTCTTAGATGAACGCTCTACCAGCTCGCAAAGAAGGAGAACGCGCCCTCACCCGCGAGAGACAACGTTGGCGCAGGCAGCGTCTCCTAGCGAGTTTCTTGATTGAGAAATACCGACTGCTCGCGTGGATCTTGACTTGCAATGAAGTGCCGGTGGGAGATTTCACTTGTGCATAGTTGAACCATGAGGATTCGTAGCGTGCGCGTTAACTAAATTAATCCGGAACTCGGCACGATCTACGATGAAACTCCCGAGCTTCGCCCACTCATCATCATTCACTCCGTGGATATGCTGTAATTTTTTTCAAGTTTTAGTTCTGCTAGGTAACTGGAGTAGCCGATGGCACTAACAGGGGATGTCAGGTGAGACAACTCCGGTGGCTAGCCGGCATAGTTCACGGCACAGTGCAGGAGAGTGCTCATTACCGGCCATGTCTGCATGACCAGACAACTCCGCAATTGTTCATACTGCTGAGAAAGCATTGTGCAAGGAGACCTGTAGCCTGGGCAAATATAGTGTCGAGTTCGTAGTTGCGACACGGCAGGTGAAATCAGTCTCACAGTTAAAAAAAAAAAGAGCCGTAGGAGACCAACTGAGTAGTCCATCGAACATGCACTGTCAGGCAGTATCTGAGTTCTTCTATTGCGTCCAGGTGTCCTGAATCATGCATGGAAGACGTTTACTTTTGGTTGTACCGTGGGCCTGAAAAAGATCATTGAGGATAGATGTTCTCCCTTTTTCTTCTATCTGCGCGGTCGTTCTCCGTATAATACCAACGCTGTACTCGCGGACAACTTTTCTTGGCAGTGGAGGGAAAGCTACGGAGGCGGAGCATCTTCACATGTATTCCTGCGCGAAGTTCCGGTTTGTGAACATTGCACTGCTTTTGTGACGTTTAAAGGCAGGCAAAGTTAATTCGCTCAGGATGAGACATTAGATTGCCGATGAAGTTTCGCCCTGCCACAGTGGTCTAGTGGCTATGACACTATGCTGCGTATCCGAACGTCGCGGGATAGAAACCTGGCCGCGGCAGCTGCATTTCGAAGGAGGCTAAATGTTGAGGCCCGTGTAATGTGCGATGTCAGTGCACGTTAAAGAACCCCAGGTGGTCGAAATTTCGCGAGCCGTCCACTACGGCGTTTCTCATAATAATATCGTGGTTTATCGTGGTGGCAATTTTGTTTGCCGGCCCTTTTAGCCAAACCACACGCACACTAGCCAGCGCCTCCCAGAGAGGGCAAGCTCGCGTTCGCATGCGCAGAAAGCGCAAACACGCCAAACGTGACGCGCAGGTCGGTTCCAGAAGATATCAGCGTTGGAGCCGCTGGCCTGGCGTAGTCACGCTCCTAAAGCCCTGAAGCAACGCAGCTACGGCATGAATTGCACCTTCATCGACTTGACCAACGCATAGCGGCAAATTCAGCCTCCCCCCCCCCCCTCCCCTTTTTCGTGTTTATCTATTCAACCTAGACATAAAACAAGTAAGTTTCTAAATATTTAAGCACACTTGAAAAAGTACATATATGTACGGGCTCTTCCGTGGCTCGAATTGCTGCATTCCTGTAACCCCGCTATGTGTTCAGAATTTCGTGGCTACAGTGTGCGCGATACGGTCGATTACGGGCCTGCGATCGTTTAGTTTTGTTTAATGGCGCCGAATGTCGTCGTCCGGTACCAGTTCGGCCGAAGGGTAGCGGCCAAATCCATACTGCGAATATTGAGTTGGTATCAATAGTGCAATACGAAGCCATGTTTTCTATGGATATGCGTGGTTGAAGTTGCACGAATGCACAATGCCGTGCGTCTCCTGTGCTTGCGAACTGGCCATTACCACCGGAAGGCACGCCGACGTGTGTTTGTGCGCGCCCGCAAGCGTGCGCATGGTTCAGGCTCCGATTACGCAGGTAGGCTTCCGCATCAATGTCATAAAATGGCAGTTAAAGGTTTTCTGGGTTGTAATAATGGAACCCTTTATTCTTACATAGTATAAAGCCCACATAAAATAACGCCCGTAGTGCTACGTTTACTACCGCCTATTAATGAAGGAAACCATCTCGACCTTTTATCCAGCACAAAGCAGGGTCATACATGTGGCACCTGATGAACATCTGTCGCGAGTACAATAGTTCCAAGCTGCAGCTGTGATGACCGCTAGTCTTGTTAGTCTTTACTAGTCACTTAATCGAAAAAAAAAATCATAGATGAGTTATTATGAAAGATGTTTACACAACACTAACTTGGTTATATTTTCGTAATAGTCGAACATAGTGCACGCCAGGTAACGATCAAACCCACCACGGCTATGGCGCTCGGTTGCTGATACGAAGGCTACGGGTTCGAATACCGGCCGCGGGGGGGGGGGGGGGGGGGCATTTCAACGGAAGCGAATTTCTAGAGGCCCGTGTGCTGTGCGATGTCAGTGCACTTTTAAAAGAAGCACAAATTGTCGAAATTTCCAGCGGCCTCTACTACAACGTGTCTCACATTTCTAGGTCTAAAACCCCACAAGTTATTATTAAGGAGCGATAGCTGTGTATTTTTTATTGTGTATTTCTATTTACGAATACACTATGAGCTATCACAAGTGGTGATTGCATTAATTCAGTCGCCCTGTGCAGCAAACGGCAGTGATAAGGCGTGACCACGTTGTCAAAGGGCAAGAAGTGAGGCGTGATAACGTTGTCCAAGGGCAAGGAGTGACCGACAGTTCTAAGACTGTTGGCGTTTAACGTTTTTTAAAATATAATTTGTGACAGCAATTTCGCCCGAATTCTTTAATGATAAAGCAAATATAGGAAAAGAAATGAGTAGCAGTAAGCTTTTTTAAATATTGTATATGTTCTCACAACCGTTGTTTCAGGATATTTTTTTGGCAGCATGGTGGTACTGTGAGGCGTACGTTAAGTACAGCATACACCGATAGTCCTCGCTGAACGCGTCGAAACTTTTCAAGAAAATGGCTTTTTTTATGACTAGCCATGGTGGGAACTGCCGTATCTTTTATCATATTTTAAATCGATATTCTAGGTCCGTGGCTAACACATGCTTTACAAAAGAGAGCAGTATTCACATTGAACAAAGTTTTGCAAGCGGACCAACATTCTTGGAAATTATTGAAATTAACACTTTATAAACTGGAAAAACTCATTTTCCGTGCTTGACCATGTCGTGTTCTTTCACGTTCCTGTGTAACCGCATTATTTGTTCTAGTAACTGCGCTTTTTGTGTAAACATTTGTGTTGTGTGATTATACTATATATGTGTATGTAGAGATCCAGAGCAGAATATTTGGTGTCCACATAACTCCATTTTACGTTAAATTTAGTGTTATGTGACTGGACTGAATTTGTGTTGTTTTTAGTGTAGCCGCGTGAAGGATATCGTATTCCGAGATTATATACGGGTGGGCTGAATTTAGACGGGCCAGCTTTAGGCGTTGATTTTCGCGCACTTTATCATACATGTTATGTGTTACGCTGTCTTGTCAGTGAAAAGAAGTAGCCGACACTCTATGAAAGTGCCAAGATCTCCTAAGTAACATGTAATTTAAAAAAATGTAAATGCGCTTTGCTTGTTCCCTCCGGGGATTTAATGCAAGTGCTCTAGTATAAGGTTTTCATTGAATGGACAGCTTATAAAGCACATTGAATATATGACTACAAGGTGGCGCCAATGAAGGCCACCTCTGGTCAGTGTAATCAAACGATAAATCACGTATAACGCCCATACGAATGTGGTTTCACATCCCAGAAACATGCACTTAGCAGAGCGCATGATACTGAACATCTTCCACTTTCTTATATATGCGCTGCTATAAAGTTTTGTGATCCAACTGTGCATGTGGTGTATGCTCCGGCTTATGGAATAGGAAATTTCGACATTTCTGTCTACCTCACGGCTACTACGTCAAAACATTACGCCAAAGAATGCCCACTCTGCGGCACCTCCGCCAGCCTATATAGCAAATCGTCCAGAAATGCCAACAAAACCACGGGATCCAACTTATCTGAAACCCTGCCCTATGTCAATGGGTGGCCGTGCTGCTGAGCTCCACTTTAAATTGCCTGTACCAGCTGGTGGACCGCACCCACTCGACGCAAAATGATGTAGGGGGCCTAGAAGAAGGGCTCCTCAATTCTTTTTAATGAAATCCGATCGATTGAAGTGTCATTCTCCATCACGACTGACAATATAAAGTGTGAGTGAGCAATCATATGTTGTGTTATCAAAGAATAAATGAAGACATGAAGTCTGTGTCCTTGTGATATGCCGCCCTATAGTTATCTCTAAGGTGCATCATGTTCAGTGTATCTGTTTTATATATCTCATATTTGGTCTGCTCGACTCTTGGGCCGCGTACTATATGCAACTTCTGCCCCAGCCAACCATCAAACACCAATCACCCCCGACTTGGGGACTCAAATAAATAACAGGTATTATGTACATTCAAGGGACGAGGCCGCGCGCTGACCCGAACAAGTTCTGTACGTGCCATTCGAGGTGCCCCATGGAGGCATAGACATCTATAACCAGTATTCTTACGTTGATACGTAGTAGGGTGAGCAATCCGATGCGCAACTTCTTGACAAGGGCTCAGCACATTCGAAGGACAGCAGAAGCAACAAACGAGTGGATGGTTTTCCGCCCGTTTTCTCAGACCGCCAGCAGCGGCGAACTACGATGAACTCGCGCATTCTAACACTATTAACGCAGACCACGAGCGTTGCGTACAAGCATATAAGGCCAAACGACGAGCGACAGTCGCGCACCACACGTGTCCACGCTGCTGCATTCTCTTGGCTTTGGCTAGTACGCGCTCTTATCGTCTTACGCCACACGGTGGCACACGGGTACTGGCGGCTTCTGCTTCTCTAGTCATCGTCTCTTACTTCTGTGCTTTGTTCAGACGCCGAGGAGCGGGCTAGAAGAGGCGGGAATTGTTGCGCGTGGCGAGGGATGAGAGGAATCCAATGCGGCGGCTTTCTCGCACCACGGTGGAAGTAAGCAAGCATTTTCCCCTTCATACCAGCTCATTGAAAAGCCTCTTGGCGAGAGAAAGACTGTACGTACTAACGTTTGCGCTTATAATAGGGATGCTGCTGCATCGCATGAGGCGCGCATTCCCGTTGTTTGTCTAAGCCCACGCGCAGTCTTATTTCGGCTCTCCGGGGGACTACACGACGAAATAAAGAGAAAATGATTGCGTCTAAAGCTTCCAGAGTTGGCTTGCACGATTGCACCAGCCCTTTCTGAGATGATTGTATGTGAGTATTGAGGAGTGGGGAATAGAGAAAAGAAAAAATAAATGTTTACGCCACTCAACATGCGTGGCAGTGGCGGACTTCAATATGTGTTATGTAATTTGCAATGCGACTATAACGTACTTGTTTTCACAAAATGGCTTTTACTTAACAGGCCGCCGCTGTGGTACATTGGCTACGGTGCCCAGCAGCTAAAAGAGCTGAACCGCTCGATGCCGAAGCGGCGGTGGCACTTCGATGGAGGCGCAATGGTAAAGTCAGTGCACGACGTCGGTGCATGTTAAAGAACTCCAGGTTCTCGCAGTTTGCGGATTCCTCCACTAGGGCGTGCCCCATAATCGCATCGTGGACTTGGCGCGTAAAACCCCAGCATTCAGGTTTTTTTTTTTTTTTTTTGCTTGATACTTTGATTGGGGTGATTTCGTTTGAAGAATTGAGGACAAGCCTGTATATGCAAGGAACAATTTCACTTGCCAGAGATACAGCGTCTTTAGAAAAGTTTACGGGAAACACGAAGTGCAGACACGCAATGAAGTGAAGTCAGCATGTGCAGTTGAGGAAGAGGGGAAAAAATGTTAGGGGAAGTATCTAACAGTTTTTATTGCTGCCCTTTCTATTACAACGCTAAAAGCGGAACAGATGCAACGTTTAGAAATCGCATTTGTAGCCAAAAATGCTGGACGCATGTTGAGAGCGTATAAATAAAATATATTACTATTTTTTTAGATTTTTAATGGTCCGAACAGCACTCCGTAATATGTGTGATTTGCTCAAAACCAAATTCCTGAACAAGAACCGCATATCCCCCAGAAGCGCCTCAGAGAAAACCTCTTGGATTCTGTCCATGACCCAGACGACCCTATTGTCAGAGGACTGTCGTCTCCAGGAGCACATATTCTTGTAAACAAGGGAAAAGCAGGCAAGCAACGACAGGCGTTATTGTCTTATTCCAGTGGTCGCGGCAGCATAGTAACACCGATCTCCTGCAATCGCTTCTGTGAGTACATTTTTGTGTACGAGCAGCAGTGGTAACTCCGAAGCTTCATCCCCTCATGTAGAAATGTGAAGGACTAACGGTAAGGCGGGATAAGTGCCGATATAATGAAGCGACCTCATTTCAGCACTGGATCCTACAACGAAGTAATGTCAAGGGTACGCCCTGTTCTTTATGAAGCTACGGCTGTGAACGTTCCATGCACTGTAAGTCGCGCTTGGCTTTTTTTTTTCTTACTTCCCGGAAATAGGTCCTAAAGCTATGATTTAAATAATCAATTCTCGCTATCCCGCTCTGTCTCTCAAATGTGTAGCAAATTTCAATACCCACGGTTGCCCTTTCCCTGCGTAAAACATCGGCGAAGGTTGTCTGGAGACTGCAAGCTCTTCGTAAATAGGTACCAGGTCAATTAAGAGGTGAACCCTCGGTTCTCGCTCCAAAGGTTTAGACTCCTCATACAAGTTTACAAAAATCTTTATAATGAATTACTGCCAATTAGGCCAGCTTTAGGTTTGGTAGTACTGTTTCAACCTTTGCTGCCTAAAACTAGTTCGCTGGCTTGTAGCAGCACTGGAGTCGTCTGCACGGCACGAGTTTGCCTCATGGCTTGCTGGAGGTTTCCGGTACACAACGAAGAAAGCACTTTCACCGTGCAGATATATTGCAGTGACCGCGCATCGGTGTGTACATATTCGCTTTGTTAATGTTTTGTCCTGTGACAGATCTGTGTCAATATTTTGTAATTTTCTTTTTTCATTTTCGCGCTCTGGAGAAGAGAAAAGCGCCTAAATCTTGCTTGCTTTGTGGGATTTAACGTCCCAAAACCAGTTCTGATTATGAGAGACGCCGTAGTGGAGGGTTCCGGAAATTTCGACCACCTGGGGTTTTTTAACGTGCACTGATATCGCACAGCACACGGGCCTCGCCAGCCTAAATCTTAAGTTCAGAATTTAACACTCTAGGTGCACAAGTTGGCGAGACTCCTAGCGCACACTCTTCGCAGAGATCGTTTCTTCGTAGTCACTACATGGCAATATTATTGCTGACAAGTAGGGGCGCCCGAATGTTCGGATGTTTCGAATATTCATCGAGCATTACGTTTCAAATATTCGTATTCGTTTCGAAAATTGCGTATTAAGAATTTCAGAATATTTGAGGCATTCGAATGTTCGGAAATTTTACCTGTTTACACTAAGTGCTGAGACCAGTGATGCCCATTCTGAGAAGAATTGGAATTGCACGGAACCATAATGGCGGCCAACGGACGAGTACGCGAACATGTACGACCCATGCGCTATATAGAAACTTATCTTGATTGCGCATGCGCCAACATGCGCAATAAATATAAGTGTCTTCAACCAAGCGTGATAGGTGCGCTGCTGGAGCGCATGTAACCATGCTGGTGTACTGCACGCTTTGAACAAAACACGCTTCCCTGCGCCATTCGCATGCGCGTCTTTATGCAGGACCTCCTCTCAGCGGACTCACTACGTGAAACAAGAAGTAATCCTTGACGATAGCCTTTATAGTACCTGCTACCACTTGATTTACGCTGTGATATTTCATCATTACATTTAGAACATTTGCGACAGCACATTTATCAATGCATTTACAATCAAGTCTAGAGAGTGCGCTCCCGGTAATAATATGTTTGGATCGAGGGCTAATTTATTTATTTATTTATTTATTTATTTATTTATTTATTTATTTATTTATTTATTTATTTATTTATTTTCTCGCTTTCTTCCTTGCTGTCATCCTATATCCTTCTTGATATTTCTTTATTTCCTTGTTTCCTTGGTAGATTATCCAATAGATTCATATGGCTCAGCCAGGCCCGTAGCCAGGGGTGGTGCCCTAGGGGCCCGGGCCCCTCCCGAAATTTTGGTTGGGGGTAGTGTTAATAATATAGTGTAGTGCACATAAAATTTGCACATAAAATTCAAGCCTATTAACAACGTAGCATTTAAAAGGTCACCTAACGTGCATACAATTTCTACCGAAAATAAATTATGAAAATGTTTTTCTCACAGCCAAGGCCTTCAGCTAGTGGGCCCCCCCCAAAAAAATTCCTGCCTATGGGCCTGGGCTCAGCTATGTTCATATCTTTCGTCGTTTGCCGAGCGTGTACTGAAGAGTGCGTACATGCTACGGGGGCGCGACTTGCACTGCGTCACAAATTGTTACGTGAACAAGAACAATAACTTCTACCGAATCAGGTGGCAGCAGTCAATGGTTCGAATCCAGAGTCCGACGAGCAATTTTATTTGCGCTCGTCTTTTTTTTTTTTTTCGTACGGCGATACGGATAGCTTCAACGACACAAGTCAGGTACACCCTAAACACGGTAACCTTTAGTTTATTTTATAGGTACACAAAAATGTGAAAATATGCTCCTTTACTAAAAGTTAAACTGCTTTAACCTTTTGTAAAAGAGCATATTTTCACATTTTTTTGTGTGCCTATAAAATACACTAAAGGTTACCGTGCTGAGAGTGTAGTAGAAGTTTCGCTTGAATAATTACACCATATTGCTGTCGAAGGCACATTTGTATTTTTATTTTCTAAGCTGTATATTCGATTCGGTAAATCTGATATTTGCACACCCCTGAGAAGCACACCATCGATTTGCAATAACAGACATCTCATGTCGCATCACCTGCAAAAGGAAATAGAACCAAGATTTGACCTCATTTTGCCTACGCCATATGTGAGGGGAAAAAAAGGAGGTAGCTTTTAAATCTATTTGCAATAAATTTTATTTTATGACCAAATAAAGAGATTTAATTTTCATTGAAATGAAAAAAAAATACCTTGTGGTGTTAATCACATTATTTTATACGTCTGCAAAGAGCACATATGCTTTAAAAAACGTTTGGAATGTTTCACTGAATGGTGTTGTGCTCTACCTTTCTCGCCTTACCAAAAGTAGATCACCAAAGCCTCGCACAATATATTTTACCTTCCACCTTTTTCAAAAAAACACAAAATTCATAAAACACTAAAGAAGCCTCTTTTATAATGACTGCCAAGAGTCACAGTTTAAACGAATTCTATTTCTTTGATTCTATGTTCTGACTCGTCCGTGCCACCGAGTGACCGATATTTGCGACAGTGAGGGCGCGTCCCTCAGTGCGACGCACTGAAATATTGTGAGAGTAAATAAACGTCAAACTTGTATTTGCCGTTTATGATCCCTCATTGGCGATTTTTCAGACCACAAATTACGGATCATAAATAAAGTTGATTCACTCACTTACACTGCGAACCCTCATTGATGCTGCATTAATGAATGTAACGACACTGAATTTCCCCGAGAGAATTCTACACCACAAATAAATTCGTTCAAGTCCCTGAATTGTCACTATGTGGAGCCCTTGTAAATTATAAGCTCCAATGTGCACGTGCCTCATGCAATGCTTGTCAAAAATTTTTATTAATCACGTGGACTCAACACAGAATAGCTAGCAGCGCCGCAATTTCTTTCCGCGACATTTTCCGCGCTTTTCCTGTGTATACCAACGATGAAACTTATTTTGGAGCTGACTCAAAAGACGCGGGTTCGATCCCGGCCAAGGCGGTCGCATTTTCGACTGGAGGCGAAATTGCTGCAGGCCCGTGTACTGCGTCTTATCAGTGCAGGTTAAGGAACCCCGGGTGGTCTAAATCTTTTGGAGCCCTCCCTTATAGCGTACCTTATAATCATATCGTGGTCTTTACACGTACAACTTCATAATCGCCCCCACACCCAAATAAGTAGAGGTAGCAAATCGGATATACTTGTTTTGGCTAATTTCCCTACATTGCCTTTCTCTAATATTTCTTTATCCCCCCGAGTTTAAATCTCCAATTCGCAGCCGGTGTTTACACAGTAAATGGGAATGTTCTTTTAAAATTATCGCTCTTTCAAATACTCATATACCTTAATACTCATGCGATAACACAATTCACCACGGTAACGTCATCGCACTAGTTTCGCTGCTGAAGAAACAACCTTGTATGTTTAACTATCACTTTGATGCTCTGAAGAACACCACCTTCTTAGCAAACCTGCTTCCCTCATCGTTCTCATACCTCATAAATAGGTTACGATAAACATTGAGTGCTATAAGCCAGCGCTAGTATATGAGATTGATTTCGTTCATACAGGGGTAAGCTGGGCAAGCAAATTGCGAGTAAGCTACACTAACGCTAGATCAGAGAAGCGTATAACGATCGCCAGTTCCTGAAAAATGGCGCTACAGTATAGTCGCTATCAAGCGAGCACACTCCTCTACTACGTTTGCCTTGGAGCGGCCGCTCGAACATTATCTCGAGGGAACAGAAGCGCGACTTTTGTTATGCATTTTGCCACAGAATAACGTATATCGCTGCCGCTTCTGAGCATGACGCTTTGTGTACGATCGTTTCAGCTACACACCGCATTAAAGTATAAGCAACAAACCTTGCTCAAGTACCCCAAATGAACTTTCCTGGGCATAAAGGCAGTTTCCTTCGAATTGTCATTATTTAGAATGAGACGTGCTTGTTCTCGGAAGACAGAGCGCATGAACCATGGAGAGTATACTACCAGCCAAATATTTGTTCTTGCCAAAGAGCGCATATGTCAGCAGTATTTGTCTCGGGTATTTCGGTATTGCATGAATGGTGCTCCCGGAGAAGCGAAACGCGAAGCAGTCGCGTTTGTTGAAAACAGAAATTGGAATAAAACAAACATGAGGAACAGAGAGAGCGCGGCTTCGATTTGTTTAGTGCAATAGCGTATAGCGAAAGGAGTTGACTTATTGGCGTTTGCCCACTGATGTGTCCATATGGGGAGCAGTGGGACGTTCAGGGGTGTCGCACAGTAACCGAAATGAAACCTTACCTTTGCTCAAAGAAATTTGAGCCCGAACTGGTACGCGCGTCGCCATTTTGGAGACCTCCTAACGAGGTTGGTAGCGTTCGAGAATGGTTCGGCAAAACAAGCGAATTATTGCGTGTTATTCCGGTTAGCGGGTCGGTAACCACGCGAGAGCCTTTCGTATTTTGCAGGGCTGCAGAAAACGTGTTGCGATTAGGAAAGGAAAAGCAAAAGTGAGTTAGAGTTCCACGCAAAGTTGCCCTACGTGCACATTTTTTTCAGCCAATCTCCCATATATAGGGACACGCCAGCCCTTGAGAACGGGTGCATTTGTTTTCTTATGATTTTTCCCACACAACGTCAATAACATCAACGCAAGCTCGCTGATGAGGCAAACAGCAGTCCACTCCCCTGCAGCTTATAGCTGGCGCCTATCGTCAGTGGGTGTTCGCCTCTTGAAAGCCTGAACCAACCTTAGTTAACCTCTTTCAAACTCTTCCTCCATCACCCAATGCATTATGAGTTGTAGGGGCTCGCGTTTTGCACACCCTTGCTGCACGCTGGTCATCAAGTCGCTGTCCATGTTCCTTAAGCAACATCGATGCTTTTTGAGCCGGCATTCTTTATATAAAAAACAGCGTTGCTAAAACTGGAATTCATGGCTCTCTGCTGGCAAGAAGAGCTAAGATCGTCAAGGGAATTTTCGTAGCCATTTGTGGAATCTTGCACCGGGCTTCGAACATGTTCAACAATTCCGGCAAATTGTGCGTACATTACCTCCTTTTGTATACATGATTGCACGTTCCATGACCTACAAAAGATTTATTGGAAGAATAAAAATGTGCAAAAAGAAATAGCGAATCCTAAAGATTAAACATGCCATAAAGATTAAAGCGCATGCATGCAGCACAATTGTGAAAGGTTGGCACAGATTCGTGAGATTCCCATCTCTCCCTTCTCCTTCTGGCCCAATCTTCCCAGAAATACCGACCGGAGCAAAATAACTATTTGCATGTAACAGTTGTTTCTTGTTTTTATGATCATGATGGCAGAAACAACCTCACAAATATAATTACCTCAATTGAATAGGCTGTTTTATTTTCCACGTATGGTAGTGGAGACACTCAAAATAAGGGTGCAACTGCTGTTCCCGTGCATACCACGAAAAAAAAAAAAAAAGAAAGAAAAGGGCTTATTATGGAGTAAGTACAGTTTAAGTTACCAAAAGGCTTGCAAGTGCAACCAAATATTAGCAAGGACATGTGCTACTGCGTCTTACAAGCAGCTGCTATCATTTTACAAACCATTTCTTAACGCTATACAGCTTTGGACATATTGGGGACAATAGGATAGTGTTGACTAAGTTATATAATTCGTACGAGGTTCCTAACATAAGAAATTCAATGCGATATTGGCAATATCATATTTTTCGAGTTATTCCTCTCTGTAGAGTAGTAAAAGAAAGAAAGAGAGAGAGAAAAAAAAACTTTCTTGAAAAGCAGAGTGATTAGCCAGCGTACATTCCTCTACATTCTATTTTGCAGGAAATCATATGGTGTGAAAGGAAGGCCGTACATAAGGCGGGCTGGAAGGTTCAGGAGAGAAAAACGAAAACAGGCCGTACGATCTTATCGCAAGCAAAGTAAGTGTCGCAGGTGATGAATGATGATAATCTCGGTAAAGCTAGATAGCTAATATTTTTGTGAAAGACGTCATCTATAAAGGGACGCTCAAAACCTGCCGGCAACTATCTTGAAGGTTGTATCATCCCGTGCTCTCACCAAGATGCGAACAGAACACTTTTCTTAGCTGTATCCACTTTGTTTCTCCCGTCTCTCACCAGATAAGTCCACAAAAGTAGAATAATCATTCTGATAATTCTCCCAAGGTCGCGCCCATCTGACGTGGAACACGAGCAACCACATAATCCCATCCGCGTTGTTTCGAGTATGTTTTTTCGGCCCTGTCACCGATGACGGCCCACCTCAGTAAAGAACGTGTGTGACAAGAGGGTGTTCCAAAACGGAAGCATAATGGGTACAGCCCTACTGACATCACGCTCCACTAACAACACAGAGATGTGCGCAATGAAAAATCTCCTACACAAAACGCGAACGGCGGGCTCGACGTCCCCGTAGCATGTACGGCGTTGCGGTGAATATTGAAGCATGGAACGGCAGTAACGCGCCCACATCTGCCATCCTGATCGGCTGCGTCAGTGGCTCCTGCGGAGAAGCCGCGCTACAGCTGCGCAAGCATGAAGCGATGGAAGCTAGATCATTACAGGACCTCAACAAACTTTGTATCGAGCGAAGTTTTCAGCCATCAAGCGCGGCCGATGCCACCATGTCTTTCCACCGCTGTCTTATTTCGAGCTCCCTCGCCCGGGGCATCCAACCGAAACGAAAGTATTAATAAAGAGGGGAATGACGAAGGAGGAGGCTGTAACGGAATAAGTATATTTGTTTCTGTACCGAAGCGACGGCTGTAATAAATGACCTCCGAGTCAGATGAAATTGCATGTCTTAACGCCTCCGGGCACATTTTCTTTTTTATTCGTTCTTTTGTTCGCTTCGCGGACGTGCCATTGCTAAATACAAAAACCGATGAGCCCTAATGACAGAAACATTTCAGAGTTTAAATAATCATGAAGTGCTAGAAATATAGATGAATGCCGAGTGAGTCATTATAAAGGGAAAGAAAAAGTATTCGAAGAAATAAAAAGAAATGTCATGCGTACACAAAACATCCAGTATGTCTGAGTGATCAGTGTATTCAGAAGAGGCGATATTAGAGAAGACATTTCTGTTGGTAGAGCGGTTACAAGAGATAAATGACTTGGTAACGGAAGAAAGAGAGCAGCCTAGAATATATATCTGCCTTTGGAAAACGAAATTTGCTCTTTAAAGGGACCCTAAAGTGAAAAGGTGAAGTGGTTTAGAATGATAACTTATATTTCAAGAACTCAATTGTCATCAATTTCGCCATTTTATGTTCATCATTAAAAGAGAAAATAAATTACTTTCAAATTCACGCCGGAACTTCGGCTTCACGGCTCCAAAAGGCCAGTTTGGTTTCCTTTTTTTTTTCGTTCTCTCGCCAGATTCGCTCTATCAAATGTTTTGAAACTCCCTGTGTTAAGTCTTTGGCTTCCTTAGAACACAATGTATGTCTTTGTTACCTATAAATAGTTATGTAGGCCTTAGCAGATGCCGTCAAAGATCTGTGATGTCACGCGCATTAGTGCTGGAATCCCAAAGCGGCGTCGCCACCCGCATTTTTCATCTTGCGCTTTTTCTAACTCACCGAGGGTCCTCTCCTCAAATAGATTGGTGTTTTTGGTATTGTGAAAAGCTAACCTATTAACGCGATGAAAATTGTTTTTTTACTTTAGTGTTCCTTTAAGAACGACGGTGAGGCTCGGAGCTTATCTGCTCATATCTTACACTATCTGATACAGTAGTGCACCCTCGAGTTGCACCATCGATGGCACGGGCTCTTTCAGATCACGGTATATTAGATATTTGTTTAAAAAGAACAATTGTTCGTAACTTTGAGTTGAGTTACTCTATATGCTCCTTCCGGGAGGCAATGCAGTAACTAACTTTGGATGCCTTATTGTGCCCCCATGCGAGACTTATACAATTAAATTTATTACGGTTACTGTATCCTCGTTCGAACACCACAATTCATGTTCATACACAAGTCGCGAGCTCACAGTAAAGCCCCTTGATGTTGGAAAGTACCGCCACTCTTTGAACAACGCCGCGACACCCTCGCCGGAGCCGTCAACCTCCTCGTTTTCTCCCCCTCGTTCGCGGAGCCAGCGCATCCGCAACGCTGAGTGGCTGCGGCGCGCAGTCAGGTGACCTTGACGTCACGAAAGCGACGCACAACTTGTTTTCGCGCGCTTCTTGTTTCCCTCGCCCGCCATGCGCCTGCCCAGCGGTGGTCGCCCTGCGGCTTCTAACGTGCGTTTCGCAAGTGTTTCCGCCTTTCTGTAGCGGTGTGAACTTCGTTTGCTGTGGAAATCTCTTGCTTCCATTCGTTTCAATGCAGCAGTAAGCCAGAGAAAGGGCTAGCATGATTTTCGATCCTTCGAGGACAACTGAATGTTGTGCGCCGGAAGCAGTAGCTTCAAAACGTCGGGGAAAAGCATGTCCCCCTTCTAAGCACACAGTTCCGTGCGAGTTTACTGTTACAGTTTTCCTTAGGACGTTGGTGAAGTTGCACGGATATTTCATGTACCTTGCATACCCGGACTCTTCGTTCACTACAGTAGAGAACGCCTATATGTTTTGTTGACTTCGTGCATTGGACAGTGTTCTCGTGCATGCACTAGTTTTCAAATGATCTAATTCATAAGTTAAGTGCCTGTAACTTCTGCTTCGTAATTGTGCGCGTGTGTGCGCGCGCGTCTGTGCCTGTGTATATGTATGTGTGAGCTTGCGATAGCATGTGTGAACGCGTCTGTATGTGTGCGCGTGTTCGCGCACGTCTTGTGTGCATGTACATCTGCGTGTGTTTGTGTGTACATGTTCGCATGTATGTGTCCGTGTGTGCGCGTTCGCGCGTGTATAATGTGTGCACGTATGTATGTATGTGCGCGCTTTTATTGTGTGTGTCTGCGTATGTATGTATGTATGTATGTATGTAGTGTTTGCGCGTGGTGGTATCTGTGCACGTGCCTAGGTATGTATCCATGTGCGAGCGTGTGTATGTATGTGCTTGTCGCATGTGTGTTGACATATGCGTGTGTATGCGTATGTTGACATATGCGTGGGTACATGAGCGTGTATGTGCTAGTCGCATGTGTGTGGACACATGCGTGTGCATGTATCTATGTGCGTGTGGTCGTACGTGCATGTGTCGTACATGTCCGCGTGTGCATGTACTGTGTGCGTGTGGCTGTATGTGCTCGCGTGCGTATTTTTGCGTGTGTTCGCACGTGTACGTGTATTATGTGCGCGTGTCCGTGTGTGCGTGTTCGCCTGTACGTATATGTATTTGCGTTTGTGCACCGTGTTAATAGAGAGTTTTAGTTTGTCCGTAAACTTCTTCACGTTTACGGATACCGGTTTAACGGGAAAGTGTACGTGACCAGCAGCGCTGGTGGCGACACCTGATGATGCGGAACCTAACCAGACACGCAAAAAGCTAATATTATTGTTGCTTGCCCGTTTTGCTTGACTCCTAATGTAAAGCATTGGACGTGAGAGAATAATTGACTCTGAGTACTTTAATTACCTCTTTCGAAGAAAACGCTCCCGCTACTGAAAAATAAATCGAGTGCATTGTAGTTAAGCAAACCGCGAATAGATGGCGCTAGCAGTTCTACTTCCACCGTAAACACACACGGTAAACCGGTATCCTCAAACGTAAAGAAGTTTATGGACAAACTAAAGCTCTCTAATGTGCGAGTACCTGTGCGCATGTGGTCGCATGCGCATGCGCGTGTGTGTATTTTTGAGTGTGTGTCTGCGTATGTGTGTACGCGTGCACCCGTGCGTTCGTATGCGCGCGCACGTGTAATCGTTCGCGAATGTTCATGTGCGCGTGTTCCAGCGCCTGTATGTATATGTATGTGCATGTGCGCATGTGTTGGTATGTGCGTGCGTGCTGCGCTTGCATTTAACCACGACGAAGTATAGGCACGTGCGTTCTGTATAGGCTCTTTCGAAAACACAGCATGTGTCTTGCACAGTGGCTTTGATAGAAAGGCATTCGGCCCGCCTGTGCCGGGAAATTCACTTTAAATAAACTATTTGTTCTTCGTTAGATCCTTATTTAATCTATTCACTAACCACTTACATGTAACACATTCTCCTGTCTATTCTACGCTGCTTGCATTGTATTCGTCACCGTAAGGCGAGCCCAACGGACGACGGCGAGGCAAACCGCGCAGCCACTGGCAGGTACTCATTTTTTTCGGTGCGCTCTCGCTTGTTTTAACCGAAGCGTCCCGAAACAAAAACATCCGTCATGAAGTTATACTGGAAGCATACTATCCTCACGCCAGTTTCACAAGGGATAAATTCCTATTTGGCGCTTCAAAGGGCCGAATAAACAAGCGCGCGCAATACATCTCAATGCGGTTGCAACGCGCCACTGGAGGGTTCAGCGTGCCTGCCGTGCGCACCGCTCCGGCGCGGGGAGGGAAGAAATCCGAGGAGGATTGAGGAGGAAAGCGCGCGTGTGGAGGAGAGTGTCGCTACTTTCCAACATCAAGGGGCTTTAGCTCACAGCAGTTTTCAGAGCCACCTCACGTCATTACACAGCATCAAAGGGGCCCTGCGACACCAACTGAGCATGCCGCTTTTATCGCTTATTCTAGAGGCTGCGTCATGCGGGGACGCCGCAGCGAGAGCCACAAGTGGTTATAATTCTATTTCAACGAAGAAATCGCCTTCCGCAGAGTTTTCCTTCAAGCGTGGCGACACACAACGGCGAATTTTCGTTGCAGGAAGTGACGACTGTGGTTGGGGATTTTTATTGGCTTGACACGGTCAAGTCGCATAGTACATTCATTGATCCCTGTTAGGCCTCGCGGTTGAGCACAAAATATATAAATACTCATACCCAGGGATGTCGTCGGCCCACAAACGCACGCTTTATTCGCGGTGGTTTAAAAAGCGTACCTAGCACCTCGTCCAGGCGTAGCCCCCAACGCGTGAAACTTGTTTGCCCGTTTATATAGTGATTTGAAGGAGTGGAAGAGGCGCTAGTTTCTGTCGCCCAATCTGGGACACGGCGAAGGGCCTATTTACCTGTTTACCCACCGCCGCTACGGAGACGCAGCCGCGCGGTGTGTGTGTGTGTGTGTGTGTGTGTGTGTGTGTGTGTGTGTGTGTGTGTGTGTGTGTGTGTGTGTGTGTGTGTGTGTGTGTGTGTGTGTGTGTGTGTGAGCGGCGGCGAAGGGGTGCCAAAAACCGGTCGATAGCAGCACCGGTGCTGTGCTATGTGGCGACTCGCCGGTGCACCTGGAAGTGCTGGAGGCTTATTCTCAGGGAAACAACACAAGCATCCTGTTTTTAGTATAATATAAAAATAAATCTGTTTTTAGTATAATATTTGAATAATCAACTGCCTCTCCTGACTGACACATGTGGCTCATCGTTCCTGTTGTAACTATGACGACAACTGTGTCAGAAATGACGGTGGCAAGGTCATTTGTACAGGCTACCTTGAGAAGAAACTTCCGGTATCTCTGTATAAGAGGTGCGAGCTGATTGGATCATTGGATGTAACCAAATACGTCAGTGGGAGAGCGAAATGCGAAAGGGAATGTCTTTTCAGGCCGTCTGCTCGTGTTTTGAACTTCGAGGACTAATAACTTTAGTTCTCGTGCACCGATTGTTATCAATCTTTTTACGTTCATCACAGTATCCAGTACTACTCACACTCCAGTGCTCCAGAAAGGCAGTGAAAAAAGTGTCGCAGGGGCCCTTTAACGAAGGTAACATGTTCCTCCGGGTGTTTCTGTTAATGTTATTCTAAATGCGTCTTCACTTACAAGCAAAACCATTTTTATGTCGTGGTCATTCGTGTATCATTCGTGTCTCGACCACGTGGTCGCCGCCATCGGGCCCCCGTCAGGTGTTCAACGTAGCCATGGCAGAGCGCTGAGAGTTGGAAGGTCTTGGGATAGCTTCATTCTAGTTGCTAAAGTCACAATGCTTCGAGATATAACTGCTGACGTGGTGTCACACGAGGTGTCCGTCTCAGAAAAACGGGCCAGCTTTATCTGTGCAGTCACTGACTGTACAACGTTTTTTTTTTTTTTTTTTTAAGATTTATCAACTCGCTTTCCGAATTTCGGTTATATAGCGTCTTACATTTCATGAAGTGCGTACATCTTTGTTTTGTTTTCGGGAGGATTTACCATGAGACATATGAGCGCTGAAAAAAAAAGTGGAGCTTGCAATTTCGTCTACAAATATTGTCCTTCAAACAATGGGTGAAGTTCCTGGCGTACACCTGCTTTGAGTTTCGCTCTTTTTTCCTCTTAGATTCTGCGCATGATTGTACGTGCTCCAAACACACTAGGCAGGTGTCGACCCTGTGGTGTTGCCTCAAGATCCAATCAATCGAGAAACGTTCCTTTGTCGAGTTTGTCGAACCCCGAGCCCATGGTAACGGATAATGTAAGGTGCCGCCAAAGCTCGAAGCCCACCGCCTTCCCACCGCCTGAGTAATGTATAAGACGCAGACACACGGAGAAAATTAAGTGGGCGCATGTGCCACGTAGGAGGTTACATTCGTTGCTTTTGTGGAGAGAGCGGGTTACTCAGATAAGGCAGGTAATCGAGCCAGATCGTCGGTCATGTAACGGGTAAAGCGATTGACGTAAGAAAAAAAAAAGTCTAGGGACAGTGCATTACCGAGTGTGGCTACAGAATGCAGTCATGGCTAGCGGCAGCTAGGAGTCGACAGGTTGCATGACGTCATGTGTCAGACGTCATTCGATAAGGGACTTAATTCGGCTATTCCGGGAATAATCTGAACGGCGGCGTAATAGGTTAGTTTGTCCGCACACTGGAAACGTTTTCTTTTTATATATACATGCTAAGAACAAAGAAAAAAGTATAAATAAGAATGCAAATATAAACAAAGTTGAAGATATTTACACGTGACCGTTACGAAACTGTTTTTCTGCTTTCTAATGAACTCAAGTGCTGCGTTATGCAGTGTTGTCCTTGAATATGCGTGATCGTTCTGTAACGTTAACGATTCATTGGTGTGGACAGCTGAACATGAGTTCAGCATTATACCCTACAAGAAGGCATATATATATATGCCTTCTTCGACCGAACGGTCTGTTAGATTCGTCGTTAGGTTGCGTCTCTAACAAAGGAAGGAGCCCTTGATTCATTACCCTTTCGCTGTTTCATAGCATGGGTCTCGCTCTGGCAGACTTCGTGCCTTTAGGTAGTATGCGAGGATCTATTGGTCAGCAGACAGCTCGTATTAAGATGCCGTACAACGTGATGCCTTCTGGTAAAAAGCGACTAACAAACAAACACAAAAGTGACCAACACTCGCACGATTAAAGAGAGAGAGAGAGAGAGAAAGAGATGAAGAGAAAAGGCAGGGGTGCTATAGAACCAGGGATTAGTCTCCGGTTTGCATACCTTGCACTGGAGAGAGAGGGGGGGGGGGGAGAAGGGTTAGAAAGGTTACAGTGAGAGGGGATACGAAGTCCCAGAGACACACAGAAACTAAAATGCGCTAAAATACCCATCAAAGTGGACTAGGGAACGACTGCCGTCGTAGCTCAGTTTGTAGAGTATTGGGCGCGTTATCAGAAAGTCATGGGTTTCGTCTTCACCGACTGCAGGTGTGTTTTGTCGTCCACTTGATTCTTTACTGTTTATGTCATAAGTACTGCACTATATACATTTCAGAAAAACTAAAATTAGCCTCCCCTATGCCTTCCATGGCCTCACAGTTGCATTCCATTAGGTTGTGTCTAATAAAAAATGATTTCTTGATGCAAGCCCGTTCTTTCGTTATCCATCTAGACGTACGTACGTACGTACGTACGTACGTACGTATGTATGTATGTATGTATGTATGTATGTATGTATGTATGTATGTATGTATGTATGTATGTATGTATGTATGTATGTATGTATGTATGTATGTATGTATGTGCGCGAGCCTTCCCTTGTCTCTAGAGTGTTTGATAACGCTTCAGTAGACATGTAGCTGCTGCATTGCAATACCAAGTCAGCACCAGTAGTCAAGGTGGTCCAGTATAAAGCTACACAGAGTGGCATTTTCGTGCAAACGCGTTCGGTAAGACTGCTATCGATTTGTAGAGGCGGTCACTGTTGAGAGTTCCTTTTTTTTCTTTTTGTCGAGTATCAGAGGGCACTCTGTGCGTATCAGAGTCTCGACGAGTGAACACGCTGATCGAGTAGCGCAGGAACACTTCGCTCATCGATCTACAATTCAAGTACTCGAGAGCTTGCGACCCAAGGGAAATAAAAGGCTGGAATCCCCATATCTCTGCCCATTTTTCACCGTCTGAGAGGCCATATTGCCACCTCCGCATTACCAGCGGCACAAGTTCCCGAACAACCATGCAGTTTGTCAGCAGCGCATGGTTTCGGATAAAGCAGCTTTCCAAATGGTGATCTGCGTCTTCACCTTAGCGACTCTGACACAGCTACTGATTGGCCAGATCAACTACAATGAACGCGAAACACCAGCATGTGAGATAAAGGAATGAGCTACGGAATAAGGGGGATTTATTTCAGCTCCGCATTTCTGAACAATCATGGGTAGGCAGGAAACCCTAGGCATTGTTTCTGAATTTTTATATAGTGAACGTTAGCCTCAGCGTACCGGTAGAGTACTGACAACAGTGGAGCGAAATTAAACAAGCTCGATATATATATATATATATATATATATATATATATATATATATATATATATATATATATATATATATACGTAGACAGACGGGATGCAGTCCACCTCACAATCTTTGCTCCCGAACTAAACACCAAGCTACGCCTCTGATTATCTCGGCAATGTGTGCGAGCGTTATTGTCCGGCGCTATGTGAAGAGTATCTTGGGTTCCGCTGAGGCAGGCTGTTTCGCGCTCTCTCCAAATAAGCCTTGTAGAACCCCCGTACGTACCAACTCACAGTGTCTGTTTGGCCACACACACGCGTCTTTCATATCGCATTGCTTAGAGCCACCGAAGCTATAGTATACCATCTGTGAAAGCTCCAAGCAGCGAGAAGGAGCAAAGAATCGCGAATGGCCACCTTGCCCACGATTCGATCCAGCTCGCTGAGTAGCAGGTATAGAAAGGTGACCCGCAGAGCGGGCGAGCTGGGTCCGAGACCAGGACCGGCGTTCTAATTCGCCGCACTTTGTGAAGGCGTTTTGTTTGCTTGCCCCGTGGCGGCCGCCACAGAAGGAAAGGTCATCGGGCCAGCTCGTTGTTCGTTCACTCCGCGAGGCCTTGTGGAGCGGCCGCCCATCCGTGATGCGCCTCCCAGCATAGCGCGCTTGCCCACGGCCGGCGAACTCATTGCATCCCAACATCGCGGATGCGAAGCGCTGTCCCCTCAGGAGTACGAGAAAGTCATCTTCTTGGCAGACACACTCGGCATACCGGCCACTGCTTTTCCGCATAACGTCAGCGTGAGGGGGGTTCGCCTGGCCGGCGCCACTTAACACATACATGTTGCTGCGCACGCAAGCCTCGCAAATGGAGATTGAAGCTGCACCAGCGGTTGCCAACACCGCAGAGAAAACTCTCCCGGGATGGCTCAGCAGGAATGCGGCTGCAGCACACGCAGAAAAAAATAAAATTAAGTAAAAGGAAACGCAGGCTTGTGTATTGGGTAGGAAAGAAGTGAAGGAAATAGTGCGTACGCAGGAAAGTCTGCCCGCGACGCCTTCACCAGTACACCATCGTGTCGTAGCCACGGGTTCAGCGAGAGAAAGAGCGGCGAAATGAGAAAGAAAGAAAGAAAGAAAGAAAGAAAGAAAGAAAGAAAGAAAGAAAGAAAGAAAGAAAGAAAGAAAGAAAGAAAGAAATGTGTGCTCTGAAACGGCGAATATTAACTTAGAGCGACGTTGCTCCTTTGCTTCAGTCTTCGGCCAGCCCGTCCTTTCCATTTTATTTTTATTTTGTTCTTTTTTTCAAAATCCTGGGGGAAAACGCTATGGTATGCTGGGGCGCTCATTCTTTATTTACGCCCCCATCTCCCCCCCCCCCCCCCCCCCGGATAAACCCTATTTGCACTCATTGGTCTGCGTGAAGTTCAAGGGAGCTTCGAATATCCTCGGGGGATTAGGTACTGTTTTCTTTCGTTGAGGCGCCAAAGTTTATAGACTTCGTCATCCACCTCGCGCACGCTGTTTCCGAACAAGGTTTAAAACGGCTGATGAAGCGGCTGTTCTCAATAACAAAACGCCCTTGCAGGAGAGTTAGCAGACATATTAAACATTCTCCCTGTAGTAAAAGGAAAAGGGCGCTTAACTTGCGAAGGCTATCTTACGAGGATTCAAAATTACAGCAGCTGCCGTCTCGTGGAATGTAAATTCAATCTAATCTCTGCTGAGCTTGCAGAGAAATCTGAATTATATACACTTGTATGTAGTTCCTCGAAGCTATTTCACTTTTGTTAGCGGTTGGTGCGTACATAGAATTTCTTTTTTTAAGTTTTGCTTGGCGGTAATCTACAGCATATGGCGAATTTTGCGGTTTTGTTCGTCAATGGAAAAGGAATAGACGTGCAGACGCCTGCGGCATTTTTTTAAATGACGCCGTTGTTGTAGCCCTTTTTGTTCGATCTACGTGGTCAAGGTCGTGGCATCGACGGTCTAACCGACAACACCGTCACATAACAGTCATTTGCTGCATCCTCCCAAGACAAGCTGGCAACGCATCGCGCGCCTAGTATTATTGCTAAACAGTTTTATTTCATTTTATTTTTTGTCAACAGTTTTCTCTCTCCACCTACGTCATCATCAATGCTTTTCGTAGAGGCGCTGCATCCGGTCAGCTTCTTTTCGTAAAAAAAAAAAAATCTGGCTGGCAGTGTCTAGTTCCAAACCCATGACCATCCGAAGACGAGTGCCTTACCCACTCGGCTGCAAGGAGCAGTTATAACTGAAACATATGGATGCGTGGTACCTGGCGGCACAGAAACGTAAGTGTAGAACCGCTAGCAGAATAGCGGCTCTATTCGGTACACGTAAACAATAAAATGAATAATAGTTGCTGCTATTTTAGATGTCAAAACAGAGATATCATTATAAGGCGGGCCGTAGGGGAGGGGGGGGGGGGAGCCTCCGGTTTAATTTCAGCCACTCGAGGCTCTGTAATATCAGGTGCAGCGCTTTCTATGGAGGCTAACGAGACTTCTTGCAGTACATGTGCTCGCACCAAGAAATAGTTGATTCTTTTTCGCACCCACAATGTGATTTGTTTCCGTATTGTGCTGAGTAATAAACGAAAATTTCTTGTCCCTAAGAAATAAGCAACTCTCGTCAACGGCTGTGAATATTTTGTTCTATATCTTTTAGCCTCTTGTTGCCATCGGCTCCTTGCTCTTTACTAGTTGCTTTTTTTTTCTCACTTGGAGCCGGTCGCGGAACTTGTCGCGCAGGCCCATACTCTGTTCTCACGAACTTACAACGAAGAAGGGCGGCTATGAGACACGCGGAGTTACACCACTCACCGACCATCTTGCGCGGCTTCCACAGCCTTACATCTGATGTATGAAACGGAGTATAAATCTGGGCACACAGCTAGCATTTTTGTTCTTTTTTTTTTGCATTTCGTCTACATGTGGCCGGCGTGGCCGGGAATCGCATCCGTGCCCTTGCGGTTAGCAGTTCAACACCTTAGCCGCTAAGCTACCATGGCGGGTATTTGCAAATCCGACATTGACCATTATGCACATTTAACATTATGTGATTTCAGACTGCGGAAATTTAATCCCAAACACACCACACGCCAGACTGCCTTCGGTGGTCGCGGGAAGCGCCTTCCGATAAGTCGTTTCATGCGCTGACGAACGCAAAATAATAATAATAATAATAATAATAATAATAATAATAATAATAATAATAATCAAAGTGACTGATTCCTACGTCACAGGAATCGGTATAACACGAAAGTGAAACCTGTCTTCGCGAAGTTGTGGAATGCATAAGAGGCAATCTGGCGAATCGAGGGGAGGGAGATGGCTTGGATACTCCGGACATGTGAACACGTTACATGTGGACATCAGCGGCACCTTCACATGGTACAGGTATCCTCGAGTAATTTTTCAAGACGGTGATGGTGAACTTGTACTCGGTTCACACCTTCTCCTTCCTCTTACTTCTTTTCTTCCTAGTGGAGCAGAGCTCCACCAAGTAACATTGCCGTGGTGAAGTAGGAATGGGTGTAAGTCCTTTCCCTACTGCCTGTCTCTCGTTGCGTTGTCTCAACTTGAAGGATGGAGACCAGCACTTTTCTCAGACAAACACAACTTGACTTTATATACAAGACGGTATATACATACTTACAGACAGTAGCTTGGTTGGTAGGACTTAGGTGGAACCGTCGCTTCCATTCGGCAAAGCCGACCAGTGCAGAGTGCAGAGCACTGCTACTGCGACCAGAATCACCACCTGGACTAGCGCTAGATGTCCCCACGAACACTTTCCACGTTCCAACCTCCTCGACAGGGACGAGGGGCCACTTTTAACCCCTCGGTTGCTCCGCCCCAAAATCCCTGACGGCTAATCACAAGCGTTTTCGCACTTGGCACTCCTAACTCCCCCTAGCGTTTACTGCACACTTGGCAGGAAGAGAGAGGGGTCAGTGCCGAAAACGCTGCAACCTACGAAAACATGCAGAAACAAACATCCAAACGCGCAACTAAAAAAAAGAAACATACAGAAGCAAACATCCACGACGACGGAGCTGTCAAACATTCGTCAAACCGGCTGCCTATTGTCGCGCTTCCCTCAGTGTACGACAAATTTAACAATGGTTACCGTCCTGACCGCATGTTTGACACGAGGCTGCGAGCGTTCGCCGACACAGGCTCCCCAATATTGGACTACGGTAATTTCAGTCTTTTTACGACGACCTTTACACCTCGACAGTTGTACACAAGCGAAAGTTCTCGGATAATGTTGAGGCCCGTGTACTGTGCGGTGTCAGTGCACGTTAAAGAACCCCAGGTGGTCAAAATTCCCGGAGCCCTCCACTATGGCGTCTCTCATAATCACAGCTGGTTCTGCGGTATACAACTCAAAAAATCAATCAAACCTGAGCCCTGCGGAAACCTGCCATAAACGAAGAGCCTCCGCAAACGGTGAAATGTTCCAAGCGAAACCGAACGGGTTGTCAGCGGATCGTTCCGCCAACGCAAAGACCACTTTACCGAAAGGAGCATCACCTACTTGTCGACGGCCGCCTTTGCGTTCCTGGACCAGTGCGAGTCGCAACTTAAAACACCTGGCCACACAAGTCAGATTTTTTAGCGGCCACGGCTGTACTCTGCCCAAGGAACGAGCCGTCACGCCCCTAACTTCCGCGGTGATCGAGGCGCGAAGACTACCGAAGCGCTGACTGCCGGCGCGCATTCTTAGCACGACAATGTGCTTCGCTCTGTCGTTCCAAGATGGCAGTACGATCGCATTGAACCTAAGCGAACCAAGAGTGCAGTGGAAGGTAAGTTATGTTAATTTAAGTGTAATTTTGCTTGCTAAAGCACCTTTAACCGGACATCAGTTAGATGAAACTTGTAAAGCGCTGTAGTGAAGGTATGAGGCCCGTCTGTTCCCTCTATAACCAATGTTGCGGTGGTGTATCGGTGAGCTTCCAGATGCTATCGTCGTATCGCGGGTGAATGCGGGTTCGAGTACGAGTAGGTAGTACGTTTTCATTGCAAATCTGTGTTCGTTTTTCAGACGTCCACTCCCGTTACTGAAGTACGTCACTGATTTCTTAGTGCACAACGGCACAAAACAGTTTCATGTTAATAAATAAATAAATAAATAAATAAATAAATAAATAAATAAATAAATAAATAAATAAATAAACGAGGCTGCGTTGATGCCGCCAGACAGTTGCGTTGCAGCTAAGCCGCAACGCAGAACCAGCGCAGAAAACACAAACGCGTGATACTGGACCTCACCAGCAACAAAAGGCAATCGACTTGCCTCAACGGAGCATGATGACGATGACATAGCAGATAGTTAGTAACCAACGCTTACGCTTCACTTGGACAACCCCTGGGGAGATTGTGTGGATTTTTGTTAAGAATATAAATAGGCCAGTGGTGTCAAACCCTTTTTTTTTCCTTTTCTTTACAAGGCTCTTAGAAGTAATAAACATGCGTCATATACAAGGCTGAAATGAGGAAACACGCATACTGTTCCATCGCCATTGACTCCTTCAATCCAAGGGTTTTGGTGGACAACTTACGCAGCCTAAATACTTCAGGATGCCGCGGGCTCGTAATCGTTGAACTTCTTTATTGTTGACGTTATCGTTTTGTCTACTATGAACAAAACTTTTCTTTTGGCGCGAAATGGTATGAAATGACTTATCAAGAAAAACGCAAGACAAGCAACCGGGTCACTCCCAGACATTCTTCCTCAATGCTGTACAGCATACACAGTAATCCACAAAACGGTTCTGTTTCGTTCCCCCCCCCCCCCTTTTTTTTTTTTTACGGGAGGGTGGGGCCAGCAATCGGTGTACGCCTTCCGGGCTCACCGCATGTGTGCACTGAGCAATAATTGCCGCAAATAGCGAGGTGTTTTTCGGATGAAGGAAGAGCACATTGTTCCCAGCTCCAAAAGCAGCAAGGACCGCGCTTATTGCTCTATGTTTTTGTCAGGTGCAGGGCTTCAAAGGCCGGGGAATAAAAGCAACATCTATTAGGAAGAAATCAATAAGTGTCAAAGTAGTCGGCGGCATTTTTCCGCGTGCACTGGCACCGTTTGAGCTCGGACGTCAGAAGCTGTAGGTAAGACATATTACTGACAGTTTCTTACAGTCAGGAACTTGTCGGGATGGGCGATAAGCAACTCGCGATATTCGATGGAAAAGAGGAGTCCCCAAAGTGCAGCACTTCCTTTTGTTTTACACTCAAGCTAGCTTTCGTTCGAGCTGTTCGAAATGGTCACTGTCTTGCCTGCTCAAAAAAAGACATTATTCATGAGGACAGAACAGACACGCGCAGCGATGGGGCGGTGATGATAGAGCGATTCCATTTTATTTTCATTCTTTTCAGTGACCCGGCTTTTTCATCGCCAGCACCTGTGATACAAGGATAATATACAATCGAGAAAAGGCGGGTTTTGCATTTTGCCATATTTCGTTGTATATATCAAGCTTATGCTAAAAGATACTTTAATCGCAACCGAAATTCAGACTTAAAAATCTGCCGGAACACATAAGAACGCCTCATCCTGTGTATTGCTCCCTGTTGTATGAAATAGATATCATTGTGTCCTTCTTAATTGCCGAAATAGCAAAAATTAATTCGCCAGTACTACAGCTTTAGGTTAAAGCTGCCAATGAGAATGTTATGTGTTGTTCCAGCCCTTTATAACTCTCTAAGTCATAAGCAAGTACTTATCTGTGTTGAAAATAAAGCCCTAGAAATATGAAGAAGAAAAATCGGACGTAATAAACCCGTTTTCGCAGTGCGACTACAGGGCTCTCAAACGTGTCTCGCATAAACAAACAGCACATTAAGTTTGACGTGATTACGCCTGAAGAGCGAGTAAAAAAGTGAAAGGATGGTCTATTTACCACTATCGTGAACTGCTGTGATGGAGAGTCATATCCCTTGCGAAAATCATGTGACTTTAACACCCGCGGCGCTGCCCTGTCACGCTACGAGTGGAAGTATGCCAAGCTAAACGCGGTGCTCGCTGGTACGCGAAGCGTTACAGTCCACGAAAATGGCAAGCTAACATGGCACGTGAATATTTTCTCTCTTTATTATTTCACCAAATTTATTACGTGTGCCGAAAGTACGAACAACGGCTAAATTTTGTATATTTAGTGCGCTCTACAACTTTAAAGAAACTTTAATCCTCATGTTCAAGCTTGCTAGGTTCATTAATTAATATTCATTAATTATGCAATACGTCTGAATAAAGCCGATTAGTATACCTTGATACATACAACACCAGCAGCGTATATATTTAGGCGTGTCTTCCTAGAGCGCATTGTCATGTTCGAAACCTGACCTGTGTTTACGTGGGACACCGTGCTTCTATATCCTTTGTGTGTGTGTGTGTGTGTGTGTGTGTGTGTGTGTGTGTGTGTGTGTGCGTGCGTGCGTGTGTGTGTGTGTGTGTGTGTGTGTGTGTGTGTGTGTGTGTGTGTGTGTGTGTGTGTGTGTGTGTGTGTGTGTGTGTGAAAATACATGCTAAGTATAGGCTGCATTAAATACGGCTATCTTAACATCATGAAATATTAGTGAAATAACAAGTAAAAAAGTAAAAAAGCGAGAATATGCATTTCTAATCACAGCTGCTATATGACCCTGACAGGTTATGAATATACCGAACATTCCAACATAGCAAACGTCATACATGCACGCATACGGATGCAGTGAAATAACTCACTCACAACAGAGTAGGCTCGCTAATTAGGCTTAAAATTAACTAATTAATAGAGTTCTACGTGGCCACAACAATATAGGTGTCGGGCATGCTGTAGGGCCTCGGTAGTTCTACCATGCCCCCGGGGTTCTTTAACATGGGCTTGAACGGTTGATAGTTACGATGTCGTAGCCACAGCGGATGGCAAAGAAAATCTGTATACTCCGTAAGTAGGGCTACGTATAAGTGCGAACCAAACAAACAAACAAAAAGAAAGAAAATTCTCAAACTGCGCCGTGTTTACAGCGCCGGTGACCAATAGGTTTAAATACAAGACATTAGGCGGATGCACCAAGCGCCTGCGCCAAACGTGTCACGCGGATAAGTCGGAAAATAGGTTTATATACTGTATTTACACTCGGAAAGAAAAAAGGGGTCACCTTAACAAAAATGGAGAACCAGGGACACCATGTTCCCTTTCTCTTCACTTGCAAAATAAGCGGTTCATCGCAATAGATACACATTTCTGTTTTCCCTAAAATAAGTTAATTACGTTTACTACATTGACGTTTGCACTGTGCATAGCAGTCTCGATGTATGGATAGCGTACACAAAAACTGCCTGCAGTAAAAGCAGCGATGTTAACTAAATCCACTTGTGTCGAACAAGTTGGGCGTGCGGATAGAAACACGAACGATGGAAAATGGTAGAAAGCCAATTTATGAGACAGTTTTGAGCACAACCACCCCACCCCCAAGCCCCCGTGGTTCTTTCTGCATACACTTACATATTCCCTAATATCTCGTGTTCTTTATCTGTGTTAATGTATAACGCAGATAAACTCTGGGAGTAAGCCCACGATTCTTTTTAAAGCGAGGCCTACCTCTATCCTTTAATAACCGTCTCTGACTTTCCTGAGAGTATCATCCGAGTGCTGCTGCTGTATTTCATTGTGTGTTTTGGTGTGCTACTGTGTTTTTCGAAGAAACTGGATTGGCCCTCCATAACAGCAGCCCGATGTAACCGATAAGCCACGGTCACGCGTGTACTTATATCACTGCCAATATCGAATACCTCTCCGAGGTGTTGTTGTTGTTTGTCATTGTTGTCATCGTTGTTGTCGTTGTTGTTGTCGTCGTCATCGCTGTCATCACCATCGTCATCATAATTACTGGCTCATGGGTACGAAGATTTAACAGCGGGAAACAAAAGAAATCACTAGAAAAAAAATAAAAATCTGAAGCGAGTGAATGATCCAGCTCTACAGGATTTATTCAGATTATAAGGGATTAAAGTTCACAGCAAACAAAAAGAAAGAAAGAAAAATTCACCCTACTGTCGGTAAAAGTACAGCAACGCAATCTTCTGTACGCTTTAGTAAACTTGTGTAGAGCAGTTAGAATGGCGCCATGGCTTGCACTTGACGGACAGACTTCAAAAGACAAAACTATTGACTTTGTTGTAGTTAAGCCCATATTACGATTAAGAAAAAAAAAACATTCTGTGGAAGGAGAGAGAGATATAGTTATTGTGAGAGAAAAGGTGAGAGGTCGGCCTGAGTCACTGTTTTTGAATCATGGTTTTGCTACGCGCCGATGAAGGAATAAGATAAAGGGTGCAGAAGAGAAAAGTGGCGGCACTGCGGAAGAACGCCATCACTTGTTTCGGCATCGTCGCAAAATTCAAGTTAATGAGAAACCAGATTTATAAAGCTAAAAATTTAGAACTTGTAATCTACACCGTAAGATTCCCCTCGTATCCACACCGGCAGAGTCTGCTTCAGAAGTTCTGTGCAGCGTTGTGCAGTGTTGTACACGTTCCTCCAAAACAGGAACGGAAATTCGTTCCTCGTTCCTTCACAGTTTTGTAACGAGTTCCCGTTATAAGTTCCTTTAATAAAAAAGGAACGCGTTCCAGTTACATTTCGAAAATTGGAACGTGTCCTTACATTAACGTTACATTTGATTTCTAAGACTGAAAATTAATCCTGAGGCAAAATAAAGTCAATATTTGTCTCGCATCGACCTATGTATATTTCACGAATTTGAACGTCACCGGCAGCATCATATATGTAGACAAAGAAATATCTAGAGAAACGCTCCTAGGCAAATATTTTCAAGGAGCACCGAACATACTACGGAAAACTCTACTACAACTTTGGCGCTAGTCTATTATAAGTGCGACACATATGCACTTTCTACTTCATTCTTCAATTGCGCAGCCAGGATACTGCGCCTCTGAGGTGCAAATAGGTAGTTCCTCACATGTACCAATACTTATATCAGCGATGCATATGACACTAAAAGCTAGTAATAGACCTGATTTAGGATAGTATATAATGGTCTGTGCCTGACCCGTGCTATTGCGCGGAAACACTGGAAAAAGGATTCCCCGATGTGATCAGTGTTCCTGATCATAAATGATTTGGCTCAAATTTGGTAGCCTTTGTAGCAATTTAATAAACTATTTGGCAGTTCCGGATGTATTGCTTTTGCTTAGTTCTCATCACTTTAAAGTATTTGTGATGTACTGTACATTTGTTTTTACTTATGGCTGCTCTGAACGTATGTCGGTGTGAGGAATTTTAATATTGCTATCTTGTGCGGTTACCGCCGAATTAAGTAACGCGGGACTGTTTTCTTTTCTTCTTCGTGGCATTATATAGGAATACTCATTAATTGCCGCTTCAGTTCGTAGGCACAGCAACATTCATGAAATGGCAAAATGCTGTTGTGGAGCAGGAAATTAACAAGAAAATAAATAGCCTCACATGCATAATTCCACGGGACGCCAACCAACAATGACCCACGCCACACAAGCATGGTTGACAGGACATTGTTATACAGCAAATGGGGCTGTCCAGTAAAGTGGACCATGTTTGGTGCCTTAAAATGCTTGGTTATGCTTGTGAAGCTAGCCCTTTGGTCGCGTAGCAATGAAACTATAGTTTTTATTAAAAACAAACTGGGCATCAATGAACATAATTAACCAGGTACGGGTAGCATTACAAACACGCACGCACGCATGTAAGCATGCATGTTCAGCCCACGTTCGCGTGAGCTAGTGTAGGAGGAGCCTTTCGTTTCTGCTTTTTGTCCAGGGCATAAGACTGTTGACGCTAAATTAAGGCGCGGCCCGTTCAGTTCAACTAACATACCTTGAAGAGACTGACTCACAGAGTGTCTTACAAGTGTGGACAACCATGGCCACAACCGCGTTCTCAGAACCAATGCGTCGAGAGGCGATAGTAAAGCACGCGCTGACAGTGCTTTATTTCGAAGGGAGCCCTGGCGGCGGGATCATAAGGACCAAAGGAACTTCGATGTCGCATGCAGTTCCTCCCGCGTTGCCGTACATTCATACAGGGCTGGATGAGAGCCGGAAACTACTTGTCCAGCGGCCATAGCAAGCGGTCACCGCAAAGGAGTAGCGGGATACCCTGACGTCGGTGCAGCCGCAGTGAAGAAGCGGAAGCGTCACCCTCGTCGAATCTTCGAAAGCACAATGAAATGGCGTTTTCGCGCGTGATTTTCTATAAGAGAGCGATACTGGCGGCAGGAAAGCGGGCACTCCAGGGACGGCTTGTTCTAGTCCTGCCTATCGGCACTGCGTGCTGCGTACGTGCAGTCGTCGTGGAGTGGAACGTGTATAGAAGGAACGCCGTTCCCTTTGCCGTTCCTTCGTAAATGTAACGCGTTACCGTTACAGTTCCTCGAACCCTAAAAGGAACGATAACGTTCCTTCGTTCCTCCCAAAGGGAACTCGTTCCAGGAACGTCGTTCCTTGGAACGACGTTCCGCACAACACTGGCGTTGTGGCAGCTACAGGCCTCTTCGGCCAATCCGGAGGGCGAACACACGTTAAACGTGTCCTTCCGCAGCTTGTCATCTGCCAATGGCGGGTGCTGCATTGGCAGCTGCAGCCCTGAAAGGAGGAAGATGAAGCAGGGTGTGCATGTCCGAACAATGGCATTTCATCTGGCCTCGCAAGAATTGTGTGCTCGATGGTTTCCTAGTCTTGGTTCTGCTGTACGGGACTAGAGAAAAAAACTATAGCATAGTCGCGAAAAGCAAATCGTCCGTGTTCGTGCGAAATGAGAGTGCGGAAGTCCTCAGAGTAAACGACAGATGTATAAGCACATCTTTAGAAATAAAAGGCGTTTAGACCTCGTTCTTGTAATGAATAACAAATCTCGAAGCGCGTTTAACATCGAGTTGTTTAAAAACTACGATGCATGCGAGACGACGCATTCGTTGAAAAAGATTCCAGTTTGTTGAGAAAAACAGACAAAGCGCAGTTCACGCAAGCTAATCGGCAAAGGCGTTCAAAATAAATTTAGCAGCAGTGACATTTGAAATGTGTGCAAACCGACATTGCAATAACGATTCCTGTAGATAATGCTGACGAATCGATTTTGCCACAATCAAGATGAATGCCTGAAAAATCCTGCGACAAATAGGGCGGGGAAACCAGGCAGACGGTGAAAGAACGACCAGCTTACCTGAAAATATACCCTGTGAAATCCGACCTTCTCTAAGATAGCGCGTAGCCTTCACAGAAAATAACTGAACGATAAAGAACTTGGACAAGAGGATTCTGAAAAAGGATTTGTGTGCACATTTCACCCTGAAAATTTCTCAAGGGACACAGAACTAAGTAAGTGTTTGTGATGAGCAGTTATGGGCAGTGATGCACAGGACATTAATCTACATAGAGTCAGCACAACTGCGACAGTAATGAGTGCGTGTGAACGTTTTAGTGTGAAGTGGACTCTCTCGAACGGACTGACCAATGCCATATTTCTTTTTCCTTTATTCATTCTTTTTAGTTTGCTATGTAAGTGTCCTAATTGTCTGCTTCTTTTAGCGTAGCCAATCTTCTGTTTGCTTTTTGTTTTTGTTTTGTGGAAAATGAGATACATGAGGTACATGAGAACAGGTACATGAGAATGAGAACATATACCTTAAATCCTCCACAGCAATCAAAATATAACAGAAGAGAACAAGGATTTAAGAATACACGCAAGGTGAAATTTAGCATTTTTAAACAATTTAACCCGCAACAATTTAAATCTTGGAGGAGTTGTATTTGGAAGAGTAACTGAAGTTGAGATATCGAGTAGAAGACATTGCACAGCAATGGTGCGTGAGAGCAAAGGCGTGCTCACAACGCGCAGAAAAAGCCTAAAGGAAACTGCAGTTTAAGAGTTGCGATGCGGGCTTGCTGGTGGTTCATATTAAACGTATTTGATGTAGCGCAAAAAACAAGACACGGACACAAGAAGGCACATATGGACACCACACAGCGCTACTTTCAACACATTTTAGCAATTGTGGATGGGGGATGGAATAGTATAGGTCAGTCACATCAATAGGGAAGGCTTTTAGCCCTTCATTTTCATGAGCTTCCATGAAGTCTAAAATGCCACCGGACCTCTTGACTAAAAACGGGTCTCGGACCTCGAGAAGACTAAGTTTCTCCAACAGAAAAGTGGCGAGTTCCTTTTGCCAGGTGCCTATTTCCGAGACTATGACTCGGAACGGAACGTCAACTTTATGAGTTTTCGCGTTAAAAAATACATCCAAGCTATTCTTTTTACTCTTTTGAATACATTTTAGAGTTCCAACGACATTCATATTTTTGCACAACTGAATAGCCTTTGCTTTTACTTTCTTCAACGAGACGTCTCTTTTAACACTGAAAACCCCAGAAATGGCATCATTAGCTTTTCCTAAGAAACATGCATGCGAAAAAACTGCGAAGCCTCCTTCTTTATCTGCCTGCAGAACACATAGCGAATTATCGACCAGGTATGACAAAACGCGCTTTACAGGTACATATGAAACCACAGGCTTACACCGTGACAAGGCGTCTACTCCTTCTGAGGTAAGCCTTTCTTCCTCACCCTCAGTAGCTTTCCGCGACACTTGGCGAACGACGGTCAGCAGTTCAGGATTTGTCCTCTGACTTTGAACACCAAACTGTAAAGCGCGTTTTGTCATACCTGGTCGATAATTCGCTATGTGTTCTGCAGGCAGATAAAGAAGGAGGCTTCGCAGTTTTTTCGCATGCATGTTTCTTAGGAAAAGCTAATGATGCCATTTCTGGGGTTTTCAGTGTTAAAAGAGACGTCTCGTTGAAGAAAGTAAAAGAAAAGGCTATTCAGTTGTGCAAAAATATGAATGTCGTTGGAACTCTAAAATGTATTCAAAAGAGTAAAAAGAATAGCTTGGATGTATTTTTTAACGCGAAAACTCATAAAGTTGACGTTCCGTTCCGAGTCATAGTCTCGGAAATAGGCACCTGGCAAAAGGAACTTGCCACTTTTCTGTTGGAGAAACTTAGTCTTCTCGAGGTCCGAGACCCGTTTTTAGTCAAGAGGTCCGGTGGCATTTTAGACTTCATGGAAGCTCATGAAAATGAAGGGCTAAAAGCCTTCCCTATTGATGTGACTGACCTATACTATTCCATCCCCCATCCACAATTGCTAAAAATCCCGCCACGGTGGTCTAGTGGCTAAGGTACTCGGCTGCAGATCCGAGGGTCGCGGGATCGAATCCCGGCCGCGGCGGCTGCATTTCGATGGAGGCGAAATGTTGAGGCCCGTGTGCTGTGCGTTGTCAGTGCACGTTAAAGAACCCCAGGTGGTCGAAATTTCCGGAGCCCTCCACTACGGCGTCTCTCATAATCAGAACTGGTTTTGGGACGTAAAACCCCACAAAACAACAACACAATTGCTAAAATGTGTTGAAAGTAGCGCTGTGTGGTGTCCATATGTGCCTTCTTGTGTCCGTGTCTTGTTTTTTGCGCTACATCAAATACGTTAAATGCAGTTTAAGATTTGCTGATGTGATCGTCCTCACGACAAAGGTGGAAATTCTGGAGGACGTTTAAGCTTCACCTCTAAGAGTGAAACGCGATCGCGTTATCGGGCCCCGTTTGCATCGCAACGCAATCGTGTTAAAACCAGCACATATTCTGTAATAGTCTATACGTTCGCGCTGCGCTGCCGAGGAGAGCGCCGTCTGGAAGATGTTTACGCAAGTATAGCCTACCCGGACCAACGCCACCTCTGTATAGGTGGCGCTCCTATTTTTTCCGTCTATCTATCTATCTATCTATCTATCTATCTATCTATCTATCTATCTATCTATCTATCTATCTATCTATCTATCTATCTATCTATCTTACAGGGTCGACGCACGTCGTGTCTTGTGACTCAATGCTACCTAATGATACAGAAAGCTTCTGCTTTCTCTGCTAAGCATCACCGTGGTGATGGTAGACAACGCACAGCAGACGCACTCATCACCTGATCAGCCCCGCCACGGTGGCCTAGTGGTTATGGCACTCGGCTGCAGATCCGAAGGTCGCGGGATCGAATCCCGGCCGCGGCGGCTGCATTTCGATGGAGGCGAAATGTTGAGGCCCGTGTGCTGTGCGATGTCAGTGCACGTTAAAGAACCCCAGGTGGTCGAAATTTCCGGAGACCTCCACTACGGCGTCTCTCATAATCAGAGCTGGTTTTGGGACGTTAAACTCCAACAAATCAATCAATCATCATCACCTGATCAAACTAGACGCATTTGTCTTTGGAATCTGCGACGAGTACGTTCTCGTAATGCTTCATTTTGCCTTCGCCCTTCATGAAAGCGGCGCGTGCACAGATTGCCAGAGAGTGTGGGATCTGCATCATTCCATGTTTCAAATTCTTGAAATCAAATCGCTGAATCACCTCTTCGTTCATCGGTTTACTTTTACATTTCTTCAAGATAACTTAATTAGAGCGGATATAAAGGCGTCAGCTATCGAACAGCAAGGAGGGACACTTACCGACATAGCAAACAATAACAAAAAGCAACGTACACGTAAGAGTTTACTTATCTCAGTAAGCGAAATCAGTTAGTAAGCGAAATGTCCTTTGCAGCCTCCGCTATGAGAAAAATGTTACGCTAGCCACTGGTGCAGGCACATTGAAGTTTACTCGAAAGTTGGCGTGTACATTATCGATATATTAAGCACCCAAGTCTTAATCGATGGCATTGACTGCGCCGAAGTTAAACACGCGCTGTCCAGAATATCCTGGCGCACAGCAGCTGTTGCCGGCTCAGGCAATACGTGCCATCGTGATCGTCCTCGGCCGAGTTTTGAGAAACGCAGAGCGGTCGATTTTAATTTAGGAAGCAAGATGCCAGCCCGTACTGTCGATTTTGACGTTTCTCAGCATTAACCGGTATCGCACGTTCGCGGATTATGAAGCCATCGTTTCTCAGTACGTCTGCTGTGAGCCACCATGTCGTTCGTTAACTTGATTTGGTACGAACAACAAAAAAATAATAAAATGGCCACACCTCTAACGGCAGACTTCCCATACGCATTTTTTTTTCTAGTGTTGAATAAATTGTCGTTGTTTGATTATCCATGTGTTTATTTTGTCAAGAGCTTCTATACTCTGCATATGATTCATATTGATTGAAGTGATAACTACCAGTCCGGCAAGCCTAGCCTTGCCTATTACGCAATTTTGAAACGAACAGGCCACTAGAAGGTCAACGAAGAACTATACTAACGAGATTAATATGACGGGAAGTGCTGGAAGGCAGTGTCATCGATACTGACAATATTCTATTGCTGTATTAAATGCTTCTAGCGCAGAATTGTTTTATAGCCGCTTATATGCCCACTGTCAGGATAATGGCGTACTCGCTCGCATGCACGCCGTGAGATTTTCTTGTACTTATATATACACCGCCAGTTATAAACAACTAAACAATTTGGCGTAATACGTCCCCCCGCCCCGCACCCCAAAAAGAAAAAAAAAACTGAATACGTATGGATCAGCACTGCTGAATTTATCAGTGGACGCGTGCTCTAAGATAGAAGGAACGAAAGTAGGGCCCACTCAACTACGCAGCCGACATCTACGTAGTGCACAGCATTGCGTCAATCGTTGGCAGCACGAGCCGCCACCGCGCGTCGAGTAGGAGGGGCTCCTGGGTACGTGGCGAAATCGGAACACGTCAAGCGCCTCGGCATTGCTTGGCCGCCTCAGTTTTGGTGGCATTTATTATACTGGCGCACTCCGCCACGTCGCTGCGTGCATGATCGGCCCGCTCACTTCAGCGGGCCATTCCTGGATGTGGAGCAATAGTGAAAACTACTCTAGAGGCGAGACCACACGAGCCACACGAAAAAGGGGATATTGCTTGTCAGTGAAGGATTCGTGCTCTGGATGTCGTGTGTATATATATATATATATATAAGTTTCAACAGGGGTATTTAGTTCATTCATTGTTTCACTGCATCGTTCTGTAGCGAGGAGAGTCTGCACTCGGCGCATCTGTAGAAGTAGTTCATAGGTGGGCCTATACAGTAAACTCGAATTTTTGCAGGGTTCTTCGATTAGCAGGCAGACAGACGGACGACCAATTTCACGTACGGCGTGCACGTTGAGGTAGCCGCTTTCTATATTTTTCCGACATATGCAGGTATATTGTATGTTTGGGTGGAAGATAGGCGACGACCAGGAACTAAGTGTCAGATCGAAATAATGACTTTCGCACTTAAAGATGCATGTGCGGGTAAAGACATTATGGGGGATACAATTGAGCGCAAAAAAGGACGAAACACAAGGAAAAGGAGACGACTACACGAGCGCTCGTGTAGTCGTCTCCTTTTCCTTGTGTTTCGTCCTTTTTTGCGCTCAAATGTATCCCTCGTTGAACCAACGCGCCCAACAAAGCATTCTATTAAAGACATTATGGTAGCTTAGCGGATAAGGTGTCTGAGTGCTAAGTTCGAACGTGAGGGCTCGATTCCCGGCCCCGGTGCCAGCATTCGGTAGGGGGCGAAATGCAAGAACACCAGTGTCACTTATCGACGAAATGCTACTAACACGTACTGAGTCCATGTTACGTTTCATGTGCACGATAAAAAAAAAACGCAGATGGTCCAAATTATTCAAGGGCAGCGTGCTGCAAAAAGTTATATCGCATTTTTGGCAAGCAAAGCTCCAGCAATTATTAAAACCCTTCTAACGGCTTCAATGCGCATCGATCTCGCGTCGTGAAGCTTAGACTGGATGATCCCGTCTCGCAACCGTAGCTGCGCACTTAGTCCACACGAAAATTTCCAACGATCATGTATCTTTGTTTCGGTAAATTTTATCCGCTACAGGCTTTCAATTTATATAGAAAGGCATAAGTCAGAGCAAAGTCAGTGCTTCCGATCTCTCGACCTGATCTCCCAGTTAGCCTCACCTTTCCCCACACGCAAGGGACACACACACACACACAAGCACAAGCTGTGCTTGTGTTTGCTCCTCGACGTTCGAAGCTTTCCTTAACTTGATTGCTCGCGATGTCTACTGCTGTCTCGCCTGCTGTGACGCGCACCACATTGATTTCCTCGCGACCACTGTTCCACGTGGCAGCCAAACTTTGTCGATATTGCTCTTCTCTCTCTCTCGTTCTCTCTCGATCGAGGTGGCACATTTAGTTATAGCACCAGTGTCTAAAGTGACAGGTTGCGGGTTCAGAATTGACTACAGTGTCCCCTTTCTTTTTCTTTCTTTTTTTTTTTGTGCAGTCAAATTGGAAATTATTTCCTTCACTCAACTATTTGTTTGTTTGTTTCTTTTCCTTAATAGTAGATCGCGGGATCGAATCCTGGCCTCGGTGGCCGCATTTCGATGGCAGCGAAATGCTAGAGGTCCGTCTACTGCTAGTTCAGTGCCCGTTAAGGAACCCCAGCTGGTCGAAATTTTTGTAGCCCTCCATTACGGCGTCTCTCACAATCATATGGTCTTATTGGGCATAAAAAACCAGAAAATATTATTATTGTCCTTGATATTATTTCTTCATTTTCGCATACGCCCATCGTTCAGATGAGAACATAATTTCCCGTCGCTGTACGGACGTCTCCTAATGCCGCAACCGAGCTATCAATTTGGAGCCAGCCGGCTTCAATCCAGCAGTAATATGAATGCCACGCTTCTCGACGCGAGGTGCTTTCTGCACATACGTAAGTACAGCGCACGTGGTTCAAATCGGAGCAACAACATGAGAAAAAGTAAAGGAAAAAAAAAATGAAACCAAGGTACCACAACGCGATGACGTCCAGAGGGTTTATGGCTTCATATATTAGTTCGAACACGAAAGCGGCAGCGCCTAATGGAGGAGAAAACCTCCGACAGAAAGCGAACACTGAGAAAGAAAAGGCAAAAGAAAAAAAAAAGAAGCTTGAGTGTGAGTACGCCAAGATGGAATGAGACGCGGACAACCATGCCCGAATGCCGCGCGGCTCCATTCAGACCTAGTTTACTGTTAGAATATCACCAGAGTTTGTAATTTCATGTCCGAAAATTCCATCCGCTATGCCGTGGTGGTCCTGTACGTTGCTACTGTATATGCAACTGCGATTGTCGATGCATATCAGTCTCGATCACAGCGCAGTGAAGCACCAGCCGCTATAGAATAACTACACGTGGGGCAAGATCGCCTCGGTTGAGCGGCATGAAATGTACATTAATAGGGCGAACACAATGACAACAACTGTAATGGTCAATTGCGCTATCATAGTACTGAGGCTTCTCATAACATCAAAAGGAATATTTGTGCTAGCGGCGCATTCTTAAAAGCTTGACAGAACGAAAAGATTACGCTAATATAACACAAAAAGAAGTTTCAACACTTTTATTTTAGTACGCAACAGCGTTACAAGTAGCATTTTGTCGATAATAAGCTGAGACGAAGTGCAAGCTGTTCACGTCCGTCTGAAATGTCGATCTCATTCCTTACAGAGTACTTTTTGCAAGTTATGAATTGACAATATGTGCCACCATGCACATATCGTGAAGCAAGCGATTCGCATTCTTTTCTTTTTCTTGCAAGTTGCGACGGCCGGCTATTCTAAATTACGGCCCCGTGACGCACACCAGCGGCATAGCGCAGAAATTTATATTCGAGAACAGATGAGTTTGCATATTAGCTCAGCGCCATTGACTGTTGGGAATTCGCGACGAGCATCAGTGGATGAAATTTATGACCTCCCGGTATTCCGACCTCTGCCGTTTCGCAGGCGTTAGTAGTGCGCCCTAATGCACAGTTGTCGGCGTAAGCGCGGGAGTGAATTAATTTCGCAGAAGTTTTATTTTCGCATGGCAATTTCTTTGTTTTTTCGCGATTTCTGGAATACATTTGTACGTGCGGTTCAAGATTCTGACCAAACGTTGTACGGGGCAGCCTACATACTGATGACTGTATAGATCATTCTGACTGGTGATTCTTGATTGATTGATTGATTGATTGATTGATTGATTGATTGATTGATTGATTGATTTCGTGCACTGGAAAACAATGGTGGAGGCTAAGGCAAAATCCTCAATTCAGTACTCAGGCAGGCCTACCTGCGCTGTTCAGTTTCGTGGCTATTTTTATTGATTTCACCAAGGCATTTGACTCCATCGACCATCGCATTCTTTTAAGCAAACTTGAATCTTACGGCATTTCCGGGCCGCCTTTAGAATTAATTCGTAACTATTTAACAGACAGATCATATAGAGTCCAAGTTGATGGTGTTCTTTCTTCATCAAAAATTATAAATATAGGTGTTCCTCAAGGATCAATACTTGGGCCGCTTTTATTTCTCATATTCATCAATGATTTGCCGCAAATATTAACACATGCGCATTGTCTTCTTTATGCTGATGACACCACCATTTTCACATCTGATAAAAGTTCTGGTGCATTGCAGGATAAACTTAATTCAGACTTAGCAAATGTTCATTCCTGGTGCGTAAAGAATAAGCTAACAATCAATCCATCTAAGACAACGTTTATGATATTCCATTCCTCAAAAACATTTCTCATTCATTCTATTGCTGTATCCTTAAATAATGATGTAATTGCGAGATCCCCGTGTACTAAATTTCTTGGTGTTGTTCTGGATGAGAAATTAAAGTTCCACTGCCATACTCAGTCGCTTATTAAAAAAATCTCATTTGGTATTCACATCATCATAAAAACTCGCTCTTACTTTCATCGAAATATCCTTATGTCTTTATATTACGCGTACATACACAGTCACATTTCATATTGCCTTTCAGCTTGGGGTAATACATATGACACACATCTTCCTCAGCTTGAAATTTTGCAAAAGCAGGCATTACGATTAATTACATTTCAACCGCATACATCCCCATCTGCTCCCATATTCAGTTCCCTAAATGTTCTACCTTTGCATATGTTGTTCAATCATAAGGTGTTACTACTAATGTTTCGCCTTATAAATACCGAACTTAATATTCCGTGTTTTTCTTACTCCAGCCTCATTAATAACAATAATACAAGATTTTCTAAACAACTTAATCTACTTCTTCCTAAAGTCAGAACAAATTATGGGAAATTTACCATTGCATTTTCAGGCATTTCACTTTGGAATTCATTACCATCAGATATCAAGTCATCTTCATTTTTATCATTCAAACGTAGAACTAAGGAGCATTACATTAGCATTCTGTCACACACATAGAATTCATTACGTTTTCCTTTCTTCTATAGCACACTTTGAAAATGTACTTTTGCCTATTTGTTAAGTGTTTGAATTCTGCCTTTATTTGATGCTTGCTTGCATTGCCGGTTGCACGTGACATTTATCCATGTTTGAATTTATGTAAATTTGTAATTTATTCCATTTGACTTTTTAAATCTCATTTTATCATTTGTATTTATAATAATGATTCTTTTATTTATGATTAGTCTTCCCTTCTATTGCGGACACACTAGAAATTATATAAAATATATAATTTCATTGTTTGCCGAGATTCTGTAACCCCCATTTAGTTTTTGTTAGGAGGTCCCCCCGACAGTTTCTACTTCGGGACCTCCGAATGTGCAATTATATTGTCTATGTTCTTGTATTTTATTTCGTCAAATAAAAGTTTCGTATTATATATGGCGAGAGAGCCTTATCGAACGACCGGAAAACTGGGAAAGTCGGCGCTGACACGTCGCTATTCTTCACCTTTCTTGACTTTGTTACGTGGGGCTGTTCTGGCGAAGGAAGGAATCTGCGTAAAGTGTCACACCACAAGATGCTCCAGCTTGCCCTGTTTCCGATGACACTTATCTTCTAAACGTCTAATGTATGCAGTTTCTGTTTTGTATGCCCTGTTTCCGATGACACTTATCTTCTAAACGTCTAATGTATGCAGTTTCTGTTTTGTAATCTAATTTTAAATAAAAGGAAATTGCAAATCATCTTTAGCACGTTTTATTATTATTATTATTATTATTATTATTATTATTATTACCACCTGTCTTCCTAGGTTAAAAGCAGTTACCAGGTTATACGTGTCTGCGAAAGCCTCGGTCATTAACAGCTTAAATAATGCACGTAGACAAAACTGGATTCAATCCCTAAATCTCGTTACCCCAAACTTAAGCGTTGTCGAAGCTCTCCAAGTGGAAGAGCAAAATATTGGCATCGGTGTTTCCTCTTCCTTCGGAAGAGAGAAAGAAGCTCACTCATTTCCTCTAAAATAGACATCACACATAGGTTCAGTCCTCGTCCCATCGTTAATACCAGCAGCACAAAAAAAAAACAGACAGATAAACGCTACGATGTTCTTGTATCGTTATCTACGCTCCTTACTTCCACTTTATTATAGCAGTGCAATAAAAACAAGTCCAAGCATCCAGTATTGCGCGCTCACGTCGTTGTGTCGACATCTGACAGTAGGTATTCACTCAATGTGGTGCTTGGATTTCCGCCTAGCTTCGGCGCGGCGCATTCAACAAACATTAGCGTTGAAAATTATTGAACCCATGGCGTGTGCAGCGCGACATCCCGATGTCTGTTCGACAATGTGCAACAAATCAGTCGCCATGACATTTGTCTCAAACTGTCGTCATTACTGATTAATAATTTCTGGGATTTTGCGGGGGAAAACCACGATACGATTATGAGGCTCGCCGTTCTGGAGGGCTCCGGAAATTAAGGCCCCCTGAGATTACTTAACGTGCACTCACATCGCACAGTACACGGGCCTCTAGCATTTCGCCTCCGTTGAAATGCCACTGCCGCAGCGTTGTTACTGATGTCTTCATTTCTCTACAACAATACTCTCTGATTTCTCACTTTAAGAGCATACACGCTCGTTTTACACACACATGTTATAGTGCTTTTAGTAAACAAGTGAAGAACACCCGACAGTGCTTCATATCCGACATAGCAATTCTTATAGCATAAATCCTCACGGGGATTCGAATGAACAAGACAACTGGGAATTTTCGTCAATGCTTTAAGTACTGCTTTGAGTACCTTCATGTCATACCCTGTAATATACCTTAAAACAACAATGAAGGACTATGTGCTTAACAAGATGTCAAGCTAATATAGGCAACTGTTGGTTAGTTGCTTTACCTCAGTGGATATTGGTGCTTGTATTTCTTGCAGATACGTTTTGTAAGGAGCAGCAACCACCAACCATCGGCACTGAATTACAGTTTTTTGTAAGTCAGTATATATAAGAATGAAAAGTTGACTACGTTGCCGGTTTCGTGGTCTAACTACCTTCTCGTTAATCAGACGGCTGAATTTATTCCACTTGTTCTTTTATTTTTCTTCTGACAAACCTACTGTTTTGAGCGTTCCCTTAGGCCTTCATTTAACGTTAAAGAATGTCGTTTTACGTTTAATGTTTAAGTGGGCGGTGTTTGACGTTTATTTGCATACTGTGCCACCGATACGTAAAGTCGGACCCAACTGTGAGGTTTAATTTACACTTTTCCCACTATTTCTTCATAAATAGTCACACTCACTATTAAACATAGCTCCATGGAATTCATTATCTGCAGTAGTAAGCTTGATACCAAATTTTACACAACCAATACAGCGCTCGCCCAACCTTCTACATATATATGATAGGCCACAAATCCGCCTCATTGCTCAAGTAATCCGCTTTCGTTTAGGAACGTTCATTTTTCCAATAAGTAATGCACTGTGCAAGAGGCGAGAAGACGACTCCTTATATTTTATGCAGCTTTTGCTTTACTATTCTTAAGAACCAACTTCTCCGCTACAGTATCTATCAATTTTACAGCACGAAGTGGATTTATACCCGCCCTCCCAAGCTGCAACTTATATAACACAGAAAGAACCTATTTAATTCCAATATAACTAGATGTGCCTTATTAAAACTTGCCGTTATCGATATGTCTCGCTAATTTAAAACAGCAAGACGCAATGTCCTAACGCGCATCTCTTTGAATCCTCTGTACGAAGCGATTGCGTACCTGCATCCTTTCATTGTATTCAAATATCTTCTTGATGACCGAACTGCAATTATGAGTCTTTTCCTGTTTACTCAGTCCTTTTTAAGTGAAAATCAACCCAATTCAATGCTCACTGTCTAGTTACATCTTACAATTTGTTATGTTTTTTTTTTTTGCGTTGAATAATCGCATTTTGTTATGCCACATTATGTGCACATACTTTTGAAACTGTAAAGTCGAACTCTCGTTATTCTCTTATATATTCGCGCTGCACTCGGTGCGAATCCGAAACCACCGACGCTGTTTTCGTTTTCTCAAGACCCCCATCCGCAAGCACTGCGTCACGTATTCGCGTCTTCAAAAAGCTTCTATTAAAGTATGTCACTTCGGATTAGAGCACGTTATATTGGTAGTCCATTTGGTGTTTCGTTATGGAAACGTTATAAATTACTCTATCTGTGCATTTTTAGTGCATGCATCTATGTTTTTGCGCCACTAGTTACATAAACACTAAATCGTTTCGCCTACCTGACAGTAATTACTAGGAGTGTACGAGGAAGCTTATGCACAGAGGTAATAATTTGGTGAAGGTCATGCTATCTCGAAAACCTTAAGCGGCTGTTTGCCTGCTATAATCTGCAAAGAGTAATCTGTCAATAAATGGTACAGAAAAGATTTTCTGCTGACCAGAGTTCAGAGTGCTTAAACTTCTCAGTCTGCCTTGAGTTTCAAAGGGTAATAAAGAACACGAACGCTACAAAAAGTTTAAGATCTACTTCATAGCAATGCCAAATACTCTGTGTTCAGGTTCGACATGTGAGCTGGTTACACCGGTGTAACACTTCCATCACGAGAATCTGGTCGCGTGATGAACAATGAAGGTCAATCAAAGGTCAGCGTTCCACCGGGCAGTGACGTCCGGAAGCTATACGCGACCGTTTACCAGCATATCGCGTGGTCGCCTCCGCAGCAGTAGCTTCGGTTCTGTTGGTAAAAGCAAGCTTAGTGGCGAGGCAGGCGGGCTTTAAATTGTCACAATAGCGCAAACTGCTAAGTTTTCCATCGAAAATTTCCCGTTTTTCATGGTGAGAAAAATTCGGCGTCCGCTACACCTCTGTAACACTCGAAGACGAAAGCTCGTTTAATAATGGAATGGGTTATACACTGAGTGATTACTTAAGCAATATATATTTTGGGGCAACTAGTTTGCAAGGCCTCAACGAGAACGTATATGTTTTGGCATTCAGGTCGGCATTTTCGGCGACATGTATGATTAGCTATGCTTCTCTTTAATGTCTTATCAAATGTGGCACAGTGTTTAGCTCCGTGCAGGTCACGTGTGGCGCACACCCGCATGTCCGGGGCTGTGGCACGCGGTCGTGTGCCAAACGTCACTGCGTGAAGGCCTCTTCCGCACCTTTTCGTTTTCAAGCTAAGCTTGCATTGCACACAAGTGTCGCCGTCCATACGCGAAAAGAATCACCGGGAAAGCAATGCGCGCGCACTTATTCCTTTTGCGCTTCAAGTATTCAAACGCAATGCACGCGCCCGTAACACGCTCACTCTTTTCCGTGCGCGCTCGGCAAACGAAGATATCAACATATCTGAGCCATATGAATTCCTTGGATTTTCTACCAAAGAAAGAAAAAGAAAGAAAGATGACAAGAAAGGAAGAGAAAGGAAAAGAAAGAAACAAAAAGAAAAAGAAAGAAAGAAAGAAAGAAAGAAAGAAAGAAAGAAAGAAAGAAAGAAAGAAAGAAAGAAAGAAAGAAAGAAAGAAAGAAAGAATAAGGCACGCACATGCCAAGCTTCTCTTGCTCCCACTTTCTACGGTAAGAAAGGGGCTCCTAAATGTTTTTCCCTCACCGCCCCCCCCCCCCCCCCGCGCGCTTGGCTCAATGTCACCGTTAAATTAAACGCATTCAGTTTTCGCCTGTAGAAGCGCGGCCGTTTTTATTTAATAGTTTTTAGTATCGTTCCAATTGCACAACCCTTGCGTGGTCGTGCACACTATGCTGTAAAAGCTCGGCAGAGTACTGTAAGATGATCTGTAACCGCCATGCAGGATGTGTCGAAAGCGTTAATTGGATCTGGGAAGCGATGAATGTGTTCAAGATGGAATTTTCTAAAGGGCATCCTACACCACGAAACTCGCGTGGACAAAAATTTACGCATGAATACCACGAGACAATAAACTTCATACCGCACGTGGAGCAGTGATGAAACGAAGACTCCACGAAGCATCTCACTGAAGCCTCATATATATTTTTATTTATTTATTTATTTATTTATTTATTATTTATTTATTTATTTATTCTTATGGTTGCAGAGAGTGACCCCTTCAGAGCTTTCCTGCTGGAAGTGATCGTGTGAGCGCCTCAGGGCAAATGGCGTAAAGCAAAAGATGCGCTTTTTCTTGTTTTCAGCTGACACATGAGCTCCAAGTTGACGTGCGCTATGTGAGATTAAAATCTCATTTTCTTGGTTGCGGCGATGCTCGAATAGTGCCGCAAAAAGTGAAAGCTACACAGCGAAACGAAAAACAGCAAGACCAAAACTGCGCCGTTGTGGTAATGGAAGTCGACTGCCACTCTCGGGCATTAAAAGGAAGATGAAAAAGCGGGGAAGGGGGCGAGAGAAGGCGAAAGTGGCCCTTTTGAAAGCGAGGTTGTCAAAAGAGCGGCCGTGCGCGGATCAAGGCACACTTGCTTCAGGTACGAAAGTTGCGCTGTTTTGCGTCTATTGTTCCACTTGTTTAAGTTTCGTTCTAGAATATGTGATCGGTGAATATATATATATATATATATATATATATATATATATATATATATATATATATATATATATATATATGTTGGTCATGCAATCTCTAGTCATAGTCTTCGTCGTCTTTTCCGAACGATGTGTCGTGACACACATATACACACAGAGAGAGCGAGAGGGAGAGAGAGAGGTGACCTTGCTTGCGTGCGGGCGTTCCTGTTCGTATCTCGACGTTGCTTCCCCAAGAAGTGGCGAAACGCGTCGAACAGTGCAGGTCGTGTTGTTTCCTAAAAAGCTTTTTCCAGTGTCAACAATACCTACGATCTCAAGAATAAAACTTCACTTGCAAAGCGCTTATCCTACAAGCGGACATGTTTACCTCCGGCACTCTAGATTTCAGGCAATCAGAGGCGGTTGTCGGCTCTTTCGGGGACCGCTCGCACGCATTTGTGCGAAGCCGACTTCAAGCCATACGACGAACTTGACGCCCTCAGGCTGTGCCAGAGTCCCGTTACAGGGTGGCCCATCCGAGAGAAGGCGAAGAAGCCACAGCGTGGGAGACACTCGGCAACAAACGGTCGTTAACTCGGGGAAGCCATGTAGAAAATGGCGTTGTTTTTCGCTCGATCGAAGCCATAAGACTAAAACAGAAAAGAAGGTGCCGCCGACGATGCCTCACTCGAGGTTTTCCGAAAGAGCGCGCGTGAACGACGAAAGCCCAACAATTACAGAGTATAGTATAGGCTGCAGTGTGGCGAGCTTCGGAAGCGCTTGCGTAGATAGGACAGTTTAACAAGTGTTCGAAGTGTTGCGTTTTTCACGGAAACCGGAAGAGCTCTGCATGTCGCGCTTAACCGGGGGAACTGACGCCCCCAGCGGAACGGGGACGGGTAAGCCGCGTTCCACTTCCGTAAAAAGTACCCTTCTGTAGGGATGTTCATTTTATGATGAATAAATCGCAGGGGAGAAATGGTGGGGAGAAAATCGCAGGGGAGAAATCGCAGGGGAGAAATCGCAAAGTTGGCAGTGTGCTGGGAAAGTTTGCGCTTCAATAAACATGAAGATCGTTGTAAAAAAAAAAACGAAAGCAAAAACGGCAGATACCATGCATTTTGGCAGTCGCTGCCATGCGAAGTCAGCGAGGAAATTGCCTACGGAACTCGTTGCTGGGCGAGTTGGTTGAAATCACGAGAATACATTTTAGCGCAATATGAAGAAGAAAAAAAAGACAGGCTTAGCAACAGGTAGCGCTCTAGCTGTTGCTTCCACTTCCCTTCTTCTAAGTGCTTCTTTCCATGTTGCGCTAAAATGCATTCTCATGAAATTGCCTGTGCCGGAATGTCTGGCATACAGCCAGCTGTTAACAGCCACATCAACGTCTTTGTGCATACTGCGTAGTTGTATTCTCAATGTGGGCTTACTAGGCACGTTTTCGGCACTGTGGTGCACTGTGGTGCCTGCACGCGCATGTTAGTGCACAGACGCCTCTTTTGTGGTAGAGAAATGCACGTTACGGTGGGGTGATGTACTGTATATCATAGCCGCCCTTTGCTGGAGTACATTCTTATGGTGTTGATATGAGCATAGAAACAACCTGCTAAGTCATAGTTGCACGTGTGTATAGTTCCTTACATTCCTATATGAGTGGTTAACACGTGCAAGGGACGTTAGACAAGCACCATCAGCACAAATGCTGATGTAATAGGATTATTCACGGCATGTTTCTCGTGGCAAGAGAGAGCCCGCAGTGGCCGAGTGACAGTGTGCTTGCTTGGCATCGCGGGGGCCCGTGTTCGATTCCTGATCCCTTAACGCGTGTCATGTTTTCCCTGGCCATTATAGAGCGCTTCCGCAACCAGTTGATCTCAGCAAAGTTTCAGTGTGTTTCTTCGTGCTTGATTGACATGCACTGTAATATTAACATTCAATTACCTGTGGTGCGTATCCGCATTACCCGGGCCTTAAACTATGGGTATGGGCCGCATCTGATGAATTTATTGTTAATATCGACGCGTTTGACATGTAACTCACCTTAGGGATGTGACAAACAATCATTGATGTTCGTCATACACTCCTGCCCTACCAGGCCAATCCTGGTGCATACCAGCGAACAAGACGATCGGGGGAGCACCGAGACGTAAGCGGCTTGATAGATAGAGGCGGTCAAACTTAAGTTTGCCAAGGGATGCTTCGCATTTAAAACACGTATTGTGTATGACGGATGTTCCTTTTTAGGAGCTTGCTCGGCAAGCTTCTTATGCTCGCGCCTTGTCCGGCGGCGTGTGCACGCCGCTCAAGACGCCGGCTTTCCGGTGATTTCAAGACTGCTGACTAGATGGCGGCGCCGCTCAAGGCGACGCACACCACCCTCAGCACGTGCGCTTCCTTTCTCTTCGCCGGGAGCTCACGCAGTGAACACTCTTCGTTACCGCTCGGCCGCATGAACACCGCACAAGCCAAAGTAGCAGCGCGGCGGGCTCGCAACGCAGCAGCAGCTCGGGCTCGGCGCCAAGACCCTGCGGTGACGACAGCCCGGGAGGCCGAAGCGAAGAGGGCTCGCCGTCAAGCAAACCCGGAGCTGTGGGCCAGCGAAGCAGAAGCGACCCGCATCTCCAGGTTGCATCATAAAGCAATCATCTTTCAAGGGAAGCGAGTGTCCGAGCTCATCGACGGACGCCCTTCTTGTACTTCGCAAAAGAACGTCTCTTGTGCATATATAATGTATATAATCCATCAAAATGTATATAGTGCATCCAAATGTAAATAAACATTGTGTATGTAATGTATATATAACAACGTTGTCACGTCTATATATGATGGTAGGAGATGTGTACGGAGGATTCGCGGGTTACCCGATCATCTCCCAGCAAGCTCCTCTAACATCATTCACTTTGTGGGTATGGCGGGGCTTTTTTTTTTTGTCATTTTGTCGTATCATTAGCACAGTTATTACACAATCAAATGTTGTGGCGAACAGACGATAAATGCTGGTAAAGCGTTCTATGACATCAAACGAATCATTCGTGTGCTCGATTACTCTACTTTTACTTGCACCCCAGGGACTGTTTTGCCATATCTTCAACAAGCGTGCGAATTCAGGAGACACACGTACGCCACACTTTTACGCTAGAAAGATCTCATTCTGTAATTCAAAGAGTTTACGGCTTGTGTCACCCAATGTAACACTTGAATGTTGCAAGCACGCTCCTCATTTGGTAACACATTAGGTTATACATTAACCCATGGTTTCACAACAAATATTTCGGGGCGAAACGTCGTACAACCTAATGAGACTCACTGCGACAGTACACGTGTTGAATATAGATCTACAGTCTGTTTCATACTTAGGAGAAATCTCGGAGCGCCTTGCAACGCGATGCGGCCATGATGCGGCGAGCGCTGGAGTCGGCAAACAGCAGCTGCTTACGGAGGCGCAGATGCTCTATGCGTGCAGCCTTTAACCGAAGCCGCATCGCGTTGGCCACATGGCTGCATCGCGTTGCAAGGTGCTCCGAGATTTCCCCTAAGTGTGAAACAGACTGTACATTCTTAACGACGCATGCGACACCGTACGCCTTTTTAAAGCATTAGGAAATGTTGAGCAGGCTTTCACTCCATGCAAGATTACGTGTGCCACATGCGCACATATTCGGGGCTGGGGTACGCTGCTATGCACCCCACATGGACCTCAAGGCAATGAGGGTATGCGCCACGCGCGACCGGCAATAGGCACCGTCCACGCATTCCTATTAAATGCGAAGCATTTCTTCGCGAACTTGAGAAACTTTGAATCTATCTATCTATCTATCTATCTATCTATCTATCTATCTATCTATCTATCTATCTATCTATCTATCTATCTATCTATCTATCTATCTATCTATCCGCCTATGTCTCGATGCTTTCCTGGTCGTCCTTTCCACTTCGTGCGTATTGAGATTGAAGCGGTCGGGCGTCAGTGTATGGCGAACGTGAATGATTGGTTTAGACATAACTCAATTGATATACTACTTGTCACGATTAACGACAACACAATCATGTGTGGCTCATACCCGCAATGCTCGGCCCGGGTTATGCGGGTATGCGTCACAGCTGATCGAACCAACATCTCCGCTCATGTTAATCAATGATCATTGAAATGAAAATTTCATAAGAACACTTTGCGCGGGATAAAAGCAAGAAAAACACACACGGATTGATGTAACTTGCGATTGAAATGTAGACATAACGAGCGGACAAACACAGACAAGCGCCAGCCTACCACTCGTATAGGTATAGGTAGTAATCGAAGCCGGGACACCGAGTTGCCAGGCAAACGCGCTACCACTCGTCCACGGCTGCTTTTCGGGCGCTTCGCGTATTGTAAGTAAACCTGTCGCATCAGCAGTCGTTGTGATGTCATTTGTGCTCAGTTTGCGCATAGACGTTAATCCTAGTCGCAACGCTTGGCTGAATGCCTAACAGCTCGGCATATGCAAATTCCTCGCTGACTGCTTCGCGTGACATCGATTCCTACAATGCTTGGGATCGGTGCTTTATTTAATTTTTTTTTTTTGGCGACCCGATTCCATTTAGTGCCACCGGCAACATATACATCTAAGGCTTAACCCCTTAAAAAGTGACACTTCTACTTTAGACGTTTGCGAAAAGGCGGTACTACGTACCTCGATGGAGTATTAATTTTGCGTCAGCTTCCGCACTGATAGAAATACCGACAGGGACGCTCAAGTAGCCGCTCTGGAACGAACATCATGAAAGCCTACCGCACATGGCGCCATGCAATATATCTTTTCTGCATAAACTTAACGCCCTCCTGTCTGCTTAAGAGCGTCAGTCAAGAAAGATTGGGCCATGGAAGCGACCATGCTACTTAAATGCAAGCTGAAGTGTCGTATCTCCAACCGAACAAACGCGGGGCATTCCTTACGGAGAGGCTACGACTCTGTTATCGCTTGATTCTGTTATCGCTTGAACGGCTTATATGATCGCTTGTCTCAGGTTGTCTCGCCTTTACGAGTGGGCCCCAGTGGTAATCGAGAGAAAAAGAAAAAGACAGGGGAGGACGCGTGTGGTGGGCATGTTCGCATGACCAGTGCCACTTGAACAGTTGCGTCGTCTGGATAGCGGCGCCGATTGGGCACGCGCCAATCTGGGAGTCAGCGTGCTAAGCACACGGTTTCGCTCACCTGGCCAGGAGTAAGCACAGACCGTTATTCAGGCATTCCGTGTGGCGCTCCGCGAACGCTATCCTCTCCGGGTTCTTTGTCGCGCCGTGAGTGCCGCGCGTTAGTGAGGCACAAAAGACTCTGTTAGCGCTGGCCGGCAACGAACGATGCATCAACGTCACCTCGAACGGCCCATAAAGGCGTGTGCCAGGCCGTTGGAAACGCTTCTGCAAACTGTAGGCGAGAACAGAAGCTGCGCGCCATAAGAGAAAAGGAAAGAGGGACTACGACCTTTCCTCGACGCAGCCATAAAAATCGGGGAATGGGCTCCCGGACATCGTTGCAGGAGCCAGGTCATGCCTCAAGGCGTCAGCTCTAGAGCTGGTGTGGGGGATGCCTTATGATAGACGCTCTCCTGGAGCTCAAGTTTCACCAACGATATAGAGGGGAAGCTTTTATGTAGGCGCAGCCACGCAACAGCTGAGCAGTGAGAGTCATTTCCGTAACGCAGGTCAATAAAGGCGGCATATACATATATTACAGGAAGCAATTCCTTCCATTCGAATACGTCCTCATTTATGCATCATTTCCTAGTGAAAGTGAACAGGTGTGCGTCCTCTTCTCATAAATTGTACTCGGCACGCCTACACGTGAAAGAAGGCACTAAAAAAATTGTTGTCCTCAGCCCCCGCGCTACCGAATTAGGTACCTTGCTTTCTGCCTTTTTCGAGACCAGGCGATAACGTAAAGTAATTGTCCTCAACATAGTGTCAATGGCTGGTACAGGCGGATACGAAGAGACACGAACGCACTATTTTTATCCTGCAGAAACTGACATCATTTTTCTTTACACCAACGTTTCGTTACAGTTGACGAAAAGCGCCCATAAAGTGTCTTTCGAATACTACAAGTTGTCACAAAGACCTAGAATGCAGCATCAACACGCAAGCCTATGGTGTTATTTTCCAACTTCACATGTATACTTCGGCCAATAAAACGGTTTTTACGACAAGGAATGGAACGGAGGCGAGGGCTACACCTTCTCCACTTACATAGAGGCGCCTGCCCTTTCGCTGTTATGTCTAAACGAAAAATTGAGACAGACAGACAGACAGACAGACAGACAGACAGACAGACAGACAGACAGACAGACAGACAGACAGACAGACAGACAGACAGACGGACGGACGGACGGACGGACGGACGGGGGGACGGGCGGACGGCGGGCGGGCGGACGGACATGGATGGATAGATGGCTGGTAATTCCGCAATTAGTCTTGATTTATCGCCTTGTTTGCTGCGCCAGATTCCATGCTCGTAACCTACCGTTTATTAATGAGGACTGACCTGAGGAAAATTTATGCCTGTTGACAGCCTTAGGGTCTGAGGGGGAGGTAAAGCTGAGGTTGCAGGATTCTTCGAGAATGCGCGAACAAGCTTGCAACAAGCTTTGTGTCGCTTTTCCAGAGGAAACATTTGCTGCGGTGGATGGAAAACCACGTTTCTACTCTACGCCACAACGGCATCCTGTGCCCGGCGAAGGACTGCTCGCGATGCCCTTGGACTCCGGAACAAATAAGGCGCATAGCGAGGCCCTCAACGATTTGTAAAACAAGCCATCGCCAGCCATTTTCAGTTTCCACGGCCGTCACCTCACCAGATTTGTATGACAAAAGAATTCAGGCCAAATTAAATACCCCGTTTTGTCTCCGCAGAGAGTCTGCGCACTTACTCCAGCCCGATTTCGCAAGTTACTCTTAGTGTCGTCGTGTAGTGGTGCCTATGTGCGCCTATATTACTCACGACGTTTTTTTTTTCTTTTACAACACTTTTGGAGTTGATTCCCCACCTAACAGGATTTTCTTTTTTTATCTTCACTCCTAGTTCTACGTTACCAGTCGACTTCTCTTTTGGTTGCTGCGCCTGACGTAATGTTTTCCTAGAACACTCGTACGTGCCCATAGGTTGTTTAGTTCAGCACTCGTGAATTTTGGCGGCCTCGGTCAGTCGATGCGAACGTGCTGCTACCCATGCTTCTGATTGATTGATTTGATTTGTGGGGTTTAACGTCCCAAAACCGGCTCTGATTATGACAGACGCCGCAGAGGAGGGCTCCGGAAATTTCGACCCCCTGGGGTTCTTTAACGTGCACTGACATCGCACAGCACACGGGCCTCAACATTTCGCCTCGATCGCAATTCAGCCGCCGCGGCCGGGATTCGATCCCGCGACCTTCGGATCAGCAGCCGAATGCATTAACCACTAGACCACTTTGTCGGCGCACCCATCCTTCTGTAAAACCGCGGAATAGATTAGTGGTTACGGCACTACGCTGCTCAGCTCGAAGCCGTGAATTAGATAGTTGCGGCTCTACTTTGGTGGGAACGGAATGCATAAACATTCGTGTACATGAAGTTACGCGTGCTTTAATTACCCCGGCATTGTTAATTTTAATCCAGAGTACCCCAACACGGCGTGCCTCGTGCTCAAGTAGTGCGTTTGAAACATATACAACCCCATAAGAGATAATGTGCATATTCTCAAGGGTTTTTAATCGATCCGCACTATCCAAGGGTCTGCTATGCTGGAAGCGGACATTTAAATTACATTTGCTCACTTATGATAGTTGATCGCAGTGGGAGGAGCACATGGTGGCTATAGAGTGTTCTATATTTATACGAAGAAGCGCTGGCTCAATTCTCCATGCCACTATGTATGTTAGTTACCTTTTTTTTTAAGTCGGATGAGAAGCGTACGAAATTTGCGTCATCTGGGAACACGTAAAATTCAGTTCCCTAACTGTACAACGTAGCATTAATCCCATTTAAAGCGTTGTTGACACTCGTTGGCAGTGGCCTTTGTGTACGACGGGTAAGAATAAAGCTGCAGAGCTACCCAAGTTGTGTTAGGTCCACCTAAATACTGCAATAAAAAGATAGTTTATGAATCGCGTTGTCCTTGAATAACTTCGTCAGGCACATCCTCGGTACTGACCATTAATGTAAGTTGTTAGTAGTGAGTTTTAGTATATCGGAAAGCAGCAAACGTAAAGATTTAGCGTTAGCGTTAGCGTTACGGTAAAACCGGGTGCACTTAGCGGCACAAACTAGACTTTTAGTATAGCGGAAGAGAGCGAAACGCCAAAGCTAACGCAAAGACATGTACGGCGACACCTACACCTTAAAACAACTCTTATTAAATCCCTAAGTGCGCCACAAAATCATTGAGCCAGTATCGTGTAAGTGTGTCGTTAGTGCTGTGTCGGCAGACCCGAAAAAACATCGCTTCGTTTCAAAATGCCGCCATCGAGTCACCTTTCTGACCCGTACTGCCTGTCACTTCGAAGTTGCGATGACATAGGAGCGCTTAATTTATACTTTGGAAGCCAGAGCAGCAGCGCAGGCAGTCCGTATCCTTAGGGAAGGCCTCCTTAACGTCGAGGCTATGCCCTATACGAGACATTTCGCTAACATTTCCGCTTTGAGAAGGCGGATTTTCCACTTATCATCAGTGCCCCGGAGCTTCCGCAACATTTCTCCAGTGCCCAGGAAGTGCGCATCTCTGCATGCGCCTGCGAAGGCTGGCTTATCCAAGTCGCCTTTGTGACTGAAGGAATACTTAGCCAGACATTATTGTCATTTCAAGCATTATAAACACAGTAAGGCACCACACTACTCGTCTCGGCTTTACTTTAATTGGCTGTTGCTTGAAACAGCCGATGTACAAAAAGAAAAACGCCCCCGTGGTAGTGCCGCCATCTCGACGAGACTACGCCGCAAACGTGAGCAAAGCGACATGGCCTTCGTGATTTCGAGCGCCGGCGAGCGCAATCTCGAAGGCCGTGAAAGCGAGTGCACTCACACTTTAAGCCTTGTGCGCCGCTTACTGAGAGCGTATCTTGAAAACGGCGACACATTGTCGCCAATACCCGGCTGGCGAAGCTTAATTAGCCAAACCTAAGGCAAATACGAACATGAGCGGGTAATGAATGAGCTTAACAATGCAGGCCGATGTCCCGACAGATCTGAAGCGAGTAAGGGTATCGTATACGTTAACGTTCTGCGCATGCGCGGTGTGTTCCACGGTAACGTTAACCTTAACGCTAAATCTTTACGTTTGCTGCTTTAAGATATACTACAACTCACTAGTATCACTGTGGTCAGCGTGAAACCCTTACGGATAGCGTGACGTCAGACACGTTGACTATCTCCACCCTGGTATCATCTCTCTTCCCGCAATATATCTTTGTCTCTTGAAATGTAAACAAGAGACAACAACAAAAGGTGCACAGGGAACTAGCCAGGGGCCATGTTATACTCTGCGTCAAGAACAACCACCGTCTGCATGCGCTCGCTCACTCATATATATATATATATATATATATATATATATATATATATATATATATATATATATATATATATATATATATATATAGTTCGGAAAGAAGATATCCCTGAGCCCGAATAAATATTTTCAAAAGAGGAGATTCCCACGATTAACAAAAAGAATATAAATTTACTGACGTTGCGGCCGGTGGACCGGCCTTCATCAGATATGAAGGCCGGTCCACCGGCCGCAACGTCAGTAAATTTATATTCTTTTTGTTAATCGTGTGAATCTCTTCTTTTGAAAAAAAATAAAATATATATATATATATGTGTGTGTGTGTGTGTGTGTGTGTGTGTGTGTGTGTGTGTGTGTGTGTGTGTGTGTGTGTGTGTGTGTGTTTACACTACAATGCGGCTGCTCCCCACGTCCTGGTCCGAGGTTCGAAATTTTAAGCTTTCATTTCTGAGAAATCGGTATGGATTTCCGTGGAGCCTTGTGCTACAAACGGGTGGATGCTAATTTTCCCTTTCATAAAAACGTTACTCCAAGTTGCGAGTTTCCGCAGAACTCATTTTACCCTGTATATACATGGTGCATGCGGCGCACAGCCAGTACGTAGTATCTTTATATCGCCGTAAGGGCTGCCGAGAATGATCACCTATCAGTCTGGTTAGCTGTTTGCATTTTTCGTATTTCTGTTCCCGCTGCTGCTGCCGAGACAGGCTAAACGGTGGCTGAACGGAAGACGGGGCACATCCATCAGACGGCCATCACTTTGCTGCCTGCCTTCCTCTTTTGAGCCGGCTGCGGCTTCGTTGTTTCAGAAAGAAATGGACGTGGAATTCGTACGCTATACTATCGAAAGGCTGCTCCCTCTGTGACCTGGTGAGCGCGTGCGGGCGTGGACGCACGCCTCTAGTACGTCTTAATATCACGGTCTTTAAACCGAAACAATATACGAAGAGAAGACACTTTAAAACATGAAAGAAACAAACAAGCGATAGGTTGAAAGCAGGCCCAAGACTCAAGTTCCCGCCAAGTCCCTTCGCCAACAGAAATAGGAAGTGCATAACTACACTAACTTCTTTTTGTTTTGTTTTTTTTGCCCTACACGCGCGAAAAGAAATGAGGGGAGTGAAACATAGAAAGCTGTAGTAGAGATCAATCACATGCACTATCTACAGACGAGGCACAGCGTGTCTGCAGCCGGGCACTCAGGGCCGTCGCCTTCAGATACTGCGGGAAAGCAAGCATAGCCTTTCTAGCTTTGTGGAAGGTGAGGGCAGGCTACAGACGCCGTAGATTCAGACCGATAGTGACTCGATGACAGCCTCTATGGGGAAAAAAAAAAAAAAGAAATCGTGCACCAGGCATTCGACGGCGCGTTTGTTTTCGCCAGATTTGTGCCCCTTGTGGGCGAGAAAGCATGACAGGGAAGACAGTACACAACAGCAAGAACAGTTAGTCGTTAATGTAGCGCCCTCACGCCTCACGTGTGTGGTTATGACACACACACGCCTGCCGCATTTCCATTTCCACGCTGTCGAGGCATACGAAAATACCTACCTCGCGAGTTCAGGATACGAGCTCGTTTTTAGATTGTGTTCTGCGGAATACAGCTATTTTTCTTTTCTTTGTACGACCGAAAAGATAAGAGCTCGTCTAAAACGTGCCGCAATTATCGGGTGGTGTATCATTTTTATTATATTTCAGAATAGCGAATTCAATTCTCGCTTGCGACCTCTTACGGTTGCGATAGACCGCGAACCCACATTGTGCATGTTGGACGATAGCAGATGGATGCCCACACACTTTTCCTTGAGGTGAAATGGATAAAAAAAATGTTGGTTGGGCCTGCTCGCGTGCTCGATACGGGTAAGAGAGAAAATTAAGTTCGACCGAGGCAATTTTTGTTTTATAATCAACCACACAGCCTTTGGTAACACATAAAGCGCGCTAAATTCGAAGTCCGTGCTTCATATTCCCAAAGTGCTTTTATGCAAATGTGGCAAGACAAAATTTGCGCCAATTCATACGTCGGACCAAACCATAGGCTGAAAATTTCGATCACCTTAGGTACTTTAAAGTACACGTAAACCTGAGTAAACAGGGAAGTATAGCATTTCACCTCGGTCGAAATGCGGCTACCGCGACAGGTATCGAACCCGGTTTTTTGTGTCCCATCACCATAACCTCTGTAACACCACGGTGGCGGAGCGAAAATAAAAAGACTGGCTCTCCTGTAATCGAGAGTACATGTAAATATTAAATGGCTACCAGCACAACAGGTGTGTGCCCTTCTCTTAACATTTATGCAGGAGACAGCCTTGAGTGACACATGGTGACGCATACGACATGGAAACTGACGCTCGGGTGGAGCAATTGCCGGCTAGGTCTGCCAGGAAAAACAGCGCCCGTAGCAACAACATCGTCATCACCACCACCACCAGATTGATTAGAGGTGACACTAGCAACACTTTAAGCGTATGCAGCCACGGCGCAACGCAGGACGATAGCCTACCGGGTCAGAATGAACCTGTTTCGTACCGAAGCTCATTGTCAATTCACGTCTCGGACAACCAACACCATCCGCGCCGCGGCCGACGCTGCCGGCGTTGTCAGGCAGCTTGGCACTATCTCACGAAGGAGGAGGCAGTCCGCGCCGCGAAACGCACGGGCCGCTGGCATCGAAAGAGGACAATCAACTGTATGGTGCCCTGTATCTGCCTCTAAAGCGTCGCTAATGGAAATGACAAATAAAACTTCAACGCACTAGGAGTTATAGATTCAGCGATGTTGGGAACAACTCGGGAGAATATTTTTTAAAACTTGCTTGGGCAGTCACTAGCGTATGCGATGCGCTCCTGCACAAAGGGTTGGGGGCCAGAGAGCGCATTTTCTTAACGTTTGACTGGATGTCACGACGTTCTCGTTTGAGTGACCGGATAGCAGCTCTGGCTCTTGGCTCAAGGTCATTTGAAGGTCGCTGACAACGGAAGCTGAAAGCATTTCATGCTTTATGAGGAGGTTGTACAAGGAAAGCTACAAAGGCAAGAAATTTCCATATACTTTTTTTTTTTATAAATACGAAGCGAGAGAAGGTTGAATGCATAAAGTTTTCTTGCATGGTTTGACTGTACCCTGCTTGGCGAACCAATAGGAGGATCCCCCCGTGTCTGCTAACAACATTAGTAGCGAGCTACTCAAGGTCTAAATACACGCTTTAAGCCATGCATAAGAGATGAATAAGTGCATCTCAGTTAAAACTCGAAAAAGTGCAGGGGCTTGTCCTATGCAGTTACTCAAAATGTATAATATATCCCCTCGAAACAGTAGCCGAGAAACAATTGAATGCCACATGCAGGCTTTGAATGGCACAGACGTACGTAGCTTAATTGCCTGTCGTAAAGACTCCGCATATTGCGCAAGTTTTATTTTTTTATTATTTTTTTACAGAGTGAGTAGAGGGGAAACTTGCGCTAACCGAGTGTTGCAAACCGCGCAGTCACGCTTGCAGCTTAAAGGCTCAAGCAGTCTGGCTATGTGCGTACACAAGCATGCTACAAGGGAAAAAAATCCACCATCGAGGGCAAGAAAGAAAGCTAAGCTCATTTAATAAACATGATCGACGCAACCCCTAATTCGCCTTTCTTAGAAACGTCGCGTTTACGCTGCTAAAATGCCTTATACTCATAATAAAAGTGGGCTTTCGCTTATGATATACGTCCACATTGCTGTATTAAAGTTATTATTATCATTCTTATCCGACTAGCAAGCCGTTTGTCGTTTACTTGTTTCAAGAAAATATGGGAAACGTCTCTGAAATTTGGGAATGTTACAACTTTCACTATCAGCTATAAGCTTTGTAAGCTTGCGGCTGGTCATTGAACCGGTCATACAGACAATGGTCGGACTGCCCAACAACTGCGACCGCATAAAAGGGGTAAGCAATAAAAGATACATGCTTGCACAAAGGACGCTGTCTGAATGACCGTTTGATGGAGCCTTCTTACAATGCCAAAAAAAGAAAAAAGCACTTTGATAGGGGCTTTGTACTACGTGGCCGTCAGGCGTTGTTTTACACGCGTAAAATTCTTGGCCGAATCAAGACTCCGCTGACAAGGGCAATGATAGAAGCAGGAGATGTTTAAAAGCTGAGCGCCGTGTGTGTAAGCACGCCTTCTATCACGCCAAATGACGAATATCGAGATTTCTTAATTATTATGAAGGGGCACGGGTTACCGGGCCTCGTAACCAGTGCCCTGACTCAGACCTGATTCAGCCACACTCAGGCTGCACCGTGGCTGCTTGGCCGAATCAACCACGGTCCTCCTAGCGTAAGCAAAGTTTGTGTACAGTATCGCGCACCGATTCGCGCTATATTGAGGCCGATTGTGCATAAATTGGAAACATGACCTCAAAACTAATATTGTTAGCAGCGTAGGACATGCGCGTGCGGGCGAGAGGGCATGCGGGAGGGAAAGAAGGGGGTGAGGGGGCGACTTTTTTGTGTGTACGTCCGGTCCGCGCGTCTTAAGCGTACTTGTGGATTGACAACATGCACACGTATCCACTATGGTTTACTTTTTGACCTACTAATGAACCACGTGTCTCGTCCTGCAAGACTGTAATAGCCCAAAATGAGCCATCATCAAACGTTCTTTAACTCCTGCTTGTTGCCTCGTTCAAACTAAGGCCACCTGGCTATGACGAGAACGAAGCGAAGTTGTCATCGCCAGCTTTCAAGCACTCTGTCGCGGTTTTTTGCTTTAAAGATAAAGTGAGCATCGCAATGCGTTTCAGTGATGGCGGACGACCACGCAAATGGTCCGTTTTTAATTACTCAAAGGCAGCACTGCAGAGTTTGTTGTTGTCATCATGGCGTCGTGGTTCATTAAGGGGTACTTAACGTAACACAAGCGATACACGATTTATCAGAGAAAAGATATCGCGTGGTTTTTCATTGGTTACCGAGACGTTGATGCATGCTCGCTAATGGATATATATGGACGAAGCGGCTCCGTTAGACCACGGAGAAGCCCGGTGCACATCAACCCAACTTTCAACGACAGATACTGAAAAAAAAAAAAAAAAAGAATGGATTATTTATCGCCACATGCAAGCCATCTGATAGGAAACATTCAGCTTTGGATATGCGCGACTACATTCGTTGAACCATAATTACTTATCACGGGAAATTTAATGTCATGGTCATCGACTAACGTCATCATCATCATCATCAGCCTGTTTAGGTCCATTGCAGGGCGAAGGCCTCTCCCAACGATTTCCAATCCACCCTATCCTGAGCGAGTTGGTCCCACTTTATGCTCGCAAAATTTTTAATTTCATCGCTCCATCTAACCTTTTGCCTGCCTCTGTTGCGTTTTCCCTCTCTTGGTATCCATTCCGTCGCTCTTACTGTCCATCTGTTATCTTTCCTCCTCATGACATGTCCTGCCCAGGTCCTGCCCATGTCCTGCCCAGGACTAACGTTAAAATGACTATATAATTTTCCCTATTCCTTGGATCCTAACCTTTGTCGCGTAGCTCATGCAACGTCATTTCTGTTGAAAGGCACTCAAGAAACGACGACATTCCCCCGGCACGATGACACAGGTCTTCAATAAGTGTCATTCGCAAGTGACGGCTACAACTACGGCTTCTTCTGCCATGACTTTTGGAGGAGGGGAGAAGCCAGCAAAGCTTGCAGCTAAATACGCTCGTACATTTTTATATTATTGTTTCAATAAAACAGTTGCTCTAAAATAATGTATATTTGAGCATTTCATAAGCAATTTGTTACAGGTGAGCAACATAAATCAAGTCAAGCCAACATCCAAGCAAAATATGCGGCCCGCAATATGACAGAGTATGAGAACAACGCGACTGCATTTCTTTCTTCTTGTAAATGAATAACTAAGCAAACTATTTTTAATTACGCAGATTACGCACATCTCCGACGCCAGAACAACGGTCGCATCTAGACTACGTATTATGACCAAAATCACATGTGCATAAGGTCTGCGTACTGATTTGATGGAAAATATCGTTTGACGGAACGTAGTTCTCTCGTGTGAGAGCAAGCAGATGGCACTGCGAAGAACATTCAGCTCTTGCAAATTACGTTACATTTGGCGTGTGACAAGGGCACAACTTCAGTCTCTAAGCGTATCAGCGGATTTCAGGATAACTGATAGTGAACGCTTACTATTGAGGTAACGTACATCTGCATTCGCGTTGCACACGCGCTCTTATTATATAAGACGTTTTCGCCACATAAGCGTGACTTTCCATTATTTTTAGCTGCGAGTGCGTCTTACGGCAACAAAGCAGTAACGTAACAGAAAAAAATAGAGCGACACAGTCACGTTTAAAAACTCAAATATGCGCGAACGTGACATTGCTGAAAGACAGAATTCTGTGTCTATAACATTCTAGTTGTAACCTGCCTCAAAGACACAAAGGGAGTGTGACTATTGTGCATGAGTGGGCGGGAGGAAGAGGCAGCTAAATGGAAATAGATACAAATGTGTGACAAAAATTGGTAAGACGTCATACTGAACTAAAATTAAATTTAATCATCATGACCCCGACACAAACGTCATGTGGTTCGTCGCAAATCGCAACAGTGTAGAAGATAATCAAAAAGGGTCCAAAGCCTAGCGCAGCATATGCACGGGCAAGACTGGCGCTTAAAATGCCGCTCACCGATAGGGGTGTCTGATCAGTTGTAATTGGAAACTCCTTACGTTCACGAACTTTCACGAATGAAGAAAACAGATGAAAGACATTGTAAGTGCCATTCGCGGCGTTCACTTCGACAAAGCGAATGAGCCCTGGGCCGCGATAATACGGCGGTGTTTTTCACCCGACTCAATGCCCCTCTTGTCATCCACGTATCATTCCCCGTTCATGGTCGGCTGATCCCATTGATAACGAGCGCGATTCGTAACTTTGGGAAATTACGAAGCGTGAAAAGCGTGAAAAGCAATATCACTGTAAATGTCATATGTCGTTGCCAAATCACTGCCCAGTATTTTTCTTCTTTTCAATAAGAGCGGCATGTTCAAGCTCACTATACGTGTGTATATGTCGTGCAGGAGCACAAGGTCTGCTAAGTTTTCTTTTTTTTTTTTCTGCCCGCTTCTACAAATCGCGAACTTGTATTGGCCGTTCGTGCTCTTCTTCAAATGGCGCCCGGAGCAGACGCTTAATAAATTCACTCGACCTTCCGGTGTTCTGAGTTCTTTTCATCAAAGACGCCGACAAAGCGAAGGAATGGCTTACTTCCGCAAAAGTCGAGCGGCGCCCACGCCACTCGACCGATTGAAAAAGTCATCCTTGATGGTGCAAATCCAAGATGTGCCTTTGAAGGCAAAATGAGTGCGCTTAACGCAGGTGTAATTAGTGCACTGCCGACGAACCCGCGTGGGAACGCGAAAGAGTGCCGTAGCGGCATTTGTTTCCTTTATGGTGCGGACGAAAAGTGAAAAAATTTCAAGGACGTCATACGCGAAAAATTTGAGCATGTACGCCACTATAGTGAAACGCTCAGCCGTATACGCGTAAAAGGGAGAAAGGCGCCTCACGTGAAATAAGCGTGTACAGAGGCCCGTCCCTGGTTTACATGCGACTATCGATTGCAGAAAGGTTCTAGTTATTTACTCAGAGAGGGGGCCCTTTTTTTTTTTTTTGCATAAGAATGTTTATTCACTTCTTCGGTGAATGAATGGCGAATGACTCCATGTTAAACTTAACCGCCTGCTTTCTTGTGCACCTTTATTTGAGCGACACTTTTTCACTCCTCGTCAATGAGAAATTCTGCGCGCGAAGCCGGGAATTCTGGCCACGAACTCTTCCTCTGTAACAGAATGCTTGGGCCACAATGCCTGAGTGGCCCAAGGGGCAAAATTCCGACGCCGCGCACGTTCGGACGATATTAATCATACTGATCACCATGCGCAATTCATGCATTTGCGCTATGTATTTATACGTATACACACGACGCGGAATCGCACTGTAGACAATATTAAGCACAACATAATAATGCATTTCCATTTTAAAGCATTAACCGCTTCATTGCGACATATGCAGGTGAACTAGAAAGCGGAACAGCGCACTCTAGTGGCTTTCAACTCTTTCGCGCTTCAAATCCGTGTTCTCATCTTGCAATACGTTATTACAATGCACGACGAACATAAATAGAGGTGTGAATGAAACGAGAGTGAACGCGCACAGGCGTCATATATATGTGGGGAGGAACCTGCCAAGGGAAACACTAACCAAATGCGCGCTTTATACATAGCTGAGAAGGTGGGCCAAATCACGCACGCTGCTATAGTATAATCGGAAATGTGCCGTCCAACAACCGACAGCATGCTACTGTCATACGATTATTATCTTAGAAGTGATCGATAATTCTTAATGCATGTAATATTTTCCACTTTTTATTGTCTCATTTCGTTAGCTATACTTGGGGTCACAATGCATGAAAACCTTCGTGTTCACACTATATTGCCCGGAACGATTGACAGGACTCACACTGGACGGGACTTCGAAGAACTCGTCGTACATAGGATTGAACAGATCCGTCTTTTCACTGTCAGATCGATTGCGCGTACGAAACTCGAATGCTCGCGTTTCCTTCGACCTTTGAGCAACGTTTCATAAGAGCACCCACGCTCCATGTCTCAGATGGGCGATATACTGGATTCCAGCTTTACCGCGTGGAACGGCGATTTCTTTCGTGAGTTGCTCGTCGGTGGAATCAACGGCCAGTGACTTTGCGAATACACTGGTTGCGCAAGAAGGAGGAGTAACAGTGTTTCACCCCTGCCGGTTGCCTGCCCTGAGCGCCTTGTAGATAGAGCCGAGAAACAACTGTTTCCTCACTGCTGCACATCCTGCCTAAATGGATTGCGAGATGGGCTATGCGCCCGTCAGAAGGAACACAGCCTTGCCAGCTCAACGAAGGCTGAGCAACGATTATGATGTTATGCCCACAACAGACGATTTTCGCGAGATGCAGCTATGTGCGTGTGTCTTTATGTTGGAAGAAATATAGAGAAAGTGTTGCATAAAAGAAGTTGAAGTTTATTTCCACATAGATAATAACATACATAAACAGCAAGGATGGTGGGATAAAAGCTGCGTATAGGCATCTCGACTAGTCCCACCTCCCCGTACAGTAACAGCAGCAACATGGCAAGAACTTCCACTTGTTGCAATATTGAACTATATATACTAGACTACTATATAGCCTACTACATACTATACATATACTACTATAGAGCCTAGTAAAAGTTTCAACAAAGCATTCGGTGTCCTGTTTTCCCGCACCGAATTTTTCGTCCACCGATCGAAAAATAATGCCATGGTCTCCTATTTAACATAACGTTTCGTATTCACTAGCTGGGGGAAGAGTGTAATAAAGAGTGAAGGACCACATTGAGGCTCATCTGCGCTCTTTAATAACTTATGTTGGATATAGCCAGAAGCCACTGATTCAGTCACAGGAATGACGCCGCTTCGAGTGGTACATTGTCACATACTTTATATCACACACCATAAACTGACAGTAGCATCTTATGCACTAAATCTCAATGCATACTTGCGCGTTACTTTTGTTTTGAACGGAAATCTTGTGATTCGGCCATAAACAGGACGCTATTTTCTACAGCCTATGGAGCGAGCACAACTCAGCGTCCGTGGGAGCGGGATAAAGGGAATGAAGAGTACAAAGGAGAGGAACGCCGTAGTGAAGGGCTCCGGAAATTTCGAGCACGTGGAGTTCTTTAACGTGCACAAACATCACACAATACACGGGACTATAGCACTTTAGCCTCCATCGCAAATGAGACCGCCGCAGCCGGGGCTGAACCCGTGTCCTTCGGACCCGCAGTAACAGAAATACATGGCTTTATAATATCATATATTTTATTTATGAGATAAATTCATGCACTTTGCCACACTTGTCCAGGTTGCTCAGCTTAACGCTCGCACACGCAAGCATGATAAAACAGAAGGGCGGGTCACTGTTTTGCGCCTGATGACAAACCAAGCAGGGACAGTCTAACAGCCATTTCTATATGCCAACGCGCTAACGTTCAAAGAAATTGTGCGGGCTAACCTCTCATCCTCTCATAACACATAACACACTACCTAGGCGAGTCGAGAGGAAATGAGAGGTTGATTCGAAGCTCTTTGTTTGTTTGTGTGTGTGCGCGTTGGCGCTCAACAGCAGCTTCGACAACCTACACTGCAGCGGGAGCCACAGGTATTACCATGTTTGATACGTTTAATGGTGCTGTATACCTCTTAACGTGCGTGGTACGACATACGTTAAGCTGACGAACAAATGTACGTTGACACAGGAAACGTAACCCACAGAAACTAGACAATGTACCGAGTATGCGCAATCAGAAGAATAATGTATCTTTGCTTATGTAAGACATACAAATTTACTTGCACAAATGTTTTCTAAGAGATATATTTGTGCCATGAAAACGCGAACTTACCAAACTTACGGCGTTTCACCTTAAAAAGTGATAAGGTTATTCAAATCGATACCAAGGAACCACGCGCAAGTACAATAAAATTACAAATTATAGAGAAAATAAAATAACAATCATGAAGCGTATATGGACGAAGCGTTTTGTACTATGTCCACTAAAAATAGCGTCCAGTGCTGAGGAACACAGATAACCTGAAGTTCTTGTTGCTTACTACAGTGAGTTTTCATTTGAGCTATTTACATCTAAGCAACGAAGCATAGTACATTTAACGTGGCCGTACGAGAGAGAAATGGCGTGGCGAATGCATGCATGTCATTTCTACTTTTCCACCCTGCACTGCAAAATGGGCCACAAGAAGAAGAGATACGGAATTCAACAGCGCATTTGTATGACGTCCTCCAAGAAACTGATCCAAGAGTACGTTCCTGTATTCAGAAAAAAGAAAGAAATCCAGATCCAACGCACACGTTCGAATTCATATGCAACAAACAGTTACAGATTTGAAAGCCGTGGCGCAGAAGACGTCACAACTGTAGACATAACGCAAAACTTTATGAAAAGGAAAACTGGAATCCGCCTGTTTGTACCACAAACATACAAGGAAGTCCGCACGGATTTCTCAGAAAGAAAAAGCTTTTCAGTTGACGAAAAGGGGAGGCCAATTTTCCCTTTCATAGCACTGCCTCCATCTTGATTGATTGATTGTGAGGTTTAAAGTCCCAAAAGCAGCTGTGATTATGAGAGACGCCGTAGTAGAGGGCTCCGGAAATTTCGACCCCCTGGGGTTCTTTAACGTGCACTGACATCGCACAGCACACGGGTCTCAACATTTCGCCTCCATCGAAATGCAGCCGCCGCGGCCGGGATTCGATCCCGCGACCTTCGGATCAGCAGCCGAGTACCATAGCCACCATACCACCGTTGCGGGGCTTCCTCCATCTTGCTGGTTGTATCTGATTTTCCAAGGCAGAAATTTACACAAAGCTTTGTGTGATGTGACAGCGCGAACTCCGCGACTCTTGCACAATACGAATAACTCGCAAAACTTGGTACGTCTCAGTAGGTTTCGAGTGCCCTAGGAACTGTCCGGGGAAAGTACTGCTTTCCGCTGTACCGTTTTCCGTGGTCACTGATGTATAGCGCTTTGGCATTCGACAACTACCTGCACCCTCACAGTTGTTGTTCGGACTAAGAAAGGCGAGGCCTGTGGAGAACACCACTCGCAATAACTCGGGTCTCTCGATACGTTCGTCATCGGTTTGGCTAGGCGTCACCTTTGTCGCCGCGTTTCATAAAACATAACACGAAAGCCACAGTAGGGGAAACTTGTCCGTCATGCTTTGTTGCGTATTTCGTGTTACAAGGAGAATTCGAACTTTTTTTTTTGTTCTTGCATAACAATTCCTTCACAGCGTCAAACACAGCCGGTGGGTATTCAGTATGTATCCTAGCGATCACTGACCTAAGCTGAGCTCTTGCTTTAATTACCACGGTTGTTGTGCTCTGCGTGCATGATTAAAATTCTTTGTCCCTTCCATGCATTCTCTTTCAGAAGTGCTTGATTGCGGGTTCAGTCGCGTGTATCGCGGCCGCCTTTGAAAATGAATACTGAATACTGGTCGCAGCAGCTGCTCTCACGAGGTTGCGATGAACCAAATTAAGGTGCTATGTAGCGGCAACAGCATACAAGCTCGAGACTAGTCAATATTTGGATCTCGCGTAGTCTCTCACTTTCGTTAAATTTAAAGGTCATGTCACATTAGATAATGCAACTTCTCTGGTTTCCTCAAACACTACATTTCCTGGCATGTTTTAACGTTATTTTCGAGTAGCACCTCTTGCCCGTAAAGCTCTCCGGCTTCAACATAAAAAGTACAGAACCCGCGATTAACGTTCACAGGACCATGACGCGCCATTCTGCTTGTTGGTGACCAAACAAAAAACAAAAACATATTGCCTCTATCTCATACGCATGCATTTCGCCTAAAGATAAAGGTGCACGAGTTGTCTCCTAAAGAAAAAAAAATATGTAATTACTTTGTTGAGCCTTAGGCCGTAACCTCCTCAGCTCGAAAAACAAAAGGCCGAACGGAGTAATTACACATTCTTAATAACCAAAGCCTAGTCCATGCTTTCTTTCTTTTTTTCCTGCTGGCTCACAGTGATCACAAGAATGGGCGATGCTTGAAGCAAAATTTTGTTTGCCCACCAACGGAGTCGAGTCGACATAGCTGCAGCAAGGCATAGCCTAATATCCGCCATCAGGTGGCAAAGTGTTCTCAACTGGGTGAGAAGAAAACAGATAAAGGAACTTGGTGGAACACCCTCACGTACACGTAATGCGAGTGTGTTTATGGACTACGTTATTTTTTTTTACTTAATTTCAAAATCTCGTTGTCACCTTGTCATTATTTTCGCTTCCGCTTTCTTCTTGTGTACTAAAAGAGGGGTGCACATTACATCGGTACATTTTGTTCATGCGGTAGGTGCCGCCTACACTGAATCATGGTATCCGGCTTCAATTGCTCATTCGAAATTCAATGAACAAAAATACTTATTGTTGATCATACGGCACCGCAACAAACATACGCGTGAGTTCAACATAGTAGTAGTAGTAGTAGTAGTAGTAGTAGTAGTAGTAGTAGTAGTAGTAGTAGTAGTAGTAGTAGTAGTATAGCGATAGTATAGGTGAGCGTGAAAATTTGGAAATAAAATAAAATAAAATAAAGGAAGTGACCAAGAAATGGGTCGAAGTGTGAAAGAAACACAGAGCGATAAGGGTAGGACGGAACATTTGACCTCGTCGGCTCTCCTCTTTAGTTTCGTATTTTCACGCCGGAATCAGTGTCATTATATCAGAAAAATTCGCGAACAAGAACCTTCGCTAAACGATAAGGCTGCTATCACGTGATAGTAACTGTTCAACTTCGAGTTTGATACCTCACCTGACCAGAAGAGAGGAGAAAAATGGAGGGCAGCTATCCATGTAGATATACCATACAGAGAGTGTGCAACTATTTAGTGATTCTGAGGACCTGCCGCGGACGCGGCCTGTGCCCAGGCTTACTAAAACTAACCAGACGCCGGACTCGAATCTTCTTGATTTGAAAATGAAGTTTACATTCTTCTACGTGACTATGACAGTGTTTTATGATACTGCTCAGGTGACGTACGTTTTGATGTATATGGTGGTCGCAGCTGCAGGCCGCACCAGGTCACCATGTCACCGAAATCAGAGTACTATAGGCAGCAAAACACGGAAAATAAGGCGCACGTCTTGCACCGGTCATAATAACGTTATCCATTAACCTGTTGTGCACCTACGCTCGCGGTCACGTGTTCGATTCCAGGCCGTGATGTCAACATTTGGTGGGAGTAAAACTATATCCGCGTACTGATTTAGGTGCAGCACTTGCGAATGAAATGGATCAGCCAGCACATGAAACGGTGAAATGCGGCAATTGAATTTAAGAACTGAGAGCCGAGCACATAAGGATGCGTTTGCACCGTGAAAAACTTACATGGGTAATAATAAATGATGGGGTTTTACGCGCCAAACAACGCTATGATTCGAGGCACGCCAGGTGGAGGACTACGGAAAATTTGACCACATTGGGATTCTCAACGCGCACTAATAACGCACACTGCACGGACCTTTCCCATTTTCGCCTCCACAGAAAATTCGATCGCCGAGGACAGGATCGAACCCTCGTGTTTCGGGTCATCAGTCAAGCACCATAACCACTACACCACCACGGCGAACAAAACTTGGATGGTGAGTAATTACTTGACAAAATAGTGGTTTACCGCAAATAAGAAAATTAGTTAACTTTCGGCGAAGTGCTTAACACTTGACCAACAGTTAATTGGTTTGGTCACAGCAATTCCCTGTTGAAATCTAGATCCACGCCTTACTTATGTAGCACTATATCTACATCCATGTACTTAGGTATCACTACTAGATCCATGCCCCTACTTACGTAGCACTACTAGTGTCGTGAAAGTAGCTGCAAATTAGGCCTTTCTAGTTGAACTTGTACCGAACAGCGCTCAGAGCGTGCTAATGCTTCAGTGCGTTTAATGTGCCACCTTACGTGATCTGTCTTTACTGTAGCATGATTTTAGCCAACGCAGACACACAGTGGGTTTGACAAGCGTTACCAACCGCCTAAGACCAGAATCATTCGGCGGCGTCTGCAGCTAAAACGGATGCTAACGCATGAGTACAGATATGGTAAAGTGAAGAAAAAAAACAGTGCAAAGAAAAAACACACTGCACAGGGGAGAAGATGCGCAGATGCACAGCTACTAAACATACAGCGGCAGGGTGCCTGAGCTTCCGTTTTTCGATGACAGCTGCCGCTCCGGCACACACGGGGAAGCAATATCAGAATCAACAGCTTGTTAGTGCAAACAGCAGAACATAGAGATGACTAGTAAAAAGCTTCGTGGCACTAGCCACCATCCAAATCGAAGGGGATGCTCCTGACATCCATTCATCCATCAAGGTGCGAGTAACTTGGACGGCGCAAGCGAAGCGACATGCTTCGCGTGGATTATACGCTTTTTGTTTTCCCTTCGAAGATTGATGATAGGCTGAATTCTGTATTTAAGACACACACAAGGGACTAAAGAGGGCATGCAAGTCACTCAGCATGAAGTGTTAAAGCAAAACCTCTTAGCTGTACCCATAGGAAATTTTTCTCGTAAAATGCAGTCGCATTGATGAACACTCTAATATTCACAGATAATCACACAGCCGCAGCACTTTTGAACCAGTGCTCGCTGGCGACTGGCAACAGGCAACACGCCGATGACCGTAGCCGCTCGGTCCGCTGTCTCCCGCTCCGTCCTCGCAACATCTAGGAAGCGCTAACACCACGATGCAAAATACGTTGCCTGTATTCACCTTTATTCGTTCACATGCACACTTATTCAAATCCTACTGGTCACCACCAGAACCTTCAGTACAAGCGGTTGCGGCCGTTCCGTCAAGCGCAGAGAGAGCAGCGAGGTGACAGCTCCTCCGAGATTATCCGGCGTGGTGACGCCACAGTCGGTCCGGAATACCAGGATGGCGATGCGCGCAAGTTGCTGAAGGTCCCCTTGAAAACTCCAGTATTTGCTGTTTCAGCTGACAAATAAACAAACATGGCTACGATATCTATGGTGACAGCAACGATCGAATGCTAATATAGGTGCTAGGGCTATTGATAACCTTCTATTAAATCGGTCTGGAAGATTTCCGTGACGTTGCGCTGCGAGTGTAAACATCCAGCCTCTTCGGAAACTTCGCTTCCGATTATTATTTAATTTTAGTTACTATTTAAAGACTTACTAGTAAGCCGCAGCTTGCGTTAGGCAAGTGCTCGCGTTTAGCACGCCTCTCATAGAGATGCATCCCTTGGATATAGATTTATTGCAAGCGAATTCAGTAGTGTGCCTAACGCCCTAAAGCACAGTAGTGGTGTGGTACCAAGGCCGAATTCTCCGAAAGCTGCAACATTCGCTATACTTCCGTTTGCTCCTAAACTTGTTGCGAGCAGATGAACTGCCGACGCGCCGCGATGGATGAGAATACAACACTTACCGCAGAACAGGGTCAAGTACGCGTGCCCATCATAAATCTACTTCCCGCTTCACTGCTGCGCTGCATGCATATGAATAGCACGCCAGCGAGATTATTCCTGCCACGTAATTTGATCCTCAGTATAATACTAAGGCTGGTGCACGCCCCGCCACGGTGGTCTAGTGGCTATGGTACTCGGCTGCTGAGCCAAGGGTCGCGGGATCGAATCCCGGCCGCGGCGGCTGCATTTCGATGGAGGCGAAATGTTGAGGCCCGTGTGCAGTGCGATGTCAGTGCACGTTAAAGAACCCCAGGTGGTCGAAATTTCCGGAGCCCTCCACTACGGCGTCTCTCATAATCAGAGCTGGTTTTGGGACGTTAAACCCCACATAACAACAAAAAAACAAGGCTGGTGCAGAAAACGAACTTATTTCGCGTGAATCCAACATAAAGCCCTTGCCTACACGAATGTACAGCCTTGAAATTTTTCAGCAATATCACGCACAGAACATAGCAGCGTACAATATTCTCGAAAAGTAACGAGATCTGCTGTAGGACACGCAAAGCACGCTGAACTGCGAGCATCGTTTGCTGTAGTTGAAGAAAGCGAATCCGCACGGCCGAGGACACTTGCACTGGGGTGCGTATAGCAGGCATGCGCAGCGCAACTCTTGACCATTTCGCCGACGTACTGTCGTACGGAGCTGTTTACTTACAAATTATCTAAAGATATGTCGAAGTAAAAAAAGAAAAGGAGGGCGAACAACGTAGGAAACGGCGCTCGCAGTTAAGTGTGCATCGTGCATCAAATCTCGTTACTTTACGAGACTATTAGACGCTATACAATGCCTTGGGGCGTTCAGCGCTCGCGCGATCTTGCAAAAAAAAAAAAAAATTGCAGGTTTGTGCATATCTACTCTCTGCGATGTGAAGTGAGCGTGATACTCAGCGGGGAGAAAGAAATCGTCGCAATTGAAATATCTCGAACATACTCGTCCAGTGTCGATCAGTTTCCTCCCGATGTGCAAGTTTCTAATCCGGGTCGTTTTCCTTTTTGCGTCGTCTGTCTCTTTAGGGAAGCGATGAACGTTGCTGTATTTCCACCACACTGAGACGTACTTCGGTAAGCAGAAAAAAAAAAAAAAGCCTTTTGACATAAGTTTTTCTTTCCATCTTAATTCAACCTTGTACGCAGTGGCATGGTAAAACCTTGAGAACTATGCAGCTACGTCTCGGCGTACGCCGTAATGAGAACTTGTTTCGCTTCCAAACTGAACCTTGATGTGCGATTTCCGGACGCGTGCACGTTAGCTGTTGAGCATTCAGTTCGTATCACGAATAGCCGCGGCTGCTTGTATCAGCAAGCGCCACTAGCGATCTGCCCAGCCTGTCGCAAGAAAATTGCGGATTAAATTGATTGATTCGCCTGATGAAAATTTAAAAATGCTATAGACGTGGCAAACAGTTCGGAAATGCAGTTGTTTTTCAGCGATGCTGACTAATCAAGGCGTGGCCTTCGAATTCGTCATGATTGCTGACTGACCTACACGCACTGAAATAAATGGATCAGAAATGTGTCCTGATTTGTACAATTTTGTGCTCATATAGGTGTCCCAAAGAGTTGAAACGAGGGTAAATAATAGCTTTTCTTTTTCTGAGCAACTTGCACATGACGGCATTGAACGAGCTGCCGCGCAGACTCCGTTCTCTCTTTTCACATAAGAGATGCAAGTGCGGCAGCTGAAATCTAAGCCCGACATGTGCGCCCCAAATACGAAGCCGCGCACCGTTCCGCAATCTCTTTCATTGTCACTAAACGTGATGCTGTGCCCTTGGTTCCTCTTTCGGGTCATCATACGACCGTCAAGCCCCTGAGACAGACAGAAGCGGCAGCAGCAGTGCAGCTCGCCCACCGTCACACACAGGCGCCTAATTCGCGCAGGTGGTTCCCACAATACCAGCCTCCAGTCGCTCCCTCCTCATTAGGCTGTTTTTGTTCAAAGCGCCAGGTGAGAATGAACGTTTTTCACTCCTGGATCGCTGAACATGCTTCCATCCCCGAGGGACTTCTTCCATGCCCCCGTATCCGGGTATGACGGACCGCTAGGCGATCGCTGCCCGGAGAGTGAAATTACTGCTTAAGGGGCCCCGGGAAGCTTCTGTCCGCTCGTTTTCCTGTATAAATTGAGCCTTTACCTCTCGTGGCGTACGTTGCATTGGCTTTTCACTTGCATTTCGGAGGATCAGGGTTCATCAGTTAGTTTGAACTCGACGTAAAGCGTACATCTTCAAGAGAGCGCGTGAGAAAGTGAAGATAACAGATGCCAAGGAAATCGCGAATGACATCACGAACAGTGTGGTCGTCTTCTGGTCGCCCTTGGAACCCCCGGCGCAATTCCAGTGGCGAAAGGAGACCTCGTATAATATAGGAAAATGTGGCGTCGGCGAAAGGTATCTATTAAAATGAGCGATTGCTTTGCGCCCATTGAGAAGACTCGTAGCACGTATTTGTTTTTTTGCTTTTTTTTTTTAGAAAAGCATAATAATACGTAAGTATGCTGTAGGGCTGGTGAATGGAGCAACGTGAGTAGCAAGAAATGTGTCCGTAGCGTAGTCCGCATGGTTACGCTATACGTAGTTTTTTTTTTTTTTTTTGTCTGATAATCTTCTCCTGCGCGCTGTCATAACCGCTTCTTCCATCGCTCCTTCACATCATTGTTTTCCATGCAACACCGGTTGCCCGCGTTCACTCCAAATGGCTTCAGGGTTACGCATCGCGGCCACCACACTGAGCTCACCTCGTTGAAAGACGATGCATGTTAACAAAAACGCTTAGACTTTTGGGAACAGAAAATGCGCATGTACAACATCGTAAACAGTTTTGATGATATAGCTTCATTGGTTTGTATATTACAGGCGGGAAGTAGGTATGGGGCTCAATGTACGATAGGGCCGGGAAAAAGGCGGTCTTACAGTCATAACAACCTTTCAAGATTATTTCCTTTCTCCTAAGCTTTATATGTTATTTCTATCAGCTAAAAGCAAGGCTTATGGACCACTACATTACAGAAAGACGTGATTGAACGGCGAGCCAATTGGAATGGGTATACGCTTCTGTAGGGACACTATATGCAAATAACATCAACACCCGCAGTGGCCCATACTAACTGCCGTGTTTACCTCTACCTTAGCTAACATTCTTGCGTCATAACTACGAGCATTAGCACCCACAGCACGAGTCTTATCAAACCCACTTTTGCATAAAACCTAAAATCGCTTTATAAATTGGCGGTAGTCAGGAGTGACAGTAGGATCACGCTGTTTAGGCGGTTACAGCTTAATGTAACCACAGTTATGCCTGTACGTAAAACTGTCCCAGACTTGTAACCTCTGTGTCTTTGCCAGTCACTGCTTCGTCGCTCAATCGCATCTGCTTCAAACTACAGGAGTGCTCCCTCTGGGACGAGTAGGGATTGCCTGCCGATGTGAGGTTGCGCTTTTGACAACGCGGACTAAGTCAGGCGCACAGAACAACTAACGTAAGAACTATAGCCGTCGGTTTACAGAAAAGGTTTGCTGCACGCAAAAAAAGTTCCGCTGGATAAATTTTGTGCACAACCCTATTAGCAGATATCAGGCTACGTGTAACCGCCTAGTAATGGCAAACGCTAAGGCTTCACCTTACGTATACTTCAGCGCCAACTAGTGTCCTTGCGTACATTAGCCGTGACCACAGAGATGTCAGGCAAACAACGAGACGATTGACGGCAGGACTGCCGTGCGCGTTACGTACTCTGCTTTAACTACAGTTCAGCTTCATTTTGCTTCCTTTTCTTTCTTTCACAACCTCGTCTTAATAACTAAAAGCTGCGCGCATTTGAATTAAAGTGGCTATACCAGTCGACGACACACGATGATTATGACGCAAACGTGTGAAGTTCGTGTTTACAAAATAATTTCTTTAAATCAGCGGTGTGCCCGCCTCCAGTATATTGTCACGGTTCCTGCAAGGCTTTCATTGGCGACTCTACGAGTTTATGAGCATAGTACACCCAAGCGGTTAATCGGATGCACAATTGTATAATGTCATACACCTTCAGTGACTGCGACGTTGCACTGCAGGATTACGGTGCTGACAATTATGTGAATAAAACCGACAATACTTGAAAGAAAGCTACACGTACAAAAAACAGCGACAGGTATTTTCTAGCTCGCATCTGTTCGAAAGCGCAAAGTGAAATTCAAGCCTCGCTATTTCAGCTTTCATTTTAAACAGCAGAATTTTAAGTATCGTTCGACGTTTTCACGTACCTGTAGTTCAGCGGCTGCTACGCGTACGTGCTATCTGTATGTAGATACCGCAATGAAATCGGGGCGCAGATAGTGAAATGAAAACGGGACGCAGTTGGCTGCTTGGTGTGTTTCGCTCCTCTTAACTTTACAACCACTCACTGCATAATACTGTTCACTCTTGTCGGGCTTGTTGGTACATCACGCTAAACACAGTAGATCAGCCTGTGACAACTACTCTGTGTTCAAAAGAAGCGATACCACCCATAAGTACAAGGGCAAAGACGCACAAAACATGAATGACGTTGTGTCTCTTTGCCTTTGTAACTTCATCCCGTAGCTGTTATTTACTTCCTTCAAAGAAACCCCGTTTCAATCCCCTACGAGAGGACAAACCACTGGCTTATTTGTAGAACCGCCGACAGCCTTAGTCAGTGAAGGGAATCGCTTTGTTAAACCACCCCATACACTTAAAAATGCATAAAAATTTTAGTATAACTGCGTTTTCTTTTTCTCGTCGCTTGTTGGTTTGTGTAAGAATAAAACGCGGCAGCACACCCCGTATAGTGCCACACTTGTTTAACAAGTTGACACAAAGTTTGGCGCACAGCTGACGGCTCTGACAGTGCTCTGGAAAAGAGTGCGCGCACTCACCGTGGTCGACGCTGGCCGAGACCTGGACGGCTGGCGCGCTCTCGACCTGGGACGGCGAAGAGGGACCACGCTGTAGCTCGTCCATGGCGCAGCCGCCAACTCTTCTTCGGCGACGGCCGAGACTGGCGGAAGCCGCGGCCGGAGCACGCGCAGCCGCCTGCCGACGACAGCGCCGCGGGGTTCCCGCCCGGGGAAGCCACAAGCGGCGGCCTCCGGCGCCGCCGCCGCGAGCGTGTTTGCCCGCGCATTTCGCGCGCACGACTCCCGCACGCTCTCACAGTTTGCCGAACGAACGTACTCGCGCGTATAGTACAGTACTGAACAGGCGGCGTTAGAGGAGCTTCGAACTGGGCATGGCAATGAAGAGGCCCCACTTTGTTTGCAAGCAGTAAGCACTGTCCTAGTCGAAGTAACAGACGCGCAGTGGTAGCATCGCAGGTAAGGTGTATAGTGCTGAAAAGCTCATAGACGCATGTTCGATGGGGGCGAAATGCAATAACACCCTTGTAAAACGGCTAGCCGGCCTAGTTGGAACGAATTCATGGTGGTACTTGCGCGAAACAAACGGGGACGAAGGAAGGAGACACACAGACAAGCGCAATCTGTCTGTGTGTCTCCTTCCTTCGTCCCCGTTTGTTTCGCGCAATTACCACCATGAACACCCATGTAGTTCTATCTTATATTAGCTGCATGTTAATGTACTGCTGAATGTGCTAAAATTAGACATTATAAACAATAATGATTATATATATATATATATATATATATATATATATATATATATATATATATATATATATATCAGAATGTTCTTCCTGGCTATCGGGATAAATATACGATCAGAAAGTCACAGTGACAAACATATTATTTAGGATCTATTCTGATGTTTCGGCTGGAGACCAGCGTTTTGCAAAGATGAAAGTTTTTCATGGGCGCATGGTTTCATCTTTGAAAAAGCTGGTCTCCAGCTGAAACGTCAGAAAATAATATGTTTGTCACTGTTATATATATATATATATATAGATATATATATATATAGATATATATATATATATATCTATATATATATATATAATATATATATATATATATATTATATATATATATATATATATATATATATAGATATATATATATATATATATATATATCAAAGAATGTTCTTCCTGGCTATCGGGATAAATATACGATCAGAAAGTCACAGTGACAAACATATTATTTAGGATCTATTCTGATGTTTCGGCTGGAGACCAGCGTTTTGCAAAGATGAAAGTTTTTCATGGGCGCATGGTTTCATCTTTGAAAAAGCTGGTCTCCAGCTGAAACGTCAGAAAATAATATGTTTGTCACTGTTATATATATATATATATATATATATATATATATATAACGAAAGGGAATAAGTCAAGAGCTCGCCTTTTTGTTAGACAGCTTTTGGGACAGCAACTTCTGACTTGTTTATTGATGCTCACATTATCACCATTCATCAGCTGTATCGTTATAGACTAAGTGTCCGTTTTAAATTTGAAATTAAAGAGAACTTAGAGTGCTTAAAGGAGATTGCTTGCCTGGAAAAGAAAAAAACAGTTATGCGACACGATAAGGGGAGACATGGATGGTACCGGCCGCGCGTTTAAACTCTTCAATGCAACGCTTGTGCCATACCTTGCCTTCCCTTCTCAATCATTACACATTAACTAATTTTGATCTATTTGTTGTTCATCAGGCAAGTTACGCTTGAAATTTATAAACACTATTGGTTACTAATGTGTATATGTTCGTTTCTCTTATTTTGATTATTTTTTATTATCTTGTTCAAGCCTTTGTTTCCAAATGATGCACCGTTTTTACAATGATGTAACCTTTTTTCTGATTTCTCTTTTTTTATATGTAAATGGAACTGTCGCTGTGCTGCCGTGAGCCCTTGTAAATGGGGCCGGTGGGCTCGTCAAGCTGTCGGAAGACAGCTTTTAAATGCGGAGCATTTCTTAGTCGCACGATGTCGCGCTTCGGCGGCGCCGTCCACACCCCCACTGCGCATGCTCGGCTCGTCTCGTGCCGGCCCACCCGGCGTTCAGCAAGCCGAGCATGCGCAGTGGGGGTGCGGACCTCTCCCCCGTACTCCTCTCCTTCGAACGCGGGCGGTGTGTATATAAGCGGCGGAGCGCGCGTTCGGAATTCAGTCAAGGGCGTCTTTGCGGACCTCTCCCCCGTAGTCCTCTCCCTCGAACGCGGGCGGTGTGTATATAAGCGGCGGAGCGCGCGTTCGGAATTCAGTCAAGGGCGTCTTTACTTGGCTTTCGCTTGACTTGACGCTTTGCTTGACTCGAGTAGATGCGATGGAAGCAACAGTACCTTCAACCAGTAGTGGGTCACAAACCAACATCAGCGTCCCACCACTCGTTGAAGGCAACGTCACCCCACCCTCACCGTCGTCGGCGTCAACAACAGCAAGCAACGCAGAAGACACACTTTAACTTTACACTCCTTGCCTTCGCTTCTCCTTCATTCAATAAATAAGAATAATAAAGACGAAATAACAATTAAGCATTCCCAAACCATACCCAATTACGCAACATTCACGCGATACCCCCACCACTCTGCGACGCATTTACTCGAGTTCCCCCCGTGGGAACATGCGGGCGGCATTTCTTTTCGACGCTCCTCTGTCTGTTTGTGAAATACACACAAATAAAGTTGATTGATTGATTGATTGATTGATTGATTGATTGATTGATTGATTGATTAATGAACCACCAGACATAGAAGCCTAGGAAAGCATAGGGACGTTATTCAAGTTGCTAATTGTGGTATTCTAATTTTGGAGTAAGTAGACAGGAATTAAAGCGGACGAAAAGACAAACCTGCCTTCGGTGGGAACCGAACCCAGGACCTTTGGACAACGCTTCCGATGCTCTCCCACTGTGCTACGAAGGCGGTCGTCCCCTCCCCCCCCCCCCCCTTTTACATTATTGGGTATTTTTGTACACGTAATCCTGGGAGCGTTGCGCAGCGCCACTCGTAGCCATGGCGGTGAGCGTGGCACACTCTCGGTTCGGTTCCCACCGAAGGCAGGTTTGTCTTTTTGTCCACATTAATTCCTTTCTACTTACTCCACAATTATAATACCACAATTAGGAACTTAAATAACGTACCCTATGTTTTCCTAGGCTTCAGTGTTTGGTGGTTCATTAATATATATAGTAAGACCTGGATATATCGACCGGCGCGGGCATTGCAAAATATTTCGATATAGCCAGCACTCCATATATAGATCGCATAGAAAAGCGCGTCGAACACAGGCAAGATCAATCAATCAACCACTATAGCGGCGCAGCAAATACTCATCTGGAACATAAAATCAAGTATTTATCGCATTATTTGGAAGTAAGTAGTGTGGTCTGCTCCTAATTGGCAACCATGGTTTCGACCGCGTCCACTCACACAAACATCAGACGGAGTGAAGTAGCTAGTTGTTATGCAACCGCGACGACCACCACTGACAGCGCCTCCCCCCCCCCAAAAAAAATAATAAAGTATGTATACCATCCCAAAAGCACGAGAGATTAAGGATGGATGCCACCGCAGAGCAGTAAGCCTGAATTGCGTAAGAAAAATAAGCCTGAGCGACGTGATGTTGCGAGGAACCTTGCCGCCTGTCAACAGGGCGCACGTGTGCTGTGCCCGCGGCGTTCGATCTATTCATTTTATATCCGACGCCGCTCGAAATAAAAGATTAAAAATGGATGGGATATTGTCTTTCTTGAGCACTTGCCGACTGAACTGGCAAATATAATTCTGGGATTATACTTGCCAAGGCCACGATGTGAGAATACGGCATGCCGTAGTGGGGACTCTGGGATAATTCTGTCAGGACGGGAAGGGGGGTTGAAGGGGCACCTAAATCTAAGGAAACGAGTGTTGATGTCCATCTCGTCACGATCAATGTGCGGGCGTTCTGATTGATAATCAAACATGCACCCTCAAACTTAGCTGCACAAAACTTAACCCGCTAAACTACTACAGCGGATAAAAGTAGCATATGTATCTCTGAAAATGCACTCCGCGTTGGGAGTTCCGTCTAGCTCAGCGGTAAAACAATGTCCGAAACGTTTTAACAAATCGTCAAGAAACTTGAAAAGAAAGAACAATGAAGCTGGGTTCTCGCCGTCAATCGCGTATATTTAAGATTATTTCCAACGGGGAGCTTTACTGGCTCGTTTAGGTGCTTTCTACAGGCTGTGTTAGCCTGGCAAATCTGTGTCGGCACGCTCTACTGCCTGTTCGTCTTTGTTCACGAGTCTTCTACCGAACGTGTTGCGTAAATACTGAAGTAGAAGGCATCAAACTTTATTGAACACTGTGTTCGCTCCTTCGGATAAATTTCGATAAGGTTATCACCATCATGAAACCTGTGCGCGTGCACTTCTATGCATTGCCCGCGCACATCTTTCTTCTCTTGCGCTCATGGTCTCACCTACATAACGGCGAGTATATGGTCTATTTCAAGAGTTCCGTGCAGCAGACCCAAGGCCACGAGGCCATCGAGGGTCGAATTCTTCCGAGGCGAGACGAAATGTAATTGTTCGGACACGCACCTGCGGAGCACTCCTGCCAATAATAACCTCACTCCGTCCTTCTCCCTTTTCCATTGGCTTCTCCTGCCACTGCACGGTTCGCGACTGGCAGATGCCATGGTGCGGAGGGATACGTTTAGCACGTGTTTGCCCTCCTGATTGGCATAAGAGGCCTGTAGCTTCTACAGTGCTGCACGCAATTCCTGTAACAGGCTATAGTATAGCAAGGGGGTGAGAAAGGGAAGTGATGGTGAGTACGAGGGGAGAGAGAAGAGCGTAGCATAGTCGTGTACAGTATAGTGTAGCAAGGAGTGGGAAAGGAAGTGAGGAGGAGGGTTGTGAACGGGAAATGAGTCTGAGGGTGAGGAGGATTGATGTAAGGACGAGGAGGTGAGAAAGAAGGAGAGAGTGGGTTGAGCATAACATGGTCTTGTACAGTGTTATGTAGCAAGGAGCTTGAAAGGGAAGTGATGGTATGGAGGAAAGAAAGGAGGACGGGAACGCCACCAACTACGCTGTATCCTCAACCTCGTAAAACTTCAGTTCGCTGTGTCCAAGCCTTGCGCGACTTACCACAAGCTTAGCCAACTTTTTTCTTTATTTAATTGCTTATTTATTTTTCAAATTGCCTAGCTGAATATTCTGCTCCTCATAGAAGCTCCGGCACTTCCAAATAAAGTATTGTATGTCACCTATTCATCCACACTCTCTCCATACTGGAGAAGTACTTCGCCTAGTTTCGTATATCCACGCTGAGTTGTACGCTGATGCTTTCCTTATTTTCCGCGTTACAGTTACTTCACTCAATTAAGCCTCTCTAAAAAAAGTGGACGCTATCGCAAAAGAAGTGCGCTCAATACCAACTAGACCTAGACAGCCCACCATAAAAGCACTGATCATCCACCTATTAAATACGCTATTCGCTGTCATGTTCAGCTGCTTTGGACCCAGCGGAGCTTACTTCCCAAGAGTCTCGTGCGTATATACCCTATGTGATTACGTTCCACTAGCAAGAGGAGGGTGACTTTCGCTTTCTAGTAACTTGTGCCACCGATCGTGGATCTCTGCGGAGCACACTATCTTTGGCAGCAGGAGATGTAGCCGTTACTCAGCACTACTTACGATGGCTCAGAGGTTCTGCAAGCCTTGCGGTAACCATCTGACGTCCGGCATTACCCGATAGCTCTCCAAATAGGCCGACTATATGCGCTTTATATAAGCGTTATGTTGCGAAACGGTCGTGCCAGGTTGGGGTTCCGCTGACATCCCATAAGCCCAGAGGTTCTTAAGAGCGTCACACATCGCACATTCCACCGCTGCTCGTTTTACTCTCGCCCTTCTCCAGAACGACACAACCGCAACTAAAGAAAAAGAGGGGGGGGGGGGGGACAAGCTTTAGTCTTGAGATGTCTTAGGAGTTATCACCTGCGCAAAGTGGCAAAGTAATTCTAGAAATGCGGCGCATAAGTGCGCTCAGTGAGCGCTCCTAGCATGGTGACTCTTCACCACCTTTAGTACAGAATGCAAAATACCCTTTGTTTAGACTGTGCACCGTCTAGTTCTGTTTTTAAAAAAATATGTGCTGGTTTGGACAAATATTCTAATAGACGACTGTGCACAGAGATGGGGCAATGTATGTAAGATAATAAGATGATCGGATAGTAGTGCATGAGGTTTTATTAAATATTTCTTCAGCAATTTTTCCCTGTATACCACCTTTCAGCCGAAAGTAAAAATAAAACATGTTCCTTGTTTAAGATTGTGCATACTGTCGAAATTATTATTATAGTAATTGTACTTGCGAGCGCTTACCGGCACCGTCATATATTCTGTTTTTCCTTCTTATATTCCAGGAATAGAAACACATTCAAGCCATCATTCCCAATTCTAATAAGCTGGCAATTATCACCAATGCAATAAAGTTCGCGAGCACGCTAGCAGGCTATTCTTTCATTGCTACTTCCTAACCAGTGAATTGTCCTCTTTTCCAATTCCCTTCCTGAGAAAAAAGATTAAGAGGCTTATTCTTCCGTTGTTCATTTTAATACTGACGTTAGCTATATTTAATCATAGATTTATTTATGCATACGTTATCATTATTGAGGCGTTCGTATGTACTTTTATGCAACAATTCGTTTTGCTTTAGGTGAGCCACGAAAGAAGACCGTGTACGATTCGTGACGGTGGACAAACGGGCGCAGCGTTGACTATCCACTGAGGTTAGCTTTTACGAAGTTTTATTCAGCGCCGTGTTTGTCATTCTTGCGTCATCTTAAGTGGACACTAAAGTGAAACAGGGAATCAATTTATACTGAATGAATGAATAAACGTTTATTTTACGAAACGGCACTGCGGGGCTAGTCCCACTTGTACCCTAGGTGGGAGGTTTCCTCATTCCAGGAACCCTCTGGCCTTCGCTGCCTCTTTCGCCCTGGTGACAAGACGTCGTTGTTCGTCGAGGTCCTCTGAGGCGAGCTTGGCCTCCCACGTTTCGAGAAGGTCTTCGCTAGCTTGGCTGGTGTTACGGCCATTCGGTGAAGGCGATGTTTCGGTAACCATATGGCACGGGCACGCTAGTATCAGGTGGGCTAAGGTGTCAGGTACGCCGCAAATTGGGCAGAGGTATTCGTGTAGCGTCGGGTAAAGTCTGTGCATGAGTATCCCGTGTGTGTATATGTGTTGCTCTGTAGTCTTCTCAATGTGGTACTGTCCTCTTTGTTGAGCTTTGGGTGCGGTGGGGGGTACTCCCTGCGTTCCAGCCTTTGATGGTGGAGTATCGCAGAGTAGGTGATGGGTACGGGCTCAGCCTCCGCGGACGCTGCCCTGCCGTCTGGAGAGTGGGAGGGGATATCCCGGTAAGCGTGATCGCGGGCCGCGGCGTTTGCCGCCTCGTTCCCCTCCAGCCCCTCGTGCCCAGGAACCCATGTCACACAGGTATATGGCGTCGGAGTGCTTCGACGCTTCGGAATATTCAGTGCTTGTGTAGACACACGACCTTTGGAGTAATTTCACATGGCTGTTTGCGAATCTGTGAATACGAAAGCTGCGTCTATGCACGTGGTAGCTGCTAGCGCGATTGCTGCCTCTTCTGCAGTTTCTGGGTTTCGGGCGCGGACTGTGGCAGATGCAAGCTCTGCGCCTCGACAATCTACTACGCTCAGAGCGTAGGCGTTTCTGTTCGGGTATTTGGCTGCGTCGGTATATCTGGCGTCCGGATCTTGGCTGTAAATTCGCCGCATGGCATTCACTCGGGATTTTCTTCTTTCCTTGTGATGCGTGGGGTGCATGTTGCATGGAATTCGTGCAATGCTGAAGGATTTGCGGATGTTCGGAGGAATTCGTTCTTTTCGATCCGTGGGTGTATCAGCTACAAAAGCCTCGCTGTAGTTAAGCCGTTGAAGCACTGATCTTCCAGTGCGCGAGAGCTTGAGCCGCTCTAGTTGACTAGCCTTGTGCGCTTCGGCTAGTTCTTGCCAGGTGTTCTGTACTCCCATCTTGAGGAGTTTCGTAGTTGAAGCTGTCAATGGGAGCCCTAAGGCGAGTTTGGTGGCTTTACGTATTATGATGTTGAGCTTTTCTACCTCTGCATTCTTCAGCGCCAGATAGGGCGTGCCATAGGTTATTCGACTGCTGAGGAGAGCTTGCATCACACGTAGCGTATCTTGTTCTTTAAGGCCGTTTCTACAGTTTGCGATTCTCCTGACGAGATGTGTTAGCTGTGATAGCGTGCGCTGCAGTCGAGGGAGGGTGGCCGCCCCGGACCCATCCTTGTGGATGTGGAGCCCCAGCACACGCAACGTTTCAACTTTAGGGATGGGCTTTCCGCTGAGGGTGACGTTGGGATCGGGTTCACTGTAGGCGGCTGGTCGGCCTCTCGTTCTTGATTTCAGGATGAGGTGTTCCGACTTTTCAGGAGCACAGCGGAGGCCGCAGTTTTGCACGTAGCTCTCGATCATGTCTATCGCTTCTTGCAGGCGTATTTCTTGCGTTCCGGTATTTGAGGCGCGCGTCCACAACGTAATGTCGTCAGCATAAAAAGCATGTCGTAGATCTGGTAAAGCGTCGAGAAGGCTGGGTGGTTTGATTAAGGCAACGTTGAAGAGCAACGGCGAAATCACCGAGCCCTGTGGAGTACTTCTGCTCGGCAGACGGAAAGTGTCGCTACGTGAGGAATTTTCTCACCGACCGCACGGCCACAGTAGGATTGTACAACCTCAATTTATACTGATAGATCTTTTTTAAAAAAAAAGATTTCTGCGGTCGTCTATTTTGCCATCATGGGTTGAATGTTAAAAGAGAAAATGAAGGTCAAGCTTGATTTTTTCGAATTTTGCGCCGAAACCACAACACCTCAACGCAAGCATGATGATATGTGGTTTTTCTGGCTCAAGGGCCAAGTATGACCAAAGAGCGCCCTCAACGCAAGCATGACGTCACGGTTTTCAAACTGATTTTTTGTATTTTGGATAGATAGGCTCAATGGAATTTCGTGGAACTCGCTACGTTAATTCTCTAACCACCTAAGAACACAACACAATTTCTTTTTACCGTTTAAGAATTTGTGGGTCCTATCAGGCGCCTTCAAAATCTATGACGTTACGGCAGGTCGGTGCGGGAGAGTCAATGCGACGTCACCGCCTGTATTATCTTTTTGCCCGTTTTCTCGATTACCGAGTGCTTTAACGCGGCAGGAGGGATACTGTTTCGTATTGTGAAAGAATGGTTTAGTAGAACACGAAAAATCGTTTTGCTTTACACGCCGACACCCACGTGACGGTCCTGTAGTTCCAGCTATTGGCTTCGAGATCGAACACAGTCGGCGCCTAACGGCGAGTGGACGAAGCTCCCAAGTGTGGATAGCTTCTTACGTCGTCTGCTAGCCACCGCACTTTTACATGCGCGCGTGCGCCACACATATCCTCCAATATGTTTGTTCCTTAAGCCAGTGCAGTGTTGAATGCTTTCATGTATTCTTATCCAAGTATAAAAGTATTAAATATAGTATCACTCTGCTTTGCGCTGCAGTCTTTGCTCTTTCTTGAGATCCCTGAGCGCCTGTGTCGTGAGCGTTCTACGTCATCGTCCCACCTCCGGTCCGGCAGAGTTATTCAGTTCGGGTGCTGTTGTGGATTTCGAGTGTTCGGCAAAGCGCACTTAGCTTCCTTCTGAATAAGTTAAGCGGGAAACATGAACGTGTAAATGCAGCGCTGCAGCGATATTATCTCGCGATATGTGATTGTGAGCATGACGGAAAATAGCAGACGTTCCTCGCTCGAAGAACACATCTTTTTTTATGTGCGCAAAAATAAACCTTTTCTTGTCACGGTGACGCAAGTAATCATGCGAAGAAAACGAAGCGTTTGATTATTAAAACATTTACTCGATATAGACGTGTGACAAATATCGTCATAGTAGTCAAGCGGCGTACACAGTCACGTAGCTTGACTAACTGAGCCAGTTAACTGCCTTGCATTTCTTGGAACATGACATGCAAGTCATTTAAATGCAAGTATGCGTGTAAGTGATACAGCGGAGCACACAAGCTGATACTTCAACTCAATGCGCAGTAACTGTTCTTTTTTGTTGTTGATGAACAGATCGCTAAAAACGACTGAGAACATGCTCCCGGCGCCATTCCCTGTTCTCAATCGTTTTTAGCGATCTGTTCATCGATTCAAGCCTCCATCTTCCCGTGAGCTTCTTTTCCTTTTTTGTTGTTGTAGCAAATAGTGAAAAATGGGCGAAAACACCATACTGAACTCTTTCAGTCGTGTAACAGCGATGCCAAAATTGTAGAAAGAAAAGAACTTAAGTATGGTGAAAGAAAAATAGACGGAGAGAACCGCTGAGGAAGTGAAACTATGAGGCTGGGTGATGTCACTGCCCCATTGAATGGCATATCAGGCTTTTCTTTTTCACGCGCAATAAAAACGTTTTGCGTGCTTCCTGCACTGACGTGAGATTGAAGGACGCATGTATTGCAGTTTGACTGCAATTAATGCTCGTATTTAGCTAACGACTGCCTCAAACCCCTCACAATAGAGAGCCGCTCGCCGCAACAGAGCGCTTTGAATGCGCGCCGTCGAACGCATCCACACTCACGCGGTGACGGTGCTGCTACCTACATGTCGATCACGCAAGTAATCATGTCGACCGCATGATTACTTGCGTGACCGTGACAAGAAAAGGTTTATTTTTTTGCTCACGTGAAAAGCAAGAGAGGGAGAGACAGAGCGCCGCTGTATACATTTCAATACACGAGGGCGAACGCCTATCCTCACTCACGCGGTGACAGTGCTGCCATCTACATGTCAATCTCGAGGCCAATAGGCCATGCTCCTGAGTGCTAAAAACATAAAAACATTCTTTACACTTAACGAGATACTAAAGCTTGTCTTTTAAATATCGCATTGAAACATTTGCGAACACTACGCAAGGCACGCTGTGCGACGGCTTGCTGGTGAGGTCGCCCAGGCTCATATTTTTCGATTGCAACCTAACGCAAACGTCCAAATCGTTTGCCAAATCACGCACGTGGCTCGCTGTAACCACGGTGCAACAACGTAATTAAATAGAGCGATGGCAGGATAACGGTCAAATTCCACCAGAGGAGAGACTTCTGGAAGAGGCGCGCGCTGACTGGAAGAAGCCAGTGACGTCATTCGTAGCAAGGTTTGTAGAACATTATTGATTGATTATTTGGGAGTTTAACGTCCCAAATCGACCGCCTGGGCCGAATTCATAAAACTTCTCTTTCATAAGTGATTTTTGCCATTGGCACGCGGGCTTCGCTAATGATATGTCCAGCATCAGGATTGGATTAAATTTTCACTTATGAACGTTTCTGTCGTAAGTTGTTTTTGTGGACACGGGCTCTGATTATGAGAGCAGTGATGCGGGCTTTTTGGTAGGACAATGTGAGACTTATAGCGCACGAAAAGACAAGGATGAAGAAAGACGTGACACACACAGGCGCTAACTTGCAAAATCTTTATTAGGAGCAAAGGACCCATGTATATATACAACTTTTTCACATACATCATACATGTTCTGTTTGCACAACTTACGCACCATTACGAAGGTAAGCTAACTCTTTGCGGGAAAGGGCAATTGAAGGTGTTGATAGACAGTTATCTCAGAGCCTGTGAATCATTTATGCTTCGATACTTTCGCGAGTTAATCTATCTCGGGCTCTTACCGCGAGGAAGCAGTCACGGTATCCTGGGCAGTGTTGTACGGAACGTCGTTCCAAGGAACGACGTTCCTGGAACGAGTTCCTTTTGGGAGGAACGAAGGACCGCCATCGTTCCTTTTAGGGTTGGTGGAACTGTAACGGTAACGCGTTACATTTACGAAGGAACGGCAAAGGTAATGGCGTTCCTTCTATGCACGTTCCACTCCACGGCGATCGCAAGTACGCAGCACGTATGCAGGGCGGACAGGCAGGGCTACAACAAGCCGTGCCTATATTCCCCGTTTTCCTGCCGCCATTATCACTCTCTCATAGGAAACCACGCGCGAAAACGCCATTCTGTTGTGGTTTCGATGATTCGACGAGGGTGACGCTTCCCCTTCTACACTGCGCTGGCACGACGTCTGGATATCCCGCTACTCCTTAGCGGTGGCCGCTTACTATGGCCGCTGGAGCCAGCCCTGTACGAGTGTACGGCAACGCGGGAGGAACTGCATGCAACCGCGAAGTTTCTTTCGTCCCTTATGATCCTGCCGCCAGGGCTCGCTCCGAACGAAAACACTGCCAACGCGTGCTTTATTATCGCTTCTCCCCGCATTGGTTCCGAGAACGCGGTTGTGGGCATGGTTGTTCATACTTGTAAGACATTTTGTGTGTCAACCTCGTCAAGCTATTTTAGTCGAACTGAACAGGCCGCGCCTTACTTTAGCGTCAGCAGCCCCATGCCCTCTGGAAAGAAACGAAAGGCTTCTCATACACGTGCTCACGCGAACGTGTGCCGAACATGCTTACGTGCGTGCGTGCGTGTTTGTAATGCTGAGCGAAGTTAACATCGTTCTAACCCGGATATGGCTAATTATGTTCCTTGATGCCCAGTTTAACTGTCCCTAATAGAAACTAGTTTCATTGCCACGCGACCAAAGGAATAACCAAACATTTTAACGCACCGCATACCGTCCACTTTACTGGACAGCCCCATTTGCTGTATAAAAATGTCCTGTCAACCATGCTTGCCTGGTGTGGGTCATCTTTTTTTGGTTGGCGTTCTGTGAAATTATGCATGTGAGGCTATTTATTCTCTTGTTTATTTCCTGCACTACAGCAGAATTTCGCCCTTGCATGGACGTCGGTGTGACTACGAATTGAACAGGCAATTAATGCTTTTCCTAATGCCACAAAGAAAAGAAGAAAACAGTCCCGCGTTATTTAATTCCGCGGTTAACGCACAAAAAGCAATATTAAAATTCCTCACACTGACATACGTACAGAGCAGCGATAAATAACAACAAACGTGCAGTACATCACACATTCTCTAAAGTGGTGAGAACTAAGTAAAAGCAATACATCCGGAACTGCAAATGCTGCAAAGGCTACCAATTTTGAGCAAAATCGTTTACGATCGGGAATGCTAACGACGCGACCAGTATTTCCAGTATTTGCGCGCAATGGCATGGGTCAGGCGCAAACCTTTATATACTATCCTAAATCGAAATGTCTGTTACTAGCTTTTGGTGTCAGATGCATCGCTGTTACGTGCACTGGTGCATGTTAGTAACTACCTATTTCCACATTAGAGGCGCAGTATCCTGGCTACGCACCTGACGACTGAAGTGGAAAGTGCCATATGCGTCGCACTTGTAATAGACTAGCGCCAAGGTTGCAGTGGAGTTGTCCGTAATATGTTCGGTGCTGCTTAAAAATATTTGCCTAGGAAATCTGTTTGGATAGTTCTTCGTCTGCAGCTACTATGCTGCCGGTGACGTTCAAATTCGTGAGATTAACTAGGACGATGTGAGATTTAGAATGTTCACTTATTTTTGCGTCAGGATTAATTTTTTGTTTGAGAAATGAAATGTAACGTTAATGTAACGGCACGTTCCCATTTACGAAATGTAACTGGAGCGCGTTCCTTTCCGATTAAAGGAACTTGTAACGGGAACTCGTCACAAAATTGTGAAGGAACGAGGAACGAGTTTCCGTTCCTGTTTTGGAGGAACGTGTATAACACTGATCCTGGGACACACGTGGATTGGTCAGCATCATGAACACCGGCAACAGAGCTCTTGCAATGCCTGCAGTGAGGGTCAATGCCTGCAATGAGCGTAAGTTTTGCAAACAGCGCATGTATGATGATGTATGTGAAGAAGTTGTATATATGCATGGGTCCTTTTCTCCTAATAACGGTTATTGCAGGTTAGCGCCTGTGTGTGTCACGCGTCTTTCTTCGTCCTTGTCTTTTCATGCGCTATAAGCCTCATAATGCTTGAGAGACGCCGTAGTGGAGGGCTGGGTTCTCTAACGTACTCTGACATGGCACAGCACATGGGCCTCAACATATCGCCACCGTCGATATGCAGCCGCCGCGGCCGGGATTCAATCCCGCGACCCTCTGATCTGCAGCCGAGTACCATAGCCACTAGACCACCGTGTCGAGGCAGAACCTGATTGGCAAAGTAAAATGAGCAAGGGAACGTCATTTTCTCGTCGTCTGCTCGGGTTTTGAACTTCGAAGACTAATAACTTCAGTTCCCGTTCACCAGTTCTCATATTTCTTCGTGCTTTCATCTCGGTATGCAGCACTACACGCACTCAAAATTCAGTCGAAAAACATCGCAGGATCCTTTTAAGCATTTCGGAGCAGCTTGCCTCAAGGATGTCGTACCGCCTCGTCCAGCAAAAGAGCTTCCTTCTCAATGCCTTGATTTCATCACTGGAATTTGGTATCTTTCGCTAGCAACGGCCTAATACTTTCTTTTGCAGTTCGTTAGAAAGTATCGTTTTGCTGTGGGCCTATTCACTGTTTACCTGCTCAAGTCAGGCATAAGACTGGTACCAATGGAAAAAATAAAATAAAGGCAAACTTAAGGTTGTGTATTTCTCGTTTTCTTTTTCTTTTCTTCTTTTGCTTTTTTTTACGCAAGAGACATTCCTGTGTCATCCCGCCTGTAACACGTTAGCAACGAGGCAACGAAAATTGTTGCTGCACATTGAATGTGCCCGTAACAGCAGGATTTTAAGCTTGTGACCTTTGCTCTAACTTGCTGCAGCTGTCGGCGTGCGGTAAAATACCAGAAATGACGTGTAGTAAAACTAAGGCTCTTCTATTTGTTTTTATCGTATTTCATTTTTTTACGTGCAGCAAACGATAGTCGTCAAACACAAATCGCTGATTTTACGACTCTAGGTGAGCACGTAGCTCACGTCATATTCTCGCGCGGCAGAAAGTCACCGGAAAAGGGTGGTCTCCCCTACCACAGTGCTGGACCATAATTTGACAGCTCTCTTTATGGCTTAAAAACCTAGTTTGAATCGCGGTGCGAACTAAATAACGGTTTAATGCCGTGAACCCGAATAAAAATTATTGCAAGATCAGTTTGCGCGTATCCATTCGGACGTTCCTGCGTCCTGTTCCCGTTGGCGAATATCCGCGTAAAAATTACCTTTACAAAGGTGCACTTTTGGCGACAATTCGAAATAACGATGCCATAGTTCGCGTGGTATTAGTCGCGGTTACACCGTTTGGTGAGGCAACGGCGGAAGTAAACACTGGCAAACGCACGCGAGCCACCTTCCTTTATGAAAAAGGAAAAAGAAAGGCGTTGGTGTGGCGATGCGGGTAGCCCGCTAATAATGAGGTATGTGATAGATATACTCTCAAGGAAAATTTAGTAGCCACCCTCGCCGTGCGCGTGCTAATATATAAACGTGGTAATTCCCTTTTAACGATTCTGGTTTAGAGATCACCAGCACAGAATGGCGTCAGCCAGCCGTTTGAACATTTACTGATCGGGCCGGGTAAAGTAGAAAGCAAATGTACCATACCTTACTGTCACGAAATAGTGCCCATTTCGTCGAAAAACCCGGCGTCAAGCTGAAAGGAAAGCTGAAAAAAAAAACAAGAAAAGCGGCGCGCGGAAGAGGCGCCCATGGTCACGCCGCAAGTCTCGAAAAAGGGAGAATTTCGTAGAACGAGTTAGTGAATCATCTTATCGCGTCGAACGAACGCGCGAGCCAGACGGAGGGAAAGAGAAGAGGCAAAAAGTGCGTACCGACGCTCCTTGCGCCTTGAGAGGGCGAAAGAGACGCCGTCCAAGCGGCTAAGGACCGTCAAAGGGCAAGAAATTTCCTAAACCTTGCGCGTGCTTTTATCGCGCGCGTCGCGCCGAACCTTCGAGAACGGCTTTCCAAGGCAATATACAGAGTTGATCACGGGGTAGCAGTCGTAACAGTCGCAGTCGTATGTGACTGAGCGAGAAGACGTGGATCGACGCTGCTCCGCGAGCCAGCCGACGAGCCCTTCCTGCAAGTTTCAAGTCGAGAAGGCACCTCGAATGACTTCGGTGAATAGGACTCTTGTGTTTTATTCTTTGTAGCAGTGCATGAGCTTGTTCGTTTGTTGGTTTCGTGTAATGTCGTAACCCATATCCCTGTTTTCATTGTAAAGAGTCGTGTCTGTGCACGTTTTTGTGTAACTGCCTGTTTGATGAGAATATATTTGTTTCGTTTCATCACCCTTGGCTGTGACTCGGTCTTTGAACCACTATTGGCGTTTTGCTAGTGTGCTGAAGGGGACCAAAACCTAATTGTCCAAGCTTTCGTGGGATCATTTCCGGGGGATTGTGACGTCAGTCCTTGGGATCTTTTCCGGCGATTGCGTTCCGTACCTCCCAGCTCGGGATCGGTGACACTTACAACCGCGGCTGTATGTTGTGTATAGACAAAGAGAGGATACTCGTAGCTGGTAAAGGTGGCAACATAAATTCCGACAGCCAGTGGCAGGGCCAGGCTGGGCCTGCACTTACAAAAAACGAAAAGAAAATACTAGGCACTCCTAATCGCACGCATATTGTTAACGAAGCCGGTTGGCCAGTTAGAACGAGCACTCAAGAACAACGAGCCTTGTGAATTCGGTTTGTGTGATTTTACGTGCCAAAACCATGATGTGGCAGTATAAGGCACGCCGTAGTGGGGGGACACTAATTAATTTTGACCCCCTGGGGTTCTTTTACGTGCACCTAAATTTAGTGCACTGGCGGTTTTTTAATTCTGGCTTCGTAGTAGTGCATTGTCCGCGGCCGGGAGTCGAACCCGGGTCCTCGAAGGTAGCATTGCGACACCCTGTTATAACTGCCACTACGGATGGAAGCACACGCTATAAACTTGAAAAAGGGTGTAGCGTTCTGGCCTGGCGTACTGATTTTCGAGAATCTGCAATGTTCGCGAGCATATATTGCGGCTCGATCCCAGCGCCATTTAAGTACATATGTGTGACTTACGGATGTAAACGCAGCAGTAAATCTTGGCGTAGCAACTTACGAAATATGACTATTTTCCTGATTAGCAAGCTCGTGACAAGTGTGGCAGGTATGTTAACATGTAAAAACTCATTGCCCCTTCGCTGATTTACGTTCTGCGGTCCATGCTGGAACTAACTTTAGTATATGTAGGTGTGCGCCAGTAAGGGCTCACACTCGGTCATGCTGCAATTGAGGAACCTGACGCAAAACGTCAAGTTGGGCTAGTTGGTTCAGATTCATCATGCCTGGTGTACAGCGCGACAGTCACATGGACATTGGTGAAATTGAAATTGCTTTTTATTCAAGTGTTCAAATACACTTAGGAAAAAGAGGTTTGTTATACTTCCTTCTGGTGTCCGTGTGATTGCTGCGGTATGCACCAAGCACGATGAGAAATCTGATTAGTCGCCCTGTGTCGTACTGCTCGTTACTGACTCAATTTCACTTTTTTGTCAAGTGAAGTTGGGCCAGTCATGTATGTCAAGAGTGGCAGAAAAACTGGAGTGCATGCCAGGCCGCATTTTTTTTTTTTTGTGATGATCTTGTGCACTACCATTTCTACGAAAGATTTTCTCGCTCTATCAGTTGGTCAGTCACTCCTAAGCACCAGTATCGTGAACAGTGCTATTAGTCTGCTCGAGGTATCAAAAACTAAGGAACATAGTACGGGCACCCTGCGCTTCCCCAGGCGGCTGCAACGGCAAGCCGCGGCGCACATACCCCCTCAAATGGATTTTCTTCAGGTGCTTGTCGTCGTCTTTTACATATAGACACGCCCCAATAATTAGCGCACAATTAGAAGCGGTGTATATATTTTGTAATATGGAAGTTATTAATTTCGCTAACAAGAAGCAAAAAATATACTAAAATTCAGCATTACCTGTAGCATTATTGCAAGGCACAGAAGACGGCACGCTGGTGCCCTATCTAAGGGACTCTTTTTGTTCTGTATTGTAAAGAATTTTTTTCTATAGTATAAGAAATAGAGGTTTCCATGAGTGTTCGGCCTCTGAAACCCGCTTGAAGTGCATACTTAACAAGTATCTAAACTGCACCTGTAGGCTATAGCACCCCAGGCGATCACTGTGAGCTCTATTTTTTCTGGGATTTCCGTCCTCCCTCTCACATTGCGCCATTGCTCTGCGCTAACACAATACACCTCACCCCTGTTTCTCCCTTTAGAAGTTACATTGTTCCCGCCTTATTCTCTTACTCTGGTGGTAAGTATCGGCAGCATTTGTGCACGGGCGATACCGCATCGGTAGACTAGGACACATCTCATTTACAGCGTAAGCTGTTATGAAATCACAACAAGGGCCGTTTTTGGCGCCGTAGTTGTCCGCCGCCGCCTGCCGCCGCCGGTGTCCGTAACCGCTATCGCGCAAATTTTAGAAAAAATAACCAGGACCGAGGAGTATTCAAACCAACGCCCTCAGCGTGGCAGTCGAGCATTCTACCACTGAGCTACAACTTTGCTTGAAAAATCTCCGCTAAAGGACCTAAACAGGTATAACGTCTCCCGAGGAACGGCATTAACAAGTGTAATGTTACGTGTCAGAATAATAATACGCCACTACACGTCGCGGAAAGTGGATTGCATAACGAGTTCGAGGAATCATTTGAAAGAACACAGGGGTGCATGCTTTGTAGCTCTGAACCCATTACAGAGGCATCATCAACATCATCATTATGAAACAGTCTTCTTCAACTTTTCCGTCATCATTATTACGAAGCGCTGCCTCGTGAAGCAGTTTTGTCGTATCGTGCCATGCGTCACGCGGCAGGCTACGTGCGCAGCCCCGTCAGCAACACAATTGGCTCTTCGATATACCTGATGGCGCCTCCTCGTAAGTGCGGACTGCTGCTGAAAAAGCGAATCGCAGAGCTACGAGCGCGGCTGCAGCAAGGCAACTTCGGGCACAACAGACAGCTGTGCAGAGAGAAGCCCAAACCGCAGCACGCCGTCGACGCCGGGCCGAGAGTTCGGTTAGTTCTCGGGAAAACGACGCCAAGAGACTCTCGAAGATGTGCAGTTATACAGATTTGCACGTTACAATACCGCAGTAATCATGGCGTAGTGGGTACTTCCCTACTTGACGAAATGATAATAGATATGACGCAGGGGATACCTACCACCTCTATTTGCACTAGTTTCCTGAAGTGTTTAAAATGGCCTCTAAGAAGGTCGCTCCTCCAGCTTACGCTGTCACTGTCCTGCGGTTCCGCGCAGGCCTGGCTTTTTTATTGCGATAGCAATTATATGGACAGTCTCGGCTGGTTTTTGCCGTCCCCGTCGCCGCCGTCATGAACCGTACATGTATAAGTATATATATATATATATATATATATATATATATATATATATATATATATATATAGCTTCCAACGCGCGGAATCGAACCAGGAACCTCTCACTCCGCAGCGCGTGGCGCTAACCACTACGCCACAAAGAGCAGATCCTTCGGGAGCTAACGGCGAGCCTTATATACACACCCTTCACCGCTGGCAGGACTCAGAGACGGCAGGCGCTTATAGCGTTTCTTCATTACCAGCGAGATGGCGCGAAGAGAGCAACGGGCAGCCGCCTTTGCAACTGGAGCGCTGTTCAAACTGAGAGTATCCATTGTGACAGCTTATTCGCGCTCGTTCGCTGTATATCTGTGCGTTCGTTTCGTGCGTGCTTCACTTGATAGTTCGCGCTCATCTTCTGTTTGTTCATTTAGCGGCCTCCCCTAGCTTTGTGTGTGTAGCTTTGTGACACACAACGTATAAAGCCCTTCGTACCAGCACGCGCTGCCCACGGGAGGCGCTCACTTGGCACGTGCATGTATGCTGCAATTAATATTACTCCTGAAGCTGCGAGCCTCACTTCATATAGCATTACAGTTTCTTGCTATCGCATTCATTGCTTCGCCCTTGCGGCGAAACTGTGACCTTTTTTTTTGTTCATCTTTTTAGGAGCGGAGCTCTTTAAGCACTCGGTTAACTTGTGCTCCATCGGATCAAGTAGTCATCATAAACAAATGAGTGCGTGTGCACTTATATGAAATGTACGGCATTTGCGCGCGCACTTCTTTCTTCTCTTGGGCTCATACACCCAGCTTATGCCCCCACTACTGCATAAAGGCGGAGGCGTTCCACAGCGTAGCGCAGCCTTGTATATCTTATAATGAGGGTGTGAGAAAGGGAAATGAGGGTGAAGAGGAAAGAATGAGAGAGCGAGAAGCATAGCGTAGGTATGTACAGCATAGTATAGCAAGGGGTGGAAAAGGAAGGTGAAGGCTAGGAGGAATGACGTGAGGGTGAGGAAGGCAAGAAGGGGGACGCCACAATCCTACATTGCGCGCTAAGCCAATATGAACCCAGACACGTAACCCAAATCACGTAACATGACGTCACGGCTAGTCGCGTGACGTATTCCCGCCAGAACCATGTAACAGCTTGTCACGTGACAAATCACGCCACTTAGTTGAGCTTGAAGCTAGATTGGCCACAAACCTCGCCCTTAGTCCAGCCTTGCACCACTTGTACAAGCTGCCCACTTTTTTGTCATATTCCTCTATCTGCTCTGCATGAATTAACTTTACTTTGTTTTTTTTACAATTAAACATCATTTGTGTAAGGGTACTTGCTGCTTCTTTCCGTTATAAGTTTCCTTTCTTTTTGTGGATGTGAAGGCGCTACGCACGAGATATACGCTTACGTGCGCCTCTCCATCCAAGGAGTGCTTCCCGAACCATTTTATCCATTATTCAAAGTGTAAATATGGTAAGTTGCGCATCACGTAAAGAGATTTATAAATAAACGCGAGGATTAACCAGGGCTGATTAAGCAGCCGCGAAACACTAAACGTTGCGCAGAAAACAGCGCAGCCCCTCCAAGAGGAACCGCTCGCACAGACGTGTCAGGCTTCTCGCCCATTGACGGACGCATTTCGCCGCAAGCACTTTTGCCCTCCTTTAGGTTAGCAACAAAGGGAGCGTGTTAGGGGACTGTGTTTGTCACTCTATGACGCTTTATACTGCGTCCGAAATAATTACTACCGGTCGTCCAGAACGAAAACAACGCGTTTTATCGCTCATTCATACGCACACAGTTGCCAGCCAAAACAGGACTAAGTTCTGCCAGGCACCAAGTTCTGCCCACCCCACGTCGCATTTTTCTGGGGGTCAGTATAATAGCATCAGAAAAGTCGACATGTGAACTCCGATAGTAAGCGATCATGCCCAGGAACTACCTGAGCTGAATATTCTAAGGCGCACGAGCTTGCATGCTGGCTCCCATTTTACCTTCGGGTGGATGCAAGCTCTCTTGGTCAATAAGATGGCCAATTACGTCACTGTCCGTGCATCAAAAACACTCTTGCCCACTCGCAGCCGGGTTATATTTTCAGCAAAGATTTAAATTATTCTTCTCTCAATTTTTGCTTATCCATCTTCGAGTGGTAAGACAAGCAGATAGTCTAAAAAGACCCGACTGCCTGACATGCCTTCAAGAAGCTCCTCCATTTTTCTTTACAAGATGGGAGCAGCTGAAACGATACCGTATGGGAGACGGTAGTATGTGAATTGATCTTTATGACTACTCAACACTGCAACTCATTTTGCCTCACCGCTATTCGTATATGACAGTAGCCTTCACGAGGATCGAACTTAAAGAACTATTAACCTACTTTTGGTGATGCTGATATGTCTTTCACCTTGAGGAGACGATATTGGTCGACATTAACATCCTAGGTTGACCTAGATGTTGAAGTGCGCAAAGGGAGGGGAGGAGGAGGAGGAAAATGAAGAATGCAGAGAGGTCAACCAGACGCGCATACGGTTTGCTATCCTACTCTGGGGGAAAGGGATTAAAGGATTGAAAGAAAGATAAAGAAAGGGTCGTGCGACTGCCAGAGGGTAGATCACATGCGTCGGTCCATTTTGGACCTGCAGGTGGTCACTCAGCCCGGTCAACTGTAAAAACTGAAGTAATGCACGTGTCACTTTTGTAGCCTGCGATGCACAGAGCCATTGTCCGAGAATTTTTTTTCCTCCGAGAAAGGTCTCTTGTAAAGTCTACCTAGAGCATCGCGAAGGATATCGCGTTCATTGGTAAAGCTAGCATAATCACACAATATTTATTTTAGCAATATTGTGCGATTATGCGAGCACAATATGTACTCCCTATGCCCCATATGACTTTGAAACTGGGAGAACAGGTGTTGCCCACTTGATGTGGCTGACAAGTTACGGTATCTCTTGTTGCCACATACGCTCAAGTTCTGCCGCACTTTTACTGCGAAGTTCATATGGGAGTTAACGTGCTTTCAGAAACCTAAGACTAACATCTTTCTTGAGGGCGACGCTCACTGATGGCCCTCTCATGAGACCTATGTCCGGTCGGAACAAATCATTGAATTTTGCCTTGATCTTCGTTGGGGTTTCAGACGTATCCTAAGTTGAGCATTGGATTGCTCCCACTCGAATATCACGCCAGCGACGCAGTGCCTGAATCACACACACTGCCACGCAGTACCCTCAGCCATGAACACCTTACGAAAAACACTTCAGCTGCCATTTTCGTTTCCTTGGTGTTCAACTGTCATAAACAGAACCCCACACCTTGGTAGCAGCAGAATTCTCTTCCAGTGTTGTTTCTAACTAGGGCCACTGGTCAGCATGACTGTGGTCTGTCTCTTCTGAAATAATGTAGCAGGAGACTCCGTGTCAATTTGCAAATGCGCACGTTCGCCGTCACATTTTTCATTTATTATTTTTTTGTAGACCGGCTTCACGAAAGTATCACTGTGCTACTAAATGTGAATATGTCGATTACTTCGGCAACCCGTTTCACCACTTCGGTTTAGACAATACGTCCTCCTGCAGGTTTGGCATTCCGCCTTGTGTCTCGACGCACCTCGCTGCCCCTTCGTGTCCTCATCTTTTAAACTTCAACAATGTCGAGCATTTGTGCGGATGAGTTTGGAGGTGAGTGCGAGCAAGCAGGTGCAGCACCAGATACATGGTCGTTGTGCTCGGGCTTCCCCGATTTGACTTACGTGGTCCTTCTTCAGGGACATAACACTGACTTCTGTATTAGCAGACGCTGGTGCGTTTGCACTCGGCAGATAGTTCGCACTCAAGACGTCGAGTTCCACTGATGTAGTTAGATCCGAGGCCTCCCCAAAGATTAGCGACCTGAGTTTTCTCAGAGGTGCACGTTGCACCATTTTCTCACTCAGGCTGGTCGTAAACCTGTCCCTGAGGTCGCCCTCTAAGAGGAGCCGAGTCCACATTTGGCCGTAATCTTGCGCAACTCGGCGAGGTACTCCGACACTTTACCTCCTGGGTTTTGGCATCCGAGTACGAAACTGAAATTGTTTCGTGCATTCCTGAGGGTGTCGGGCTCTAGTTGTAGGTGAGCAAGGCGACAGTGGCGTCATACGGTTCGTCGTGCGGTTTGTTCAGCACCAGCAGGCTCCACAACTACCCATAAAATTCGGAATGGGGCGTTTCCTGGATTCACCTGATATGCCGCCATCGCATCGAAGAACGCTTACCTCCTCTCCTTGTAGCTAGCGAGTTTACGCAGCCGTGTCAAACTGCGGTAGGAACTAGGTGACTGCGGGTGCTGATTTTCTTATTTTTTTATATAACAGGCAACATGTGCCGCTTGTTGCTGTCAGGATCCTGATAGGTTCGTCGCGTACCTTCAAATTCAGCACAGTTGCCACCTTCGTCGCCACTGTAGTTGCCAGTTCATGACGGCTTGCATGCGAAATGCAGTAATCACACCCGGTCGGGCAGGAACGAAAACAACGTTCTGTTGTTCGCACGTTCGCACGCACACTTGACAGTCAGCACACTAAGGACTGCCAACACGAACACGCTACCGAAATCAGGTGAAAATTTTCACAGTTGGTTGTTTTTCCCTTCCCAAATTAAAATATTTGACCGGACTCCAAACCAAACCAGGCCAACCAATTCCCAAACCGGACTCCAATTATTCCTTAATTTTTTAATTCAATTACTGCGCGCAACAGTTACGGGCCCCCACGGTTCTTTTCTGTACTTAGAGAACGTTACTAAGAAAACACCGGTCCTTTGGGAAAGCACTCAGTGGGGACTGCGGTACTACGTTCAGAACATTTACGCAGTCTTGAAAAGCTCAGCCTTGATATAAAAAATAATGCGGTTGCTGCCCTTAGAGAGAGAGAGAGAGAGAGAGAGAGCTCTTTATTGAAAGGCAGAGAATTTAGCCGGCGTTGAAATATCGCTGACATGCTACTCTGCGTGGGGAGGGAGTTTGGGGAGAGAAAGACGACTAGAAAGAAGTACAAGATAGAGTGAAAAAGAAAAGAGAAAGAAAAATCGGGCCTTGTGTCTTTGACTGTGATGCCTAATTGCGTCCAAAGATATTCATCGTTTGCACCAACCCGCAGTGATGTGATAGGATGTGTTGCATGATGAGTGAGTGATGGTGACGACGGAGATTAAAGTCTATCGAGTTGACCTATACTATTTAAGTATGTAAATAAAAAGTCCATCGCACGTCTCTGTTGTGTGGGGCAAGCTAGAGGGCCTAAAACACATTGAGGTGATAAAGGGAGCTGCGTAATTGACTGCATGCAATGTTCATAGAGCGCACGCTCATCATTGTACGCTCGGCACTCAAACAAAATATGCTCTAGGGTTTCAGTAGAGCCACAGTTGCTGCAGTATGGGCTTGTCTCCTGATGGAAGCGGTACCGTAGATCGTTGGAATATGCAATGTTTAGCCGTAGTCGATGATACAATGTTTCCAGATGCCGAGGGATGTTGGAGTGTAATTTTGATTTGAGATCTGGGTCGACTGAGTATAAGAAAGGGTGATGATGTGTCGGTAACTTCCATAGTCGGTTTCTTTCTTCGTAGGCGAATCGTTTAGCCATTTGGGAAGCATCAGATTTGGTGAAATAGATTCGTTTATAGTTTTGATATCGCAGACCGTTACGTGCTGCTTCGTCGGCTTTTTCGTTGGGCAGAATGCCACAGTGAGCTGGTATCCACTGAAATGTAATGCAGTGTCCTGCAGTAAAAGCGAGGTGATGTAAATAGGCTATGTCGGCAGAAACGGGTTGATGATTGGTTTTCTTCAGGTGGTTGTACAATGTTTGCAGCGCTCCTTTGGAGTCGGTAAAAATTGCCCATCGGCCGGGCTTTTGGCGCACGATATACTGGATAGCTTCCTTAATGCCATGAAGTTCCGCTGTCATGGAAGATGTTTTCCGCTGCAGCCGATAGGAACGCATTTCTCCTGTTGAAGGCACATAAAGGCCACAGGAAGAAGCTTCTCGAGTCGTTGAAGCATCAGTGTAAATATGCGTGTGATGGGGATATTTCTCGGCTAAGTAGAGGAGAGTAGCCTGCAACAGCGCGACCTGTGGCAGGCGCCTCTTTGCTTCGTTTATGCCAGGTACAAACCGGATAATATTTAGCGGTGAAAGTGTCCAGGGAGGAAAGGTGGTAGGCAGTAGGCGCTGTGGCTGGTTGATAAAAGGGAGTTTCAGCATTTGCACAGCTTCACCAAAGCCAGACTTACTGTAGGTTATGTGGGCGCGATACAAAAGATGTTTCTTCCCTTGCAGGGCATGTCGAAGATGTGTCCGCATGGTTTCTTGCGTGGCAAGGACCTCTAATGAGAGACAGCCCGCTTCCGCTACTGTTCCAGAGGCTGATGACCCTTGCGGGAGGCCCAAACAGATTCTCAGGCAGTTGTTTCGCGCAGCTTCCAGGGATTTCTTATTCGCTGGTGATAATTTGTGGAGTAGCGGTAGGCAATAGCGCAATGTGCCTTCAACGTAGGCTTTTTCAAGCAGAACCATTGAGCGGCAGTTGCAGCCCCATCTTGTTCCCGCCATGAACTTGAATACTTGAGATGCTGCAGCCATTCTTGCTCTTAGTTTCTTCACCTGAGGTGACCAAGAGAGATTTCGGTCTACCACAATTCCAAGGAATTGTTGGGAGCGCACATATGCCAGTGGCCGTCCGCCGAGAAGGAGCGGATATTTGGTCATTTTCTTTCTCGTAAAAGCCATGGCAGTACTCTTTTCTGGCGAAAGATGAAGACCACGGAGAGCCAAATATTTCGACAGGTTGAGTAATGCCTTTTGAAGCCGTTGTTGGGTGATATAGCGCGAACGTGACGCGCTCCAGATGCATATGTCATCGGCGTAAACGGTGATGTGTACTCCTCGCGGCAGGTTCCTTGTGATATGTATCAAGGTAAGGTTGAATAAGAGCGGGCTAAGCACAGCACCTTGGGGTACACCCTTCTCCACAGTATAAGATAGCGTAGGGCCATGCGGAGTAGCCATAAATATTTTCCGCTCTTTTAAATAGTTGTCAATCCACTTGTATAGCCTACCTCCAAAGCCAAGACTGGCCATGGCTGTGAGAATGGCATGGTGAAAAACAGAATCAAAAGCTGCCTTGATGTCAAGGAAGACAGCTGTTGGGATGTGCCCAGCACGAAGGTGCTCTTCAAGGGAAGAGACGAGGACGATGACATTGTCGATGGCGGACCTGTTTCGACGGAATCCGTTCATTTCCTCAGGAAACGCATTGCGGCTTTCGAGAAACCATGCCATTCTTTTATATATCATGCGTTCCATGAGCTTGCCTACACAGCTCAGTAGGGCGATGGGTCGGTAAGATGCATAGCTTGTTGGCTGCTTACCGGGTTTCAAAATTGGCACAATTTTCGCCAGCTTCCATTCCGTTGGAACTTCGCCAGATGTCCACGAAGAATTATAATATTCTAGTAGTCGCATGCGGGAAGTGTAAGGCAGCTTTGCGATGGCTTCATAGCTTATTTCATCATGCCCCGGAGATGTGCGCCTGTTCGTTTCGGCGATAGCAGTGGTCAACTCCTCAATCGTGAAGGGTAGGTCCAACGCTGGTACTGCCCCCTGCGGGATGCGAAGCTGATCTGTCGTGGAGGACGTCGAAGGCTTTGAGGCCGCTGATAACAGCATGCAGTATTGTTCAGCGACTTCTTTTGGGGGCTTTTGCTCGTGAAGGGAAAGGGCGGTGAAAGGATGAAGCTGTTGGAGTGGCGTACGCATGCCTCTAATGATCCGCCAAATCTTCGCTACAGGTTGACGAACATCCAGCGTGGAACAGAAGTCGCGCCATCTCTGCCGATCACGTTTATCCAGGTATCGTCGGATATGACGCTGTGTCCGTCGACAGGCACGAAGGTCTTCTAGGCATTTTGTGCGTAGGGCTTTCCTTTCAGCTCTCCTGCGAATAGCACAGAGTCTGTCGAACTCCTCGTCATTGGTCGGAAATCTCTCATTTTTCGCTGACACTCGGGTGCATTTCTTCAGGCAGTAAGCCATCGTCGTGAACAGTTCCTCGTTCTTGGTTGCGGCCGTAATTCCCCTGCCTGCTGCGTCCTTATATGCGTCCCAGTCTGTATATTTGATGAGGGTTTTCCTTGGTGACATTTGTGCACCAACAGCCGATACAAGAACGGGGTAATGATCGCTTCCACGTGTTTCCAAGTCGGTACGCCACGCAAAATTGCGGGCAACTGAACTTGTTACAAAGGTCAAGTCGATGCAACTGGTTGTCTCAGGGCCGCGGAGGTAAGTGACACTGCCGTCATTGAGTGGTTCAATGGAACACTTTGATAGAAGTTCTGCGAGCTTGGCTCCCCGTGCACATGTGTATGAGCTGCCCCAAACTTCGTTGTGAGCATTAAAGTCACCACAAATGATATGCGGAGAGGGTGTCGTTGCGATCAGATTGTCAAGTCTCGAAACGTCGAATGGTCTGCCTGGTTCCAAGTAAACTCCAATGAGAGTGTACTGTTGATTGTCTATTACTGTTATGGCACACACGTATTCATTGTCACAGTGAGGTGGGATATTAACCACTGGAGGCAGGAATATCCTTGCGGAAGCCTATGAGTAATCTGCTGATGTCATCGGGGCGTTCTGAATGAAGAAAATAGTATCCTGGCATCCGAAAATGTTCTCCAACGCGCGATTCAGAGATGACTATGAAAGGGAAATGATACGCTCGCACCAGCTGCCGGAAATCCGATAGCTTCGAACGAAGGCCGCGAGCGTTCCACTGGAAGATGGTACATGTGCGAAACATAGTGTGGATGGTCAGCTCGCTTGATGACGCCATTTTAGGAAGTGCGCCCCTGTGGTGCATAAGCCGCCGACAGCAGCGGCTCCATCGCAAGAACAGCTTCGACCTCTGGAAGGCTCTTTGAAGAGGGGTTGGCGCGGATGATTGCTTTGAGGGCTGCAAACAACATTGGAAGCAGTAAGCGTGTGAAGTCTTGTTCGGTGCTTCGCTGTTGCTGCCTTTCATGGGCCACCTTGTCGTGTTGCGGCGACTGAGACTGATCGCGGCAGGGACTGGATGGTGGTTCTTGTACTGCATGTTGCGGTGGCGAAGGGGCCGACGAGCCAGCGGGCTTCTTCCCACGTTTCTTCTTAGCCGCATCTGCATATGATTTGCCAGGTGTCTTATCACTTTGCAGTGCCTGTTCCTGTGAGTGGTCTGCCATATTCGCGAAGACTACGTCGGGGTTGGGTGGTGCTTCGTGGCGCTTTGGTGGTTTTCCTTGAGCCTGCTCCATTGCGCGAGCTAGCGTTGCTGCTTTCTTCTTAGCGCATCCTCCATATGAAGCAGGGTGCGGACCACCGCAGTTTGCGCATTTCGGTTGTGTTCTCGACGTGCATTCTTTGTGCGTATGAGGGCCAGCACATACCTTGCAGCGTACTGGGCCGGTGCAGTGTTTCGCTATGTGGCCATGTCTCTGGCATTTGTAACATTGCGTTGCTGTCCCGGTGTATTCCGTGATAGGGTAACTACAGAATCCCAGGGTAACTCGTTTAGGCAGCGGCGAATCTTTGCCGAATTCTAAAATGACTGCTCTACGGCGTACCTCGTTAATCTTGCCATTGTCGTCAGGGGTGAAGGTGGTGAGCCTCCTTGCTGAAACGACGCCTTGGTCGCGCAGATACTCTTGGAGGTCTTCGTTCGAGTAGCTCAGAGGAACATCTTGTATTTTGCCATAATTAGCAGTATATGAGTATGGGACGCGGGCTTCTACAGACACGCCGGCAAGCTCTGTTACCGTAAGCAGACGGTTGGCGGCGGGCAGCGTTGATACTGTAACCAGCAGACTTCCGTCCTTGTTAAGGCGATGGCTAAGGACTTTTTCTTGAGCCGACGTTACGATCGCTGACGCTACGACGTTGGGGTTCACTTTCCAAAGGTTGCCACCTTCCAGGGTGGGCCTGAAGACAACAGGAACACCAGTACTCCTCTTTTTCTTGTGGGACACGATTGTGAAGGGATGCCTGGTCCATCGCCTCTGAATCTTCGCCAGAAGACTCGTTGCTGTCGTGTTCATCACGCAGTTTCTTGTTCACAGGCCCCTGGTCCGTGGAGGCACCTGTAGCAGCTGCAGGACTAGTAGTTGTCACCGCTGCCATGGATGCGGCCTGAAGCGCATCTGGCGGTGAAGTGCCGTGCCGTGGTGGATACGGCACAGAGCGTCTTGAAGGCCGCTTGGGGTGCTTCTCCGGTTGTATGGAGGCCTCCAGATCTTCAAGGGCAGGGTGCAAATCACAGGAGAGTGCTAGATGCTGTCTGACTGGAGAATTATAGAAAAATTCGGGACTTGCGTGGAACGGCCACGTCTCTAGAACATCTTCGTCTTCTTCCTCGCTGCCCTTAGATTCGCAAGCGGCACATGCACTTCTATAACCACAATATACGTTCGGTTAGCGAACGCTCCTCGTCCTCGAGGTGCACACATGGCGCTTCATTCCTGGAGAGATTGACCCTTAGCAACACTTTGCCTTTCTTCTTTCCTGCATAAGTTAGTGTACGACAGATTACACGAGAGGTTTCGTGTGTGTGTGTGTGTGTGTGTGTGTGTGTGTGTGTGTGTGTGTGTGTGTGTGTGTGTGTGTGTGTGCGTGCGTGCGTGCGTGCGTGCGTGCGTGCGTGCGTGCGTGCGTGCGTGCGTGCGTGCGCGCGCGCCTCTTAGAGTACCTAGCTGACAAAATTGTTCTGTGTGCAACAGGCATTCTTAAGGTACTGTGTTAAAGCTAATTAAGAGAATACCCGGTTTTAATTTTCTTGTCTCGGTCGATGAAGGAAAGAACGCTTTTTTTTCTGCAGTCCTTGAGGGGGCACGTCTCAACGTCGGTGGGGGTAGGGAAAGGGAGCGAAGTAGTAGAAAAGAGAGAAAAGCCGTAGTCCACGGCTCCAGGAATTTTGAGCACCCAGGGTTCTTTAACGTCTTTAATGTTAACGATGATGAACTATCATAACGACAAGTAAGGGGCAGAGGGACGAGTGCTTTCGTATTCGTTCGTTCTGCGATGCTTCAAGCGCAATATGGGTTGCTCTATGAATAGACGTCTGACTTGCGATCGAATGACCGACTGCATGTTTTCAAGACACTCATTATGATAGACCATTGCCGAATTCACGGAGAAACACTTGGTATTTTTGAGTACCACCGGATGGTTTTTTTAATCGTATTCAGAGGCCTCCTTTTTGCAAGTATCCCCCCCTTTTGCTCGCCATTGTGTCATGTTCTTTTTATGTGCTCAGCCGAGTGGCCACAACGTCCATATTTATCGACCACTGATCCGTGCAAGCCAACGACGAAGACCGAAAAGAATGCAGTTGGTCGTTACAAAGTCCCGCCGCGGAGTACAGAAGCTCATAACAGCTCTTCGCGGTTATTAACTTAACGAAATGAGGGATCCACAAAAATGCGGTTTCCCTCTTTCTTTCTTTCTTTCTTTCTTTCTTTCTTTCTTTCTTTCTTTCTTTCTTTCTTTCTTTCTTTCTTTCGCATTTTACCTCATACGGTCTCAAATCTCTTAGAAAGCACGCAGGCCGCAAAGGTGGAGCAAAAACAATCGTTGCAAGGCACCGCGGCTGTATCATCGTTGCATCGTGCTTTTCGTGACATGAGCCAAATGGGGAAACGTCGGCTTTTGCCATCATCGTTGGCAGCATTCTGCACTTTTTATGTAAAGCTATTCCACGACATTCCGATTACATTCACTCGAAACACGCGATCTCAGCTGTGGCATCTATTTTCTTATTTTACTTTTCGTGTCAGGTTGTGTTGTGCGAAAGCGTGATTAACGCGACTGGCTCTTTTTCCATGATCAGCAATACGTACACACCAAACAGGCGACGAAATACTCATTCTACGCGTTCTCCTCCCGTCTTGAAGCTTGAACCTTCCTGCGCACGAAGCTACGTGAGGAAATCTTTCCAAGGAAACTGCGAAAGCAGACAGCGCTAAAGGAAGCTTGCACTCTACATACGCAGTTATCAACTTCCCTTTAAAAGAAGAAGGCAGCAGCCACTCCCTTTTCGCTTTACGCGTCAAACCCACCCGGAAGCCTTGCGTCCGGGCCTGCCACTCGACGGTTCTGCACAACAATAAAATCACGTAAGGAAAAGAAACGTGGCGTGTTGCTGACACCCGTTCCTAGTGCGCATTCTATAAAGGTAACAACACAACCTAGGAAAATATTATCATAAAGCGGTCCCGATGGGAACCAACAGGTGAACGCGCTTGTTTCCGCTATAAGGGTTGATTTGCATTGCTTACTGTCCTGCGTTCTTTCCTTCCTTTGTGCACTCCTAAGCTGTTGTGCCATCTTTTTCCAAACAAGGGCAGTACAGCATTGCCAGCCTTCCTAAAGGATCTCCCGTACGGAATAGGAATGCCCCTTGTGCCTGAAGCATTAGTTCGTTGAGCGCCACGGCCTTGCTCCTGGCATTTTGCGAAATAGCGTTTCCGGAAGGTTTATTCATTCGCCTGACATTCATTTTCATGACAGGCCGCCAAACTCACTGACAGTGTGCTATCGCACACTGCCAGTGAACATATCTTCCCAACGAGAAGTTATGGTGGGGGTTTCTGTAATAACACTTTTTCAAAAATACTAGAGTATATGGATAAGTAACAAAAAAGAAACGTGGACACCTTTTCCCGCCACATTTTACATCTGTCGCACTCCCTGCGAAAAGGCACGCAGGTGATCCAAAGAGTTACTCTGGCGTGTGCCTATTTCCTGTTTGAGTATGACTGAGCGTACGTTGACAGCAAAAAGAACGACGTAGGGCTAAACCTAGCTGACATATTCAGAGGTTGAAAGTGCTTGCGTTGCGCAGCGTGTCTGCGCCATCTGCAGCATATCTCTGAATCGATTCGCTTTTATTTTTAGCCATTCTGCATGACAGACTAGGCGCACATTTTTCTGAAACGAAAACTGTTGCTACTGTGAGAAACAGGTGGTGGCGATGGTGATTATGATGTTGGTAATTATGATCATTCTTGGCATCCTTTTGTAAACGGAGTCACGATGGTCACTTTACCTGATTTTCTTTGTTGTTGTTGTTGCGTTTACCGTCGCATCTCTGGCGACCTATGGTGACACCATGAGCATATAACAGCCGGTGAGACCCATTCAATACAAGTGCTTTTTTTTTGTTTTTTTTTTCAGTGACCTACTCATTTCCCTGTGGTCCCGCTAAGTCCGTCCAAACATCTTATGCGTGGGCGACCTCGTCTTCTCTTACCTCCCACTTCGACTAACGTTAACTTTCTGTCCACTGCACTGAGAGCTGGCATGACATGACCAAACTAACAAAAGGTTTACCTTCACATAACATTTTTCATCGAAAAATGATTCAGCATTTATCTCTTTTATGATATAATAAATATTTGTTCGTTTAGCAGGGCATTGGTTTTCAAAACTCCACACCAGCACAGACACTCAAAAGGACCTGGCTTTCTCTTTCTTTCTTTCTTTTTTTTTTGTACTTTCGCAAAGTCCATGACTGGCATACATACTATTCCCACGGGGCAGACGAGGATGCATACCAGATGAATTTTACTTTTGAGACCGGGATATTAAAAGTTCACATATTGCTTTCTTTGATATTGTTATAATTCGCTGTATTTATTTTGTAGACTAACTTCAGCGTTTCTTCTGGATCCTCGGAAAATGTAGCATTCAACAATATCTATTATGTCGTTATTTATCCAAACGATCGATGCTTCACCTATGCCATGGCATGTCTTTTTTTTCTGACGATGTTCAGCTTTTTCTTTTTCTTACACATGTTGCACACTGGTATAGTAGCCTTCGCTTCCCAATAGTTTATTTTCTCATTAGAGCTTTTGTTTCTATATATGAAACTGCCGACGTCTGTAACGACTGCTGTGCTATTGCTTCCCTAAACGTCTCTCTTAGCTTATCTCTACAGCTGACCACATCATACTCCATCCGCTTTGAATTGCATACCCCTCACAAAAGTGGCCGCCTTCTGCTAGTCTTACTGGATGAATATCCTGGAAACGGACTAAAAATACTAAAGGGCGTCCGGATATATTTTTGCTGCATCATCTATGCGCACATATATATTCCAGTACCTTGGCGTCCTAAAGAGGGTTGTGCGAATATCAAATTTTTCGAATACGAATCAAACACGAATCTCTAGCTCCGAATATTGACTCAAATATAAAAACATATTTGCGCCTTTAGCGGTACTGTATTATGTAACTCATGAATATTTAAGGAAGTGAACTAATAAAACAATTCAAAATCTATTGCTATCAGAACACATCGTCTGGACTAACTTGTCATATAGTGTCTGTACTGGTGACATATCACAGCGTAAAGCAACTGGTAACGAATGCTACAGGTATTTATTGATGACAAATGCTAAAATGATATTAGTCCCGCATGGTCAGGTCACTGCAGTGGTATCCTAGGAGATCCTGCCCGAGGATGTGGCTGCCAATGGCAGAACAGTACGTTTTGGTTGCTTGTTGAAAGCGTGCAGTACATTAGCATCGTCACGTGAGCGCCTGCAGCACTGCCGAGCACGTAGTTGAAGATGCTTATCATGATAGCGTATGCTGGAGGTAAGTACTGGGGCGCTCGTCGTTGGCCGTCACCACGCGTGCGTGCGCTGCCAATGCTTACCCGCAGAAGCATTGCCGGTCTCGGTACATTGTGTAATTCTTTTCTTTTTTTTTTTGGTAAGAGGGGATCACAGATTTAATCTCTCGGAGCATTCGAATCCCCTAGACTATTTGAAAATTGCGACCACCTTATTTTCGAATCGAATACGAATATTGGTGATGGTACGAACACGAACATCGGAATACGAATTCGACGAATGTTCAAAACTTTCGGTTACTCGCACAACCCCTAGTCCTAAGCAATCAATGTAGGGCTTCAAACTGCAAACTAGAGCTCTTTATCCTGCCATTCAGACTTTTGTTTCTATTTTATTATTTTTAGTATTTTTTAAATCTTCGTCGTCGTTCTTGTTTCCATCCTTTTCATCTAATTCACCGTGTCCTGGTCGAGTTCCGGGAGCATGATTTGTGTAAGCGAAAGCCCGAACTTCATAAGGCCCTTTCGTTTTCTTTTGCTCCCCTTGTGCTCTTTTTCTAAGCCCAGCACTTTTCATTCCACATCTCTAGATGTGCAAAATCTCAAACTCTCGATTAGGTCACGCGAGACGGAGATGACGACGAAGACGGAGACGTATATTCTATCGCCAGGCTGGTGGCCGGCTAGGCGTGCCTGCCGCAGGGCGAACTCATCGATTACTACTTTTGGATATGATTCATTCATTTATTCATTCGTTCATTTGTGTTCATTACAAGGTGCATCGACATCAAATTCATAATATCGGCATAAATCGACAAATTCATAATAATAACGCCTGCGGTTTTACGTCCCAAAACGGCGATATTATTATGAGAGACGATGTAGTGGAGGGCTCCGTAAATTTCGACCCCTGGGTCGAGTTCCTGGTTGAGTTTGTCACCAAACCTGTGCTATTATGTACGGGACACGAGCGCCGGAAATAATTCCAAGAACCAATTGCTTAGGTTCCCCGAAAAATATCCCACGAAAGCTTGGAGAATAAGATTTTTGGTCCCCTTTAGCACACTAGCAAAACGCCAGCAGTGGTTCAAAGACCGAGTCAGAGCCAAGGGTGAACAAACAAAACAAATATATTCTCATCCAATAGGCAGTTACACAAAACGTACACAAACACGGCTTTTACAAACTCAAACACAGATGGGTCGCAAAGTTACATAAGGCCAACCAACACGAACAAGCTCATGCACTGCAACGAAGAACAAAACACAAAAGTCCTATTCACCAAGACACTCGGCGTCTTCTCAGTTCGAAGCTTGCAGGTGGCTTGTCAGCTGGCTCGTGGAACAGCGACTGAGTCACGCACGACTTCTTGCTTCTTTTCACTTGCAACTCTTCTACTCCCCCCGCGACCCGTGTCCGAGTGCTTATATAGCATTGGGAAGCAGTGCTAGAAGGTTCGGCGGGCCCACGTGACTCGAAGCACACACAAAGTTGGGAGCCTTCTCGCCCATTCTAGACCCTTCTACCTTCGACCCTTCTGCCTCTTTCTCTTTCTCACTGTGCGAGGAGCGTCGGTGTGTACTCTCCGCCTCCTCTCTCTCTCCTTACGTCTGTCCCGCGCGCGCGCTCGCCGCGATAACAAAGATTCCACAATATTCTCGCCTTTTGGAGACGCGGCGTGAGCTTGAGTGCCCCCTCCGTGAGCGCCGCTTTTCTTGTTGTTGTTTTGTACTTTCCCTCTAGTTCGACGCCGGGCTTCTCGTTGAAATAAGCACTATTTTGTGACAGAGTTCACTGATATCGCGCAGTAGACGGGCCTCGACATTTGGCCTCCGTCGAAATGTAGCCGCCGTGGACTGGATTCGATCCCACGACCTGAGGATCAGCAGCCGAGTGCCATATACAAAGCAGGTTGCAAAGAAAAGAATACTTTGCAAGTGTAGCAGCTTGGGCTAGTTGGTTTGCGTTCATGATGGCGAGTTTCACAGCGCGCGAAGATAGGAAAAATGCGACAGAGAAGAGAGAGCGCTGACTTCCAACTGATCTTTATTTTGCAGAGTGGCAAGATATATACATACACAAAAACGAAAACAAAACAAAAAAGGACAAAGAAACAAAAAACAAGCCTAATCAATGTACTGCCAGTCAAGTCACATGTGACACGTGTTTGCGATTGCTCTCTCTTCTCTGTCGCATTTTTCCTGTCTTCGCGCGCTGTGAAACTCGCCATCATGAAAGAATACTTTGCTTTTATTGGTCGCGGCAGGCAATTGCAAAAAAAGGGCATGTCGTATTCCAATCCATGAAATTTAAGGTAACGCGGTCTTTAAGATCCCTTATTCGGAGATAAGGCATTCATTCCTGTTAAACTGCCAGCCGACGCAGTTCCAGCGGAGAGGCTGAAAGACTATGCTGACGCAAGCAGTTTCCGAGAGGCAGGCGATCTGCGTCGTTTTCGATGTTCCGTCCCTCATCGACCGCTTGTACGTCCAGCGCTCTTCCTGTTCACTTTCTTGTCCGTGTGCTACTTTCTCGCTGTTTCCCCTTCTGAGTGTGTACCAACAAGCCCAGCTGTAAGTACTGCTCAGCTTGTATATCATGCGAGCGTCCTTACCGCTGTCTGTAGGTGCGCCATCTGGAGAGGACATCTTCCAGCCGCGGTGCTCCAGTTCTAACCTTGTCTGCTAACATGTGTTCCTATATACTGAAGAGTCATCGTTAATGATGCGAAGTTTAGAGGCATTTGCTGCTAACAATAATTTTAATGTAGAAAAGTCGGTATTCATTCACGTTGAAATTACATTCTGAACGTCTTCGTCTCTCTTTGGCGTTAATCTGGAAAGAAAATACCTTTACAACTTGCCCAGTTTCCTGCCTAAAGAACACAACTCAAGCGTCCGCTATCTGGTCAAGTTTTATATCGGAGAGATAATGTGCTAGCATGCGGAGAACTACTGCTTTAACGGTAAGTTGATAGTAAGAATTGGAACCAACAGATGGGAACAATATGTGCTATGGGGGATATAAATAATAGACAAGGATGACGATTACGCCTCCGACAAAGATAGGTCATACTACCGGATCCAGCCTAGGTACGTTACCGCTGTTGTTACATCCACGCAGAGAAGAGCCACGCAGCTAGCAAATAATAATAATAATAATAATAATAATAATAATAATAATAATAATAATAATAATAATAATAATAATAATGATGATGATGATGAAAGGAACACGAAAATTAAACATGAATGTCAAACAGGGCCAGATCAGACGGTGTAAAAATGGAAATATTAAAGTGCAGCGGTGATGCCGCTCCAACGAGTCGGAAAGCAAGCTCTTGCGCAGCGTCATAGAGAAGGCTGGCTGGCACATCTCGTCCCATTTTTCGTGGTATTGTGTGCCTCGCTAATTTCCCTCGTCATCTGGTCCATGTGCCGGAACAAATTCGGTGTGTGCACAAAGTCTGCTTCTCGACAACGCATCGCCACGGTGGTGGCAGAGGAGAAAAGAGAAAAGGAGCAGACTGTTTCCAAAGGTGCATTAAGGTGCTGTTTCAGGCACACATTTATGCAGCTGCCATTCTCTCCAACGTACACGTGGCAACACTCGAGGGAAATACACCTTCCCTAGTGATGTACTGAATAAGCGCGTAGATGCGCGACAGCATTCGGGCGTGCATTTGTTTTGTCGTGCCGCATGGACCAGGTGACAAGAAAACTGAGCGAGGCACACAATAAAATATCAAGAAAAATGGGACGAGATGCCTTCTCCATAGAGCAGCATTATAAACAGCTCTCTCATACTTTGAAGTTGATCACCTCCAAACATTTTTGCATTCTTTCACGATGTATGCTAAATCCTTGTGTTACGCACGTACCTTTGCTTGGTGTTTTATTTACGAAAGACTAAATTAGCATCCACGCGCCTGTGGCATAGTGCTGCAAGTAAATGGAGCTAACCAGTGTTCTGGTTAGCTCCATTATCGACCAATTGGCAAGGGCCAACATATATATATATATATATATATATATATATATATATATATATATATATATATATATATATATATATATATATATATATATCAGTCATGGTGGTGAATAGGCCGGAGGCGTGAAGGCAGAGACGAGTATAGTAGACCCTGGGAATTGGCAACAAATATGCGGAAAGCGTTTATTCAACGTTTCATATATATATTGAAAAAGGTCGGGCTCCGACCGAAACGTTCTCTAAGAGGCGCATCGTCAATTCTGGTTATATATATATATATATATATATATATATATATATATATATATATATATATATATATATATATATATATATATATATATATATATATATATTCGTTCGCTCTTAAGAAGAAAGCTATACAAAGAAAAATACGACAATCTTAAACCTGACCCCTGTTTCGGACTTTCATTTACGTTTATTCGGTTCCGTATGCGCATTTTCAGTGTATACTAAGCTGAACAGTTCAAATTTAATTATCGAGAGATCGTTAACTATATGGTGCGCCAAAGAGATATATTTCCGTGCTAGTAATCCGCTTGTGCTAGTCAACTAACTGAAAAGGCCGGATGGCGCTTTCTGCCACAAGCAATGTGTGGCAAGAATTAAACAAAAAAAAAAAGGAAATAGTAGCATTTGAAGCTATAGAGGTGATGAACAGAGGAATTTCACCTCTCTTCTAGGTGAGATTCCCAAAAAAATTCAGAAAGCTATGGTTTAATCGCATGGCTGTCTCTCGTTTACCTCAAATTTTCCGTGCCCTGCCATGCTGGTCTAGTGGCTATAGTATCGGTTGCTGATCCGAAGGTCGCGGGATCGATTTTAGGCCGCGGCAGCTGCATTTTGGCGGGGGCGAAATGTTGAGGCCCGTGTACAGTGCGATGTCAGTGCACGTTAAAGAACCCCTAGCGGTCGAAATTTTCGGAGCCCTTTACTACGGCGTCTCACAATCAAAGCGTGGTTTCGCGATGGTAAAATCCAAAAATCGATCGAACATGATAAGGGTCCAATGCGAAAGCGACGCAGTGAGGTGCAGAAAACTTCAGGCGTTGTGGGTTGTGTGTGCGCGTGTATTTTTGTGTTTAGCTCGAAGTTGCGGCTTCCGATCCCCGCAGCCGCGGCTTCATTTCCATAGCGCGAAATGCAAAGAAAGAAAGAAAGAAGAAAGAAAGAAAGAAAGAAAGAAAGAAGAAAGAAAGAAAGAAAGAAAGAAAGAAAGAAAGAAAGAAAGAAAGAAAGAAAGAAAGAAAGAAAGAAAGAAAGAGGTACATTGAGGTGCACGTTAATTAACCTGAACTAAGCATTAATCCGAAAAGCTCCATCAGTATAGTAGGTTAGGCGTCCTAAGACTAGGAAAGGAAGGAAGAAAGACAGGAACAAAGAAAGGAAAAAAAGAAAGAAGCAGAACGGACGGCCTATTTGGGACTAGCGTCTCGGTCTAAGACAGCTTCACTCTTCGACCATGTTCACGGAGTAGAAGGGGCGGTAATTTTTTTTTCATTCTAGTCCAATTCACTAACTTCTTGCGCCAATTCACAGATGGCGCCAGCGGGTTCCACTTTTTTCTGGTTTTGGCGTGACTACGCCGAATACTACTACGCTGACACAGGTTAGACAATATAAGCTTCGCTTGAGTCAAAGGGCGGGCAGCTATGGGCAGCCAGGTGCGGTCGCTCTACGGTTTCTTCACCTGAAACTGACGAGCCACTGCAGCCGCTCACGCGCAGTGCCATAGCCTCCACTTGTCAAGGAGGCTTTGACAGGGGCCATCCCACGGTAGTTGTAAGCCCACTCAGCTCCTCGCTTTTCCCTACGCATGATATAGTACAATCCAGACCACTGTTAAATTGACCACAAGGTTTGGTTTCGGCCAACGATTATGGCTGGTTGGCGATTATGCCACCGATTATGCCAACGATTGTGGCTGTCGTACAAGGATAGAAATGAAAAATTGGCAGATCTCACGTGCAATGGGAACAAAGGAAATGCGAAGAACGCATCAGGAACGTAAACTGGATGTGCGTTGTTATCTCGCTATACCGATTTTGGCACATATGAAGTTAACGAAACTGCCGCAAGAGCACCAAGACCGTGGCACGTAAATGATGCCGCTCATGACATGCATGTCATGATTTTTGTGTTATGAAGTATCATTTATGTTAATCATGCAGTCATGTGTGGCATATCAATTTTCGCACACACCCCACTAACGAAACGGCCAGGAGAGCACCAAGACCGTGACACGTAAATCATGCCGCTCATGACATGCATGTCATGATTACAATATTATGACCTGTCATTTATGTTCGTCATGCAGCCATGTTGTGGCATATAAATTTTCGCATACACCCCACTAACGAAACGGCCGGGAGAGCACCAAGACCGTGGCATGCAAATCATGCCGCTCACGACATGTATGTCATGATTATCACGTTATGACCTGTCGTTTATGTTCGTCATGCAGTCACGTTGTGGCATACCAGTTTTCGTATACACCCCACGAACGAAACGGCCAGCAGCGCACCGAGACCATGGCATGTAAATCATGCCGCTCATGACATGCATATCATGATTTTCATGTTATGACCTGTCAGTTATGTTCGTAATGCAGTCATGTTGTGGCATACCAATTTTCGTAAACATCCCATTAACGAAACGGCCAGGAGAGCACAAAATCGTAGGCGGCTTCATATAGATAGATAGATAGATAGATAGATAGATAGATAGATAGATAGATAGATAGATAGATAGATAGATAGATAGATAGATAGATAGATAGATAGATAGATAGATACGCTCAAGGTCGCCGAAGTTCGCTAAGAAATGCTTCGCATTTAAAAATTAAAGCCAGTTCCACACCTGTGAAATCTGAGTAAACAGCTGAGCTGCGGCGAGGGTGTGAAGTTCACTGTCACTGTCATGTAGCAGTGGGCTGGAGGCAAGGGTGTTGGGAGACGGCCGATATAGCAAGCGTGGGTCTGCTCTTCCCTTCTGACCAAACCGAGATCTTTCTTTCTTTCTTTCTTTCTTTCTTTCTTTCTTTCTTTCTTTCTTTCTTTCTTTCTTTCTTTCTTTCTTTCAATATTGTCCGTCGCGTAGTCACTATAATAAGGTAACAGTGTGGGCATTGGGTCAAAGGCAAGAGCTTTTCCCTTTCTGCGTCACAACTACGCTGTTACCCGCGAACAACGCTGCACAGGGATCAACCGCTACCTTGAACAGTTCAGCTGTCAAAATTAATTATTCCTAAAGTTATGCCTAAAGGTGTGTCTACAGTACCTTTTACCGATCGCCGTAAATATTCTTGCTATGTTGCCTTTATTATAGCGCTTGATGATATGATTAATAAGGAATACATAAATCAGTAAACTTGCGATCCCTAATTAATCTCCCTAATGAAGAGCGGTATTATCGCCAAGCGTTCGGTAAATAGGCCCACCTTACGTTAGAACTCTTCATAAAAGAAGATTTCAGCCCCTCCTGACACTGGCCATATTACTAATGAGGGTTTACATTGAAAACTATAGCACTTGCTAACGTCAAGCTTTTTAAACTCTGGCTCCTTTTTTCGGCAAAATCAGTGCTGTAGCTCAACACAGAACACGTTTGCAAGTCTAAACTGCCCTATCCCATTAGATATGAAACGTACGTGTGCTATGCAATTTCTGCGACGCGGTCGAGTTTATCGATCACTACATTTCATTCTGTTACAGACTTTTATTGTGATAGAAATTCTGTGGACAGTCTCGACGGGTTGTTGTCGTCGCCGTCATGTACCGTATAAAGTTCGGATTGCTAACAAGCTCTCGCACATCCTACCTTCTACCCGCGCGTAAAAGCACGCGACCGGGGGGACGAACGGCTGAAGCAGAGCTGAAACGAGCTCTGGCCCATCTCCGTCGCTCGGAGCGCGCATGCGATAACATCACACAGCTCGGGGGGCCTGCGTCGAAGCGGAGGGGAAACGCCCCGCCCTGCCTTTAACGAGCATCAAAAGAAGCGATGGGGGGGCTGCTGTCGCTCGAGCCAGAACTGTGGACTTCGCGCGGTCGTCATCGCTGACGCGCGTGCTGTCTCGGCAGCCATCAGACGTGCAGCGTACTGCGTAGCAAGCAGCGCCTTGATCGCGTGCTCCGTTCCAGGCACCTCGCATATAGTCGCAACGACGGCAACGCTCTCGCCACACAGCGCTCACGCGAATGCGTCTATACGAGTGCCGGAAGGTACGTGCTCGCTTTATGCCGCTGAGCTGGACCAAGATTCTCGATGGGGCAAAGCGCACGCCGCTTAGCGCGGTGTGGAGCGTGGGCCAGAAGACATCAAAGCAACGTGACTCGACCGGCACATAGTACTTTACGCAACTGCATGCTTACCTAATAAACCCAGGTACACTACAACTGATATTGGCCCTAAGGATGCTAATCTTACTTCGTATATCATGCATTGATACCTCATTAATGGCTTCACCCTTCTGCCCCGCAACGGTGGTCTAGTGGTTATGGCACTAGGCTGCAGATCCGAAAGTTGCGGGATCGAATCCCGGCCGCGGCGGCTGCATTTCGATGGAGGCGAAATCTTGAGGCCCGTGTACTGTGCGATGTCAGTGCACGTTAAAGAACCCCAGGTGGTCGAAATTTCCGGAGACTTCCACTACGGCGTCTCTCATAATCAGAGCTGGTTTTGTGACGTTAAGCGCCACAATATAAAAAAAATGTCAAGCTTTCCCTTCTGGCGGAACTGGGATATTTTTGTCGAATAAATGGCCCGTAATGCAATGGAAAGGTCGCTACGCTATCTCTAGTAGTGTTCGCCACTCGTGGGATAGAGTTGCGCCTTTCTAGTTAATGTAGGTAGGCACTCTGGAAAACGGATCGCTTGCGCCGGCGATTCCAGTCCTGATGGAAAACAAAAGGCTCACATGGGGGAGGGGGGGACACAGCAAATAAAGCTTGTTTCTGCGTCAAAGATTCCCCCCACACAGCTGATGTTGGCCAATGATATTCCCCTTCTCGAGACACGAAGGCAGATGCTTGGCCTGACGTTCCTAAAGCAGCTAACCACGGACTATCCTTATACCCCGCGCTATACGTCACCTCTTTGTCAAGAAGACGTACCCGTCATGATCACGCATATGCACTAACCCCTCATTTCGCCAGGACAAACGCATTTAAATTTTCTTTCTTCCCCAGAACAGTGTCTGAGTGGAACACCCAACCTGATATAAACCTTTTCTTTGAAGTGCGTTAATCATATGTTTTCAGTTATGTATATTTGAGTTATTCAGTGTATTTGTTTACTTATTGCATCAATGTATTATATTTTTATACTTAAGTATTTTTGTATTGCTTTCCCAATATTTTTCCTCTGTAAGTGCCCTTCCTGCAAGGACCGATTTGTGGTCCGCAGTATTTTGTAAATAAATAAAATAATAAAATAAAATAATAATAACTATACACTGCGCACAAGAATTAGATTCAAATAAAATCTGGGAAACTTATCCGTTACTTACGTATGACACTATTTCTTTAGCCATGTGCACTACACGCACGCTTAGAGGGTCATGTGGGCTCTCACATAACTTGTCGTTTGGATGAGTTTATATTCGATAACACCTTTATTCACAGATAATCGGAACAACATAAGCGAGCGTTATAGTGAATATAGAAGAAAAAATGATTGTGTGTGCTTTGAAGTAACTCCTGCGCGTTAAACCCCACGCATGCATGTGCGCTGACGCCACGAAGCCACCAAGTGTTTATATATATATATATATATATATATATATATATATATATATATATATATATATATATATATATATATATATATATATATATATATATATGGCGCTTTTCTGAGAGCAACAGTTTATTAGATCGACACGTTTGGGCAAGTGAACTAGCTGCCTGTTCCACGAATCACATTTAGTGACACATCAGTGCACTTTACGGTATCCTCCTCTATAAGCGTACTGCTCACCAGATGGAGAGGGGGGACGTTTCTACATTTTCTATTTGCCTTGCTATTCCAACAAAACAAAAAAGAAAAATAAACGGGGGGGGGGGGGGGGGGCAGAAGATGCGTTCAATCCAAAAATACCTCGTTGCTTGTGCTCTATTAACCTGTGCCGCCCCAAAATAACATCAAAGAAAGCCTCCCTCCCCTTCCAGTCAGATAAGCGACAGGCCAAGCCGACAACGAGGAGCTAACAACACGCACGTGTACAAGGCGACAAATATGCATGACAAATGGTGCGGATCATAAGTTCACGTACAAGTCGATAAGGGGGTCACATGAAGGATTTGCAGAAAATTAATGCGTTCAGAAAGCGAGAAAATGGGCAAATAACACAGTAACTGGAACAACGTATGATAAATGGTGCGAGACATAGATGAACCTTTAGCTCAATAAGCGCAGTACGGCTCAACTATTTATTACAAGGATCTCTTTGACTGCGCTTCGCAGGAGTACAACATGCGAGGATATATACCTCTTTATAAATAAAGACAAGACAAAAACAGATGATGCGATTTGTACAATGAATGTTTTCGGGAAACTAACACTTTTGGGATTACATTTCCTGTTACTTTTGTATGCAAGTCAGTCTAGCTATGATTTCATTGGTGCTCTTAGAAAGTGTCCTGAACTTGTGAATTAGAAATTATTAACATGCTTCTCTTCATAATGCATGGGCGGGGACTCCTGTCCTTAAAGAGCTGGTAAACCACCTCGAGGTGGAGAATTTTGGTTTAGGAGGTAAATGCGCACTTGTACGATGTGAACATAATGCCGCAAGTATTTGGCTTTCGCGAACGCGAATGAGTGCTCAAAGTGGAAGTTGACGATATATATATATATATATATATATATATATATATATATATATATATATATATATATATATATATATATATCGTCCGCGTCTAGTATGACAACGGTGTGTGACTATACGTTTTACGTTGTTTCGCACAAATATGAAAGCGTAAAGTCACAGAGGCATTTCAGATCGCTCTACCATTTGCGGTATCAACCTTTCGCATGTCCTCCTGCAGTTTTTTAGGAAGAATACTCAGAGCGATTTCATTTAAGAGTCACTGCTCAAGAAATGTTAGAAATAAGACTGAAGCGCCAAACAAATACTTGAAACGGGAAAATTTTCCTCTCGGAAATTGAGCAAAGATGACTTCTTTTTTTGTTCTTCGCCCAATCTCCACGCTTTTAGAATTTATAGAAAATCGGCGTCTTCAAAAGCCAGTGAGATCGGTGGAGGAGAGTTCGTTTCTATTGTGACCAATAATGGAATTGCCTCGAGCAACGGAAAATAAAAAAAAAGTGAGGGTGAGTGGGTCTTGAAAGGCGCGACCCGGGAGCCCACTTTGACGGACCCGGCACTCGGGTCAAGAGTCTAATATCCGAGCGGTATCGCGCTACATTTCTGTTCTTTGAAAACTTTTTTTTTTGCATTTAGTGTAAACACTTAAACAATTTTATTATCACAGCGGTTCTGTTTCGCATTTCTCGAGGGTTCGCTTACCGCCCTATCGAAACATCGTTAACGTCCTGAGCAGCCACCTTTTGGTTGGTGACACTGAATGACAAAAACAGAAATACAGCTCTTGTGGGCGGCGCGCAGTGCAATGCCACAATTAAGTGTTAAAAATGTCTACGAACCTAAAAGTTTCGCGTATCGCAACTGCGGGAAGTGGAGAAGCCGAGCGACGGCCGAAACACCTGTTACAATGAAGGAAAGCGGCATGGCAGCAGCGTCGGTCGAGGGCTCTGCACTTCAATCAAGTGGGTGAGCCGAATCTAAAATGACTAGTGCTCGCTTTTTGGCGAGTTGAAGCACCGTTATGTTATATGTACCCGTTTGTTACTCAAACAAAACTTCTTCATCAGTAAGTTTCCTTTAATTTGAGTCTACAAAAAGCAAAGATAAAAGAAGTGAAACTTTAAAATGTTTACTTCATGATACAAAATTTGCTCAACATGCAGACCAGTTTCATCGAGTATAAAAGACAATAATCCAGTTTTTACACACATACGTATATAAGGGGCGAAAAACGCGCGTCCATGATCCAACAAAATAGAATATTCGATGTGCGCATCAAGATACTTTACCTCGCCTTTATGCAAGGCGACCATGTTCAATCATTGACACGTCTTTTTAGCCCCCTGCATGCGAGTTTTCTTCAATAAAACATTTACTTTTTATGAGAACACATTGCAACATAGGAAAAAACACTTAGAAATGAATAAGAATCAACGTGTTGAGTGTCAAACTTCAACTGACCTTAATCTTACAGAAGATCCAAGAATTGCAACATATGCGCATGCGGGCATGAGTGTGGTCAATGGACACATTACGGTAAAAATCTTAACAGCTGCTTTTCCTGTTCAAATAGAAAAACAAATGTATCACTAATACAACTCGTGCCTTCCTTTTTATATGACATGCCTCCAAGAGTGCTCTTGCCAACGTGTCGTGCTACTCCTGCCAATTATCTTGGTCTAACGCAATCGTGGATCACACCCGCAGGTCGTGTAGTGCGCAGGTAAATGCGTAACACCTTTGTTTGTTACCAACATTTCGTGCTTTTGTGCTCGGACGTTGACACATCTGCCCGTTTGGCCCACGTAAGTTTTTCCCACATAACAGCCGCATTTCGTGCACAACACCTTCACGCAATTCACGTGTGGTATGGCGTGCTTTCCCCCCGCAACCAGGCTTTTGAATGCGAAGCATTCCTTAGCGAACTTCGGCGACATTGAGTCCATCTAGCCGCCTACGATTTTGTGCTCTCCTGACCGTTTCGTTAATGGGATGTATACGAAAATTCGTATGCCACAACATGACTGCATGACGAACATAACTGACAGGTCATAACATGAAAATCATTGCATGCATGTCATTAGCGGCATGATTTACGTGCCACGGTCTTGGTGCTCTCCTAGCTTTTTCGTTAATGGGATGTATGCTAAAAGTGGTATGGCACAACATGAGTGCATGACGAACATAAATTGCACGTCATAACACAAAAATCATGACATGCACGTCATGAGCGGCATGATTTACGTGCCATGGTCTTGGTGCTCCTGTGGCCGTTTCATTAAGTTGATATATACCAAAATTGGCATGGCGAGACAACAATGTCACCAAACCCGTGCTGTGAAGTATGGGACGCGATCGCCGGAAAAGATCCCAAGGACTAACGTATTAACCCCCGCAAATAATCCCACGCAAGCTTGGACAATAAGGTTTTTGGTCCTCTTCAGCACACTAGCAAAACGCCAGCAGTGGTTCAAAGACCGAGTCAGAGCCAAGAGTTATCAAACAAAACAAATATATTCTCATAAAACAGGCAGTTACACCAAACGTACACAAACACGGCTCTTCCAAACTCAAACACAGATGGGTTACAACGTTACACAAGGCCAACAAACACGGAGAAGCTCATGCGCTGTAACAAAGAACAAAACACAAAAGAGCCCTATTCACAAAGTCACTCGGGCGTCTTCTCGGGTCGAAGCTTGCAGGTGGGCTTGTCAGCTGGCTCGTGGAACAGCGTCTGAGTCACGCACGACTTCCTTGCTACTTCTTCTTGCTACTCTTCTACTCTCTTCTCTCCAGCGGCCCGTGTCCGACTGCTTATATAGTCCTGGGAAGCCATGCTAGAAAGTTCGGCGCGGCCCACTTGACTCGAGCACACACAAAATTAAGAACTTTCTCGCCCATTCTAGGTCCTTCTTCGTTGGGACGGCGCCTCCTTCTCTCTCTCACTGTGCGAGGAGCGTCGGTGTGTACTCTCCGCTTCCTCTCTCTCCTTACGCGATAAGAAAGGTTCCACAATATTCTCCCCTTTTGGAGACGCGGCGTGACCTTGGACGCCTCCTCCGTGCGCGCCGCTTTTCTTGTTGTTTTGCACGTTCCCTCTCGTTCGACGCCGGGTTTCTCGTCTAAATAGGCACTATTTTGTGACAAACAATACATGACGACCATGGGTGACACGTTCTAAGAACATGAAAATCGTGACATGCATGTCATCAGCGGCAGAATTTACATGCCACGCGTTTCGTTAATGGTATTTATACCAAAATTGTTGTGGCACAACACGACTCCATTATAAAACTAAATGACAGGTCATAACATTAGAATCATGACATGCGTGTCATGAGCGGTATGGTTTACATGCCACAGTCTTGGTGCTCTTGCGGCCGTTTCGTTAACTTCATATGTGCCCAAATCGGTGTAGCGAGACAACAACCCATGGCCAACATGAGTGACAGGTCCTAACGTGCAAACTCTGCAATCAGAGCATTGCACTGCATGGCGATTTCCTCGCTGACTGCTTTGCATGACGCCGATTCCAACAGTGCGTGGCACCTCCAGTTCTTCTTTTTTTATTGTCAACGCGAACAATGCACGGACGCAGACCAGCCAACTTGCTTGGCGCCATGAAAACACAAGGCACACCGAACCTATTTGCAACTTTCTTCACGCTGTGAGAAAGCTTGTGGACTCAAGGTACCAGGTGCGGGATTGCATCCTTTTTGGACGGGGCTGGGCATTTTTTTCTTTCTGCCCTTCACTTTCTGAAGATGGATTTTGGAAGCTGCGCCTGCGACTGAGTTCGGATAACCCGTAGCTTGTAGCCTCGCCAATTGGTTGTCAAAACTAGCCTGCACCACATGAGGACCCGACTTCATGAGGGCAGACTGGAGCCAAAGAGTGGCTGTTGCTCTTTTTAATTATGTTGAATATGCCGAATCATACGGCAGCAAATTCTTTTGCGCACGTGGGCTGTACTGCCAATAAACATGGTCCTTCTCATTGTAGAACACTAAAAGGAGATCTAAAAACCGAGTATTTTCATGGGAAGGAATTTCATGTTTATAGAGCATGCCCTTCCCATGATGCCTAAATGAAGCTAAAATCTCGTTAACGCACTCGTCAAAGGTAAAATCAAAGTTACCCTTTCAAGAAATTAAATAGTCGTCAATATATCTAAAAGCTCTAAGGTAGAACCTATCGTTTAGGTAATCTCGTAAGTAGCGGTCCATTGGCGAAAAGAATACGTGGAGCAACGCATGAACTAATAGCATATTGCTTGCCGTTCAATGTACAAGTCGCCGTTAAAAGAAATACAAGTACACTTCAAGTAACGTTCCAATAAAACCACAAAATTGTCAGTAGACATACTCAATAAATTGTGAAAATCTACGACACAGTTGCGGTCAACGTAATCCCTAACAGAGGCACACGTTTCCCGTTGAGGCACTGAGTAAAACAGATCAACCAGGTCTACAGAAAGTGGGGTCGCAACAGAGGCGTTTCCTGACGTATAGTTGATTACACAACTTTTTGCCGTAAAAGGATCGTACACATGCAAAGTTTCTAAGTTCTTCACTAGAAAGTGCCTTAATAGCAGCTGCTAAGCGCCTCTTTCGTTTACGATAGCACGGAACGGTATTTCTTCTTTGTGCGATTTTTCTGTTGACACACTTGTAATATATCATCTTTACATTCACTTATTGGTTTTTATAACTTCAGGTTTAAGGTCTTCGTACAGCAGCGCTATTTCTTGTTTGTTGAGTTTTCTGCCTTTTCAATTACCCGGACAAAGTTCTTTCCTATGGCTTCTTGTGCTTTTCACTAAACACCGTTCCTGAGAAAAAAACAAAGCGCCCTTCCTTATCAGACTGGAAATGGTGGAGGTCGTTTTCTTTGAAAACAGTTTCACTTCAAAAAGCTTTCTCGAAAAAAATTATTTAAAGAATAATCCTGATTTTACCTTTCACGAGTGCCTTAACGATGTTTTAGCTATTTTTCGGCAACTTGAGAAAGACATCCTCATTAAACATGAAATCCCTTCCCACAGAAATCTTCAGTTTTTATATATCCTTTTAGTCTTTGACAATGACAAGGACCATGTTGGCAATACAGCCCACGTGCGCAGAAGGATTTGCTGCCGTATAATTCAGCATATCCAAAGTTAATAAAACGAGCAACAGCCACCCTTTGCCTCCAGTCTGCCCTCGTAAAGCCCTCGTAAAGTCGGGTCCTCACGTGGTGCAAGCTAGTTTTGACAACCAATTGGCGAGGCTGCAAGCAGCCGGTTATCCGAACTCAGTCGTAGGCACAGCTTCATAAGGTGAAGGGTAGAAAGAATAAATGCCCGGCCTCGTCCAAAAAGGATGCAAGCTCGACGTGGTACCTCACGTCCACAAGCTTTCTCACAGCATGAAGAAAGTTGCAGATAGGTTCGGTGTGCCTGTTGTTTTCATGGCGCCAAGCAAGTTGGCTGGTCTGCATCCGCGCATTGGTCGCGTTGACAAAAAAACCGCACGCCCGCGCGGAATCGCGGGACAGTGACCTCGTCAGCTGGAGGAGCGACCTTCTCAGAGGCCATTATAAACGCTTGGGGATCTGGCCAAGTGGTTGGGCCATGAGGTATATAGAAGAGCCAAGTCAGGTTGCTGTCGGGGCTACGCACGTCGCCTGTCGCGTGACGCATGGTACGATACGACAAAACTGACTCATGAGGCAGCGCTTCGTAATAATGTACGGAAAAGTTTGAGAAGATCGTTTCATAATGATGATGCTGATAATGCCTCTCTAATGGTGGCAGAGCTACAAAGTATACACCCCTGTGTTCTTTCAAATATTTCCTCGCACTCGTTATGCAATGCACTTTACGCGACGCGTAGTGACGTATTACTATTCTGCAACGTAACATTACTTTTGTTAATGAGATTCCTCGGCAGGCTTTATACCTGTATAGGTCTTTTAGCGATGATTTTTCAACCACAGGCGTAGCTCAGTTTCGGTACGCCAAGGCCACTCCCTCGCTAATAACAGAAGCAACGTTAGCATGGTTTAAAACAGCAAACAAAATTTCATGATCAACACAATCAAAAGCTTTCTCGAGATCAATCTGCAAGATGGCAACCAGATGGCTTGAATAATCACAACATTCAAGTATGCTGCGCGCTGTGTGTATATTCATCACAATAGTTCGGCCTTTAATCCCATATGTTTGGTGAGACCCGACGATTTCGTGAATCACCGTCTGTAACCTTCGCGCCAATACTTTCATGAAGACTTTGTACTCCACGTTAGAGCTATTGACGATAGGCTGTGACCGATCTTAGCTTGCCTGCATCATCTGTTTGAGGTATTGTGGGCGTTTATTAAGCACGTGTTCATCATCTGTATTTTACCATCATCACTATGCGTTTTGCGCATCTTCTTCATCGCTGGTGTGTGATCATCATCATCGGGTTTGTGCTCATCGGGTTGGCTTCATCGGGTGACCTGCCGAGCTACTCAGGGGAATAAACGTCGTCCAAACCGAGGCCTCATACGTGGTGGAGGTGAATATACGATCCCCGGTCCTAGAGTTGTAGCGTACGTCAGCCGTGTACTCACCGCTTCCGAATGGAATTATACCATCACGGAACAAGGGTGTCTCGTCTGGTCTATACAGAAGTTTCGCCCTTATCTGCACGGCTGTCGTTTCACAATAGTGACAGACCACCACGCCTTGTGCTGGCTTTCCACACTGAAGAATTTGGCTGGACGCCTGGGTCGCTGGATTTTGCGGCTGCAAGAGTATGACTTCGACATCATTTACAAGTCCGGCAAGAAACACCAAGATGCCGACGCTCTGTGTCGCTGCCCACTTCCCATGGCTCTGCTCGACGCTTCATTAACCGCTTCGCGCGTCACCACTTCGAACGACCCTGGTACCGCTTCGTCGCTAGCCTCCATACACCAAGTGCCTTACGACGACGACCAGCCGTTCGCATCTCATCAGATGGCAGACCCGTACTGTCGACTCTTCACAGAACATCTATCTGGGGCTTCTCCACCACCTAACGCGCGCCTCCACCGGCAACTCGCGCACTTTAGGCTGGACGATGGAGTGTTGTATCGCCACGTTTACCACGCTGACGGATAACGCTGGGTACCAGTTCTCCCACGATCCCTTCGTGTTGGTGTCCTCAACGCCTTTCACGATGACTTGGCAGCTGGTCATCTTGGGTTTCATAAAACCTATGACCGAATTCGGAGGCGATTCTATTGGCCTGGCCTTTCTACAAGCGTTGAGAGGTACGTCGGTTCCTGCTTTCCCTGCCAGCGTCTAAAACTCCCAACGTCTGCTCCAGCTGGCCCATTGCGACCACTTCCGTGCCCCACAGCACCATTCGAGGTTGTCGGTGTTGACCCCTACGGGCCCCTTCCGACCACTGCTTCTGGCAATCGGTTGATCGTGACTGCCGTCGACCACCTGACGCGCTACGCTGAGACAGCTTCAGTGTTAAGTGGCGCTGCTTCAGAGGTTGCTAACTTCGTCCTACAATCCATCATTCTACATCATCGTGCTCCTCGTGTACAGCTGAGCGACCGTGGAAAGGCATTCGTTTTGCAAGTCCTCAACGAAGTTCTCCGAGCCTCCGGCACTACCCACAAGACATCTTCAAGCTACCACCCTCAGACTAACGGCTTGACCGAGCGCTTTCATCGCACTTCAGCAGACATGATCGCCGCCTACATTCAACCAGACCATATAAATTGGGATGTCCTTTCGCCATTCGTCACCTTCGCCTATAACACTGCCGTACAGCGAACAACTCGCTACTCGCCGTTTTACCTCGTCTATGGACGCTCCCCCACTTTCGCTCTGGACGTCTCATTCTTCGGCTCTAAAGCTAGTTCATTTCCTTCCTCGTGTGAAGAGTACGTTTCACGAATCGCCCAGTGTCGCAAGCCGTGCGCGCTTCAACACAGAAGCCAGACAACAAGACCGAAGAGCTGTTTACGATGAATGCCACCGCATCGTTTCTTTCCGGCCTGGTGATGAGGTACTTCTCCTGACTCCTCTTCGTACTCCTGGTCTGTGCGCCAAATTTCAGCCACGGTTCATCGGACCGTACACAGTCATCTAACAGACTTCACCTGTCAACTATCGCGTCACTCCCCTTGACGCCCCAATAGACGGCCGTTGCCGTAACACGGAGGTTGCGCACGTGTCCCGCATGAAACTCTTGACGCGGCGTTCATCAATGTATTGAATCGCGCCCAGGATGGCCGCTTCCACGTGGGGGGAGGGGGGGAATAGTGTGGGCGTTTATTAAGCACGTCTTCATCATCCATACTTTACCATCATCACCATGCGTTTTGCGTATCTTCTTCATCGCTGGTGTGTGATCATCATCATCAGGTTCGTGCCCGTCGGGTTGGCCTCATCGGGTGACCTGCCGAGCTGCTGAGGGGAATAAACGTCGTCCAAACCGAGGCCTCATAGTACAAGTACCGTGTGGGACGACCTGTATGAGGGAGGCAATGTATTCAATTTGTAAGCTTCGTTAAAGATAAGCGTCAAGACTGGACTTATTTCTCTCTTAAACTCTTTGTAAAAGGCGGCTGTGAAGCCATCGGGACCTGGCGATTTGCCTGCATTTAACTTTTCTATCGCCTTCTCAACTTCGTTTTGTGTTATTTCCTGTTCCAGTATTGCAGTCCCTATTGTCTCCTCTACGGCGCGGACCACATGAACAGCTGGTGTTCCAGGTTACAGAGATGCTGCAACATACAGGGAAGGCAGGCCACAAAATATCTTTTCAGTGGCTCCCAAGTCACTGCGGGATTATAGGCAATGAACGGGCCGATCAAGCCGCCCGTTCTGCACATAATATGGATCAAAAAGTACCCATACCATTGTCAAGGACGGACGCGGCACGGATGCTCCATCTGCTTGCTCGCAAGTGTACTGTATCGCAATGGGGTGGCACACATTTCACGCATTCCTGACTTCACTCTCTCGATCCGACGTTAAGCCTTCGAGTCCCACCCAAGACTTGCCGAAGAGAAGCCACGCTCTTATACCGACTATGGTTGGGCGTCGCTTTCACAAAAGCATATGCGTTCCGCATAGGGATGGCCGACACCGCAGCCTGTGACCACTGCGGTCACGAAGAGACAATTGAGCACATTTTGTGTGACTGCCCACGATACAGCGTAGGGAGGCAACCTCTTCGCCTTGCACTCAACAAACTGGACGACCAACCACTGTCGGAAGAAGACATCCTACGCCATCGACTAGACATCACGTCGCAGAAGAAGGCCATGCAAGCGCTACTGCGCTTCTTGACATCTACCGGCCTTCGTGAACGTCTATAAGTGGAATGTTCTTTGTGTGTGTGTATGTGTGTGCGCGTGTTTTATTTGTTGTGCTTGTCTGGAATCTTGTACCCTCTCTCGCTGTCATCTTTCTAACCCCCTCCCCTTCTCCCCAGTGCAGGGTAGCAAACCGGAGTCTAATATCTGGTTAACCTCCCTGCCTTTCTCCTCTTTTCTCTCTCTCTCTCTCTCGCCCCGCCACGGTGGTCTAGTGGCTAAGGTACTCGGCTGCAGATCCGATGGGTCGCGGGATCGAATCCCGGCCGCGGCGACTGCATTTCGATGGAGGCGAAATGTTGAGGCCCGTGTGCTGTGCGATGTCAGTGCACGTTAAAGAACCCTAGGTGGTCAAAATTTCTGGAGACCTCCACTACGGCGTCTCTCATAATCAGAGCTGGTTTTGGGACGTTAAACCCCACAATATCAATCTTTTCTTTCTTCTTCCAGGCGAGGAATAGCGTTCAAAAACTCATGCTTGAACGTGTTGACATCAACCTCGTGCGACGCGAAAAGCGCCTGGTAAGGCTCTGTGAAAGCAGTTTTGATGCCGTCAACGCTTGTTGATAATGTACCTTCCCATTCGACGGCGTTTATGTGATTCCTCTCGGCTCTGGCTTTTTCCAAGCATAGCGCGCGTTTCGACGGCATTTCACCTGCAGCGGTGTCCTCCGCTCTCGCTCTCACAAGCACACCCCCGATAACGCAGTTCGTCTATTTGCTCTATTTTTTGTTTAACTTTTCTGATGTCGTTGTTACGAAATATTATAAGGTTCGGGGAGCAGGATGCTCAACGAGACAAGTCAGAGACGCCTCCGAGGGCAGCAAGGAAGAGACGCAAGACGCTGACTGGCACAACACACTGACATATATTTGGAGCACACAAAAAACATGAAGAAAAAAACGCAGTTAAAGAGCAGCACACACGAAACACAAAACTAGACAATAATAATTACACGAGATGTACAGCGTCTCTACAGCAAGAGCTGAAAAGAGAGTTCAAACGCTGAGAACGCTCAAAGGGCTCACGCGTTCCGGCGCGTCGACTGTGTAGGGTGAGCGTCCCTGACGACGGCTCTTCAGAACGGCGAGGTAGGCACCAGAAGTGCAGTGGACGAAGGGTTGACGAAGACTCCCAGTCGTCTGCTGGGCGTCCGGAGCAGGAGACGTGTCGTTATCGAGGTCCCTCGGGCGTTGGCGCTCGACTGGGTCCCTCCGACAAATGCTGGCCTCCCGGGCGTTGACGCCCGACCAGGACAGCGCGTCTTCACAGCCCCGATGTCTTCCCTCGTCTGACTTGGCTGCAGTGGCTCGTTCCTTTTTTTATTACTTTTCATTTTCCATGCCCCACGCGGACTCGTGCAGGGCAGCGTCCCATGATGGGGCCCAAAGTCATGGCTGCAATGCGCGTGCTTACGCTTCTTAGGCCAATTCATTTCCAGCGTCCGGGGACTTCACCACAGTCGTCCATCTGTTTTCCCGGGGCACGACTCTCTTGCTTCAGAGAGCTTATGAAGTAGTGCCTTTAAGTCGGATTCCTTTTGTTTTTCCTCATAACGTACACAGGTTGCCCTCTCTATTGCTTTTATTTTTAGAGTTTCCTTGCATAGTTCCCACTGCTGCCATATGTGAAGGGTTTCAGTGAGGTTTACTTTGCTAATTTCATCCCTGACTGCGCGATTATAAATTTCGTCCTGCAGCAGCCTGTTATCAAATGTTCACATTTCCCATGTAAAGGAACTGCCTCGCTTTTGAGTGCCTATGCAGCACTCCACTAAACAATGATCTGAAGGTGACACTGGCAGTACCTCGTAACTGGTAACATGTGGTACAATACCTACGGACACATATATGCCATCAAGACGCGCATGGCTTGAGCCCTCAAATCTCGTGTACTTTACAGTACGCGCTCCCTCCAAACTTTCCGCCACGTCGGCCAGATCCCAGTTGTCAACGATCCGTGACAAAACTTCGGTGCTGTTGTCACGGAACCCGCGAATACTTGTTTTGTCGCGCACCCTAAGGACACAGTTAAAGTCGACGAGATTGATTGTAAATAAGAGTTTGGGGGCCCCCATAAACGTGCAACCTATGGTGCGTCAGGGATGCCCCCTCAGCCCTCTCTTATTTGGTATTTATATCGAAAGCCTGTGCATGAAAATAATAAAAAACAACAACATAAATGAATTTAGGTTACAAGAAGTCGAAGTGAAGCTATTAGCATACGCTGATGATGTGGCCATTTTCACAAGGGATCAACACAGTATAACGGAGGCTGTCGAAACTGTGCAGAGGTTTAGCAAAGTCACGGGGAGTGGTGTTAACTGGTTCAAGTGCCTCGGGCTATGGCATGGACTGTGGCTAACGAAGCCAGACCACTTTGCAAACGTGCCTTGGGCGACAACACTTGGCAAGTATTTAGGTGTCCCACTCGATGTCTATCGCGACAGCGAGACGTACTGAAAAAAGGAGATTGAAGACACATGGGAGAAAGAGGGGAAGTGGAAAGGGGCACACTTATTCATTTTTGCCAGAGCCACCATTTGCAACCTTTTTTTGATTAGCAAGCTTTGGTATGTAATGCAAATGTTGCACTGTTTGAGGAAAAATGTGCAGCAGCTTCAGAGAATTTTTTCCGTCTTTGTCTGGGCTTCTGCATTGAAACGCTGCAGCCGTACGAACTTGTTCCGACGTGTTAAAGAAGGGTGGCTTGGTCTCAGTCGCCTCTTTTTGCGGAAAATGGTTAACAGGTTCCTTTTTCTGCGAGATGTATCAGACCCTTTCTTGCGTACAGTGTGTCAATTGAGGCTTGGCAGACGGCTACCCAACTGTGTTGTGTCAACCGCAGAGTGTGGATGATGGTTGAGCGGTTACTACAAAGAAATTGTATTCAATGTTATATTTATGATGGCACGCTTTTCAAGAGACTACCTAAGCATTGTGAAAAGAAAAGAATTGTATTTTGCGCTGTGCGATGTAGTTTTTCCTGTGCCTCTGTATAGGTCCTTGTACAGTGGAGGTCCCAGCCCAGATGTCCTCAAGAGAGTTAAGAAAATGCACCTTCAGCCGGGAACTAAAACCTTCTTGTTTAAATTTCACTCGGGAACATTGCCTCTTAAAAGTTTTTTGGAGGGGGAGGGTTTATTTTTGCCGTGGGGTTCACTCTGTTTAATTTGCAAGCAGCCAGAAACAATAGACCATGTTTTTTTACACTGCTGGGAGGGAGTTTATTTTTGGGACGTTTTGCAAATGACTATAGAGAAAGATTTCCCCCTAGACCCGTATGGAATAAGGTTCTTAAGCATTGATAATGAGGACGGGGTACCCTATGACTTGATCATGCTCATGGGCCTCCACTGTATATGGCGAGCAAGAATGGCAGGTTACCACTGCAATAAGGACGCGCGGCCTCCACGTGCTTATTTCCGCGAAAGTGTGTATTGGTTCGTGGAAACCCAGAAGGAGTATGCGGAACCCCCTGAGTGGCTTTCAATAGCAGAGCCGCTCACTGCTTTGCCGGAATTTTAATGTGACCAAGCCAGCCCCCGCTGATGGAATTCTATGAGTGGCACAGTGAAAATTGTTTTTTTGTATGCCTTTGTTGATACAAACATTGTACCAAAGACAGGTATTAAAGAAAAAAAAACAGCTGTAGCTCAGTGATAGAATGCTGGACTGCCACGCAGAAGAATGTGGGTTCGAATCACCTTCGTTCCTGGTTATTTTTTTCTAAAATTCGCGCCATGGTGGTTACGGACACCGGCGGCGGCGGAAGCGGGCAACTACGGCGCCAAAATTGGGGGACCCTTAAGCTTTGCCTTTAAGAGTTGAACGCGATAGCGAAATCCGGCCCCTAGTGTGCACTTCAACCACTCAGTGCATACTTATTAATATGTATTGTTATACACACACACACACACACACACACACACACACACACACGCACGCACGCACGCACGCACGCGCGACGTATCTATAGTAATGGTAGAGGTTTTCAATCTATTTAACAGCACTTTTATATAAACTTCATGAAAATATTGTACAGTGATGTAGTCACATGGTCCTGTATTATGAACTGCGCGTAGGCGTGACACTTTTATTCGTAAATGGTCACATTCTGTCGTCTTTCTTGCGTTAACTATCTGGCAGCTGCTCGATTTGTTCTTCTGAAGACCTCTTCCGGCCAACCGCAACAAGCATCGCCTTGTGGTCGGTGAAATGGTAAACAGCACGTTGTCTAATAATATTTTCTGTTTGCTTGATATGATATGTTCCCTGTCCTAGAACGGCGGAACCATTAGGCTCTGCTGTAGTCGCATGGCCTCCGAGATGGCGGGCGCGCCCGCCGTCTCGGAGGTAGTCGAGACATGTTTCTCGGTGGTAGTCGAGACATGTGTCTCGGTGGTAGTCCAGACATGTTTTTCACAATGTTTCACAGATGGCAGTACATGATCTAATGTCTGATATGTTCACTAAAGTTTATTCCTCCTACAAATCGCCGAATCAGCCTACAAATCGCCGAATGGGCTCATTTTCGTCGTGACACCTGCGGAACAAAATGCGTTAAGGAGTTCCACTACATGATATTTATGTAGTGTTTTTTTCCGAAGAAGTTGCAAGTAACATCGTGGCTTTTGCAGTAACATGCGACGGGACAACATAATCAGACCAGGGAAAGAGGGCGGGTTGGGACTTGTGGATCTCTACTTATGGCAAATCGTTTCGCGTTTCTTTCTTTTTTCGTGACAGTTCTCATCCGATAATTCAATCATTCTTGCAGGTTACACAATTGTTAACGCTTTACCTGATTTAGTTGTTTTGTCAAATTTCTCTGTACGTCCGTGTTTGTGGGGATTTATGCAGGAAGTGCACTTTGCAGTCCAGTTCCTTAAAGCCTGTTTTTCGATTGAGTACTTCTGCACAGTGTCGCGCAAAAAGCTGTATAAGGAATTATTATCCATGCTTTTTCCACCTCCATTTTGTCATTCTTTGTATGTCAACCTTCCAGGCCACGATGTCCTCAAGCGCGTTCGCAAAATGTACGTTTCTCCTTACTCAAAAACCTTCTTTTATAAACTTCATTCAGAAACATTGCCTGTGAAGACATGGCTACACAAGAAAGGTATTTTTGTTTCTTCAGTTGACTGCCGTCTTTGTGACGTACCAGAGACAATAGAACACTTCTTTATTATCTGCAAGGACGCTATTCTGTTCTGGGATATCCTTCAGCGAACTCTAAAGATTTCACCTTTAATTCGCATACTATACGTTACCTTATGCCAACAACCCTGGATGAAGTGCCATTTGATATGTTCTTTCTTATGGGAGTGCATAGCTTGTGGAAGACGCGCATGCAAGACTGCAACGCGGAACCAGTCACTGCATCAATCACCCATTTCGTTCAAATTACCATGCATCTGAAGGACATCTACGACGAGCTTGACGTCAGGCCTGAATGGTACCCCATCTTGGTGAAGTGCTCATCCCTACCAGCCATGCTGTGCAACACATCTTGAACTCTCCCTCAAACACTTATCTGCATTCCGTCAGTGAATTTGTATTTTAGGCTGGCAATGTCATTTGGAGTGTTTGTGCGATTATTGTCGCTAGGTCACTGCAACAGTGCCTTATGCTATTTGATTGATTGATTGATTTGTGGGGTTTAACGTCCCAAAACCAGCTCTGATTATGAGAGACGCCGTAGTGGAGGTCTCCGGAAATTTCGACCACCTGGGGTTCTTTAACGTGCACTGTCATCGCACAGCACACGGGCCTCAACATTTCGCCTCCATCGAAACTTATGCTATTTGCGAATTTCTTAGCGCACTGTAATAAATACCATGTAGGAAAAGAAAACATCGTGGCTTTGTGGTAGGACACCTCTGGCCACGCAAACGGCCCGGGTTCGATCCTCAATGGGACCGCAAATTTTTATTCTGCATTTTATTTGCATCTTTCTCGATTTTTCGGTCACGGACGATTTTTCGTTCACAAGCAACGCCGACACCGACGGCGGAATTTCTGCGAAACGAGCTCTCTAACGCTATCGCGTTAAAAACGGCCCTTGTTGTGATGTCGTAACAGCTTACGCTGTAAAAGCCTGGTTGCGGGCAAAAAGCACCCCATACCGTGCGTGGATTGCGCGAAGGGTGCACGAAGTACGGCTGTGGTGTGGGAAAAACTTACGTGGGCCAAACGTACAGATGTGTCAATGTCTGAGCATAAAAGCACGATATATTGGTAATAAACAAAGGTGTTACGCGTTTACCTGCGCACTACACGACCTTCGGGTGTGAGCCACGATTGCGTTAGACCAAGAAAATTGGCAGGTGTTGCGATACGTCGGCAAGGTCATATTAAAAGAGTTTTCCTCTTTGAACATGAAGCGCAGCTGCTAAAAGTCTTTACTGTAAATTGGCCGTTGACCACACACACATGCACGCATGCGCATATGTTACAATTCTTGTCTCTTCTGTAAGAATAACGCCAGTTGAAGTTTAGCACTGTACCTTTTGCTTCTTCTTGCTTTCTGTGTAAATAATTTTTTCCATATTGCGCTAAAAAATTTGTTCTTGTGATTTGAACTCGCTCAGTGACAAGTTCAGTATTCACTTAGTAGTCGGCGCTCGTCCTGTCGCCTTCTTGGTCTTTTCCCGCGTTTTTCGCGCTGCTTCAGTCTGACTGGAGTACCAACTCACTCAACAATCCATTCTTCTAAGATACGTACATATCAGAGTTCTCCCTACCGTGGGCGACGGTGGATATACCACCCACCTCTGGTTCACCGCCAGCAGCGGTCGTTGCAGACCGCCGCCGTTGTTCTGCTGGGAAGGCGCTGAACAGTACGGACATTGAATCATCGGCTTGTGCTTCTGTAAATGATTTCAGACACTTTTCGTGGACTTTGTCTTTGTCCTGTGCATCATTGACGCAATTTCTACAGAGGACCACGCCGATCTCGGACATTTCTCGGTGAGTGTCCCGATTGTCGAATTATTAGTACCTTCCTGTCGGACCACGCCGCTGCGTAGCTAACCTTAACGGGCAAACACAACATCGACGGCGGAGCGCGGAAAGCGTTGTGGGCGAAATGCCCGACGTAGAGGGAGAAGAAATCTCTCACGAAGAAGCATGCGGCTCTGCATAAAGCCAGAAGCGTTCAGAAGGAAACGCCAGTTTCAACGAGCAGCGTTTTGCACACGGATACGAAGGGAGGTCGGGGCACGGCACACACTAAACAAAAATAACCAGGAACGGGAGTAAACAGCTTGTCCTCCAGCGCACTACCTTTTCTGGGTTTTTTTTTACTACGTAAAAGTCAAGGTAAAAATTTACTCTCACGCTAACCGAGTTTTTGAACGTAGAAACGGTAGTAATTATTTACCCCCCTGGAGGCTTTCAGCGAGTATACGCGGAGTAATTTTTTACTGCCTAAACAATGTTTTCTCGGCTTGCTTTAGAGTTATTTTTAAAGCTCATTCGAGGTTAGTGTGGCTGGGTAAACACTGGGCTTACGCAAAATGCAGACATCACTCAATTTATTGAGCAGTAAACGAGGACTCACCCTTCGAACATTGGAAGCACGTTTTCACTCGTTGAGAGCGCAACAAACACAGGCACAAGCGCGGGAGCAGAGATACTCGAAAGTGCGTTTTCACTACGCCGCCGTCCACCAAGACCGGCGCTATAGGACAGCCAGCATCGCTCGAACTCAGCACAAAAACACGCCGCACTGATAACACTCGGGGTAGTTCGCCGTGTCGTTGTACTGGTTGACGATGCGGTCAGTGAGGAACGTTTGCGGCCGTAGTTTCCGTGCTTTCCCAGAACTCGGCAGTGCCTTCGAAACGACGGTCACTAGGCATAGCTGCCGGAGATGTCACGGTATCACGTTGTGGTTGACGGACGCCGGCGTACGCGTATCGGCGCGTGCGCCGATACACGTACGCGCTGATCACACTCACGCCGTTCACACTCACGCCCCGAGACGTCGCGTCCCCTCTTCCGCGACCGACGCTTTTGACAAACAGTTGCTTGCAAACGCGCACCATGTGGCTAGGCCTAAATAGTCAAACGAGGGCTATCACGACCTCCACCCCTGCGCCACGGCAGTTTGGAGTTTTTGACCACGTGACGTGGTACGTAGTTTTTGATCACGTGGCTTTAAACTCTAGACTGGGGTTTTTTGATCACGTGACACAAAACCCCCTACGTAGTAAAATAGGGCAATAACGTCCTTTTACTACCTCTCTAACACGTGGTAGTAAAATAATGTCATATGCTCATTTTACCTCAACGAGACGTAGTAATTTTGAAAACAAGGGAGTTTTTAAGGCTCATGAGCCGCAGAAACCCAAATATCGGGCAACTTTTGCTTACAGTGCAGCACCGCAAGGCGTAATAAAACGCCTCGTAAACGTATCGAGACTCCGTCACTTGCCGAGTGACCACATTCGAGTCATCACCAGACTGAAAGATGGTCTTGAGATCAAGAAAGTCGACTACATTAAACTTTCATAGGCTCTCGTCATGGCGGCGGCACTAGCCCCTGCCGACACTGAGAGGGGAATAATTTGCTCTAATACCACTCAAAACATCCTCCTCGTCTCCACCCAAATCCATCTCAACTAGGGCAAGTTCAAGGTGTGAGGATTCATTGCAGCCTCTGACAACACGTGGAGCGAAGGCCGGCATCAACGACGTTCACATCCGAGAGATAATCGTCAACCCACACAACGCCAAAGTTATAGAAGTCAAGTGAATCTAGAATACCACCACTGTGGTAATTCTTTTCAAAGGCATGAAGGTCCCCAACTACGTATTGTCTGGCTTCAACCTGGTGCGCTGCCAATTTTCAGGAGAGAAGCCGACGTATGTTATGCGTGCAGAAAGTTAGGCCGCAGGGCTGCCGTGAGTCCCAACAAAGACAAGATGTGTAGAGGCTGCGGAATAGCCTGCACATCCTAATATCACCCATGCACCCCGATATGCATCCTCTGCGGAGGTCCTCATCCAAGGGCAGACAAGCAGTGCAAGTGTCGCTACCAAGTACCCGACGTCCTACGACGCAGGAGAAGACGCCGCAACAGCGCCAAAAGGTCACAGCAGCAGCTGATCCAGGAAAATAGCTCCCGTGGTTCCAGCGCAACACCTGCGCCAATTCCAAGCCAATCGACCTCTCCCGCCGGCTACCGTCGCAACCACTCCAAAGGGCGTTCCTGCTCCAGGACTGGGCGCTCTTCTGGAGGACGCACCCTCTCCAGGCCTCACTGCTCTCGCTCCAGCGGGCGCGGAACCCAGAGGAACCTACCTGGGCGGATCGGGCCAAGCCAGAGTCGACGAAGCCACTAGTAAAGCTATGGCAGGTAGCACTGCCAGAGCATAGAGAAGACCCTGGAATAACTAGCTTTGCTCAGGATAACGCTCGCCTGAAGGCTGTAGTCCAGCAATTACGTGTCTAAATAGATTCCACTCGTAAAACACAATCCACGCTGATCATAAAAGTGTCCAAAAGCGATCACAAAGACGCCTCCACGTAAACGGAAGTCACCACCCCAGCAGGGGCTCTGCAGCCCGGTAAAATCCGATGCTGGCAGCAAAGTCTTAGAATCCATACAAACCATGCAGCAATCCATCAAGTTCCTGGCGGACAACGTGTCCAACATAATCATCAGAATGGCGATACTCGAAAGTGCCCTCTCAATCCAGCCGTCACAAGCTTCAAGGGGAGCACAATTGCCTATAGGCGTAATTATGACCAGCCCGCATTTCATATTATAACAGGAAACCCTCGACGACAAACCTACTTTTCCAGGCTTTCGAATTATCTCCACTCGTGAAGAAAGAAAGCGCAGAATAGCAACACTCGTAAGCAAAAAAAATACGCATTCCAAGAACGTAAGCTACAACTAGGTAAGACTAAAGCGTAAGTCCTCTTGATCAAAATGATTCCTAACAGCTGGCTAAAAACAACGTCTTCATCTTAAACATCTACGGCCCATCATCGGACCATCGGCAGAAATTTGCCTCGATATTGGACAAGGGAATGGCTCCAGTTAAGGAGACATCCATTCTAGTAGCCGGAGACTTGAACGCTACTCATACTTCTTGGGGCTATCTGAAGCAATCCCCTAAGGGAAACAAGCTCCACAAGGCGATATTTGACTACTTACTCACTCTCATCACGGACCCCAACTACCCAACTCGGACAGGAACGTCGGTGTACAGGGACACAACCCCGGACCTGACATTTATCAAAAATGCCCGTGGAGCAAAGTGGCCTTATGTGCAAAAAAATCTGGGCAGCGACCACTTTATACTGGCCACAAGAATACCTATCGAAGCTGCACCACTTAGAGCTTAAAATTACGGATTGAGACGTGTTCAGACGCATACGAAACGAAGACCAGGACCAATGCCACAGCTTACACGCTTTCTTCCACAAACTCAATGAAAACGACTGAGCTGCCATCAAGATCATTTATACGGATCTCAGGATTGATCGCACAGATACACGTTTAGCACATATAATCGAAGCCAAAAGCGCTATTCTCTGTCAATGGAGAACACAGCGACTCAACCGCCGAATGCTGAGGTAGATCGCGGACCTTAACAACAAAATTGAGACCCACTCCATCGAACTATCCAAACAACAATAGGGCGAAGTCCGTGCTTCAGTATACGAACAAATGCGAGCAGGTGCAAATGGAACGTCCTCAAAATCTACTGGACGAATCCCAATCTAAAGGCAATCAAAGACTGGCTATAGACAGAACGGGCGACAGCTAAAAAGCGAAAGGGTATCCGAACAAGAACTTTTACAGGAGCTAGCCCATAGTTGTCTCCCGCTGGGTCCCTCTCATGACCGGAGTTACCCCTGCTACCGTGAGGACACGGCGGGGGAACTGGATGAACACTTCACTGAGTCCGAAATCTGGGAAGTGCTTCAGAAACTTAACAGTCCCTCCGCCCCAGGTCCAGAAGGCATCACAAACTCTTACGCAACTTTGATGGTAAATCCATTACAAGGGCTCACCGTCTAACTCAACAAAATAGGGAAAACCGGCCTTGTGCCGGATTCCTGCAAGGCAGTCTTGGTCATATTCATACCAATACAAGGAAAACCCCTCGCTCCGGAAAGCATGCGCCCAATCTCGCTAGCGTCATGTTCCGCAAGGTGGCGGAACATGCGATCAACAACAAAATATAATGCCACATATACTCAAAGGAACTCTTCCTACAAAACATGGTAGGGTTCATACCGGCATTCTGCACGCAAGAAGTCATGTTCCTTATCAAGAAACAGATCATCGACAACTGCACCAGGGAGAGCAAAAACACACTTGCCCTGGACTTGGCAAAAGCATTTGATGACATCTCACAAATTTCTGCTGGAGGCAATCTCTGAGATGAACCTGGGACAATTCCACTCATACATGGGCTTCTTCCTTAGAGACCGCAAAGCAATCATCAAAATCGGGCAAATAAAATCCGAAGAGTTCTCCCTCGGAGCCAAAGTCACCCCTGTCGCGATCTCGCCGCTACCATCAGTTGTCGTGGTCTCGCCGCTGCCACCAGTTGTCGTGGGCTCGTGTCGCCTTCAGGCCAGGAGTCCATAGGGCAGGATGGACGAGTACGAGGAGAGTTGGGAGTGACAAATATTTACAAGGTTTATTTACAACATGGTAGCTGAATGCCAATGCCGAATCTTGAATGCGTGGTTAAATAGTCCACGTCGTCCCATGACGTCCCATGAGTTCAGCTTTCTCCGCAAGTCCGATGTTCAGGGTCCGAAGGGGGAGAAGGTGTTGGGCCGCCCTTGTAATTATGAATTTCGCCGAGGCGATCCTTATCGCAGCCGGGCCACGTGAAGGCAGCACGACTCCTTGGGATGAAGCTTGTGACGGTTGGATTGAGAGGGCACTTTCGAGTATCGCCATTCTGATGATCAGCAGGACATTTTCTCGGCACTCCTTCAAAGGGCTCCTGTGAAATCAGTACGGCGACTGGGAACGTCGGAAAATGTCCGTATCGTATTTGCAACTGAAACTGCTCCTGAGTATATCGTCCTGGGCTACACACGTTACCGAGTGTTCAAGTACATCGAGTGCCCAAGGCAGTGCTCCAAGTGCCAGCGCTTTGGACACGTAGCTGGTGCCTGTCGGCTGCCAGTGCGGTGCCCACGCTGCGGTGGCAATCACGACCGATCCTCCTGTGCAACCGAGCAGCTGCAGTGCCCTAACTGCAAGAAACAGCATGAATCTACATCATCTCGATGTCGTGTACTCCGCAAAGAGAAGGAAATACACAACTACAAGATGAATCATAACGTAGGATACATATCCGCAAAGGCCGCCATATACGAGAAACGAAAAGCTGCCAGCAGGGGTAGCAACGACGGGACGACAGTGTCTTATAAAGATGCTTGCAAAACAGCTCCCGAAAATCCTCCGCGAATTGAAGACACGGAGGAATTCCCATCTCTGCCTACTCGTAATCTGCCCCTCTCTCCGTGCGTCACTGCAGCTAAGGAGTCAACCCAAGGCTCGGGCGTGAGAGTCCAGGAGAGCACGACCGCCGCTGGTTCATCAGAGAGAAGGGGACCGTCAGTTTCATGGCGCGGACAACGAGAGCGTAGCACCCGACAAGACAGCTCAATCACATATTCACTGCTGTCAGCTCTTGTCGACGCTGCTCGCAACTTTCTTGCCCCAATGTCCTCTCCCATTGCAAAGGTCATCTTGACGCTGCTTGACTTTCTTTCACCTGTGATAGAAAGATGGCGCTGACAGCCCAATCTACGAGCTTAACAAACGTCCGGAACAAGGCCACCATATTTCAATGGAATGCCTGCAGTCTTCGCTGTCGTCTGTCTGACTTCAGGCAGTTTGTTAGTAAGCACCGCTTTCCAGTGATTGCCATTTCGGAGTCCCGTGTGCGCACTGGAATTCGCCTTTCCGGATACACCATCACGTATTCGTCAACTGGAGGGGACACCAGCAGGGTTCTCTTGGCCATTCGCAATGATCTGATATTTAACATCCATGCTGTACCACCTGACGCTTCGAATGAATACGCTGCAGCAACAGTGAAGTGGAACAGTCTCACATTCACGGTGATTGCGGCATACATACCACCTGGAGTAAAATTTGATGTGAAAAAATTGCAAGCTATACTTGATACAACGCCTGAACCCCATGTTCTGACGGGGGACTTCAATGCGCATCATCCAGCCTGGGGAGGTACGAGATCGACTCAACGCGGCCGATGTCTACTTGATCTCGCCCATAAAAATGATCTCGTCGTCCTCAACAATGGTCAGCCGACTTTCTTCAAAGGAAATCGATCCAGTGCGCTCGACATCACTCTGGTCTCCTCTAGCTTTGCGTCTATGGCTACGTGGTTTCCAGACGTAGAAAGTCATGGAAGCGATCATATACCAACTTACATCGCTCTGGGTCCCATGCAGTATTCAAAAGCCCGGGCGCTTCGCTGTACTGACTGGGAAATATACAGGGCCACACTGGAACACTCGGATACATCAGATATGACGTATGAGGAATTCATAGGCGCGCTAAGCCAAACAAAACGCAGTAGTACGAAATATCTAAAGCTGCCTGGAAAGCGTACGACGATTGACATAGAGTACGAGAGGCTTCGAGCAATGCGCCGCAGATCTGAGAGGCGCGCCCGTAAGACATTGTCTAGAGAAGACATTCGCGAAGCTAGGCGAATGCAACGCCACATTCAACGTCACCTCGACAAGCTGGACAGGAGACAGTGGCGCGCCTTCTGCTCCAAACTTGATCCCAGAAAACCTCTGTCAAGGATATGGAACATAGCGCGCAGCCTGAGAATCCCGCCAGCTCAAAAACAGCCTTTCAGTTCTGTCGCACTGTTCCGTAAAGTCAGCGAGCTGGACATGGCGGAAGCTTTCTGCGCAAAGGTAACTGCTGTTACGTCTGCAACTATACTACAGTCAGCACAAGCCGTTACCGATGCCACAATAGACTGTACAGCTGTGACAGACGAACCTTTCACATTCGTGGAATTAATTGGTGCTCTGGCGTCGGTAAACAAAGCTTCATCCCCTGGACCCGACTCTATCAGCTATGCCGACCTGTCCCATCTGGGTGAAAAGGCGAAGACGCAACTCCTTGACATCTTCAATACCAGCTGGAGGAAGGGCCGACTTGAACCAAGCTGGAAACAGGCCAGAATCATTCCTGTCCTAAAACCTGGAAAGCCTCCTACCGATATCAGCTCTTATCGCCCTATAGCTCTTCTTAGCTGTGTGGGAAAGCTCATGGAAAAGATGGTGCTGATGCGACTGGACTGGTTGCTGGTAAGCGCTGACGCTTATCCCCCACAGATGTCGGGTTTCAGAAAGGGTCGAGGCAGCATAGACAATGTCATAAGCCTTGCCAACTGCGTTAAAATGAACAAGCTTGCGCACAATATCACTGTTGCCGTTTTCCTGGACATAAAGGGCGCATTTGACAATGTCCTACACGAGCCGATCTTACAGGCTCTAAGGTCTGTAGGAGTCAGTGGCCGCATGTACCACTGGATAATGGACTATCTATCTGACCGCTCGGTGTACATGTCTACAAAAGATGGTGACACAACTCTTCACACAGTTGTTCGAGGAGTTCCGCAAGGCGGAGTATTGAGCCCGACCTTATTTAACATCGCTCTCATCGGCCTGGAGAAGTGTATTCCGGCAACGGTCGAGATTTCCTTGTACGCAGACGACATCTGCATATGGTGCTGTGGTCGAAATCGACGTGTTCTGCGTGCAAGATTACAGAAGGCAATTATCTCCATTCAGACGTTTTTACGAAACCGCGGACTAATCATGTCACCTGAGAAGTGCGCCGCCATAGCGTTCACTAAACGGGATATGTCGCGCTATAAGTTAAAGGTGGCAGGATCTCACATCCCATACGTACCAAGCCACAAGTTTCTGGGGGTCACATTCGACAGATCCTTGACGTGGTCGCCTCATACAAGAACACTGAAGGCTAAACTGGAATCGTACGCAAATATTTTTCGTATGATGTCCAGCAATGCTGGTGGCTGCTCTGTGGCTGCTCTGCTGCGAATGTACACTGCTCTCTGCGAAGGTCTCTTGCGGTACAGCTTCCCTGCGCTACAGGGACTTTCCAAGTCTAGTATCCAGGCGCTTACCAGTATGCAAGCTAAAGCGCTGAGGATATGCCTGGGCCTACCTAAAAAGACTTCGATCGTAGGAACCCTTACAGAAAGCCGGCGACTTTCGGTGCCACTGCTACTGAAGCAAGAGTTTCTTCGAGCCTGTGTGCGTTTTGCTGCTAGGGTTCACAACCATGCGCTTGCATCAGCCACCACATCCGAAGTACAGACCCTTCTTCCGCTGATGTACGAAAAGCCATCAATTCCGACAACGCCGCCATGGAAACTACCCTCTTGGGCCATAGTCACGACTGTACCGGGCATCAAGAGTAAAAGTAACACGCCAGCTCCAGCACTGAAATATTTCGCCCTGGAGCATATTAACGCCAACTACAGATCCTGCCGCCACATTTACACTGATGGCTCTGTTACGGATACATCATCGGCAATAGGTCTGTGGATCCCGTCGGCAAACATGTCAATTTCTGCCACCTTGGGTCACCGCACATCTGCCACAGCTACTGAGCTGGCTGCGCTGCGGAGAGCGCTTATATACATCGTAGCTCAGACACCTGATTCCTGGGTAATCTTCTCTGATTCGCGAGCGGCGCTGCAGTCCCTGAAGTCACCACGAGCCCAAGAACAACTAGTTTTGGACATCAAGCGGCTAGGCAACAATGCTCATGAACTTAATCACCGCGTTGTATTCCAGTGGTTACCAGCCCACTGTGGAATACAAGGAAACGTTCGGGCCGACAGTGCTGCCAGAACAGCCCATGGAACTAAAACACCACTAACAGCCATACCCATTTCAAGAAAAGATGCGGCGACTATGGTATCGACATTTGCGTGGAATCAGCAGCGACACTTCTGGTGTGATCCAGGACATCAGTATGGACCACTACACGCCATTGACCCAGCCTGCAGCTTCCACGTACCACAAGGTTTAGCCAGGCGAGATGAAGCGTGCCTTCACCGATTAAGACTTAATGTAGCATACACGAGAGATTATAAGCACAAAATACAACAGTCTGATTATCCATTGTGCTCCACATGCAACACACGAGAGGACATTGAACACGTCCTGTGCAACTGCCAGCGCTACGAGTCGGATAGAAAGACTCTGAAGGCAGCGCTTCACTTGCCACACGGTACGACCTTGGAGCTGCGGCATCTCCTAGGCCCGTGGCAAGACAGCGCCTGCGCACTACGTAGCACCAAGGCGCTGATAGCGTTTCTACGGGCAACATGCCTCAATGAAACGCTGTAAACTGAGTTATAGTGTATATATGTATATATGAGTGTGTGAGTAAGTGTGACCGTATGTACGTGTTATGTTAGATGTGATCACTGTAAATATCATAATCACCGCTAAGTACCTGGAGTAGCAAGCCAGGCCATTAACCAGGCTAACATCTCCGGTTCATCAATAAAGTGTTCTCTCTCTCTCTCTCTCTCTCTCTCTCTCCCTGATGTGGTAACGTTGAAGTGATTACCAGGATCCGGCTCGTTTCTGGCTTTCGAGACATCCGTCGTCTTATCTCCGGTTGTTCTGCCGCGACAAACGAGCATCTCGTGGCGCCGGCTCGTCTCCGGCGTTTCGATCGCAACAGCTCTGCTCCATCTCCGATGCCCTGGTCGCCACACCCCACAGGGTTCGGTTGTTTCTCCCCTGCTATCCAGCATGACTGTGAAATGCCTATCGAAGCGCCTTGCCCAAGCACGCGGAACGATACCATGCCCTCACGAGGATGACATCACCATGAGGTGCATGGGAGCGTCGGATGCGGAGGTACAAGCACTTCATGAATCCTTAAATGCCACGGAGAAATTCCTTGAAAGATCGGGCTTAAACCTCAAGACAAACAAGTCCGCATTACCACTATACAGACAATCAAGGCAAGGGATGAGAGGGCTCACAACTACAGATCAAATCCCAATTACGCTCATCACGAAGGACGGAGGGCACATCCATGGCATAGCCCCGTCCGAGTCCTGGGACTCCTACTGGAATGGAAGGGGAGCAACTCACAATCGGTCGCGCGCATCACCTCCCAAAAAGGAGAGTATGCAAAGGCTGATACTGTGAGTATCGAATCAAAGAGCAGTTCTCAGCGAAAGCAATTTCCTCCGACTCTACCGCGCGTTCTTAATGAGCCACATCAACTACGTAGCCTCGGCTTTGCAATGGTCCATAAAGGAAGAGGCCATATTAGACGCACTATTGAGCAAAAGCATCAAAAGAGTGCTGCGGCTTCCATTCAATGCCATTAAAGAGTATCTGTGCCTACTCGGCCTGCACAACTCGCTCTTGGAAGTAAAACAAGGTCAAAGAACAGCCCAAATTGTTCGCAGAACTTGTTGCTGGGTGAGTTGGTTGACATTCTGAGAACACATGGTAGCGCAAAAAAATCGAAAAAAAAGACTTATGAAGAAGGGGAGAAGAAACAACAGGTCGAGCGCCTCTTGAGCGCGTTTTTTTTTTTTTTTTTAGCGCTACCATGTGTTCTCAAATTGTTCGCCTCTCGTCCTAACGAGCCGGCACACGCATCCAAGACTCCGTGGGTTGCGGTTTCATGGAGTCCAACGAACGTAACGTCACGCTACCTCCTTCGCTCAGAGGAACGTTCTCGAGAGGTCCACTCCTGAGAAACGTCCACCTACATTTTATTTGGTCTTGTATCTCAAGACCAAATAAAAGTTCTTTGTCTCTCTGTAGCTCTCTTGGTTGACCAACGGACACGTTATCCGAAAGGTCGTAGGTTCTGTCCCTAACAAATCCAGCTGTGTTTTCTCGTGCACTTGGATTCCTTTAAAATCACAGTGGCTACACTACAGCAAAAAACGACCTGTGATTTCCCCTATGCCTTCCGTGACCTAATTGTGTGTAGGGTTCGTTTAAAATAACATAGACATGAGCCTTTGGTCCATTCCCCTTTCTTGCTATCACACACACACGTTATATATATATATATATATATATATATATATATATATATATATATATATATATATATATAATGTGTGTGTGTGTGTGTGTGTGTGTGTGTGTGTGTGTGTGTGTGTGTGTGTGATAGCAAGAAAGGGGAATGGACCAAAGGCTCATGTCCATGTTATTTTAAACGAACCCAATGTATTCTACACACAATTAGGTCACGGAAGGCATAGGGGAAATCACAGGTCGTTTTTTGCTGTAGTGTAGCCACTGTGATTTGAAAGGAATCCAACGAATTATGCGCACAAGTGCGGAAATTGTTCTGTATCTAGAGGCCTCCAACCTGTGCACTCGAATTGTACGCAAGACATTCCCGCGATTTATGTTTTTCGAATTTTGTAATTTAAAAAAATGTGTTGAACTAAAAAAGACACCCTGTATATATATATATATATATATATGTTACGAGCCACACAGAGGCTTAAGCGGGTCTAATGCGCATGGATGTGCCGAGGCTCCAGTCAGTGGCGATGGCATTCAGAGCTTCGTTCTCCTCTTCCCTTCTTTGCGCTTCCTCTGCTTTTCGGTCGCTTTGCTAATAACCTAACATTTCTCCTCTCCCAGACGAAGCCCTCCGGGGGAGTCAGTCTTGCTCCCGTTCGGTGAAAGGCTTCAGACGGGCAACATGTGTCACGTCAGTTTTTGAAGAGCGTCGACCACTTGAAGCGTGCGATCTTGTAGTTGACCTCGCTTAAACGCTCGAGAATTACGTATGGTCCTGCATAGTCCGCGAGCAGCTTCTGACACAAACCACGTTTACGAATTGGAGTTCACAACCACACGAGGTTACCGGGAGAATAGGTGACATTTCTGTGTCGTCGATCATAGCGACTTCTTGAGTAGTCTTGGGAGGCCAGCGTACGTAATCGTGCAATTCGGCGGGCCTCCTCCGCACGACATAATGTTTCCGCCGCGGACGAATCTTCATGGATGACAAAAGAAAACATGGTATCGAGCGTATGACGACGTGGGCAAGCGTAGAGAAGGTAAAAAGGGCTACAGCCTGTCGTCTCGTGTTTCGCCGAGTTGAAAGCGTACGTCATGAACGGCAGTACTTCATCCCAGTTTTTGTGATCTGAGGCGACGTACAGTGGCGGTCAAAATTTTGCGGACCACGGGAGCGCGTGGCGGATAGCACAGCGGCGCCTACTGACGGCTGCCTGCGAAGCTCGAGAGCGCGTACTGCGCACGCGCGCCCTTTTTTACCTGCCAGCCAGCTCGTTCGCTCCCTTGAACAGCTCGCGGACCGGAACGCCAGAATAAGCGCAAGGTGTCACTTCTGCTATCGCCGCGGAAACACGGAGCGGGGATATCGCGACGAGAAGAAGCGATGAATTAGACAACATATGACACGAGCGGACTGCGGATGTGCTGCAAGCACGCAGGCATCTATCGAGTGCCCGATTTGCAGGGCTCATTTTAAAATGAATACCGTATTTGCTAGAATGTAACGCAAGGTCTTTTTTTTTTCGGATATTCGTACCTAAAGTCGACCCTCGCGTTACAATCAAATGACGAAATTCAATATTTTTTCTTCCTGGACGCAATGAAAGGTCGCCCGTCGCGTTACAATCGTGGTCGCGTTACAATCGAGTAAATGCGGTACTTCACTAGGAAATTAACAAACCAGTTAAACATTTTCAGTTTAGTTGTGCTTTCCTGAAATTAGCCGCAGTACCTTTTAAACAAGGCGAGCGAAAACCACACAGATGCTTGAAAAGGGAGACATTCACAATTTAATGCCACTTCGTCTTCAGCTACTCCATGTGGAGAATGTGATGGTCATCTTTGGAAATCTACGCGAGTCTTGAAATTGGTGACGTATCTTTAATCTTCCGCGATTTCTTTCGGTTCCCGAGAAAACATAAACCACGTCTGTTTCCGTTCACTTCTCTGCGTCTTTTCTACAGCAGCTCGATATCTGGATGTGTACGAGCCCATAACATGTATAAGGAGTATTAATATGTGCATTGGTTTACCGCAATCGAGCGCAAAAGGCATCACTGTTGAGTAACCATATCACAAAGGTCGACTACCGAAAAGCTGACGCCGTATGCATGTTTCCGTCGCCGCGGAGCCTCTGGGACTATGGCGTATACAATGCGGGGCGCAGCGAGCATTGCCAGTACAAATTACGTGTTTTCGTCGCGATATCACCGCTCGGTGTTTCCGCGGCGATAGCAGAAGTGACACCTTGCGCTTATTCTGGCGTTCTGGTCCGCGAGCTGTTCAAGGGAGCGAACGAGCTGGCTGGCAGGTAAAAAAGGGCGCGCGTGCGCAGTGCGCGCTCTCGAGCTTCGCAGGCAGCCGTCAGTAGGCGCCGCTGTGCTATTGGCCACGCGCTCCCGTGGTCCGCAAAATTTTGACCGCCACTGTACATGGATAACATGTTAATCAATGTTCGGTTAGTACACTCAGTCATGCAGGCCATTTGTTTGTGGATGATACGCGGTTGAGTGTCGGAACTTGGAGGCACACAAACGAAGCAATTCTTCTACAACATCGGCTATGAACTGGCGATCACGGTCAGTTATTATCACGCGAGGTGGCCCGTGTCGGAGTATGACCGAATGCAGGAGAAACTCGGAGACCTTGGCTGCGGTGGCGGAAGTGAGGGCTGCCGTCTCGCAGTAACGTGTCAAGTAGTCAGCACACACTGTTATCCACCGGTTGCCTCTTGATGAACGCGGAAACGGTCCGACCAGATCAATGCCGACTTTTTCAAAAGGGGTACTAGGGGCCTCTACTGGTTGTAGGTGACCATCTGGAGCTGATGTGGGTCGCTTGTGACTGACATTGCGCGCAACTGGCTACGTAGGTTTGAATCGTTTTTCTCATTTGAGGCCAATAAAATCGATCTCTGGTGCGGCTAAGTGTCCGTGCTGTGCCAAAGTGACCAGAGGTTGGATCATCGTGCGTAGTGCGCAGAACAGATGCTTGGAGAGATTGCGGAACCACCAGCAGGAAGCGAGCGCCAGTCGTGGACAGGTTCCTCTTGTAGAGGAGACCATCTCGGACGCAAAATTGGTCTTCACTAAGATCGCCTTGCGAAGCAGAGAAACGTCAAAGCGTCGGGAAAGTCAGCATGCCGACGGCTGCTCTTGTAAGAGATAGTAAAGACATACTCTTGCAGGCGCAGAGCCCATCGCGCCAGGCGACCGGATGGCTCACGAATGTTCTTTGGTGAAGGGTCGACCGTAGACATACGAGCGAAACCTCTGCACGGCAAATACCACCGCTAAGCATTCCTGTTCGGTTACGGTATGATTTCGCTCGGGCTTGCTTGAAGAACGGCTCGCGTAGGCGACGACGTATTCTCGGTTATCTGAGCGCTTAACGAGAACGGCACCGATGCCAACTCCACTGGCGTCCGTGTGAATTTCTGTCGGATACGAAGGATCAGAGTGACGAAGTATTGGCTGCGTGGCTAACAGGAACTTCAGTTGGCGGAATGCTGCAGCACACTCAGGGGTCCGCTTGAACGGGGTGTCCTTGTGTAAGAGGCATGTCAGGGGGTGAGCTACATCCGCGAAACTGGGTATGAACCGCCGGAAATATGAGCATAGCCCGAGGAAGCTACGTAGCTGTTTCACTGACTTAGGCTGCTCGAACGCTTCAACGGCAGCCGTCTTCTGCGGGTCAGGTCTAATGCCGCCCTAATCAACGAGATGTCCCAGCACCAACGTTTGGCGTTCGCCGAAATGGCATTTTTTTTAGTTTAGCGCGAGGCCAACAATCTTAATGCAGTTGAGCACAATGTCGAGACGAGTGTTATTCTCTTGAAATTTGCGTCCAAAAATTACTACGTCATCTAGGTAGCACCTACAATTCTGCCATTTTAAACCACGCAGAACAGAGTCCATGAATCTTTCAATGGTCGCAGGTGCATTGCGCAATCCAAAAGGCATGGCGTTGAACTCGTATAGTCCATCAGGCGTGACGAATGCCGTTTTTTCCTTGTCATCTGCATGCATCGGAAGTTGCCAATAACCGGATCTGAGATCAACGGAGGAAAAGTAGGAAGCGGAATGCAGACAATCGATGGCGTCATCAATACGCCGCAGTGGATAGACGTATTTCTTTGTAACCGAATTCAAGCTGCGGTAGTCAACGCAGAATCTCCACGTACCATCTTTCTTCTTTACGAGAATAACGGGAGCGGCCCAGGGACTTGCTGAATCTTGAATTATGCCCATTGCTAGCATCTCTTGCACCTGATCGTTGATGACCTTGCGTTCTGATGGTGCCACTCTGTAAGGTTTCCGCCTGATGGGATGCGCCGACGTGCTGTTGATGCGGTGACGTATTCGAGACGCTGAGATTGAAAGTGCTTTGTTGCTCGTTGAAAAATCGAATACTTTCGAGTGCTTGGCCAGAACTTGCAAGAGCGCGTAGCGTTCGCTTTGACTGAGGGACTTGTTAATCATCTAGAAGTTGCGAATATTCGGGGCCGTGAGAAGTTACGTGTAGCTCCTCATTTGTAGCTTCAACCAATGCGACCAGCATCATAGGGGAGTGAGGTTTATACAAAGCAAGTTTCATGCCACTGGGTAACACTGCAGGCTCCATTGAACTGTCGATAGTCCACACACTTGCGCTCCCGTCGAATACAGACACCACGCAATGGGGCATCAAAATATTTTTTTTTGATACAAGCCGAATGAATTGGTTCAAGAATGGCTTCGAACATAGCGGGGTCGTTACTTGAGCAACTCACTGGAACGCACACGGCAGAAAAGGGGGGCACGGCTGTGCCCTCGGAGACAAAAAAGTTATATTCACCACATGACGTATTCACCAGGAGCGCAGACGGGAAAGTACCGTGCACGGAAACATGCCCACTTTTACAGTCAACGGTCGCTCCACACTCCCGCAAAAAATCCATGTCCAATATTGCGTACTGTGTGGATCGGGCAACAACCGCGAACTCTGTGGGAAACACTTTGCCACACAAAGACACATCCACAGTGCAAACGCCCAGGGGACACACGGCGTCACCACTTACACCGCGGAATATTGCACCACGGCTCAGACAAAACATCACTAAGTCCTAAACCGTTCTTAAAGCTAACACTCATCACAGATATTGTCGCACCTGTATCCACAAGTGCCAGGGTAGGTACACCATCAACAAGTACACGAACTTTGTTCTTCAGCATCAACACTGATGAGGGTATGTCTTCCGATAGTTCCTGGTATCCTGCGGCCTCACCCCCATCGGCCGCACCAACTAGTTTTCCGGCGGCGGTGACTGCGTGCGCCGCCATAGCGATGGAGATCGTGAAGCACGCGAGCTGGTGGCGGCGTCAAGCTCCGATCAGATGCCGGGGAGGGATATCGGAAGCCTGTGAACATGCGTGGCGACCGTTGCGCTGAGAACTGGCGATCAAAACGCTGCGAAGTGGAATAAGTGAGGGGTGGTTCTCTCTGGTGTGACCATCCGTTGTTGAAAAATCGTGAAATGTGCCCCGGGACTCCACAAGTGTAGCAGACAGGGAGAGATCGAGACACACGAGCCTGCTCCGGGTAACCGGTCCTCTCCGAGGGCCCGAGGTAGTAGTACCTCCCTTCCCGGGCATCATAGCCAGCAGATGTTCCTTGAGAATAATGAGGCGAGCGAAATCGTCTTCCGTTGTTCGACGGTGTACGGTGCGAGAACCCAGGTGGCAGTGGTTCTTGGTGTTCATGGGCGTCTGCTGCGTTAACCGATGGTTGCCATGAGGTCGGAGTGGCGGGAACACGCACGTGTTCAGCTTCCCTTGCACAGATGTCTTCAATGTCGTCGGCAGAATGGGAAATTTGCCGATATCGCAGAAATTCTTCTTTCACAATTTGCCGTATTGTCGAGGAAAGGTCACCGGGAAACATTGTGTCAACGCTAGCCACTGTGGGAACGTTGGACAAACGGCCGAATTTCGGTGTAATCCACCACATCCAGCGTTTCAAACGTGCGACCGTGCTGCACCACGTCGGACACGGTGTTCAGGTTCTCTTTTGCAATCAGAACATTATAGATGTCTTCAGATATCTCCTTAAGGAGGTGTCCAACCTTGTCATCTTCCGTCATTCTGGTGTTTAACTTGCACAACTTCAAGATCTCCTCAATGTACATCGTGCGAGTCTCAGCTGGAAGTTGTGCTCTCTGGGCCAGCTTCCGTACTGCTTGTTTGCTCTTCGCGTTAGTATCGCCAAAGCACTTCTGAACTTCCTCGACAAAGCGATCCCAAGTGGTAAGCATGTCCTCGTAAATTTCATACCACATGAGCGCGGTGTTAGCGAAAGCACAACGTTGCTGAGTTTCGCTGCCGAATCCCAACAGTTGCTCGCGCTCACTCGTCCGTACTTCTTCAGCCATTCATCGACATCTTCCCCTGAGGTGCCGCCGAAGTTTGGAGGCACACAGTAGTATGGGAAGGGTCCGGTAGGGGTAGGCCTCGGAGCATCAGAGATGGTCTGGTTTCGGGACATCTCGATCGGCGAAGGCGGGAGTCCAGTAAGGCGGCGGCTGCGGCGAAATCTACACAGTAGAGCTTCCGTCGTTGGGTTCGTCTTACCCGGCACTTCCACCAAATCTGTTACGAGCCACACAGAGGCTTAAGCGGGTCTTTAATGCGTATGGATGTGCCGAGGCTCCAGTCAGTGGCGATGGCGCTCAGAACTTCGTTCTCCTCTTCCCTTCATTGCCTCTGCTTTTCACTCGCATTGCTGATAACCTCACAATATATATATATATATATATATATATATATATATATATATATATATATATATATATATATATATATATATACATACACACGCCGCGCCATCGCACGGCGCCAACACGAGTGGCTTGTTTCATGTCTACATCGCTGCGCCACATCAAAGATATTTGAGTTCGCTCCTCACAATATGTTGTCTTTTCGTGCGAAGAACTCACTGATAGCGAAACATGGGTTTCTCGCTGGCCGCTCAACTGTCACAAATCTTGCTAGTTTCATGATGGAAAAAATCTCCACGCCTATGTCTCAGATAGGACAGGTTGACACCATTTACTGCGACCTTAGCAAAACTTGTGACGCAGTCAGCCACTCGCTGCACACAGATCACACTTGCGCACTGTGACATTGACTTATCAATTGTGAATCTCCTGTAAAGCTATCTTCATGATAGATCAAGTCATGTTGTAGTGAACGTCCAAACGTATTCTCTGTACTATAAGCGACTAGCGGGGTCCCTTACGAGGATGGGTATTAGGCCAACTCTTATTTTTAGTTTATGTCAACGGCGTTTCTTTTGTTATTCGGAATACTTCCCTTTTGTATCCCAATGACAAAAGGTATTCAGTTAATGGCCCTCAATCAACGACTGCGTTAATTCGTGCAGTTAACAACTGTCGCTTGGTTAAGTCAAATATGTGTTCTTTTCCTGAATTGTGCAGAAAGAATAACCTCTCTCTGAATACGTCAAAGAGCAAAATCATGAGTTTCATACGCAAGACATCTAGTGTCTCATTTTAATACTCTGTCATTTCTGTGTTGTTATGCAAGGTTTCTGAGATCAAAGATCTCGGTGTTCCCTTTGATAGTACCTTACACTTTTCTGCTCACACTAAGCGTGTTGCTATGCGGGGTCTTCGTTCTCTCGGCTGTGTTTGCAGAATATCCAGAGAACGCAGTTCTCCTACACTGTTTCCTCAAATTGTACAACCCAATTTCTCTTGCTCACCTTGAGTATCCAAACTAGAAGAGAGGCTCAGTGGAAGATGGAGGCTTGACTCGATGAACAGATTGTTAAAAACGATGTAGGACAGGGAATGTCGCTGGAGCCAGCGTTTCGACAGGTGCACTTGTCTTCGTCAGAACATCCCTGTAATTCGATCCAGAAGCAGCACCATTGAGCGAGTCTTGAAAACATTTCTCAGCATACATAACGATCGCTTCGTTATGTATAGAACTGGCTTTGACACTTGCTCTAAAACCGTTGTGTTGCTGTCCTTTCCGACATTTGACAGTGTATCAGGCCTCTTGGAAAGTTTGATGTCTGGAAACGAAGGCCGTTGCCAAGGGATTCTGTTGCGTGGACAGCGTCCGAGAGCGAAGTAGCGGTGCGATGGTTAGGGCGAAGGCTGAAACAGCTAGAACAAGCGCTATATGAAATTGCTCTGAAGTGTCTTGCGAGTAGAAATGCCAGCGCGACGCACTGAATTAGAACGCATTATCTTTATACACCACAGAGCAAATGCAGACATAACGTCCGTACGTCCATCCTAAATCTACTTCCAGCCTCGCTACTACATTGTAGCGCGCAAATGTACATCAATGAGAATGTAATTATAACTTCTAGGGATTTACGTGCCGAAAACACGATTTGATTACAGGCAGGATGTAGTGGAAGGCTCCGGAAATTTCAACCTCCTTGGATTCTTTAACGCGCACTCATAACGCACAGTACACGGGCCTCAAGCCTTTCAGCTTCATCGAAATGCAGCAGCCGCGGCCAGGATCGAACCCGCGTCTTTCGGGTCAACAGTCAAGCAGCATAATCACTGGACCAGTGCGTCGGACAGACATAGAGGACACTTCGCCCGCTTAATTTGAGCATCAGTACCTAAGGCAGGTGCAGGAAACTAACCTAACAGAATTTCGCCTACACTCCTAATCTATTAAAGCACTTGGTTAAACCCGACGTTCGGCTCTTTTAGGAGCCCACACGATATTAAAAATAACCTACACAATTACTAATAGTCTAAACACCAGGGAGAAAGAATTCGCGAGTGAAGTTTCGACAAAATAAACTTGACGCGATTTCCCGTGTTTTTTTCTTCTTCTTCAATGTGCGACTTATTTATCCACGTCACTCTTTGTCCCGCGTCGCCAGGTTTTTTCTGGAAACGATGAACGTTGCTGCCTTTTCATCGTCACTGATTGATTTCTGGAGGTTCGCGTCCCAAAACCACGATATGATTATGAGAGGCGCCGTAACGGAGGGCTTCAGAAATTACGATCACCTGGGGTTCTTTAACGTGCACTGACATCGCACAGCACACGGGCCTCAACATTTCGCCTTTATCGAAATGGAGCCGCCGCGGCCAGGATTCGATCCCGCGAAGTTCGGATCAGTCGCCTATTGCCATAGCCACTAAACCACCGTGGCAGGGCTTTCCACCGCGATGACGAGCATTTCAGTACACAAGGAAAGTCTTTCAGCATCACCTTATTTGTAAATAAAAAATGAAACTTCCCGCGTCATTGTGGCAAGAATTTGGAAACTATGTAGAATGTCTGGGCGCACACCGTAATTTGAGAACTTGCTTCGCTTGAAGGCTATCCCTGTATGAGCCGCTTCCAAGCGTGCCTGCTACGTGGCGAACGATAAGTTGGTATTTCCAACAGGTTGGCGGAGCGCTTGCTATACCAGTTCGCAGTAGTGCAGAAAAACAAACCAGAGCACTCCACTCGAACGCAGTGTTTTACTCACCCTGCTCGCCAATCAGACAACCAAAAAGCCACAGCTGTACCCGGAAACGCACTAGCTTCCTACTCGTATTCGCACATTCCAGCAGCGCGCATACTCTAGCGTACATACTGTAGAGAAACGACATTCGCACTGACAACTCCAGTACTGTGGAAGGTTCACCTACTTGGTCTGAATGGAGCCTACACACACACACACACACACACACACACACACACACACACACACACACACACACACACACACACACACGCACACGCACACGCACACACGCACACGCACACACGCACACGCACACACACACACACACACACACACACACGCGCGCGCGTCGTTACCATAGCTTATCGGATTTGCACAGATTTAACCTTTTTGAGACAGGACAGCCCACATCTGCGATTTTCCGGAAGTATTTTGGGCCGATGTCGTGCACCAAAGCAACTTTCTTTTCTCTGCAATACATCAGCGAGCGCTGGAGCTCGCTTCCCGTGGAATGTCTACACTTGCGCAACTAGTTAATGTCATTTTCGCGTCCATTAGCATTATGCACGTCGGATTCCTCTGTCGACAATGTTGTCTACGTAGGAGAGTGCTGGCGCCCGAAAAATACCACGCATGTGTTACAGAACTATGCGAATCCGCGCGTAGTAAAATAAAGGAGATTGTAAAGGGAAACTTCACATAGCCAAAATTGCGGCCGTAGAACCGCTGCTCGAAAGAGGAAGCATTTAATTGAGATAACAGCAATATCGTTTGTGACCGACGTTAACCGTGTTAGCTCGCTGCTCGTTTGCCACTCGTGTTCTTCTTTTGCCCAAGGCTACGCTATTCGCAGTCTCGTCAATGCTGGAATAGAGATGCATGCTCTGACTAAGTGCGGACGCAGCGTCCTCATGGTGAAATGGCTGCTATCCCGTTGTCGACGCGATGCCGACATCGCTGCCTGCGTGCCCAGCGTATACATTCGTACGCACCCTTTTTGTCCAGAGCACAGCTGACGTGATACGCGCATCTCACCATGTTCGTGTATGTGTTGCTCTAGCTGAGCGCAGGCTAAGGGTTCTGTGATTAATATGATAATTGTATGAATGTTGCTTTGTCAAAATTTTCAGGGTTGGCTCAAATAAACGTTTCTCTTGATTTTGTTTGTTCTGTGCATCAACGCACTTTTACCAACCGAATGTAAATGAGATTATCGGCATTTGCAACCAATCACTCATAAGCAAAGTCGTGCAAATCAGCTGCTATTACCTTTGTGAGGGAGAGAAACATTTTGTTAGAATGTTCAGTGTTGCTGAATGTTGCCAACAAATCAATATGACTAGTACACACCGTTATTTATTAAATTCTGCGATTTTACGAGCAAAACATTACCAGTGTTTATGACGCACGCCGTACTCAGAAGGCGACGACTCAACTTCCACTACGTGGGATTATATAGCATGTGACGTAATGTACGCAAACAGGGGCTTTTTTTTTTTCACGTTCATTGCCGCTAACCGAACCCGCGCTTTCATGCTTACATGCACAATACTATGGCCGATACGCTACCACCACGCTTAGGAAAGACTAGTTTCTCGCCTTGATTCGAGACTGTCAGCTTTGATGGACTGCCCATTTTGCACATTTATTGACCAGACTAATAGCAGTATGGATACTATATTCGAGTTATTATTCCAACTCAGTATTGTTATTACTAAATAATACGTGTGATGATGTGACGTTTTCGGAGCATGTTCGCCTCGTGCACAGAAGGTCTGGTTTTGATTCCCGACCGAACTCCGACCAATTACTTTACTCCGTTTACAGGAAGGAACTGCCCTGTGAAATTTGGCGCCATTACGAGCATACAACAGATATTCAATACACATTTTCGTAAGTTGATAAAGCTGACGTAAGTTTAGCTGTGTCCGTCGCAATTCGGTAAGGATGTCCGTCATACCATATGCGCTGTGAAATATTTTCCACTCACCTTCACATGCGTATTCTATTAAATATGATGAACGCAACCTCTGCATAATAATAAACAAACTAATACTTAATACCCTGTTAAATACGCACGTTACGTTTTTTTTTCTTTTTTAAAATCAGCGGCACTTTCATTGTGTATTCGTAGAAAGAATTCAAACAGCTTTGGAACATTGACGAAACCTATTGATTCAACCATTTTTCGACCGTTTCTCAACAGCAACCTAATAATTATAGTAAAGGTTTCCACTCGAGATCAACGCCGCTAACGCGTTTTCCGCAAGGCTAGCTTCTTAACGCTATCGTAATAAAAGACGCGCGAAGGGGAAGGCAAGAACAGCAAATCGGCAAGCGGTGACCAACCCGGAAGATGACTTGCACCTTCTGACGTCTGGTTATGGGCAATATGCTACAAGACTAAACGTTTCTCGCCTTCTCTAATCGGATGCAACTGAAGTCTGCAGTGAAGCCCTTCCCCCGCCATCATGGCCTCCGGCTCCGGCCACTGTTCATCCGCGAGGCTGCAGATACTTCTTACTTCAAACAGTCGAGGTAACCAAAATAAAGCGACAACTATAGAAATAAAGGTATAACTGTATATGTTTACATGTTATTACTCCTTTGCTAAACTTACACATGGAAAGCGTAATTCCTTATTCAACTAACACCAAAATGAACCAAGGCGCCATTTTGAAGACACTTCATGACGTCGATTCTGTCTGCTTCTGTGATTGGCAAATTTCGATTCGTCGCAAAAGTACGTCAGCTTGTTCTGATGATCCTTATCTTAACCAGCTGAATTGCGTTTTTAGAGGCTGCGATCGAAAAAAAAAGGCCATGTTTCCTTTAATACATCAAATAAAACACGGCCTGCTGTAAAATAGTCTGAATTCCACATCATGTCCCAGGTCACACGCTTCCTTTTCATGTTTCCTGCGCATCCTTTAGGAGTAAATGTGTAGTTTGTGTTATGCATGCCTTTTTGCCCTGATGAGTGGCAGTGCACGAGCATCTGACGGAGCAAAAGCAATAATCACCGCGCAAGCGCTTCTGGTTCGTAAATATCCCTGTCGTGCAACACACGCCAATTCTTCTCAACAGAATATTTCTCTCAACCCTCCATCGTCTCACAATTCATCATATATAGCTATCGCGTGGAGCAAGACTCAGGACTCAAGCATAATTGTCATAAGCAGCAGCGCTCCCTTACTCGCGACAAAAGGCCACGAGGTTAGTGCTGCAGTGCGAGCGAGCTCAGTGCAGCAGCTATGATTTATTTCTGGGTTTAAACGTACCAAAACTACGATATGATTACGAGAGACACCCTAGTGGAGGGCTCCGGAAATTTCGACCACCTGGGGTTCTTTAACGTGCGCTGACATCGCGCACCGCACGGGGCTCAACGTTTCGCCTCCATCGAAATGCAGCAGCAGCGGCCGGGATTCGTTCCCGCGACCTTCGGATCAGCAGCAGAGTGCCATGACCACTAGACTATCGTGGCGGAGCCAGTGCCGCAGCTGTGTCCAGGTGATCTCTCATGATATACTTCACGCTGGCCGCAGCACCAGCCGCCGATGGCCCTCGGCTCAAAGTTGCTTGCATGCACGTAGCTTCCATTGTTTCCTCTTGTCATTGCGTAGGTCTCTTTGTCAACAACTCCAGCGCATAGTAGACTGTGGCTCACGCAGTCGCGAGAATGTGAGGTGATGGTGCAATTCGTCCACAAGAGCTTATCCATAGAGGAAGCCCTCGAGGAACGACCAGACGTAAAGCCTCGTCTCCGTTGCAGTCTCCACGATGAACCAATAGCGCCATCTTTGCTTTTCTTTGCATTTAGTTTTGTGCGGTTCGCCACGACAGGATCGATAGGAAAATGTACGCCCTAAATGTATGCACCAGCGCCATCACATATCTTTGTGCCTAATGCCTTACGCGCGTACCCCGTTCAATGCGCAACTGCCGTAACACTATAAGCCATGTCCATGAAACTGTGTAGACGAAGCGAAACGCCTTTCCTTGGCATAGTGGGATGCCACCGTTTATTTATTTATTTATTTATTTATTTATTTATTTATTTATTTATTTATTCATTCATTCATTCATTCATTCCAGAACAGCTTCACGTGTCACGAGATACACTGAGCAAAAAAAGAGAGAATTATTGAAAGCAGTGCATGAAGTAGGTGTCCAACAAAAATTGAATATCGGACATAGAACAACAACAAAAAAAGTGTAAGGGAGCATGCGGAGCTTATATGCAACGTCACTCCTAGAAAGTGTTATGGGTACTTTGTAGTGCTGCGTGTAAGCTGAACGGGCAGCTTCATCGGCCTTTCCGTTGCTTATAATGCCGCACTGATTTGGAAGCCATTCAGAGGTTATCCCATATGTCCTTTCTCTATTAGACGGCGTACCACTCCTGCGGCGCTCTTGAATACACCAGTTGTTCGTGAAGTCCGCGGCGTAGACAGCAGACAGAATAGGTTGTAGTACTGCTTTTGAGTTGCAGAAAATCGACCATTTCTGCACTATTTCGTCACCAATGGAATGTAACGCGGTACGAAGCGATCCGAGCGCCGCTGCAGTTATACTTATAGGTGCACGTTGAAGAACCTCACTTGCTCAAAATTAATTCGAAGTCCCCCATCACGGCGTGTATTACAGTGACGCTATGGTTATTTTGGGTCGTAAAACCCCTAATTCTATTATATTATACAGGTGCACTGTCACGAGTGATGCACTTTTCTTTCGCATGCCGTCCATATATCAAGGAGAGCTCTCGGTGGTACTGTTTCTCGTAATGGCGACGTCCTCTCCTCAATGCTGCGTGAAGATTCTAATAAATATCCAGATGTTCATCTTGCCCGTATTTCTGCTAAAGGTGCATATCGAGCACCTTTAGCAGATATACAGGCAAGACCAGGTTATAGGAATACGGGTATACACCAGCTTATAGGAGTATACCGTAGTAAAATTAAACACAACCGTAGGCTCCTCGTCAGGACCAAGTGAAGCCTTCTTTTAGTGAAGACTGGAAGGCCACGAAGCTATAGGTTCAAGAAGTAACTGACAGTGTATATTAACGCGATAGCGTTAGAGAGCTCGTCCCGCAGCAATACCGCCGTCGGTGTCAGCGTCTCCACGCGTCTCTTGTGAGCGAAAAATCGTTCGTGAGCGAAAAATAACATCTCCAAAAATGGACACCTATGTCTATCTAGCGGAAGACATATCAAGCAATGTCTCGACTACCATGCCCTCCGAGACGGAGAGCGCGCCCGCCATCTCGGAGGCCATGCGTCTACAGCAGAGACTATATGCGGTGTCGTCCGATGCTCTGCATCCACTTTTTTAGCATTTCATTCTCACGACACCATTAAAGACGTGAAGTACTGCAGTTGCCATTTCACCGACCATAAGGCGATGCTTGTTGCGGTTGGCCGGAAGAGGTCTCCAGAAGAACAAATCGAACAGCTGCCAGATAGTTAACCCAAGAAGGATGACAGAATGTGACCATTTACGAATAAAAAGTGTCACGCCTACGCGCAGTTCATAATACAGGACCATGTGACTACTTCACTGTACAAATTTTCATGAAGTTGATATAAAAGTGCTGTTAATAGATCGAAAACCTCTACCATTACTATAGATACGTCGCGCGCGCGCGTGTGTGTGTCTGTGTCTGTGCGTGTGTGTGTGTGTAACAACAAACATTAATAAGTATGCGCTGAGTGGTTGAAGTGCACACTAGGGGCCGGATTTCGCTATCGCGTTCAACTCTTAAAGGCAAAGCTTAAGGGTCCCCCAATTTTTGTGAAGTGTAGAGCTACTAATGACTCTGCAGCAGTGCCGCCCTTTTGGGAACTACAGACAACGCTGCTTCATCTGGCAACTATGCTCAAATAAACAAATAGGTTTAGTATATCTGGGGTCGCGGCGGCAGTTCGCTTAGCGCTGTACTAAAGTTCCTGAGTTGCACCATTAAATTGTTGAACAAATCGCAAGGTACGATTTAAAACAGGGAATGTCGCGGGAGCCAACGTTTCGACAAGCGGACTTGTCTTCGTCAGGGCGGCAACAGTTGCCGCCCTGACGAAGACAAGTCCGCTTGTCGAAACGTTGGCTCCCGCGACATTCTCTGTTTTAAATCGATTCAAGCATCCATCTTCCCCTGAGCTTCTCTTCTAGTTTGGATTTCAACCATTAAATTGTGGCATTTTGTCGAAGGTGACAATGTGTGCGCTGTCCATAACCTGATATTAATTCGGTATGAAGGATTTCAGTGGGGAACAATGTAAATACAGTTGCACTTCGCGTGCGGCCAGTTCGGCAAGGCAGTACAGGTATGTTTTGAGAATCAGGAACTTTCCAAGCGAGCCGGAGGTTGAGGTAAGCTACTGTTTCTATATGTAGCAGCCTCTCAGAAAGATGCATTCCTTGGAAACGGATTTACTGCCGTGGAGTTCAGGTACGTGCACAGCGTCTGAAACCTAAGTAGCGGTACGGTGCCTAGGCTGAACGCTGCAAAACCTAAAACAAGAGCTATTTCCGGTTGCTGCTGTATTTCTTGCGAACAGACGAACTGCAAGCGCGCCACGCTGAGTGAGAACAAGGGCTGAGGAGTATAGCAATACAAAAGCATCGCGATGGTGCCTCAGAGATACATTCTTAGTATACGTATTTCTGTATCGAGATCCACTACAAAAATGTACTGCTATTGGCATTGTGAAATACTTTTTCGATGTATCGATTTTATCGCGATACTGTGCCGTGCACGGGTATCTCGTTACTCGTTTCCCGTAAATGAGCGTTGTGTATCTAGGAAGCGGGGGGGGGGGGGGGGGGGGTAGTAAGGAAGACGTTTTTGTGCCAAGCCAAGCAAAGGCGCGCTGCTGGTCTTTGTGCGTTTGAAGTTGGAGATGCAGCGGCTCCTGAACGGTCAGATGACGGAGCTGTTTCGGTACCGAGATTACCTGAGAAGAGATATCGCCATGCTGCAGGACTTACCGGTCATCAAAGCGGTGTTCATTATTTATATCGAGAACTTGTGCTCGTCTGCAGTGGTAGAAGTGTTTTTCTCGTTCGCAGGTATTGTGTTGAGGCAGAGCCGACGCTTTATAGGAGACGGCTGGTTTGTGAGCTAGTATAGCTTAAGGGAAATTAATTGAATAAACTTCTCAGAGAAATAGACCCTGTGTGTAGAATAAATGTATACTTTTTCTTATTTCGCTGGTGTCCGTGGTGGCTTTGATTAACATGTCTTTGGGCGACATGGTTCATGCTTGTAACGGAAAAACGGAGTGCTAAAACGATGGACACAGAAGTTTTTCCTGTGTCCATCCTGCTTCTGTGTCCATCGTTTCTTTAGCTCTCCGTTTTTCCGTCTCAAGTCCGTTAGTGATTCGAGTGATATGCTTGACTTGCAAGTTTCAATGAGTTGCAGCGAATGTTCAAATGATAATGCTGCACTTAATAAACGACCTTGGGCGCCATCAGCAATCCTTAAATAATAAGTAATCCATCATAGGTAGTCTTAAGGCTGTATTCCGCAATGCCTTTTTCGCCTTTGTTATATCTTCAGAGCCGAGACATGCTTCCGAATCCTTTATTCCGGCATGCCAACTGGCAGCCTCGAAAACAACACAAAAGAACCCCGTAACATAGGGCACACGCCCCTATATATATAAGTGGCTCCTGTTTACACATGCGCAGTGGCGTTCACCAACTTATCAGCGCAACTCGGTAACTACGACACATGTAGCACATCGCGATGTGAACACAACACTCCCTTCCTGGCAAAAATGGCAGATCCCACGTGCAGTGGGAATCAAGGAAATGCGAATCACGCATCAGGAACGTAAAATGGATCTGCATTGTTGTCTCGCTATACCGATTTTGGCACATACGAAGTTAACGAAACGGCCGCAAAAACAGCAAGACTGTGGCATGTAAATCATGCTGATGATGAGACGCATGTCATGATTGTAATGTTATGACCTGTCATTTACATTCGTCATGATGTCGTGTTGTGCCATAGCAATTTTGGTATACATAGCATTAACGAAACGCGTGGCATGTAAATCGTGCCGCTCATAATAACCTGCATGTCATAATTTTCATGTTATGACCTGTCATTTATGTTCGTCATGCACTCATGTTGTGCCATAACCATTTTCGTATGCATCCCATAAACGAAACGGCCAGGAGAGCACAAAGTCGTAGGCGGATAGATAGATAGATAGATAGATAGATAGATAGATAGATAGATAGATAGATAGATAGATAGATAGATAGATAGATAGATAGATAGATAGATAGATAGATAGATAGATAGAAGTACGGCTGTTGTAGGCCCAGCGATCAGGCGGCCGGCGTTGTCGGCTGCTCCTTCGTCCTTCGGAGCATAGTCATTTCAGGTTGCGGCGTCTGCTCTGTGCTTGACTGGTGTTGTGCAAGCGGTGGAAGGGTCGTCGTCGAAGCAGTTGGGTCCCGTTCTTCGGGCACATGCGGCACTTCGAACTCGTAGTCGACAGTTGGCTCTTTTTCCCGTTGCAGACATAAGTGGTGCAAATGATCGGTATGGGCATATCGCACACTATTTCCCACCAACACTAAGTATGTGCATACCGATTTGACCTGGAACACTTTTCTGGCAACCATTTCACCGTCTCTCCGCGCACTGATCGCACCAGCCCCGCCACGGTGGTGTAGTGGTTATGGCACTCGGCTGCTGATCCGTAGGTCGTGGGATCGAATCCCGGCCGCGGCGGCTGCATTTCGATGGAGGCGAAATGTTGAGGCCCGTGTGCTGTGCGATGTCAGTGCACGTTAAAGAACCCCAGGTGGGTCGAAATTTCCGGAGACTTCCACTACGGCGTCTCTCATAATCACAGCTGCTTTTGGGACGTTAAACACCACAAATCAATCAATCAATCAATCAATCAATCAATCAATCGATCGATCGTACCAGTGCGCATTCCCCTACAGCAAAAGAACGGAACAATGCGCGCCGCTTCTCAGCGGATGTTTTCACTTTCTCTGCTTGGTCTGTCAAAACACCGTTCACATTTGGTCGTAGTAACTATTAGCGGGTTCTCAGTTTTCGTCGCTGAAACAATTCTGCTGGCAATTTTCCAGTGAAAGTATGCGGTGTGGAACGATACGAGAACGAGAAATTATAAAAGATGTTGCAGCGACCTGGTTGTACCTTTTCTTCCATGATCATCATCCATTAACTGCTTCAGGAGAGCCTCTTTGTTGTTTGCACCGCTCCCTGGGCCGTACCATTATATCGTGAGTTGGCGTGGCGTGAGCGTGTGTTTAAAGCCATTCGCTTTCAGGAACGTTTACACCTCAGCGGCGCGGAACTGAGGCCCGTTATCCGTAACCACTTCCACGGGCAAACCGTACGACGCGAACAAGGAACGCACCACCTCGACTACTTTCGTAGCTGTTGTCGACTGCGTCCATTTCACTTCTAACCACTTTGAAAAAGCATCTACTGCAATAAGAAACCCTTGCGATTCCTTTTCCGCAAAATCCAAGTGGACTCGTTGCCACGGGTGTTCACAGACCTTCCACGAAAACAAAGGAACTGCGTTGCAGGAAGGACTGCCTGACAGATGCTGCATTTCCACACCGCCTGTTCAAGGGCATCATCGTTACCCGACCACCAGACCACTGACCGCGCAACACCCTTCATTTTTGTTATACCGAGGGGCTGCTCATGCAAGAGTGCTAGGACTACAGTCTTCAAGCTTTCTGGAACGACAAGCCGGTTATTCCAAACGATACAGCCCTCATCCATCGTAAGCTCATAACGGCGAACCCAAATTGGCTGCAGTTCCGCAGTGACGCTCATTGGCCAACCATGCCATACCCTGTTTCGAACAACTCGCAGCAACCTGTCACACCCTGTGGCCCGCTCAATGTCTTTTGCAGTCAGCGGCAAATCTGACAAGGTGGAAAAGTAACAAATTGTGTCGTCTTGTTGTTCTACCTCCGACAGCGGTAGCCGTGACAAAGCATCAGCATGCGAAGTGGCGGTATCCGGCTTATGCATAATTTTGGAACAGTAGTCTGCTTGAAATGTCAACCATCTGTGCACCTTGGCGATTGCCACGGCACCGCAATGTCGGTGTGGGTGGAAAAGCATTGTCAGTGGTTGCTGATCCGTTAAAACATTAAATGCACGGCCATAGAGATACTCGGGGAATCTTTTTTTTTTTTTTACTCCAGAAACGATGTTCCGTGCCTCTCTCTATTTGCCCGTAGTTTCGCTCGGACACTGACAGCGATGTTGAGGAATAAGCAATAGGCTTCTCTTGGCCGTTAACGACATGCGACAGTACGGCTCCTAAGCCGTACTCTGAAGTGTCAGACGTGAGCTAAATTTATTTTGCCACATCATATATCTCTAACACACTTTCATCCGTCATCAACGCTTTACACTTGTTGAAAGCGTCGTCGCATAGCTGGGACCAGTGCCACGTGGTTTCCTTACGCAGCAAGTTATGGAGACGCTCCAGTACTGTAGGTACATTTGGCAAAAATCTTGCATTATAATTGACCAAACCCAAAAATTCCTTTAGTTGAGTGACACTGTCTGGCTTGGGCCCATTCTTTATTGCCATTACCTTGTCACTGGTAGGGCGCAACCCATTGCTATTAACTTCGTGTCCCAAGTATGCTACTCTCTTTTGAAAAAAATTTCCACCTTTCTGCATTGACTTTGATGCCACATTAGCTTAGGCGCATGAGCACACACTCAACTCTTTCACGACACTGCTCGTAGCTAACGACTGATATGATCACATCAAGATAGCAGGCCGTGCCCTGCAAGCCCCTCAGAACTTGGTCCATCCCCACCTGAAATGCGGCTGGTGCACAGGCTAAACCATAGGGTAGGCGCCGGTACCGAAAAAGGCCCATATGCGTGCTGACCGTGAGCAGCTCCTAAGCGTGCTCATCTAATTGCGGTTGCAGATACGCCTTACTCGGGACAAAAACCGAAAACACAGCTCCACCTTGCAACGTGGTGAAAATAATTTCCGGCAGCGGTAGAGGGTAATGGTCAACTTCTATACGAAATAATTGACGGTGACCCGGTAATCACCGCACACTCGAATCCCGTTATTGTTTTGGGGTACTACAACCAATGGGGTGGCCCAAGCACTGTGCCTCACGCGGTACACAATGCCTGTCTTTTCCATATCAAGCAACTCTTGTTCTACCTGCTCGTGTAACGCGTATGACACTGGTCTCGCTTTCCAAAAAACCGGCGTAGCGCCTTTCTTAAGCACATACACTAGCGTTAAACCATTTGATGACACCGTATCCTGGTTGAAATACCTAACGGTATTTATCAGTTAGCTGTGCTTCTTCACGGACGTTCTCCACCCGTACCACATTTGGCCAGTCGAGTTTTATTTTCGCTAGCCACTCCCGACCCATTGAGTTTGTCATTCTGGCCCCTGTGCTATCCTTAGCAATCACCAGTGGAAAGCGAACGTGTTGGTCCTGGCACGTTACATCACATCAATAATACCTTTGACCATGACAGGCGTGCCATTGTAGGTAACTAATTTAACATCGGTTTTCCTGAAACTTGCATCGGGACAATGCTTTAAACATTCTGTTTCTGTTGTATCTATTGTAACATTCTGTTGCATTACAAATACGACTGCGCCTGTGCCCAGCTCCATCGGAATCTCTCTTCCGTTTACTAGCAACTGTACTACAATGGTAGGCGTGCCAGACCTAAGGTCTGTGTGACACAGTCTCAACAATTCGTCATGCGCAGCATCATGCTCCATACAATGAACAGACGCCCTAGTTTTACACATTTCGAATACATGGCCTTTCCCGTTAAATTTAAACGCCGGCTGTTTATGAAGAGACAACTTACAGGAGAGCGCCGCCCCCCGCAACGATGACATACCTTAGTCTCTAGTGGGCCCACTGGTGATGCTGCTTTCGACGATGCACTCCTCCGTCATGTTTTATCTTCAGAGCCGGACATGCTTCTGAATCCTTTATTCCGACATGCCAACTGGCAGCCTCGAAAATAACGCAAAAGAACCCCGTAACATAGGGCACACGCCCATATATACAAGTGACTCCTGTTCACACATGCGCAGTGGCGTTGCACTGGGCATGCCTGCTGTTGCGCATGTCTGCGCAATCTGCTTCCCGCTTCCATACTGCGTTGCATGTGTCGAAAAGTATATCAGCGGGAACTTTCCGCTGCTTAATTTGAGCAACAAACAGTAACACTATGGCTGACGCAAGAAACCTGCGATGTCAAATTACGCATACATCCAATAACATGAAAGCGCTTGCCTAAACGAAAGTACACTCTTTGAGAAGCCCATATGATAATGACCAACACGCACATAAACAATGCTCTACTAAACGGAGATAAAGAAGTCGTCGTCAATGAAGTGTACCAAACAAGCCAGCATAGCGTCTGTCAAATTCTTACCGATGCGCGAGTTTCTTATCCACTCGCCCACCGTAGCGCGTCATCTGCTTCTCACAGTACATAGGGAAATGATGTTCTGCGGCCTTTCCACCGCGATGACACACATTTAAGTACGCAACAAGAGTCTTTTCATTTGACTTTTGTCTTTTTCAGGCTGGTGCTCGGCAGCGTGGCGAATATTAAGGAACATTAAAGGCGTCTTTAGTGCGCTGTAAAGCGTTAACTTGTTGCCTCTATTGGCTGACAGTGGATAGCCTGAAACTAAACGCCCGCCAGGTGGCAAGCATTTAGTTGTAATCGCGAATTTCCACCCGCAGAGCGACGGAGGATTCGAATGGTTCAATTTCCTTTTTTTATTGACTGAACGTGATGAAATCATGCGAGTCTCCGATCATGGAACACACGAAGCGCTGAGTTATTATTTCAATAGGCTGTTTTGAACAATGTGAATTTTACCAGCCCTTCTAAGAGTAAATGGTATAGTATGGCTGCTAGTGCGGACGCTGAACCACTCCACGTCTTGCAAGAAATCGACTCACGCCGTCTACCTCGTTTAGTAAAGTTTGTTGATCATGCTAAACTAATTGGACGAACCCCCATATTATCACGTGGGATACGTGTACTGAGCAGTCGATGTTTGTTGTTGGTGAAGTGTCGCTGTTTTGCTTTCGATGGCCCACCTGCCCAGGAAGTCAGCGTTGAAGGCAATGACGTCAAAACTACAGGGTGGCCAGCATGGTAATTCGCTGAAAAATTTTTAAAATTCATTTTCAGGAAAACTAAATGACTTCCAACTGCCTGGCTTGGCATATGTCCGTTAGTGATTATGTCCGTCCGCCACAGTATCAAGGAGAATATATACTGAAAATTTCACTGAGATCAGCGGACACTAAAAAATGGCCAGAGTTACCCTTTAAAGTTACACCTATCATTTCCTGTTTCATTGCTCGCTGCGCCGTTCTCAATTTGAGTTGACCTTCTTAGTAAGCCTCCAAGTTTCTGCCCTGTAGGTAAGTACAGGGAATGTGTAGCTATTATGCACTTTACTCTTGAGGGACAATGGTAAGCTGCCTTTCATTATCTGAGAACGCCGGACGAATGTAGTCCACCCTGTTCTTATCCTCCTAATTATCGGAGCCTCAGGCTTCTGAACCAGGATCACTACCTAGCCTAAGTAGATATATTCGCTTACTACTCCAAGTGTATCGCCACCTATCTCTCAAACTGCTGTGCTCTTCTGAGGCTATTGAACATTACTTTAGCCTTCTGCATATTAAGTTTCGGGCCCACATTTCTGCTTTGCCTGTGTAGTTCAGTAATCGTGCTTTGCAATTCTTTCCACAAGTCACTTAGCAAGGCAATGTCACCAGCAAATCTGAGGTTAGTGAGGTACTCGCCATTACCCATTACACACACCTTTTCTCAATCCAATGTTCTAAATACCTCTTTTAAACATGCTGTGAATAATAATGGACAGATCGCGTAACCTCGTCTTACGCCATTCCTTATAGGTATTTTGCAGCACTCCTTAAGGGGGACTATGGTGGCTGCAGAGCCATTGTAGATATCTTCTACAACTCTTACGTAATGCTCATCTACGCCCTGATTCCGCGGTGCCTGCATGAATGCTAAGGTTTCGAGTGGGTCAAATGCTTTCTCGTAATCTCCTAATTATACTCTGCGCATTTCTGTATCACCTAATTTATAGTGTGAATATGACCTATGGTTGAATAGCCTTTACGGAAGCCCTGCTTGTTCGTTAGGTTGACTGAAATCTAAGGTGGCACAAATTTTGCTAGTGATTACCTTGGTAAATACCTTGTAGACAATTGACATTAAGCTCATCGGCCTGTCATTTTTCAAGTCCTTCGTGTCACCTTTCTTCTGGATTACGATGATGATTCTAAGTTTCCGGTACGCTCGTATCATTCTGCATTGCGTATACAGGCTTTCCAGTTTTTCGAGTATAATCTTCAGGAGGTAAAGAGGTCTGCTGTTATCTGATCCTCTCCAGGTGTCTCACCAGCTTGCGTGTGTTTCAGAGCTTTCTTTACTTCCTCTGTCATTACTCGTGGGATGGTTATCTCTTCTGGACTACTTCACAGTCCAGTAGTATGATGTATGTCGCGGATAATGTGCACATCTATGTAAAACTCCTCGACTGCCGTGACTATCATATCCATATTTGCGACGTCATGGCCTTGCTTGTCTCTAAACGCATACGTCTAATTTTTGCCTATGTCTAGACGGTTCCTCACCACTTTCAGGCTGCCTCCGTCCTTCACAGCATGTTTAATCCTCTCCGTGTTATACTTTCGTACGTCCCCTTATGAAAAAATTTAATGTCATTCTGTAGAGAGTCTGATGAGTTTACGCATCAGGATCACAAAAGTCTCTAATGACTGTCTGATGAATTTCCTTATGTATTCCTGATGTTAGTCTAGTACGAATTGGCCACCGTCTTTCTATAGAGCTCCTAACGCAGAGTTTTTGATGCGCTTCTAATGAATGAGTTTCTGATGCGCTTCTGACGAATGAGTTTCTTACGTGCTCTTGATGAGCTATTCTGATGTATACCTGATGTCAGTCTAGTACATAATGGCCACCGCTTTTCTATACAGCTCCTGATGCATGAGTTTCTAATGCGCTCCTGGCGCATGAGTTTCTGATGCACTCCTAACGCACAAGATTCCGGTGAGCTCCTGATGCGTGCACACTGGCGGAAAAACGCGCGCGGCGCGCCGCCGGCGGAAAAACGCTTCGGCGGCGACACGGCCACACTGCTCGCGGCGAACCGCGGCGGCAACGCCGCGAAATCCCGCCTCGTCCGAGCGAACGGGCGCGAGAAGCAAGCTAGCCACCGTACGGGTACGAAACGAGCCTCCGGGCGGGTCCGCATGACTCCTCGATGGAGCGCGTAAGTCACGGACGCGCTCCATCGCGGAGTCATGCGGACCCGCCCGGAGGCTCGTTTCGTACCCGTACGGTGGCTCGCTTGTCTCTCGAACCCGTTCGCTCGGAGGAGGTGGGATTTCACGGCGCTGCCGCCGCGGTTCGCCGCGAGCAGTGTGGCCGTGTCGCCGCCGAAGCGTTTTTCCGCCGGCGGCGCGCCGCGCGCGTTTTTCCGCCAGCGTGCACGGGCCTTAACAGTGCATCAGGAGCTCACCGGAATCTTGTGCGTTAGGAGTGCATCAGAAACTCAGCAGACGTTTTTCATTGACGAGCTTTGAAGAAAACATCTATTGCGAAAGCCCAGTAACCACTGTTGCTGCTGTCCCTACAATACAGAAGGGGTGGTCATGAAAAACAAAAAATTCCGTTTTTAAAAACATACGCCGATTTCTCAGCGAAACCACTGCGAGCTTGACCACTATGAATGGCGCGCTTGCATTTCGATAAAAAACAGGAAATCGGAGAAAGACTCTAGACGGCCCTTTCAAGTGTTGTATGAGCCTTAAGGCATCTTCACAAAAAATTATTCCTATCATACAATATCAATAAGCCTATATTGCAAAGGTCCTTCATATAATGCCATTGGTAGATTTCATTTACATCCTCGGGCATCACGTTCAAAATACACGATATTATTACGTGGTATACACAGCATCAGAACCAGATAAATCTCGACCATCTGTAGTTCTTTAATGTGCATCGAAATCCAAGGGCACTGGATTTCTTTTCTTGGTTAATCCCCGCCCAAATGTGTCTGTCGTTGCCGGGAATCGAACGCGCGTATTAAATTATTAGCGCAGCAGCTTAACCCCTAGGTTACGTCACCGCGGTCAGGCAAAGGAACATTTAGTGGATGTAAACACCAAATTTAATCAAATATCCTGTCACAAACAAGAATTAAGGCAAGAATACTAGTTACCGCCGGCAACAAATTTTCTCCAGCATGCCCCAGCCGAGCCTACACATATGCACGCTGGCTCTCATCATCATTTATTAACCCTTAAGGGCCCTGAACAGGGCATTACATAGGGGGGGGGGGGGGGGGGGTTACAGAGTTCGTGGGACGTATGATTGTGCAAACTCTTGTAACGAAGCCCAACAGCATTGCAGCAAATAAAGAGCATACAAAAAGAACAAATATTCAGTACTAATGACTGCTGAAAAAAGGCGTATACACAAGGATGCGAGGGAGCTAAAATTTAAAACATAGGGCAATTACAAAGATATTACAACACGAAAAGAGTGCATAACTAAAGTTATTTAAGAAAAAGCGTGCCTAAAGATTGCTTAAATTTTTCTGTGTTCGTCTCAAGGGCAATGCCTTCAGGAAGGCAATTCCAGTCCTCGATGGCTGCCGGAAGAAATGATTTATTGAATGAAAGGGTCGAACCGTGAAGGCGTTGAACGCTGTTGGAGTTGAACAGGCGGCGAGAAGTTCGAGCGGGTGGGAGTAACAGTGTTCCATGCAAGTGGGAGAAGCTGTGATATAATTTGTGGAAAAGGACAAGTCGGGAGATTCTACGTCTTGCTACTAAAGGGGGAAGTTCAAGAGATGATTTAATGATCGTTACGCTAACGTGTGAATTATAATTCGATGAAATAAATCGGGCAGCACGATTTTGGACAGTCTCGAGAGAGGTGATCAGGTATTCTTGGAAGGGGCTCCAAATGGCGGAAGCATATTCTAATTTGCTTCTAACAAAGGTTTCGTAAGCAATTTTCCTAATATCCGGAGGGGACAGACGTAGGGTTCTTTTCAAGAAACCTAAGGTCCGGGACGTATCGGGCAAAGTTAACATTGAACGAGCGGGCCGGGGCCCAGTACGGGCTTGGAACCACAGGCCCGGGCCGGGCCTGGGCTTGTTATCGTTGGCCTGGGCCGGGCCGCAAGATCAGGCCCATGCAGTGCTCTATCCTTTACACACTAACCACAGCGACGCAAACTTCACCTTGCGTCGAAGTCATTCAAGGGCTTCCATTTTTGACGTGTCCAACAGAGTCGATTGAGGGTCTCTTCACACATCTCCCTGATTAGTTCACCTCAGCGTTCTGTTTGGCACACGAGAAAATTGTACTCGTCAGGACACTCATGATTCGGCCAGAAACGTAACTGGAAACCCGTGCTAAGCTACGAATTTTCGATAATCGCTGCTCTCATTCTGCAAACGATTCCAGTGCCACGGAAATACTACACTTTGTTTGCGCCAGTTAGGTAGTGCAATCGCCACTTTAACTGCAAGTGCTCAATATACAGCAAACAGCCTGCTTATGGGAGAAAGTGTAGGGTTGCCTTAGATGATATAAGTAATATTGTCAATAATGTGCTCATTTCCGCCTGCTTTCTGTGATGTGTGCATCGAGTTCGAGTTGTAAGTTCATCCCTCAGTATGCTATATCCTTAATTCTGCTGCCTGACGTCTATTTGGTTTCCCTGTTCTGACGGCTCATGTTTGCTACCGCAAAAAACAGACACTGGTTACAGATTTTCAAACAAACAAAAGATAGTTTTTGTTATCTTCCTTTGTTTTTGGCTGACAAAAAAGTGAAGCGAGGCACCTTACATGCACACTGTAATATTTTATGAAAACCAGTTGACGCAAGCGCCTGACATAAGCTCTGCAGCAGTAGACTCACTGCATATGACAACATAGCTCTAGGCTACGGCTGCTTACAGCGTTAAGGTTGCGCAAGGGGCGGGGCTTGTGGGGCGTCGTCTTCTCTTAGCGAACTTCTCTTGGTACGTGAGCCCATTGGAAACGAGGAAGATCTGTTCTTATGGCTGAAACGCGCTTCTCTGTACCGCTACGGACAAAGGCCATAAGAGAGAGCTGCCATGTTCCCGTGTGGGCTTACACATGATGCGGGCGCTGCGGCTCGCGCAACCATCTAGACGGGGGGAGGAGTGATAATCCAGAAAGTGCTCCCATATCAACCTTGCCCGGTTACTGTGTTCGCCAACAGCTGACGACAAAAACGAAAGTTTGCTCCTGCTTATGGAGCAGTAAGCAGGCACTGTGGAGCGGACACCCTATATAGCACCGCAGCTCATGGCGCACTGGGTAGGCTGCGCGCTCGCGCGTTCCCTTTTAATGAAGATATAAACTGTAGATTGGGCACACGCCACAAAAAGAAAAGAAATACAGTGCCGCCTATACGCGTCTACAGCAGGTGACACGACAGCGACTCCACATCTCTTTTTCGGCGAATTATATTCATAGAAGGCTTACAATTATGTTTCTGCATGGGTACTGTATGCTTCGAAAATAGCTCGAATAGGTAATATTCAAAATGCAGAGCACCATATGCCAACATCCCCGTAAGCGTCATCTGCCATGTTCTTCAGGGTGCCGGAAACCGAAGCTTGTGGCATCTCAGCCTGTATCGGCTGCTACCTGCTGCTTATTTCGCCGTCGCTCCGCAATGTTTTCCCACTGCCACCTGCTGCTGTGCTCGCAACGTGTATCCGTGATGCGCTGAGAACAACGTAACATGGTTTTTAACCAAATACCTCGATTATTTTAAAGACTAAAAAAATGTGATATCACCGCCGTGCAGGTGGTCTCATCAAAGATATTAACTTTTCATGCGTTCGGAACTGTGGTCGACGCGTGTAAGAACGCGGTTTAGCCTTGCGTCTATTTTTCCGCGACTGTGAGTTGCTTTCCGTGCGACAGAAGCACTGACAGACATAAGACACGAGCATTATTAACGGATCTTAAACGGACTGCTACATCAAGCACGCACGATCGAGAGAACATGGTGGCGCACTTCTTCCTTGTCGTATAGGTTTTCGCGGACGAAAGAGAGTGTTCGCGGGAACAAATATGCGTAAGTCGGTGGCGGGGTTTGAGCGTAAAATTGTTTCAAGGCAGTGTGCGTATACTGCACGTCTCCAGAAAATTGTGCCACATGCACTTCTGAGAACAACAAATTATTAGCACAATAAACACACGACGCAAGTTCCAGTTTCCTGACGCTGCATCCTAAACCAACGTTCAAGAAAACTAGGTTCTGTATATGTCACCAAAAACTTCACGTACGCACTACACGCGACAATGGTACGCAATGATTGATAAATTTTAGAAAAGTTTCGCACTCCGTTTCTCGCCTCTGTGTCTTTATTGGTTCTTTTTTATCTGAATATATTCGATAGGTATCTCTCAATATTTGCTACCATGTTTCGGCCGTCCATCGGCGCGCTCACTGCCGCCATGCAGCAGGCCGTCGGCGGCCATTCGCATCATCGAATTGCATGCGTCAACCTGATCCCCGGTGCTCCTTACCAGCTGCTTGGCGACCGTAAGATGAAAGAAAAGAAATTTAAAAGCGCTTGGAATATACAGCGCACTTGCACGTAAGACGACGCGACGATCATGTTTCACCTCCCAAGTCCGTATTTTCCTCTCTTACTGCCCTTCCTCGCAAAAGACAGCTGCAGAGGGAGATAGCGGCTGAGCCGACCTTGTCGAGCGTCAGTTTTCTTAATTTCCCAAGAACCAACTGATTACTTTCACCGCTAGGAGCCCCGCCACCTATTACTAAAGCAAATACGGCGGCGAGCTGGCGGCACTGGCAATAAGTGTTTGCATTTGACACACGTACCTGTTACACACACATTGATCCTCTCAAAAGAATGTCTGCTCACATCGATGGACGTAGCATGGCTAAAGTTTACTGGCCTATCAGCGGTGGAATAACACCGGTCGCACGTGCAAACTCCAAAACGCGATAGCCTAATTTTCCCGAAAAGTTCTTGGCGCACCGCTCATGTGTCCGCGCAGAGCTTCCTTCTATAAAACATCAAACACGCAACTGCTAAGTATGGAGAAGCCTGCGGCTGGGGAGAAGAGGTGGAAAGCACCACAGCGATGCTCTGAAGCAACGTGGTTTCGATAGCTGGCACGCGTTTCTAATCGCGTTGACAATATTGTCACATGAGCTTATCGTAGACATTTTACACTCGGACGTCCTCGACAACCAATACTTTCCTCGAACGCTCACCTCTGGTCAGAAGAACTCGTCGAAAAAGGAGAAATTTCGGCGTACTGTTTCCGTTAAGAAGCAGTACGCCTGTAGCAGTTGTCTTCCGTGTTGGTATTTTAGAGTGCAAGGGTTCCTTATTACGTTCTCGTCGACTTTGGTAGCGCAGTGAGCTCCACTGTTTTTCCGTATCTAGAAAACTGCTGCGTTTTTTTTGGCCTGAAAGCACCATCTGTGACAACCTGCCAGCCTCTCCTAACGCTAACGCTAGCACACGATTCCGAGACTGCGCCCCGAAGAACATGGTGGACAGGCCCAGTGTTGCCAGATCACAATGCATTATGAATATCCCCTATTCCTAGGATACCGTTTCAGACGAAGGCCTTAACTAGCTCACGTGAAGCGGAAGGTGACCGCCTGCGTGGCCGCGGTATCAAAATTGAAAAAACGGCGTCTCGTTCATTTGGCGTGTACTAAAATTGGCATGGAAAGGCGCAAGTGTAAGACTAACATGACATTACCAACGACAATAAGTGCAAAACTAAAATAAATGAAACGATAACAGTGTGAAATTGTCACCCGGATTTCGTCGTCTTGTGTTACGAGCGTTGCACTCGTAGAATGTTTTACCGCACGTGTAGTAGTAAGCTCAGGAGTGCAACCACGTCTTCGGCGATGATCGGCTAGGTGTCCACGCATCATATGCACCTCCACGGATGCACAGTTCTCGCTAAACCTCTAACTGAAGCAGCGGCCCATCCGTATGATATGTCTTCCCACAGGACAGCGCTGCCTTATAACATACCCGCTGCACAAGCGGCAAACTTCGCAGCGTGTGTCTTTGTCGTACACTCTAAAAACTGCAGCCGGTTTCGCAGGAGTGAAACGACCCAGCTACTCTTGAGGGCATCGTTCTACTCTAGCAAAACGTCGGATGGAGTGAAATGTCCATAGCTCTTGCAGCATGAGAGAGTAAAATGCAATTTCACTCCTGCCACACCCATGTCTTGCTCGCATTCGCAGCCGCAAACATGGCGGCTGGGGTGGGAGCGGACGATTGAAGAAGGCAACAGCCGCTTTGGGAGGTGTTTTTCGATAGAACTATAGCAGCGGCCTTCCTACGACTTCTACGCACAAGCTTTCGCGTACAAACGCGTGCAGTGTACGTTTAATGAACGGTGCTTTCCTCGACTACGAGCCTCAACCGACGGGAGTCATAGCGAGCTGCCTCTCCTGTGTTTTTCCCCGATCGAACGGCCGTACCCGTGCCTATGTGAAACCCGCCGGCCTACACGCCTCAGATTCTTCGCTTACGTGTGCGAAACGAAGAGGAATACACTTTCAGCGACACAGTAAGCTGTTGTGATCGTCGACGGCTGGTCTCCGACGACTCACTGGATATAACTCATACATGTAAAGAAAAAGGCTTCGCTACGACTTCGGCACCGAGCCGTATGACGGCCATGAGCGCGTCGACGGTGAAAATACTGTGACTGCGATCCGTCCCGTTCGCAAGCCTGGTAAGTACAGCATAATACACTAAACACTTCTGATGGCAGAGACTATATTTCATCTGTGTGCAGAATAACGAACAACGAGGAGTGCATATTTTGTGATCGCCAGCGGTTGTTCGCCGTACAGACGTACTCGACGGACTCGTAAGGGAACGCCGTCGGAATGAAGCGGGTGGTAGCGGAGCACCCGGGTGCCGCTTTTCTTCGCTGGCGTTGATGAAATTCAGCCACTATTATGTTCGTACTCGCTTCCTCAGGTGCATTTTACATCGCGAACCAGCACTGCGAACTCGCATTTGCCCGTAAAACGGAATGCCAGCTCATGATAGGAATGCGTTAATCTAAAAGACATTGTGTATGTTCCGCGCGTTTAGACTAACAGATCTGTGTGGCGAGCGGCTACCATACGAGCCAACGCTAAATATACACCTGTTCTGTGCATACCTTTTGTTTAATTACGCAGAACAGTACCTTACCACTAGCGCTACATAGCAGGTCAAGTATAGCGGTTATATATACAGGACTTCAGTGTAAGACGGTGTATCGCGAGTGTGTTGTGGGCTTTGTGCTTTGCTGTGACTGTGTTATTAGCGTGTATGTGCGTTCGTGTCATGTTAGCCTGTATGTTCTATGTTCACTGTGACGTAATTAAATGCCTGCTAATTGTAGCATGGTCGAAAAACGCACTGGTTGCTTTTTTTTCTTTTTTTTTTGTCTCTGCTACTCCCTCTGGGAGTACTAGCACCCCGCTTGGTAGGGTAGTAGAGCTCTCTTCAAAAGAGTCTTCGAATCCCCTTCGGAGGCGTCCTAATACTCTCTCTTGGCGAGAGTACCGGTACCCTGCAATGGGGTTGATCTACTCTGAAAAAAGGAGTTAAATTTGGGACACGAAAGTACTCCCCGAAAGTGAGTGCCCAGCACTCCCTTTGTTTTTAGAGTGTAGGCCAGTTTTGTTATCCCGAAACCTACTCTCAGGATATACTGGAAACAGAAACACAGTAGCCACAGAGCTGGAAATCAACATAACGCATCTATAACTTTCAACGTCTTTAGCCAGTGCCTGTTCTTGTGCCATTCAAAATAATATTCGACATAATCTATGACACGGGCTTCTTTGTCCATTAGATCTCTTCGAGGCGGGCGCTTCGATGACGAGGAAGAGTTCTCGCATGCTTTTTTTCGTCTGCTCGATCAAAAGCTGGGATTTTTCAAGGGTATCTACGCTTGTCCCTGTACTTCTGGTAGTACCACATAATTTTGACTCTCTATGCAGCCGACGCCAGGTGGTTACGAGGGCAACAAGTGACCATTGTGCCAGGTTAGGCCCGTCGATGGTTGCGTGCTTGGGCTGTCGTTTCGAAAAACATTTCTTGTAACCGGGAAGACGCGCCCAAACTTGCAACTCGTTGTTCTCCGCCATGACCTTGCCATACATTCGTATATTTAGAGTTACTTAGGTGTCTTGATGCGACCTGTCGCACTGAGACAACTCCCACCGGCGAAATCGATACAATTCGTCCTACTTTATCGATTTTCCCATTTACACGGACGCATTTACAAGTAAAAATACACCATTTCTTTCACGTGCATTCATGCCGACGTGTTTCGTTTTCTTAATAACCTATTTTCACGTTTTAGGCAGGTGGGTTTACATACGACATTGCTTTCTTTGGCTGATATTACGCTTTAGAATAAACGAAAGTACAAGTAAAGTATTAGTACAAGTAAAGAAAATTCACAATCGTTTCTTTCGATAATTTCGCTTTATTATGAGCATTAACATTTGTGTTTCGTTCTCTCTAAAGAGGCTCTATGAACTATCACGTAAACTTCGTACATAATCTCTCAAATAAAAAATTTGTCGAGGTGCTAATATTGCAAACACCAATGGCCAGCAGAGCTGTCCGGATTTAGCAAATTATCGCAAAGTTAAACGGACACTAAAGTGAAAGGTGAAGTAGTTTAGAATGATAACTAATATTTCGATAACTTGATTGCCGTCAATTTTGACATTTTATCTTTAATATTAAAAGATATAATGAATGTTAAGTAAAGTCTCACTTTTAGGATTCACGCCGCAGCTTCGGAACCTAATTACGTCAGAAGGCCGACTTATTTTCGTATTCTTGTCAAATTTGCCCCATCACATGTTCTGAAACTCCGTGGGTCAAGCCTCTGGCTTCCTCGGAACACAATGTATGCCTTTCTTACCGACAGACAGTTTTGTAGGCCTTAGCAGACACCGTCAAATATCTGCGACGTCACGCTTTTTAGTGCTGAAACTTCAAAGCGGTGTCGCCACTATTATCTTCGCTTAGTTTCACGAGGGTCTTCTCCTCACAAGACTGGTGTTTTTGGTATTGTGAAAAGCTGACCTACTAATACGAGACACATTGTTTTTCACTTTAGAAATTTCCCTTTAAGCAAAGGAGAAGCTTTTTTTTAGTAAAGCGGCACTCCTAACTTCTCTTGAACTTTATAAGCCACACAGACGCAAGGAAAGCACTAAAGCATCGTTTTCCGTGCAGATAAAGAAATTATTTCGTAAACAGAGAGATAATTATCGCCTTAACACATTCCATTATCGTCTTTCTCTCTCTCCATATATATATATATATATATATATATATATATATATATATATATATAGCACTTCCACCTCCCCCAGGTGCACCCTCTCGTCTTCGCTCTTAACACGAAAGTGTTTTATGCCAGGGTCCACCACGACCCCATACGTCACTACCGTAACGGATCTGATGCAGTAAAGTAAACATCTAAGAACAACAAAGAAAGCACCCAGAAAAACTTCTGTTGATGCGCTGGGAATCGAACTCACAGCCCCCCGCGCCACGACGAAAGGTGCCCGGTGCGCTACCACTGTGCTAACGCCGCACGTGCTCGTACACGGATTTTTGATAAGTCATTGATAATTTATTGTTTGATGTGAGGTAAGATAATTAGCACAGCACAGCTATGGTTTTCTCTTTCCGGGGAACAACCACAGGATAGCTTTCCGTGGAAGGAAGCGGACATATGACACTTCCCCACCGCATGAACGCAGATACTCTGTAGAAAGTGCTACACAAATAACAGTATACTCGGACGCTTCTACGTTAGCCGTTCGGAAACGAGCCGGATGCGGCTCCGGTTTCGCAGGGAAATGACTTCCGTATATGGACAGTACGACTGCGATTCATCATTCTGCGCAATGTCAGGAGCTCCACGGAGGCTGCGAAGCCTTCGAGCTTTGAAATCATATAAGGCTGTGTGTGTGTGTGTGTGTGTGTGTGTGTGTGTGTGTGTGTGTGTGTGTGTGTGTGTGTGTGTGTGTGTGTGTGTGTGTGTGTGTGTGTGTGTGTGTGTGTTCATACAATACAAAACAGATTCGTGACTTCTTTTCCCAAAGTTCTTGCTGCTCTCCAGTCAGATGCACAGGCCTAGTTGGAACAGCTGTGTCGACACTTTTGCAACCAATGTAAACATTTCGTGTCGCCGCCATCATGGTACAGCACTGTCTAGCTGACAAAGGTGCCCCCGTAGACCGCACGGACATGATGCAATGTGGTTGTTGGCTCTGATCAAGGGGTGTGTTATGTCTCTATGGGAAAGGAATGACAAGAGAGGGTCTAACGTTTCCTATTTTTGTCTTGTTTTTTTTTTCATACAGAGCGCAAGATACACGAATCACTACCACTTTTACGTCTCTTTATAAGATGCTAGGTTTTACGCCTTTTCTGCACATGTGCTTTATCATATTGTCACGTGGTGGTGACACACGCAGCACTTCAGACGAAGCACGCAGGACTCACGGTTCCTTCAGCAGTCGCTAAAGAGACTTTCTGGCGTCTAGGCCATACAGAAACGATATGAAGGGTGTGAGGCCCTTTGATCAGCATGAAGACCCAGAGACACCTCTCTGGCTTCGGCAACGAAAGCGTTCGATTATGCGGATGGTGAAAGGCTTAGTAGATACTCGTACACTGTAAACAAAAATTACCCGAGATGGGAGTAAATGGACCTGTCCTCTAGCGCATTCCCTGATGAGAGTTTAATATACTCCGGTCATGCGGAGTAAAAGATTTACTCCGCTTGACCGCAGCTGTATTTACATCCATCGAGGAGCTTTTGCGGGTAGCTATGGGAGTATTTGTTTACATCCATTGCGGAGCTCTTGCGGGTACCTATATGGGAGTTTATGTTTACATCAATGTATGAGCTTTTGCTGAAGCCAGCTAAGCCTAGGCGTGGTCCGGGACAATTTCTTGCATAATTTTATTAATATTTGATCTACCTGGGTAAATTTGGTATCCTTTTGGTCCTTTCTCCTTCCGGTCGATAGCCTTGACGTTTGCTTTCCGATAATCCTGGCTTGTCCGCATACAATCTTGATAATTTCGGAAGCCTAAAACCACGTCAACACTCGCTGAGCGGTGGTGCCCGAGCCACTTCGTAACAAAATATTTCCGATTCGCGCATCACTGTGGTGGTCTGGTCGATGCGCGGCATTCGGCGTCTGGCTGGAGGAGCAGAGCGGTCACCAGTGGAAAGAGCCTTGACACGTTTACACAGAACACTGATCGGCCGTTGCAAACTCACTGCGCACTCAAGACTCGTTTAAAAAAACGAAGTGGCGCTTCACTTGGACGCACTAAGCACACGTGCGAGCACGCACAGGTACAAATCCCACCGACGATTCGTCGAACCAAACAATGCACTGGAGCATCACACGGAAGCACTAAACAGACGCGCGAGCTCAAGCGCGCATACACACACACATCACACCGCCGCAAGAGCGTCGCAACCGAAGACGGCTGTTAAAAACTCCCATGTGGGGGTTGGGACCACGTGAACTGAAACTGCGTGTGGGTAGTATAATAAGGTCATGTCGTTTTTATACTCCGTCACTTAGCAATGGTGGTAAAATGATGTCATGCGCCGAATTCACTCCGCTATGACGGAGTAAATGGTTGGGGCATGGGAGTTTTTTCGGTTGACGCGCTGGTAAAAGCTCCCATCTCGGGTAATTTTTGTTTACAGTGTAGAGGTGACATAATGAGTGCTCGGTCGACGTGAACCGCTCAAAGATGACAAAACCAAATGTATTCTTGATAACGTTACTGCTAAACTCGCTGTCAAGCTGTTGCCTGACAGCGCTGTTGATAAACTCGCAGATGAGTTGGCTGGCCGCAGCCATTGACATGAGCTGTCAGCGTTATCGCATATGTTAGAAAAGGGCAAGCTGGTGCATGCGGGGCCCTCAGTGCATGCCGCCAACTCGACGCACAGTTATAACAAGTTATACTCGGGCATCGATGGAGTTTTACCCGTATTGTAAAAGAACCACTGCGTCCAAAACGTTTAAAAGCAATAGCTGCCGACTTCCAGGGAGGCTTGCTGCGTTGCAAATATATATTTATAGTTGCAGTCAAGCGCTTCAAGAGCAATCATTTTCACAGGTAGTATCGTCTGCGTGGATCAGGAAACCTACCATATCGTTGTTCCGCTCAGATAGCCTACAAGATAGGCCTCGCAGTTTACACGAGTTTTTCCCACCCGTGGCACGTTGTGTTTTCTGGTGATGAAGAGGCACCGAATTCACAAAACTTCTCTACTGTAAGTTCGTTCCCCATTTGTCAACCAGCTTGGCTAGGGTTAAACCCAGCATAATTATCGGCTTAACTATTTCCTGGCGAACATTTTCAGCGTTAGACGTTTTTATGAATAGGGACCCGGGGGATTGCGACGATGAAGAAGACAATTAAGTGCATTCGTGCACATTAAATGGCACCACGTTACGGCGTCTGCATTAACATGAGTACAAGATAAGATAAGATATGGTCGTACTGGCATGCGTACGTGCCCGTGTGTCAGAAGGATTGGTGTGTGCCCTTACAAAAATGCCATATATGGCGATATCAGGAATTGGGCAAATGTGGCTATATATGGCACGTGCCCGTATGTGGCCTTATGTGGCCGTATTTGCCCAAATCGTTTTAGAAACATATGTGGCAATGAAAGACACACACGAGGAATGCTATGTAAGACTCTGATGCATATTGGGCAAATACGGACACGTAGGGACACGTGCCATATATAACCAGATATGCATATATGGCCATATATGTATATCTGGCGATATATGGCACGTGTCCCTACGTGTCCGTATTTGCCCGATATGCATCAGAGTCTTACATAGCATTCCTCGTGTGTGTCTTTCATTGCCACATATGTTTCTAAAACGATTTGGGCAAATACGGCCACATAAGGCCACATACGGGCACGTGCCATATATAGCCACATTTGCCCAATTCCTGATATCGCCATATATGGCATTTTTGTAAGGGTGCGTCTTCCTTTCTAAAGCTGCGTAGCTCATTCTCAGTGAAATTTATAACAGTCGCATCTTCGCCCCCAGAATGCGAAACATTGACACCGATAGCACGGTGTGCAAAGTAAGGACTGTAGATTTCACACCCACATAGTTGAAGAGAGGTAAGCATTTCCTCATTAAGTCAATTATGTCACATTTGCAGCGGCAGGCGTGATCAGATTTCAAATTTCACACTGTGACCACGAGCACTCACTGTCAGAGTACAGGACGCGTAGAAAAGCGCTGCCAGACGTGTGCAAACGCTTTGAGGGGCCGAACGTGTAAATTATGGATCTTGACCAATTTATAACATTCTACCTAAACTATAGAACTACAGAACATTTCTCTTCTCGTGGGAGGAAAACAAAAAAAAGAAAGAAACGCGCTGCTTTCTTTCGTCGATATTCGCCATTGCAATTCCTACGGCAATGAACCTACACGCGTAAACTTCGCTTATAGGACCGAAGCCACGACCCGCTTCCTAAGAGGGTAACGACAGGCGCACGTCTTGGGCCCCATAAATTTGCTTAGCGCACGATGCTTAGCTCATCGCGTTGCGCAAATAAATGTCGGCGTCTCGAATAGCCGAGGTCCTACCGAGATGTGCGCAATAGGTTTTCCTCTCTCTATTCCTATAGCGTGCTGCCAGCGCCATGAGGATTATAGTTCCGTGTGCTCCAATATTACTGCACCCATTTTTGTATTAGAAATCGTGGCCCCGGGTCTAATAGCACTTCAGAATGCTGACATACCTTCGTCCCTCGAGCTAGGAGACCCCTTTTTTTTTCCTACAGGAAGGCTTTTGTCCGGAAGTGACTGCCTTTTTAGTCGCATATTATTGTAGAATTCCCGACACTCTTCCTTATTTGTTCTATGGCTTAACGTCCTTGGGTGTTGACTACTTACTGCACTTTCACTATATGTTAACGCGTTATTTATATCATCCTCAATTCGCCCTACCTATCATGCAAAAGGCCATTCTTTCGCACACTAAGTGTCTTTAACACGTCATCAATTTAATTAGAGCACTTTGTCCTCGAGACAAACATGAATGTACGTAGCTTCTTTCACCTAAAAGAAAGCAATCGTGCAACCACGCAACCATCGTGATCTTTTAGGCACGGTCATCTACAGATGCATTTTCGTTGACTCGGTGGCATTTGGGAAATGATCTAATGACACCTCACCCCTTACGAAAATGTCACAATGAACATTTATAATATATGCCATATATGGCTATATCAGGAATTCGGCAATATATGGCCTGGCAATGTGCGGCCCGATTACTCATATATTCATATATGGGAGAATCGATATATGGACATATATCTCCATATGAAGCCCAATTCCTGATACGCCCACATACTTATACGTGCTATGTATGGTCAAATATACCCACAATATCCCAGAGTAGGTGCTGTTGACAATATGTCTATGTGGATGACTGTGTAATGTGAAGTAAGGTAGGTTATGTGAATGGCATAATTAAAGTTTAGCTGTACATATTCAATTCATTTATCATGCCGCATAATAAATTCATTCACAAAGAAATTAAATTCTTCATTTTATTGACAGCTGCAGCGCATTGCATGTTAGTCGGTACAACTGCCTCAATTGCCTGGCAGCAAGGGGTTGGTGGTGCTGTTTTTTCCGATCAGGCGATTCGCAGTTCCGCCAACATTGGTGCCCATTGAGGACAGCACCAACATCTCTTTGTATTCCCACCCTTTCCTTTTCGCTGCTGCCTTTGCAAATCCTGCAGATGGTCGTAACAAAATAAAACCAATCGAATGAACATATGCATATATTACAGTCTTCCAGTCTGCATTACCTTGTTTCATTTACTTTGCAAACCGATTTCATTACATTTATAGCTGTAATGCGATGTAATGAACAGAGGGCTTCAGCAAAAAAAAAAAAAAAAACACGTGTCTCATATGCTCACCAGAGGTGCAGAGGGAACTGTATCTAAATAATTTGTTACTGGCGACACTTAAAGCAAGCCACACCATCATTTTCTTATCACCTTGTCTGTCTATATACTGTACAATTCTTGGTGGAACCACAATGCGTGCTCTTTTTGTTTTCCTCAAAAATTTATAAGCGACCTGCAGTTCAGCAGCCTCAATAAGCAAATATGACTGAGGCCATCATGTGGCTATACCTAGATTTCACATCTGCAGAAAAATATATGTACCCAGAATGGCATCTAAGCCTGCAGGGTGTAGCGGTGACCGCTGTACAGTGGGTTTGTGGAACCCTTCTCCTTTTGGCCTGTCAAGGAACAAGTTGAGAGGGCTCGTCTTGTGAAAACGGCGGCCAGGATTCGCCGCGCCACCGCCAGTGCAGTCTTTGCAGTCACTTATGCACCACGCAGAACTTGCTGTTCCAAGAAGACATTTGTCCATGGGTGTCGTTCCACCACTTGCTAAAGCAAGGTGCCTAAATTAAAATACAAGTTAAAATTGAACAAACATGCAGCAGTACAATATATGAAATAAAACGAATTTTTAAAGATTCATGCATAGCAAGTCCATCTTTTATAGTAAGCAGCTGCAACTGGAAAAAGAGGTTTAGAAACAAATAATATTCACGCTGTTTACAGTTCAGTTCCAGTGAACATGATATGCTTTGGCAATATTTACAACACAGGTGCATAAACAAACAAGAAACACGAATGACCAAAATATTATTAGATGAATTCATCAGAAGTGCATGGTTGTGCCAGTTACATATATTGTCTCATAACTATGGGCGCTCATTGGTTCGATCAAAAAGAAAGAAAAGGTAGTGACCCGCAGGGTCTACAGCGTGTGCAGAGCTGGCTTTCGCCATCAGCTGTTCACTGCCTGCATCAAAGGTTCGATCAAATACAGTCCACAACTACCAAAAGAAAGGTTACTGCACACTAGTGTGTAAGGTACACAATGTATAACGAAGACTCATTGCTCGACTGCGGCTTTCTATTGACAAAATTGACAAAATGCTATGGGTCTATTTAAAAGGGCAATCACTGAGGGATATAAGAGACGGTGCAAAATACCAAGAACATCCTGTTCGTTCAGGTATGATTTCTCACTTTTTTGGAACACGGACGGTGTTCAGGTTTTTGAAATTTGTGCAAAATCCATTTGGCCAGTTCATTGCACCATACCAAATCTACCAACCCTCATTCGGAAGAAATTTCAAAGTCTAACACTTTTGTTGTACGCAACGAAGCCCACCATGAACACATTTTTGAAGCCTTTCTGTTTGGAAGGGATGGAACTTGTGACTAATGGGCTGACCTGGCGCCATCCGGAAACAGGCGAGATGATAGTTTCTTATATTACTGCCCTCTTGTCGCCTGTAGATGCCGTTGCGAGGGCAATGCTGCAAGCCATTAAGCAGTGTAATGGTTTTTATGGCTGCTTCTTATGTGAGCACCCAGGAGTGCTTCACTCGCTGCCAAAGAAAGGGGCAGTGCGTGTATATTCGCCAGGAAGAAGGTATTCCGTAAGGAATAGTCGGCGAATGAAGCATCAGGCTGTATAGGCAGTTAATCGGGCCATCCGGTAAAAGGCGTGAAAAGGCCAACAATTTTGCATTTGTGGTAGATAATATGCATTGTGTGCGGCTTGGAGTAGTGTGGATGTTCATTTCTTTGTGGTTCGAAACAAAACACTCCAGGAGACCCTGGTACCTTGGTGGTGAAGATAATTTACAGCCGGCTTCTGTACATCAAACCTCCGGAATATATTACTAGAACGCCACGCTCCACTAAGCATTGGCGTTATTGGAAAGCAAGCGAGTTGCGTGCATGGCTTTTTTTTTTATTCCTGTCCCGTTTTGCGTATAATTTCCTTCCAGATGTGTACCTATAGATCACTTTAGCCTCCTGATTAGTGCCATTTACACCTTGTTATTAGAATCGGTCACCCAAGAACACGTCAACGTTGGAGTGCAACTTCTTTTTAAGTTTGTACAGGATTATCATTTGCTGTATGGGGAGCGATCCTGTTCATTTAATGTGCATCAGTTGACACACATCATGCATAGAGTCCGTTAGAAACTAGGGTCCACTGTGGGCCACAACAGCATTTTTGTTCGAAGACAGAAATGGGCAGCCCCGGCGTCTTATCAGGAGCACACATACAATTGAAAAGCAGCTTGCTATGTTGCTTGGTGTTAGCACTGCACTGACTGCACTTCATCAGCTAGGGAGACGTCTGTCTCCCGCTGAATTTGTATTGCGCAAGCTGGACAGCGTTCATTTTAGGAAATATTCAGCACGCGATGGCACTGTATTTCATGGACCACCATGTCAAGCAAATGCAGGAGTGAAAGCAGCACTTTCCGCTTTATTTTTTTTTTTCAACTTGTGTTAACTTGACTGTGTATAAAGAAGCAACGCTGCTGGAACATTCTCTTAACTTTATGCGCAAACCAGTTTTGAAGGAACAGCTTTACAGTTATGTGGATTGTTGGAGGACAAAGAAGTTTGCTTTAATTCACTGCTTTGTAAAATGGGAGGGAAAGTTGTTTCTTGTGATCACCAGGCTTTATGAGCATGAACACGCTGAAGTCTCATTAACACAGATTGTATCGGTCAGTCCAAGTCCTCAACTAGACGTGCAGCTCCACACAAATTGACAAAGTGAATCAGAGTTTTGGACTTCGTGCGCATTTCTTCCAACACTTTCTAGATGGACTTGCAGTAATTGAGCTTGCTTTATCTTTTTCTTAGGTTGTACTCGCCAAAGCAGGAACGAGGCATGCGGTAGTCAAGGCTGTTGATTAAGTTAGGCCGTGTGTTTCACAAGTACACTCATAAATTCTGATAATTTGTAAATTTGGCAGTTGCTACAACTTGCGGGAATCTATGTCGTGCAAAGCAGTTGGTGAGGACCTGTCTATGCCACATTCTTTTGCTTTGAGCCAAGCATAATGAGGCTGATCAATGCATTTGTTTATATCGAGTAGTCGTCCGCATAATGCGCCTACCAGGCATGTTGACTAAACTGCAGCTCTCAAAGGGTAGCTTATGACATTACGTAATGTCGACACTTGCGGTAGAGCGCACATGGCAGTTTATTCGAATAGATACATACGCTGTGCTGTGCTGTGCTAATGTTCGCGTCGCACGCAGCATATGTTTACAAGTTCTTGCAAAGTTGAGTAGAGTTAGATTAAGGCATGTGAAGTCATCGTGGTGCATACGTAACCTATATTACACTGCTATAATAGCGGATAGCGAAGGCTACAACCGCAACGAAATGTTTTTGGGCTAGTTGGTTCATGACTTCCGAAGAAAAAAATGTAGCGCAAAACAACACAAGGACCGGCGCATTGTCTGTCTTTGCGTCATTTTGCGCTACGATTTTTTCTGCTACAGGTATAATTGACGTTACCTAAGCACGGCCGCCACTATGAATGTTAAACAAGGGGTAATATAATGACGCTGACGCAATACTGATATTTACGATGTGTACCACGTGATTGGTTACTGTGGGTCATTTCAGCAACTTTGCCTCTTGTTCTTTCTTATTCTACCTTATTTCCTCTCTCCTCCCGTCTTTCGCTTCTCTTATCTATTCCTTCCTCCTGAAAGAGTAAGCAGGCGTTGTACCCCACTCCGTGGCAGTTGCCAGCTTGCTCCTTCCTTCTTCCCTTTATGTCCTTGTGTGTTTCATGTCACCATACCTAATAATAATAATAATAATAATAATAATAATAATAATAATAATAATGTTTGCCTGCGTTTATGACGTCTATACAATAAAATCGACAGCCGTAACAACACTGTCTAGTAGCATAGCAGATTGGGTGTTGTGCTGTTAAGCTTGAAGACGTGGGCTTCATACCTGGCTGTCAGAACCGCATTTTAAGAGGCAAAATTCAATAACACCCCTGTACTTATATTTACTTATATTTAGGCGCTCATCAAGAACCCCAGGTGGTGAAGATTAATCGGAGTCCCCATACAGCATGCCATGTAATCTTAGCATGGTCTTGCATATAAAACTGCTGAACTACAAGAAACGGTACGTGTCTCTCGTTTATCCTGCACAGTGTTGCAGTCAAATCAGTCTATTATGGATGTTATATGCGACCATACCTGCTCCTGGTGGCGCATAGTTGCACACCATGGCACGTTATCAGAAAGTTGCAATGTAACTCGCATGTCATGTTATTAGTACCATGAGCCATCAGTCTTGTTTGTCATTTTGTGGGAGCCATGCTCTCCCACAGAGGGTTAAATTGTCCCTTCTTCGGTGAGCCCTCCGTCCTCATTTCCTTGACTATGGACGGAACGCAGTAAGCAATGTCCACAATTCATGCATACCTTCCATGCTAATTTTGGCATATATAACAAGTGATTGAGCCAACCAGGAGTGTGCTAAAACGTAGGCAGCTATATACGTACGGCCGAACTGCATTTGGTTCACTAAGAAATCCTTTGCATTTAGAGCTTGGCTGGCCTACTGTTTTTCCCATTTACGTCCTGCTTAACTGCTCATCCATAGGAGAAGTACATTAGCTACTTTATTCCGTCCAGCTGAACATTTCTGCTCGTTTATCTAAACAGCCAGAACTAAACCCGAGTGCCTGTCTGCAGTTGCCAGGGCATTCAGAACATGAGCAGAAAAAAAGCCAAGGTAATTGCAATGCACCTAATAATTAGCCAGTCCTACTTTTCCTAATAGGTTGCACAGAATCAAGCTAGTGTCTGATAATTCAAACTTCTGATAATTCAGACATAATTCTGTGATGCCCTCAAGTTTGAATTTTCAAGAGTCCCCGCTAATCTTCTCGTGTCGAAATCTCATAAACCTGGGCATTTATGAGATTTCGACACAAGAAGATCGTTTATGAGATAAAACTGACACCACTGACCAGAATAAAGGCGCTAACATTGCTCAGTGGCATAAAGACAGACATTTATCCATTGTTGCAGGGATTTTTGAGCCCTAATTTCCCGGCAGAATTGTCAAGGGTCCAAACAAAAACGGTTCTGAATTTAGCCCGAAATTAGGCTGGGGCAGCGTCTGTACCATCACCTTATACATAGCTCATCTTGCAATTATTTTTCTACATTGCAATAATTGCTTCATTAGCACATATTTCAAACCAGGTTTATCTGACATTCTATGGCACAGTTTATCATTTACTGACTGCTTCAGGAAGCGGAGGCCATGGGAGGAAAAAGCTCTCGTGAGCTCGACTAAGCCTCTCAGCCGAATTACAGTTCAGTAGCGTACAGTGGCGGCATACATAAACTGGCGCCCGGCCTCGAATTATATTCACGTGATATCATATTCATTTACAAATACGTTAAACCAGCCCAAGTCACAGTATCGCTATACGACAGTGCGGAATGGCTTTAACCGTCAAGTAGTCTTAGCCTACAATAAAGATCCGGGGAATTTTCGCTTTACATTGCTTTACTACCATATGCAACGTCTTCATACTGATGGCAATGAGCGACGGTCTTGGAAAAAAAACAAAAAAAAGAAGAGAAATAGAGAGAGTGGGTGAGCTTTGGGCCAATCACGTGTATGACATGTAAGCCACAGGCAGTCGCCACGCAGTTGGCACTCACGGACACGCATGCTTCGAGACGGTCGATAAATAGCGAAAGCAAGAAAGAAATAGCGAGGCAGTTCGCCTATACAATACCGAAAATCGTGCGTACGATGCTCCTTCGGAGCCTAGAGGAGCTTTCCATGTCATTTTTGCTCGCACGCCGGGCTAAAAGCGGGCAGGGCTTCTCCCGGCGGGACACTCGGCGGCCCATCAAAGCTGTTGATCGCATTAAGGGCATCGAGTGGTGCCCATGTTCGGCGAGGTGGAACCCAAACAGCGTCCCTCCCGATGGTGAGCGCACTTTTATGGCGTTGTTTTCGACCCCGTGCGAAATCGGCGCCACCACAGTGATAACGGAAACGGTACCCATGGGAGCGATAACTGCATGGAAAAGTAGCCGCGCTTCGCAGCCGCAGCTCGTGTGAAAAATGCGCGATAATATGCGCAGTCACCTTTTTTTTTCTTGACTTTATACGTGCAAGATGCGTATGCAATGCTCCTCTGATTATCAAGAGCACGTAGAGTTGTTTAACTATATGCGAAGTCGGGAGGTCACGCAAGCCTGCGAAAACAAACCTGCAAGTTATTCGCCGTGCGTCCTACGACACAGCATGCTCTTCGCATGGGGTCCCTCTATTTGCTTCTTCAAGCCCGCCTCATTTACGAAGCACGCACGCATTTCAGTTTAGAAGACAATTTTGGCTTCCCTGTTTCTCGTATACATGTATACGATACATGCCGGGCCCACGCCGAACGAAGTACAAGAGCTAAGGAGGCTCTTTATTAGCTGGGGATGGTACACATCTGGAGATAGAATGCTATTTAACTTTCCTGTAAAAGAAACGGTGCCAGCGAACACGTGCAGCAATTAATCAAGCGTTGTAATTGTTGGCACTATTACACCAAGCGAGCGCGTAAATTATCAAATTATCTGCAAGCAACAAACACGCGGACACATACACTCTTAAAAAAGGTAGTAGAAAAGCTAGTAACGGGACCAGTTACTAGCGTTTTGGCACCATTACTACATCTTTTTGTCACTTACTAGCTTAGATATACGCTAGAGGTAGTAAATTTCAAGGGTAGTAACTGTCACTACATGCGGACGTAACAGGTTAGTAAATGTACTACCTCCACTGGCACTAGTATATTATGCTCTAATTGTGATAGTCGTACGCGGTATCGTATGCTGCCTGTTTGGATAAGAGTCCCATGCAGCGTTGGTTGCATACATATACGGAAACAGAAAAATACAACAATCTCGATCCAAAACGTTGATTACTTATCCGAATCCACTCCTGCTTACCGGAACAACGTGAGCGTCCTTAAGTAAGGACATATATCGCGTAGAAGCTTTGATCTTCTGTGTGCGGTATAGTGAGCTGTCGTTTTTGGTTCGAACATGTTTCTAAGCTGTCACCTAAATATTTCTATGCGCAGCGTATTCACAAGGCTAATCACATGAAGTAATTAGCAACCGTTAATTGGTGTAACACGATGTAATTAGTCAGCACCAATCAGCGTGACTGGACAACGGCTTACCGCGCTCATTTTTATTTGATCTTAATCTTTTGCAATACAGTCGACCTGATATGGCAACGTAAACAGCAAATATAAACCGAATCATAATAAGCCCGATAAAAGATTGCCATGGTAGTAAAGTTACTACCTTTGGTTACTACCCATACCTAGAGCTAGTAACTGCAGGTAGTAAACGACATGGTAGTAAAGTTACTACCTCGCCGTTTACTACCTGCAGATACTACTTAGGTAGTCAATGTTGTGACAACCATATACTACCTCAAAGTTAGTAAGTAGCACTACCTTTTTTCTAAGAGTGTACAGCTGTTCGTCCTGTGCACTTGTAGCCTGTACGAGAGTTCGGCGGTGTTCACGAACGTTGTAAAAAGAACATTTCGAGAAGAAACAGCGCAGCGGAAGGACCACTGACAAACGAAGCAACACGTGTGCTGCCTGTCAAGTTGTGTTTTTTTTTTTCATAAGGAATACACTCATGGTATAAACAGACGAATATAAGTGCTGGAGTGTCACGTGCCACAACCACGATATGACTATGAGGCACGCCGTAGTGGAGGGCTCCGAAAGCTTTGAACGTTGGACGTTGCACTGTTTACACGCAGTACACGGGCCTCTAGTATTTGCGCTTCCATCGAAAAGTCACCGCCGCGGGTGGGATCATACCCGTCTTCGAGCTAGGCAGCGCAACGCCTCATTTGCTGGTCTACCACGACAAGTAAGAAAAATGCAAAATAAACAAATTTTTAAGCAGATACCAACCAAAAGAAGAAAAAAGAAAACAAAAGTAGAACAAGGCGGCTAACACACAAGGCACAGAAAACAAGTAAATCTGGTTGTGGGGGTCTGTGATCTTGTAAAAGAACGAAATTCAAGGTGAACTGTGCGCGAAAAGAAAAATTTTGCAGTCTTTCAAACACACAAATGTGGTGAGGTCGCTGTTCACTCTTTTTTTTTTTAACGCGAAAGTGTTTTATGCCAGGGTCCACCAAGAAATCAGTGAAGTACTTCGTAACGGAAGTGGATCTCTGAAAAAATGAACATTCATTGACAATGAGAAAGTTCCACACGCTCGGACTCGAGCCCACATTCACCCGGTATTCGACGAGTGGAGCTGGAAGCATTACCGATACGCCACCGCAGCATTGCTTACACAGGGAACAGATAGTCCTTATAGCTTCACTACAGCGCTTTACAAGTTGCATCTAATTGTCGTATGGATAAAATAAAAGTGTTTAGTACAGCAAACTATAGTGTTTGACAAGCAAAATTACTGCTAAATTAACATTGCCTCTCTTATACTGAACTCTTGGTTCGCTGAGGTTCACTGCTGTGGTACGCCATCTAGGAACGATAGAGCGAAGCAGATTGTCGTGCTAATTCGCGCCTGCAGTCAGCGCTTCGGCAGTCTTCGCGCCTCGACCGCCGCAGAAGTTAGGGGCTTGGCGGCGTCGTGACGGTGCGTTCCTCGGGCGAAGTACGAACGCGGCCGCTACAAAATTTGTATTGCGTTGCCAGGCTTACTGAGTTACGATACGCACTGCTCCAGGAACGCAAGGACGGCCGTCCACAAGCTCATGATCTGCCTTTCGCTGCAGGGGGCGGCGTGTGTTCACAAAACGATCCGTTGACAACCCGTTCGGCTTCGCTGGCAAGGTGTCACCATTTGCGGACGCTCCTTGTTTATGGCAGATTTTCACAGTGCCTCCGGAGTAAGGTTAGTTGTTCGAGAACGTTCCCTCGTGCCGTGTCGAGGTGCCGCTGACGTCTGCGTGTAATATGTTCACATTGTCATAGTACTCAACCCGTCTCCTGCACCTCGATTCGCCAGGTTGCCGTTTATGCATTCCACAACTTCGCGAAGACAGGTATCGCTTTCGTGTTACAATTGCTATGATAGAGGGATCAACCACACTTTTCTTTTTGATGAAGGTCTCACAAGAAGGCAAAATGCTTGCGTGTTGCTATCCGAAGCCGAAGTCTCATTTGTTGGAAGGAGTGGAAATCGCGGATGTGCGAATAATGGAGTGCTTCGAATATTCGTCGAATATTAGATTTTCAATACTCGTATTCAATTCAAAGCTGAAGTACTCGAAATTTTCGAATATTCGACGTGATTAGAATATTCTGATAGATTGACTATGCGAGGTAGTCTTCTTGCCGAAAATGACCGTTATTGTGCGTTTACGCAAACTCATGGAATTGCGCCAGTGGTCTAGTGGTTCATCATCATCATCATCATCATCAGCCCTTCTTATGTCCACAGCAGGACGAAGGCCTCTCCCAATGCTCTCCATCCTTTCCTGTCCTATGCGAGCTGATTCCATTTGATGTCTGCGAATTAATTTCGTCACTCCATCTTACTCTCTGTCGTCCACGGCTACGCTTACCCTCTCTTGGTATCCATTCGGTTATTCTAACTGTCCATCGGTTGTCTAGCCTTCTCATCGCGTGACCTGCGCATGTCCATTTCTTTCTTCTTAACTTCGACTATTATGTCGGCCACACCTGCCTGTTATGGTACTCGGTTGCTGATCCGAAGGTGAGATCGAATCCCGGCCGCGGCGGCTGCATTTCGATGGAGGTGAAATGTTGAGGCCCGTGTGATGAGCGATGTCAGTGCACGTTAAAGAACCCCAGGTGGTCGAAATTTCCGGAGCCCTCCACTACGGCATCTCATAATCATATCGTGTTTTTGTGACGTCAGACCCCTCAAATCAACCAATCAAGCTTATTAGAGTAAGCATCGGTAGTGCGCGCAGGCATGATGGCGGCCAACGACAAGCGTGCCAGTACGTATGACTTGTCACCGCCATCATGCGCTATCGCTATAAGCATCTTGAGCTACGCGGTCTGAAAAGCTCTTGACGTTCATGTAACCAGGATCGTATATACAGGCAACCAAAACGTGCTGCCCTGCCTTTCGCAGCCACAATCTTGTGCGAAATATCCTTCTACAAGCATTGTAGCCGGCATGATCATGTGGAACAACTCACATTTGTTCATTATGGCCTTTAGTATTTGCTACCACTTGCCTCACTCTTCTGTGATATTTTACCGGTTGAAATAAAAAAGCACGAAAGGCGACGGCGAACAGCACAGAAACGACAACACCAACTTGATTGATTGATTTCTGGAGTTCTACATCCCAGACAGACGCCGTAGTGGAGGGCTCCGGAAATTTCGACCACCTGAGGTTCCTTAACATGCACTGACATCGCACAGCACACGGGCCTCAACATTTCGCCTCCATCGGATCGGGGCCGCCGCGGCCGGGATTCGATCTCTCAGAAGGACACCCAGGAGTTCTCTAAGGAGGAAGGGGGTTCCAATTTTCACGAAGGGCATGCGATTACATAGTTCTTGCGTGTGCCTGAAATGGGGGAGGGGGGGGGGGGTAGCGGTCACCTTGCGTAATACGTCAAGTCCTTGTCTCAGCTGGAGCAATCGTAAATCAAATAAAGTGCCAAATAATAGTAACGTCAGTGATGATGATTATTTTTATTATTCGTTCGGCGTTTTGCAGAGACATCTTGCAAGGGCTTGACAGGGCTATGAAGCCATTCAGCAAAGCAGTACACGTGGAAAATGAACGGAAAATTGAATAAAGCAACACATAGCAATGATAACAGTTCCAAACAACGTTGCCTGACACGTGTTTAGTTTGCCGCTCCGTGCAGTCATAAGGGCTTCGTGCGATGCTGTTTAGAAAAGCTCTGCAAGTCAGCATGTTCTAAATTATGAGACCGGAACATATTATATATGTTTCCTTTGAGCCCCGTAAAACTATATCTGAAAGTGAAATGTCGGCCTACAGCTGCATTTGTACGAATGGCATAGTCTGAATACGTACAATAAATCTATGACAACAGCTCATAAAAGAACTCATAAAATCAATGAAATAATTCATTATATAGAAACAATGTGATTAGGGTTAAAAATGTCGAGCAATGACGCGACACAGACTTAAAGACGCTAAGAAATTCTTTATTCAAGTATATAACACCTTACTGCAGAACTGAGGAGTAACTCCCATTGTCTTGCTGTAGCAGAGCTTAGTTTCAGGCTGTTACTGGAATTCTGCGTATTTATTAGTATTACCAGACCAACAATAAAGGTATTAAACTACTATCTTTCGGACCCTTTTCCCCACATCATGATTACGGTAACAAGTTCCGCCAGTCTGTGGTCCTCTTTCAATTATCCTCTGTCGTGAACACTACAAGAATGTTTCTTACGATGTAGTGGCGCGAAAGGAGGCTTCCACACCCGAAATTGCTACAAGAGATCACATCTCACCAAAACATCGGTGGAACGATTTTCCTTTCAGAAATTTCCAAGAGGCAAGTTTGGACAAGAGGGCTCATTTTAGTTTTACAGTAGGTAAAAACTATCAACGTATCAATAAATTTAACTCAAGGGTATCTCATACGGTTTAAATATGAAAATTAAGCTGACATCATGAAAAAATACTTCCGAAAATCCTTTTTAGGCTAGGAAAATCAGTTGGCCGCTGACGCGCATTATCATAACATGGTTGGCAAAATTAAGGTGGGATCACTTAAGTGCCTCAGTCGTGCTGGCCGACATTTTGACACAAGGATTTCCCTCTGTCAAAGCAGCTGCGTCATCATAGGCGTGTCGGTTTGGTGCAGTTCGTGTTCCTGCTCCTTGTATTGCAGTTGATATTGGCAACCTGAGCAAGAGAACTCAGAGAGAAGTAATTATTATACATTATTTAGGTCAGCAGCACGGGCACAAGAAAAACGTCTCGCTTCTTGTGGTAGAAAGGGGGTAACGGTCAGAGACAGCCTGATGAAACTTCACACGCTGGCAAAGCACGCAAGTCGCGCTGGCGACAAACACTATAGCGGGGTCTATGGTTACATTACAAAAGAAAGCAACGTTGTAGAGAAGTGGTGGTCGTACATTCAAGCTCTTACCTAGACAGTCGTGACAGCGGTGAGTCTGTAAGCTAAGGTTGCTAATGACTGATGGAGTGGGCGAACTCTAGATTTCGCAAGTTCAGTCAGTTGAAACAACGAAGAGAATACGCGAGCCAGGCGGGTTGACCTAGAGTCCTATACTAACATTTGGAATAAAATGATAATGAACCGGTGAAGTGCGTGAAGAGCGAGATAATATAGTGTGGATATAGCCCGAGAGTAGTAATCTGTATGACTAAGCATAAGTGAAAGAGCTAAACCAAACGAATAAAAATTTTGAACCAACAGCTATAGGCATGCGCATGTTGTGGAAGCTGGAGTAAAACCACTCGATTCAGAAGACAGCGTCCATAAGTTGTGGGGTCTCGTAATGCTCTCCACGCTGTCGGAACACACGGACAGTCACGCCGTCGGGCAACCAAACGCGTGTACATTTATTACTGCTTTCACAAACGACGATATCGCCAGCCGAATGTAATATATCATTGGTGATCCGCTAAGTAACCTCATACAATGCCAATACACCAATGAAACCAATAAAACCAATACACCAATAAAACAACATACAACACACACACAGTACATCAAATGCGGCGTCGCCGACGTTCGACTCACCACGAGGGCCCATGCGCCCGACCCGCGGAATCGTGTAGGCACGGACCCCGCCGTGAGCCGTCCGCCCACGGTCGCTGCCGACTCCGAGAAAGTACCTTCCTGCTGTTACTTCTGCGCCGGCTCAGCTTGTAGTTTGCACTCTCTCAATTTGTAAGTAGATGAGTGAATACAATGGATTTCTAGGGGCAGGAAAAATCGACCTCAAGCCATATCGTGAATTGAAATTACAACGTCAACAGGACCCTTGAAGGTGTACGTTGGGCATTCGGTGCAAAGACATAGGAGTGGTTACGGAGGGGGAGGGGGCTGGGTTGGCCTCAGGAAGGGGGGGAGGGGGTGACAACCCCCTAGCCCCCCCCCCCCCGTCGGTGCGCCACTGCGATCCCTCGACTCTCGTATCAGCAACCGAGTGCGATAGACACTATAGACCACCGTGGCGGCGCGACAACACGAACTTGCCCAGCTCGTTTTCCCCCAGTGCATTATATTTTACCGATATGGTCACAATATGAGGTACTCTAGACATGGGTTGTTCGTTTCGGGTTTTGTTTTATTTTTTATTTTTTTCAAATTCGGCAGGCAAAAGTCGGGTGCTATTTCCAAAGCGATATTCGAGTTGAAATCGAATTTTTTGCTGAACCGCTTTCCTAAATTCGGGTTGTTTTTTCGGGAGGGGGGGGGGGGGGGGGTTAGATTTAGAAGTTCATTGTTTACAAATGACAGCCGTAAGCGTCCACAGTGCTGCACGTAGTTTATGGAATGGACTTTTACGTCACCGGGGCCCACTTAAGCCAACGGGATGTAACATTTTTGTCCCGAGGTCGGGCAGCAATATAGCGGGTATGCACTGCAGACTCCGTGCACCATATATATATAAACAGGCAGGAATGAGGTATTGGAATACGGGATAAATCGGGTTTAACTGGAAAACCAACAACCGTATCTAGACACTCTGTGTTCCTGATAGTAACATATTTTGCTTTGATAGTTTGCTAGTGTATTAGCACAATTATGCATTAAATAAAATATTATTACTGAAGACGCACTTTTGTATATTTGTATACGATTCGAAAAATTTGACATTCGCACACCCCAAGTTGAGATCTTAACGCTACCTGGGATTTAAGCATTCCCTGGTTTATGCCATTGACACATTTATTATTCTTTTTTCTGCATGTATACGCTAAAGCCCCTCCTAGTAAAAAGGGAAAAAAAAAGGTCATAAGCTTATTGGCTTATATTCTGTACCTCTGATATTTATTCTTTCAATCGCCCCGATGATTCGTAGTTCTTTGTGGGACTTTTGCTTGGGTGTGATTTTTACGCCCAAATTACCATGACGCGTGGTAAGAAATTTTGAAACCTGCGATAACTGCAGGAGGCAATCATCGAAGGCTCTGGCTTGCCATAGAGTGTATCCGAAGTCTGCCCTACCTATTCAGGCAGTGAAATAGCGAATCAGCGGGAGAGGTTGTGTGCAAGTGCTCTCTCCACCTTCTCTCTCAAAAGGGCCCGGTCATTCTGCAGTACTAGCCGGAATGCCTCACGGGAAGGCAAGGTTCCGTGCGTGCACCTTTTTGTGCAATACAGCTTCCATGCATCGAAATTACTATCGACAAAGGGCTCTATAATGTTTCCTACCAAGTACAGATGCAACTAGAAAAATTATGCACCGGTCACGTCATGTTCTTGGTTGTGCACCTTCATCGGATTTATTTATGCGGAGCCAAAGCTTGAGTTTCTACATTAACAGCGACCTAGAGTTTCATTGTCATTTTCATGCGGTGTAGCTCTTATTTCGCATTATTTTTTTTCCCTATTCAATGTAATTACTCTTATTCCGTCTATGTCACGACGTCGCTTATTAAATTTCAGCGCGCCGCTCGCTTGTCTTCATGAAGTTCGAATTCAGTGCAACACTGCGACGTCATCTGTCTTAATCTTCATAATGCCCCGAACGTGGCTGTTCCACAAAAGCCAGCTTACAAACGCCGAATGCGAAACGTAATAAAGGGAAGTTTAGGTCAGGGGAGGAAAATGGTGTCCTTTTTATTCGATATGCACGCAATTCGCAGCAGCATTGGGTAGCCATATTTTGCATCCCATGCCACTCTTACTTCATTCGGCATTTAACTGTCTTTTTCCCCTCACGGTTCGCTTCTATATGCGCTTTATTTCTGCAGCTGATGAAGTCACCAGTCGCGACGCAGTGGTGCGCAGCCGTTCGCTTATTCGTGGGCTGTGTCTGTCGCAATCGAACTCGTCGGGAACGGAGGACAGGCGCTCACTGTGTTATCCCTTGATCCTCGGAGAGATTCGACGCCGCCAGTCGAAATTGCAGCGGCGCTTTGGTGAGATATCCTTCGCCGTGTACAACACCATTTCGTGCGCTGGCGACTTCGTACGGCAGATAAGACAGAGGAATTGACATTTCCTAAAGCTCTTTCGTCGAGCCCAGTACTCTCCCTGTTATTATCGGTCGCAGAAAGGAGGTAAAACTTCTTGGGAAATATCGCCCCCTTTTTTTTATTTTTTACTCAATTTTAACACCCCTGGCTTTGGAACAACTGCGTTCGCATCTTCCTTACATGCCGGCGGCTATTCTGGCACAGCCTGCTACAGGCATAACATTCTCTGCCACGCTTGGCAAGCAAAGGAAATGAAATGGCTGCATCCTGTAAGGATGGGTCTTCCTCTTGCAGTCAAGAGGCTGTAATGTGTGTGTGTGTGTGTGTGTGTGTGTGTGTGTGTGTGTGTGTGTGTGTGTGTGTGTGTGTGTGTGTGTGTGTGTGTGTGTGTGTGTGTGTGTGTGTGTGTGTGTGTGTGTGTGTGTGTGTGTGTGTGTGTGTGTGTGTGTGAGAGAGAGAGGAAGAGGGTGACAAGCGTTCGAAACACAGCTAATGGGCTTGCCTTCGTCAGAGTAACCAGTCACTCTGACGAAGGCAGGCCCAAAACCAGCTCTGATTATGAGAGACGCCGTAGGGGAGGGCTCCGGAAATTTCGACCACCTGGGGTTCTTTAACGTGCACTGACATCGCACAGCGCACGGGCCTCAAAATTTCGCCTCCATCGAAATGCAGCCGCCGCGGCCGGGATTCTATCCTCGACCTTCGAATCAGCAGCCGAGTGCCATAACCACTAGACCCCCGTCGCGGGGCTAGCTAAGCTCCTCAACTTGATTCTTGAACTATAATAACTTGGAGTTCAAGGGCAAGCACTACGTTCAATTAGCGGCACTTCTATGATCACAGGAATTGGCCCTAACCATGCAACTATTTTTATGGGGCTCCTAGAAAAGGAGTTTCTTGCGCGCCGTGATTTGAAGACTTTTTAGTGCAAACGTTTCACCGACGATGTCTTTTTAATTTGGCAACACAGTGAAACCGAGTTTCTATCTTACATCAAGGATGTTAATACTGCTCGTCCAAATATATCGTTCTCGCACTCATACTCGGCCTCCAGTGCAGACTTTCTTTACGTCACAGTAATGCTGTGCAAACAGGAACTGACGACCAAGCTGTATACAGGAAACCAACTGATTGACATCAGTACTTTCATTTTCGACATCAGTACTTTCATTTTTATAGTTGTCACACAAAGCACTGCAAGACTAGTATTCCATATAGTCAATTCACTCGATTTAAACTCATCTGCTGCAACAATAATTAATTCATTCGCAACTGCGACCACCTTCGATGTGTACTAACCAGACAAAGATATCCCGCGCGAACCATTGAAGGCGTCCTCAAGAAGGCGGACAGCACTGACAGCAAAGAGTTACTCACAAGCAACAAACAATCAGCGAGCCCATCACATCAGCATGTCAATCTCAGCCTCCCGCGCTCGGCAACGGTTACTAATGTGTCTAGCAGTTTAAGGAAACACCAAAACACCAAAGCGACCGCCTTAACGGCATTTTCACTGAACCGCTAATGGTGGTTTATCGACGATCACGTAACGTGCGTTATATTTAACGTCCTCGAAAGTAACCAACCGAGTTGGCATTCCGCAACTAGCATGGCCTGAAACTTTTTCCTAAGAATCAAAGGAGATTTCGCTTGCGACAGCGCCAATGTAATCTACATGCCTGAGTGTCGCACTTGCCGTAAGCAATACATCGGTTAAACCGAAATATCATCCAGGTTGCGCTTCAGTAACCACAAGGCTTATGTTTCTAACCTTCCTCAGCTTCCACTTTCAAAACACGTCCAAATGCCAGGTCACTCCTCTGAAAAAATCAAGGCAACAATACTACAGTCGGGGTTTAAAACTCATCATGACCGAGAAGTTCGCGAATGCTATCTTATTAAAAAATTTAACAGTCTTTATTCCTGCATAAACGAAAGCGTCGGGAGCGTCGCTTTTCTTTCTGTGTAAAAACGGTAATCACATTGATGTGATAAGCACGCCGCCATTCCGCCCATTTCTTATACGTAAATATTTGCAATAGTTTGCAATAGGCCGCATTGAAACTTCTGTTCCGCTGTCTCTATAGCGATCTCAATGTCTCGTTGAATATTTATTTTCCTTTCCTATCTCACTATAGTAATGTGTGTCCATGACCCGTGCATTGGCACTCTTCTTTTTGTTCTTGATCTCTCTCGTTTCTCTCTTACGGCTTATAATCGGCGTTTTGTTGCTTTAGACATTTGCCATGAGCAGGCCACGTTTCGTACTTAGAATTACAACATTGACCTAGTTATTCGATGTTGTTATATCAAAATGTGTTGTCAGTGTTGGATGTTCGAGCGTTACTCACGTGTTTTTAATCACCATTTTGATATTTACTGCGAATTAAAAGCGACCTGTGCTATGCAATTTTTTCATTCTCCTGTGACAAAGGACGTGCCACGCACGGCCGATACCTTAGGCATAAAAAAATTGCTTTTTCTTACGTGTACCTGCTTCTTCTTCTACATACCCAGCCAATAAACCTTCCCTTCCCATTGAATATATATATTAAGGTAGCTTATTTCGAAAGAGGTCTATTGTTAATTACCAAGATATCCAGGCGGGCCTTACGCTTCTCCAACCAATTATCTAATGACGGCTCAATAAATCCCTGCACGCTCCAGCCAAGGACGAAACGACCTCGGCTTTGACGCAATTAGTCTCCAGGCCAGCTAAGGCTGATTCAGGAGTCCGGACGAGAGCCATTCAGTACGCTAAGAACAGCGCTCCCCTTGGACGCCATTCGGTGCTTGCCGATAGTTACATAAAGGTGACCGGATTTGCTCCTTGTGGAGCGCAGTATAGTCCTTCGAGGTGGATATACCCTTCCAGTCTCCTGCTCCTGTTTCTCTCTTTAATTACGAGCCGGCTCCGCTCGGCGTCTCTTGAATGGTGCGCGCCATGCAGAACACCCGCGCACCCAGTCCACTAGTCTCGCTCGGTATGCGTGGCTGACGTCGGCACTCAATTGCGCCCACGCGCGAAAGACAAATCCGCCCGCCTAGCGAAGGAGAAACGGCTGCAGAACATCACCTCTCTCGCGCGCTGACATTGTTTTTCGAGAAAGCCAGAGCTGCAGTATGGCGGTGATGGCACGTGGGCCGAAAGAGCCGGCAAGAGCTAGAACAAAGACGAAGGCTCGTCGGCGACCTCGACAGACGAGATCGATGTGGCGTGCCTCCGCAGTTAGACCATGGAGAGCAACGGCTACAGAATCACTGAGTGAAGCGCATTTTTTTTTTTTTCATTTCCTGTGTGCGACAGGACGGCGCAACGTTGGGCGCCTTAATCAAGTACCTGTCTCTCACGAAATTCTTCACCCAGGAATGTCTACTCGCATGGACCAAGGAAGAAGCTTTACTGCCACAACAACACGTAGTCGGACGCTGAGAAGTTTACTAATGCTAGGTGCCCGGCTGACACCGCATGCCCACGGCAGCGCCCAGTGAGGTCGTTACCGTAATAGGCGTTCATTTTTCCCGCAGTACGAAACTTAGTAAGCTTTGTAGCTCGGTCTTATACGCTTCCCCGCTTGTTACAAAGATTTCGCGTCGGTAGCGACACTCCCAAGCATGCACTGCTCGGGTAGTTGTTATCGCGTCCTTCTGCGGCCTCACAGCCCACGCGTGTGAGGCTTAGAATAACATAGACGGCGAGAGTATCGAAAAGCAACTAAGAATGCACCAAGGCGGTTTAGTCGAGCTAATTCTAGAGCAAAAAAAAAAAGCACACCTCCCCCTTTCTTTGATGAAAAATGAAAATGAAAAATGAAATGACGATGATGAAAAATGTGTGAGGTTACATCGTTGAAAGAACGTGATTGTAATTAAAACGTGAACTGGAAAATTTCTTTGTATGTAAAAAGGAATTATTCAATATTCCCTCTGAAACACTGTGTGGCTTTACAAAAATCCAGGGCCTCGATTAGTTGAGTGTGTGAGTGGCGCTTATCCTCTACTTACAAGCATGTTTTTCGTGTACAAGGAAAACTAACTAAACTATACTTCATAATCTCCTCCTTCCGCCGCGGTAAAGAATCTGATCCTGAACAGTGTAACAATTTTGTCTTTAATTAAGCTGGAATTCCCACTAATAATAAATGCGTATAGCAGGCCCATTAAAAGTTAGAACTAAACATGCCCGCATAATCTGTACACTGTTCGTTTTCCTTAACCCAAATACTGAGAGCCACCGTGCCGGGCTCACGAGCACACGAACAAGCACCGACTGCTTGACTCTGAGTATAAGATGAAAAAATGAGGACGACGAAAAGCTCGTTCTCGTGTTAAGCTATAAGAAGCTTGGCCTGGTACTTTCGGAAAACTGAGCAAGTTGCAGTGCCGTGTGAGTGGCTCCAGGATGTTCATGGACGACGCTAAAAGACTTCCCTAAACCTAAAGAAACATTTAGCTTGCATGCAGCAGCAGTCAACGATCTTCATGAGATCCCCCTCCATAGGGGGCAACTTTAAACAGACGCCCTAGAGCATACTCGATATTATCCAAATTTCACTACATCAGTCGGAATCGGACATTCTGCCTCTCTGTCTCCTTGGCCTCTTGTTTATTTATTTTAAAAATTGTATTGTGAAGTCACCGTGTGTTCAACGATCAATCGCTTCCGCGCTTTTTTTTTTTTACTAGTATACTCGTAAACGGATCTTACTTATATCGAATAAACAACTGGTGCAACTTCGTGCGTCATCCTTCTAAATCGCTTCCGCGCTTTTTTTTTTTTTTTACTGGTATACTCGTAAACGGATCTTACTTATATCGAATAAACAACTGGTGCAACTTCGTGCGTCATCTTTCTCTTTATTTATTTATTTATTTATTTATTTATTTATTTATTTATTTATTTATTTTACAGGTATCAGTATTTATTTACAGGTATCATATTTACAGGTATCAAATACAGTAATACCCATTCCCATTTTCCTAGTCCTCACATTATATTCGATTCGCGTTTTCCGCAACGCCATTTGCTGGCATGCATAAAAACAACTCCCAAGGCTACCTTAATGTTCACATAACTGTTTTAAATGGCGCTAGCCCCTATAGCATTGGGCCCACAACTGGCTGGTGTAGACTTTAGGTTAGCCTTTGGTGAACTGGCGCATATCCACATATCCCATAGAAGTATGAGCCGCATGCCATTTATTTATTTATTTATTTATTTATTTATTTATTTATTTATTTATTTATTTGGCCTGGCTCATACCGCGTGTCCGATGCGATGTGCACCTACCTCTATTTAATTCATTTTCATTAACTACCCTCATGGTTAGACGACTATATTTTTGTACCGAACTTGCGCTCTGATATTAGATCTACCTCATACAACTCTAAACTTGCTGCTTCTTATATGTCTTCAGTTTTGTTTTGTTTTGTTTTTTTCGTGACAACCCCCATACTGACGTGACTGGGAGATGCCGAGCACGAAACTAGGTGCGCGCACTTTACAAAGTGGTCAAGGACGTATTGCTACTTTTCTTGCCAGCTCGCACTTAAGTTGCGCTGCCTTTCGCGATAACGTTAACCGACCTCCCGAACTTTCACTCTTGTTAAGGGACGGGCGTACCATGTGGCGTACCAATTCGTCATCTGTGGTTAGCCTAGTTAACGAATCCTCCTTGATGTGCGGCTGTCCACGGCGGCGGTGTACAGTGGCAATTATTATTATTATTATTTTTGTTGTTGTTGTTGTTGTTGTTGTTGTTGTTGTTGTTGTTGTTGTTGTTGTTGTTGTTGTTGTTGTTGTTGTTGTTGTTGTTGTTGTTGTTGTTGTTGTTGTGACGTGCCCGTATCTGCGTAGGTCTACACCAATATTAATCAAATTTACCAGCTGCCCTTATAGTACGGCTTTAAATATTGAACTACAATAAAGCTGACTTTAGAGACATCAATCACAGGCTGCGATATTTTTCCAAAACTTTCTGAGAAAGCTTTTCATGCAGGTCGGTTAGTGAAAACTGGACAGCCTACAAAGAGAAATTATACCCACTCTCATATACTCCGCATAAAACTACATGTCAACATATCAAAACCTTGATTCCACAGGTCCCTTCTAACGCTGAATAACAAAGAAGCGCCTTTTTAAGATAGCAAAGCGCGCCGGCACTGAAGCATCACGGAAAAAGCACAGGCACTTGGAAAGGGAATACTGTGACGCCATTCGTAGCGCTAAAAAAATGATTTAATTCGCACGATCTCCCCTCCCTCATCAAAATCAACCCCAGAAAGTTTTGGCAAACGATCGCTCCTTCCTATACCCATGATGACATAGCGTTATTGGACGGTAGTGGCACGGCCGCTCGATCCTCCCCCTTTGGTGCGGCCCGCCGAATGCTCCTCTCCGCCTGTGAGAGCGCTAGTTCCCTTTCAACCCGCCGCACCGGCTATGGCGCTAGCCATCGGCGACGCAGGTGCTTCTCCCAAAGCTCCCTTCAGCCACAGTGAGCTAAATGCGCGGGTAGTTTCATGTAGTTCTGCTCGGTGTTTTGTCATGCTTCACTTGGGACGCTGTCGTGACCAGATTGCAGATACTTTAGCTGGAACAGAGGTAGATGGCTCTTGATACATGCGCTAAATTATATGCAAACTGCTGATTTAAGCTGCCCGATTGAGGCAGCGAGGAACCACATGATCCTCGTCTTGCTATCGCTCATGCGGTAACGAAATATTATTTTTTAATAATGTTGTGAATGAATAAAGCGTGGTGACTCCGACTTTAATATCAACTAAACAGCCGAGGTTTACTGTATATCATATTTATACGGGTACTGTGCGCATTTACTCGCCCGTGGTGACGTACATGACCGGATAATATGAATCGGACAATTATCAGTAATGATTCTTCGTAAATAGTCGAGATACGCATGATTTAATCCTCAAATGTACGTAGTGGAAATATTTTACAAGCGAAGGACTTTGCAGGAAAGTGGTTTCCGAGAAAGCCTCAGTATGTTGTCTAGAGAGCTGTTGAGATCTCCAGCCCAGTTGGCCAAGAGTGGCCTCAGAAGTTTCTTGATGAAGAGCTCACAGAATTCTTCGCAGTGATACGGGTCTCTGCAAGCGGAAACACCACATCAGAGGACAACTTGTGAGGTGTGGAAGCACAGCACTTGAGAGCAGCTTGCATATATGACCACAGCGACGGATCTCTGCTGAGCGTAGTGCTTTTTCAGCGAAAGTGCAGATCAGCTTGCACAGCCATACAACTTCAGGTCGGGAGTAGCTGAGCCCTCCTTGGTCAAGGCTGAACACAAACTGGTACGCTCCCTCGCGTGAAGTTTTCCCTTTCAACTGCAGTTTGCACGCTGGACATGTTACCTGCAAAGTCAAGTAGTCCATGTATTGCGTTGTTTTTTTTTTTTTTTTGTGCATGCTTCCTAGATCTGGTGATATAGACGCAAAACAAAACATTACCTTTTCTTCACAAACGAAAGCCAGATATCCTGCCAGGTAAACCAGCGCGGTGAAGTCAAATTGGACGGGGACTTCGCCATACTTCATCACGTGCTGAATTTTCCACAGCACAGCAGTGCCTCATCCGGAATGGCTGGAACTCTTGCTCCGTGGAGTGTGCTCGTAAACTTCAATGCCGTTTGGCACTCTGAACTGGAGGGCGCATTCCCGCTTCTGGCCGCCTCTAAAATGTCAACCTGCACATATTCAGAAACTTTTACGTTCTGCACTAACAAAACGCGTGACACTAAACGAACCTTTAGCAACTTCTCTGCTGTGAAAACAGCTGTCCTGGCGTCAACTCGGTCGTTGCCGCCATTGAATTGGCGGAAGCAGCTGAATAGGGACTCGACGGGATCACTGTTGAGAGCCCGCGTCAAGGCGTACTTGAAGCTGAAAATAGTAATAACTATTATTTAGTAAAACTTATTTCCAAAATATAATGCGCCAGTTATCAAAGTTGAACAATCAATCATTCTTTATAAGTTAGTAAACTTGCCCGACGTCATTCAGGAGGTACTCCACAACAGCAACCGTTGATCTTGTCGTCATGATAGTTGCTTCATACGTCTCCTTAGTGAGGGACTTCGCTCGACACTTCGGGCTTTCCAGCTTGATGTCCTCGAGGTAGCCAATGAAGTCGACCTCCAGCCATGCGAGTCGATCGTCTTCACTTGGGACAAACGGCCTTTGCCGAGATTTCCAGCCAGAAATGTCATGTAGGTTATACCACTTTCCAATAGTTGTCATGGATGTGATTGTAGATCCGCAGTCCCTGAATTCCGAAGCCCTCTCGTGAGCTTTCGGATTCTTCTGAAGGAACTCCAGGCTGCTGATTACGGCAGGTGAAAACACTAAGGTGGCGCGGGACACTTTCATTTTCTCTAGATTGTTGGGCTCAACGTGAGATCGGCTTAGCAGTCGCGCTGGTTTGACCAGCACATTTTTTTGAATCTCATAGCCTTTAGAAAAGAGCCTCCTCTGATTTTCTCGGTTCCGTCAAACATCTCTCTTTCTAGCAGATTCGTTCTTAGGTTTTTGATGAGGTGGTTAGGGTCAAATGAAAGAAATAAGGGGTCATTTTCCCGCACTGGATGCGGCACAACATGCTGCAGAGTGTTGTCATCAGACATTCCTCGAAACATGGCGGTGTTTGTCTGGTGGTTGTCCGTAACGATACGAACAATGAAAAACCCTGCCTCCTCAACAGCTTTTAGCACATTCAACGTCAGGCTGCGGAGCCAGTCATGTTTAATGTTCTTGGTAAAAAAATACCCCACGGGAATCACGTAAGCCGTGGAAAGCCCACGCAAAACAAAACAAAGGAGCCTGTTGGCTATTTCAGTGGCACCACCAGCTTGACGTTCGCAATCGATATCAACGAGCCCGAAAATTCTATCAACCTTGCGATCATAGATGACTTCCTGCTGTATTGACATTTCATCAATGATAAGGCTGCAGTACGGCTCCTTTTCTGACCGCAAGCCTTGTCTCTCTACTCGGAGCCGTTCCCTTATGAGGCTGGTTACACCAGTCTCTCCTATGGAAGATCCGACAAATTTTTGTAGGGTGCTTCGACACGGCAGCTTCAGCAGCTTCCTCCCTCGTACATGATCGTAAATTTTGCAAGATGTCGCCTTCCACAATACACATTCCCGCAGTGTGGGCTCTTGCCATGTTGGTCGCGTCTTATCGAAGTTGATAATTTGTTCCATGACAAAATTCGCAGTCCTATCTCCTTCTTGCGCGGCTGTCGAAAGAGCCTTAAGAGCTTGCACAGCACGGTTCTTTTCATATTGCTCAACTTTTTCTCGGAATTCGTCACAGTTTTTCTGAAGTTCTTGCAGGCGCTCGTTCAGTCTCTGCACTTTCACTTCCAGGCGGTGTGCGCTTCGTTTAGTATCTGCTATATATCCAACAAGGTCAAACGTCGTCTGGCATTCTTCATGTTTCAGTCCGCTTTGTAGGTGCTCCTGATAACCTGTAGACTCGCCCGAACCTATGTTTTCTTGCGGCTGACACGGGGAGATCGAGCGGCCTTGCGACTGGCATTCACTGTCTGCGCTTTCAGCATCAAATTCTTCTAAACGGAGCCGTTTTGTTTTCCTTTCTTCCGTCACTGACACCGGTTTCCCTGATATATTCGCTTCCGTGCGCTCGCCACGTGGTACACGAATATGGGTTTTGCGCTCCTTGGAACGAGAAGGCAACATGTAGGTTGGGTAGGACGGAAACTGAGTTGGCACGGCTGTTGGCAGCAACAACTTACGTTTCATTCCTACCTTGTAGTCGTCTGCTCTGAAATGAAGCGAACACACGACAGTCCTGGAGCTGGGCTGCCAACGGCTGCCCTTGTCAGTCCCTTCTCGGGAAATGTTCCGCAGCCAGGCATTCCGGAGGTTTTTTTAAGTGCGAATGCACTTCTTAAGCGACCCCGAAAACTCCGCCGGCATCCGCGCTCCTCCTCCTCTCCCCTAGCAACGGCGCGAGGAGCGGAGAGGAGCGTCTGTAGCAACGGCGCAGCGACGTCACGCCCCACGTGACTGCGCGCGCTCCGCCCTCCGCTCCGTGGCTGCGCGCGCCCCGCGCCGGCTCCGCACCGCTCTCCGCGCCGTGACGTCACGGCGCGTTGTGCAGCTGGCGCCTCCGCGCCGTGGCTGCGCGCGCCGCGCCGGCTCCTCGCACCCTCTCCGCGCCGTGACGTCACGGCGCCATGCAGCTGGTGTGCCTCTACCCCCGTTAGGTTTGCACTCACCCTACTTCATATATAAATGTGTGTGTGTGTGTACAAATGCATCATGACAACAACACTTTAAATCATTAATTACACTTAATCATCATCATCAGTAAAAGTGCTTTGCACTTAAAAACGGCCAGACCTCCGTGGGTCGGCTGGCGCGTGCTCTCTCGCTGCCGTCTCCTTCGCTCGGCTCAGCAGTTTAGTCGCGCGCGCCCCCTCATAGCATCACCCCGTGCTTCGCACTTCCTCATACTCCCCTTCGGGGAAATGCGGGTTTTTTGGACGGCAGCTCGTGGTAGCACAGTTCCGGGTTTCGTGAAGCATTGGACTTGCAAAGCGGCACACAACAGTTTTTAGGCATCGCTTGCACTGAAATTCATCCACAGGCTTCTAAACCTAAAGGCAGTCCAGAGATTAAAAAAAAGCATCGCACGCTGACCGTACGCGGGCAGAATACTAGTGTGACAAAACAGCGAGGAGTAGTGGGATTCTGCCTTCGCGCGTGGCAGTGGAAGCACGTGCAAGGGTCATTGCTTCACCGATATGCAGCGCCCCCGCATTCCGTCGTGGCCAGTCAGTCAACTTTCCCTTTCACGCGCGCTCTTTTGTTCGCCTCCCGTATCGGCGGGCCGCACCAAAGGGGGAGGATCGAGCGGCCGTGGTAGTGGCCGTGGTAGTGGGAGCCCTGTTACACAAGAGGACCTGCTCAAGTATACTGAATAATTGTGCTTTTTCCTTCGAACGTAGTCCTTGTTTCTGTTTGTGCACAAGGTCTCGTTTTTGTTTAAGTCGTATGCTCTACGCGACAGTTTTCTTTTTCTTTCTCAGAAGCAGCAATTTTATTGCGCATTTCCTCTGTCGCTTCCGGCCTAGTTACTGCTAATCCAATATGTTCAGTTTGTAAAAAGGAGATTTGTATTTCGCAGTTACTATGCACAACTTACCTGTTTGTGTATTCACTAAGTCATGCTTTATGTTGTTTGAATTACGATGTGTGACCCCCCCCCTCACATAATGTTCCAATTGGAACCTGTGATGCAGTTGAATAAATAAATAAATAAATAAATAAATAAATAAATAAATAAATAAATAGTCCAACAGATCCAGCGAAGACGAGTCGTTTTATCATTTGTATTATGGAAGGTAATACGGCTGTAGAAATTGCTCTTAAATAAATTTAGCACAGTAGGAAGGAGCCTTACGGCCGATGCCATAACCCTTCAAAAGTGCACTTCAAGGGCTTTGAGAAAAATATAATTAAACTGAATAAATCACTTATTCCGAAGCCACCTACAAAAATAACAGCTCCGCCAGCCAAGCTACTGTAAAGTGTCCTAGTAACTATGTCAAGTCAATGACATTATCTTGCATCTGGACATAATTTATTTATTTATTTTTTTATTTATAATACCCTCAAGGTCGTAAGGCATTACAGAGGGGAGTGGTTAAAAATACATAAACAAAAAGTACAGTGAATTCAAAAGATACAATTGTTCTCCAAAAAACACGAACAAGTTAGTTAAAGTAAACAAACGAGTGCAGTGTGAATGAAAATAACAGAACGATTCACCTGGTTATACAATGCTTCGCAAAAATTTTTGTGGTTAGTAATGGTTGCGACGCTTGTGGGAAGGTGGTTCCACTCTTGAGAAGTACGGGGAATAAACGACTGAAAGAAGGACTTAGTATGACATGATGCGATTCCTACCATATGATGATGATCAACACGATTTGAAATGTACTGAGGTCGCAGTGTAAAGACATCATAAAGTGATGAATGGTGGAAAAGTTTATGAAAGGGGGAAAGACGGGTGATTTTGCGTCGGTTAGCCAATGGAATGAGTGCTAGACTATTTTTCATTGAGGTTATACTCGCAGTGCGGTTATAGTTAGAGAGGATGAATCGAACAGAGTTATTTTGTACTAGTTCAAGTGAGGTGATAAGGTTAGCATGACTAGGGTCCCATATGGCGGATGCATATTCAAGTTTGGAGCGTATAAGAGTCTTGTATAATAGTAGTTTTAACGTAGATGGTGCTTTGGAAAAGTTACGTCGTAAGTATCCCAGCATGCGATTAGCATTGTTAATTACGTACTCAACGTGAGTGGTCCAACTTAAGTTATTTGTAATGTGTACACCGAGATATTTATATGAAATGACAGATTCTAGGGGAATGGCGTTCAGGTAATAAATGCTAGGGTTGCAATTAGTTCTGAATACATGCAATATTTTACATTTGTTAATATTTAATTCCATTAACCACTTCTTGCACCAGTCAGCTACATTATTTAAATCAGTTTGCAGTATCTTAGTATCATTAGCATTAGTAATTTCCCGATAAATTACGCAGTCATCTGCGAACAGATGTATGTTTGAAGTTACTGAAGCAGATAGATCATTAATATAGATAAGAAATAACAGAGGACCCAACACGGATCCTTGAGGCACACCTGACTGTACTTCAGTGAATGGAGAATCATGATCATTAGCAGTTACAAATTGGAGGCGATTGGTGAGGAAATGTTCTATCCATTTCATGAGATTAGGGTCGATATTTAGTAAACTTAGTTTAAATAGTAGTAATTTGTGACATACCTTATCAAACGCTTTGCTGAAATCCAGGAAAATATAGTCAGCGCAGGATGAGGGATCCAGGATTTGATGTAGTTGATGAGTAAAAGAAGCAAGTTGAGTTTCGCAAGAGTATGATTTTCTGAAACCATGCTGTGCACTAGTGAAGTATGAGTTAGACTCTAGAAAGTTGGCGAGATTCGTGAAGATTACGTGTTCTAATAATTTACAAGAACTGCTTGTAAGAGATATGGGTCGGTAATTAAGAGGTGAATTTGTGGATCCGGATTTGTAGATAGGAACCACCTTCCCTATTTTCCACTCCTTTGGAAGGTCGCATAAAGCCAGCGATTGCTGAAATATTTTAGTTAGAATCATAGAAGTAGCGACGCTAGTGCTTTTAAGGAATTTACTGTTAATACAGTCGTAGCCAGGAGCAGAGTGAAATGGTAAATTATCAATTAGTTTCATGATACCAGATGTTCCTATGATCACGGGATCCATGGGTGAGCACACGTATTGGCATGCATTAGGGACTTCAATATTAGAAGATTTTGTGAACTGGCTTGTAAATGAATCATTAATGACTGACGCACACATGTTCTCGGGAACGCTATTACCGGATGAGTCTTCCAATGAAATGGCATTGTTAGTGGTAGGGTTGATAATCTCCCAAAATTTTCTTGGATTTGTTTTAAGTGTTTCGGGTAGTGTTGTTGATAAATAGTTGTGTTTCGCGGTTTTTAAAGCTTTTATGTAAGTGTTAGAAGCAGATTTGTAGGTTGTCCAGTTTTTGGGACGTTAAACCCCACATAACAAAAAGGCTGTCCAGTGCGACAATGAATGAGACGATTTTGCTAAGCGAAAGAAACGTTTTTTTACGATTTGATAGCCTTTTTAGTTGACCAGAGTACCATGGTGCTTGAGCGTTTGTAATGAATGTGCGATTGGGAATACATTGATCGGTTAATTTGTGAACTGTGCGTGCAAACAGGTCCCAGTTAGATTGAACTGAACGAGCCTCGAAGTTTCTAACGAAGTCGTCGTAGAAATGGACAAGTTCATTATTTATGGCTGCAGTCTCGTATGGTTTTTCGATGTTTAGTTTTTTTCGTGGCAACATTAAAAAGGCAACATAAAAAAAACTCTCACAGCTGGACTGGCAGCAACTCGGAACTGCCGCCACGCACGCCGGGAACAGTCAAAACGAGAGACGCACAGTACAAGGGAGCGACTGCGGCCGGTGTGTGATTGCAATGCACATGGACTATAGGTGGCGCACGGGGTGACGCATGATTAGGGAGCCTTCGTACACACACGCCACCCGCCAGCCCACAGAACACTTATACCAACTTTGGCAATGGAACGAAAAATAAGAGTAGCGGTGGCGTAGTGAACTGCAATAGCGCGAGCAAAGATGGCGTAGCCTGTACTATCATCATCATTATAAAATTCGCGTTTTTGCTTGTTTTGCGCGGGTTGCGCTACTAGCTCTCCGTGTTTTGTTTTTTCTCTTCGCTGGATCCGCTGCTTCCATGCGCTTTCGAACCGCGGAGCAACTTTTCTTGCTTCGCGTTTCGAAAGCGTATGGGAGCTGCGGATCCAGCAAAGAGAAAAAAACAAAACACGGAGAGCTAGTAGCACTTTCATGTTCCGCATTTCGTACACAGCTAATGTATAGCTTATCGCCAGGTGCCCGAACAGGCCTCGACTGGCAAAAACAGCGTCAATCAAGTAAGGTTTGCATCGTTTATTAAGAGTGCCAACGCTGGTACAAGCAATGACAGTACATACATGAGCTAACAATTTGCAGTCAACTGCAAACGAAGCCTATCATGCATTCTGAGTGAGCAAAGTTGTTTATAACCGCGCTGAACTCTGGCATATATGTACGACTGAAGGCAGAGGCATTCACTTTCTCCATACACAGAATTTCATTGTTCAGCGCCGTTTTATTCTGGCACATAGCGCTCAGACAAGTGTTTTATCCTGTCGTTACTGTTTCCTAGCAGCAATGCAGGCGTTTTCGAGGTAGTCCCGATCTTGATATAAGTGCGCGGTGCGTAATCGGCGACATGGCGAGGAAAGAGCAAAGTGGTATTGCTAAGTTAATGTACATACCTAAGTGATCGCGGATGCTGAATCTTTGTCGGCAGAATTGTGCGCTTTAGTACGGGCATCGTGTGAATTTGTGCCAGTGATGGAGCAATAAAGGTCATGTATTTTCCATGCGTTTGATGTTACTGCGTAATTCATGTTTCATTATATTTATGCTTCAACACAATACAAATACCTGTTTTCCCTGTCAGTTTAAGAAGCTGCAGCTTTCAATTTCTTAATGTCATTGTGCATACATCAAATTCATGTGTGCTTTCACTAGCTTATCAATTTCCTCGAATCTGTTCCATTGACTTCATAAGTCATTCGAATTGATAAAGGCAGGCACAATAAAGAGGGCATGTTAATTTAGTTGCTGATAGCAGAAGTAGGTAGCTTAAACAAATTATTCTGCTTTTCTACAAAAGAAGACGGGGCATCCTACGAACACAAGTTGGCTTATGAGGACGTTAACATGCTTCATGCTTCTTATTGAAGAAATATTGACCACTCGGGGTTTTTTAACATGCTGTGAAAATGCATAGTGCGTGGGCCTCTAGCATTTTCACCTGTCAAAAATGTGACTGCCACAGCCGGCATTGAACCTGCAAATTTCTGGGGCTTTATGATTACAAGCAGGGTACGATTATGAAACACGTCATAGTGGGAGACTCCAGATTAAATTTTATCACTGCAAGTAGTGCTCATCACATTTAAAATTTGTTTTTTGGCTGTAAATAATTTTACGAGATCCTGCTGAAAACATATGCCGCCTTCTAAAGCTTCGGCCTATTTTGTTTCTGAGCTTTATGATTTGAATGCAGCTAATTATGACAAGAAGAAATCACACTTCGTAGAATGTCTCACAAGGCATAAAAAAAATATTGGAAGTACCCGTATCCACCCACCTGCCCTCATCTTCATTTCGGTTATAACTAACAATTTCTGTGTTTTCTTGCGGTTTTCACGTGTCACAACCATGATATGATTGAGGCACGCTGCAGTGGAGGGTTCAAGAAATATTGACCACTTGGGGTTTTTTAACATGCTGTGAAAATGCATAGTGCGTGGGCCTCTAGCATTTTCACCTGTCAGAAATGTGACCGCCACAGCCGGCACTGAACCTGCAAATTTCTGGGGCTTTATGATTAAAACCAGGGTACGATTATGAAACACGTCATAGTGGGAGACTCCAGATTAAATTTTATCACACGAGCCTCCTTATGCACAGTCCAAGTACACGTGTCTTCCTGCACTTCATCTCGCCAAAATGCAGCCGCAACGGCTGGAACATGTGTTGTCTCAATTATCAGCATGACATGATAAAACTAATATACAGAGGTCACATTAAAACATTAGTGCACTGTATAATATATAGAAGTGTAGACAGCTAATACTTGTGAACGACCATGAGTACACCTTCAGAAGATGCCTGATGAGCCGTTGATAAGTACAGACAGCATCAGATGCACGGGGTCCAAGATGAACTGCTGTAGACGTCCAATATATCACCGTGTTTGCAGAGTCTACTTTCGAGGGCAGTTATCCTGTCGTTGCATGGCATTCCTGAAAAGAAAGAAATCATGAATTCATCAGTGACTGAGAAGCATAATGTGTGAAGCATGATTTTGCAAAATTATACACAGAAATTCATTAAACTGCCATTTGTTGCACATACAGGGAAACGTACCTTATAAAGGTTGTTGCAGTGCTGGAAGTAGCTTCTTTAGCCGTGTCAGGTAGCAAGTGCCTTGCCCATTGTGATGCAATGCGACCATGTGGGATATGGATGACTGGGTTTGGCGGAGAGGTTCAGGAGACTGTAAAAAAATAAAGACGCAAGCATATCCTTGTATCATCATGCTGGTTTCATACAATAAACCAAAAGTACACTCGAATTATGCACAGTACTCATGGATCGAAGCGTCAAAATTTTGGGTTACGTAACGCACATACTTTTGTTTCTACCTTCATCACTTTGTGATCAATCGAATGGCCATTCTAATTGGCATGCCATGGTTATATCGAGTAGCTGCGCATTTGGCACCGATCAGTATTTACATGTTGCATTTCATTCTGTCAGCACTGCCCACTAAATGTATTCAAGAAAAAGGACTGTTGCTAAATAATGTGCAAAAGACACCGTCCAAGTAAAACACCTCTAACCTTGCTTTTGACATGTGTCTCTTGCAAACTCGTACGTATGAACATGTGTCGCAGGCGCAGTGTATTTCATGTAACCCCATCTATCGCTGTTGCCGCCTTTGTGTAGATACAATGTCCGTTGCCAAGCAATAAATTTCCAGAATGCATTTCTGCTCTCTCAAAAAAACGGCCCTCAGGGAAGCCGCGTCGCCTAAGCGAGATCTTGCTTTTTCGGTCGCAGAGCATGACACCCCGGAATGTTTACAACTATAGTCCGTCGTCGCCGTTTGAAACGCATAACAAACGCTGACAAACAGACAATGGGTTTATACTCACCGGTGCGTATACGTGCTCGAGCTTCAAACGTGTTTTCGTCATGCAGGAATTTCAACGGTGGCTTCGTTCCACTGCAGGCCGCCGATTGCGCTCCGCGGAAGCGTTTAAACTGCCCAAAACAAACACGTTGAAACGTATTCTGCCGGTAGGAAGCAGCGATTAAAACAGGATACTTTCTAACTTTCACGGAATATTTAGAACGAGACAAAACAGCGCGAGTTACCAGAACCCCCGAACGCCGTGAACCATTGCATATCTGCCGCCGCATATTTCGAATTGAAAAATACTGATGTCGATGCGCTGTTCACATTGAAGGAGTCAGTGAAAACAAACATCGGCTAATAAAAGACAGGTGACAAAATATCTCGCAAAAAGCACTCTGTGTAATGAGTAGTGTTATTTTATTATATGTAATACTATGCGAAAACGCACTCTTCTCTTGCATTAAGAATATTTTGCCCTGAAATTGGGCCCCGACGAGGGCGCCTCTACATAAAAAGTGCAATAGCGCGAATGGCGGCCTCCAGTCACGTGGTCTCCCTTCCATAGAAATAGCTTGAGTGTAGAGAGAGGTCAGTAAATCCACTCCCAGCGCATGAAGCTGGAACGCGCCGCGGTTGATTTTTTCGCCATCTATGGCGATTTGTGGCATACCGAGCTTTCCGGGGCCTGGCCAGCCTTCATACACACACGCCTCCAGACCGGGCGGGTGGCGTGTGTGTGTGAAGGCTCCCTACGCATGATAGCGGACCGAAGGAGTATCGGAGTTGTCGACTCTCTTCCGTGACGTATGGAACGCCGCCGGGCTGTTTCTCATATTTCTCGTCGCTTTCCGAGCGTATTCCTGTCTTTCTTACTTTATTGTCCTTGGCCGCGGGATGCCGCTGCCTTTTACAAAGCAGCTTTTTCTTGGAGAAAATTTGGAGGACCGTGAAGGTTACACACACACACACACACACACACACCACACACAGAAAAAAAAAGATCCGGTACCTAACCAAAGGAGCAGTAGTTTTGAACGCCGGCCATCTAATTTGCTGGGCGGTAAGGCAAGTTCACGCTGTCACAAATAAAGGATGGCGTTTGTAGACCTTCTCATGTTTAGAAGAATTGGAGTTCACATTTGATGAAAACAGTCAGATCAAGGCACGTAGTCCGTGAGCATATTTCTGTAAGTTGCAGCCGCAGTTACCCCTCGTGGGCATGCTTTGCGTGACCCGTAAATGAAAATGAGCTTTGAATGTAGAATTCTCGATCTGGGTAAATCTTGAACCAGAAGAGCCTACGTGTTATTTTACCGTGAATGACACCCCCGGCTTATGGGGCAGATGTATGCGACGCGGAGGGTATCTATAACGAACGCTGTGACTGGTGCGCAATTCTCCATTTAATCCATCAAAAATTTGCAAATGTTTTCAAATTTGGTGGTAAATGGAAATGGGTAAGAGTAATCAAATACGTCAGATAGCGATATGCGCGCCGTATACGCCACGATGCATCGACCTGGCGGGGTCGACGACATGCCTCAGCGTGTGGCAAACTTTTTGTTTGTTTGTTTGTTTGTTTGTTTGTTTGTTTGTTTGTTTGTTTGTTTGTTCTAGTTTTGCCCGCCGATGATAAAGGAAAACTGGTGGCGGGAGAACGAAGAAAGCCCCAGCACCGATCCCCGTAGTTGTCGCAGTGCGCTGAATTGAGCAACTTTGACCATTTGAATGCTGTATCGCACCATCTACCTAGCTCAAATAGAACTGCTAATAGCCCGCACGCTTGATTTTATTAGAACATCTGGTCATTTTTTATGCATTGTGTGGGGAGGCTTACCATTTCACATTATTACTACACGAGAACCACACACTTAATTCAAATTTCCGCTGTATTGTACGCATGATACAAGCGTGTTGATGTGCAGGCTGTACAGCACGTTTCAGAGTGAATAAATTTAAAGAAAGAAAGGCTTAGAACTCACAAGAACACGTATTCAGGAAAAAAATGAAGATGTTTTCTTTTACCTACAAAAATCCACAAAAATAACTGAATTTTTGGCTGGAAATGAGAACGCACTAGCTTCGAATGGGCTGTTAATGTAGCGTCCATAGGAGCTGACAACAAAATAGGAACGCCTCCGCACGCACAGAGCCGCACGGTGAAACCTCGCGCCAATACGGCCGATACTGCATGAAGTACGTCTCCCGCCGGCCACTAGAGCGTAAGCGTCTAAATTTCGTACATCCCACCTATTGTTGCCAGCTCTAGGCACCTAGGGATAGAATATCTAGAAATTTCCGATAGTGGCGCCGCCACATCTTTGCGGCGCTTTAGCGTACTAGAATTTCTCTTGCGCGCATTTCGCACGCTAGAGAATATTAGAGAGATTTAGTATTGCGGAAAATCTTGACGCTAGCGTTTGCGAGTCACGCACGCTAAATTTTTGCGGAGTGCTATTCGATAGCATTCCATAGCTCTTTAGTATAGCGCAAGACGACAACGCGCGGCAAAACACAAACCTTCGCTGTGCCATCTAAATTCGAATAGCGAAAGTGTCAAAGCCGCTCTACCTCTGAGGCGTATCGGGCGTTGTTAGTAACTTAAGAACAACGCAAAAAAGAATTATTAAAAAGAACATCGTGCAATAATAATTGCACAAGTGTTGCCGTAGTCTGACAAGTCAGAGTTTCGCTTTCGTTGTACATGTGTGATGTGGTCAAACTAGAATCCACAGCGAAAAGATCATTGCCTTACCGTCGGTTGTCTATTAGCGAAGCAAGAATACTCGAAGCGAAAACCAGAAACACAATTTATTGTGGATCAGCTAGTCCCACAATGCAGCAAGACGGCACGATAGATGCGAAACGGGCAGCCGTCAGTTGTAGGGGGCCGCCATGCTCTCCGCGCTAAACAAACTTAGCGAGCGTTTTGCGTCTCCGCTGAATTCGAAAAATAGCGAGCGATCGCTAAACGCAAAGCTGGAATAGCGTGCTATTCTGACCTTGCTAAATTTTAGCGTTTAGCGGGGAGCAACTTAAGCTGCACTAAAACTGTTGGTCGCTTATGCTACAAACTCCCCGTGCGTCGGTGACGACGGGTCTGTCTTTGTACGGCGACCGATACCGATCGTGCGTCGTTCAGCGACATTTGGCCACATACGCGAAGTGCTTGCCCGTGGCGACTGCGCGATGCCCGCCTTTTGCAGACGTACGCTGCGATGTGCCACCTTGCCACAACATGTAAGTAATGCTTACTCTTTATTTGGAGCTTTGCCCTGTACGATCGAGAGCACTTGACAACAGCTGTGCCATCATTTTATTGCAAGTGCAGAGCCTGCTGTTGAGGCACACTCACAATAGCGGGGGAGAAATTAGCTGCGAGTGTAGCGATCGTGTGAGTGCTTGCTGTTCTGTTGTGCTAGGTGTTTTAGCCCGACCGGTCGACATGGTTAGCGTGTATATCTATAGCTACTCATTCAACATTTAGTTTCGTCTGAGCGAGACATAGCACTGATCAACCAGTATGAATAATCTCTTTTCCCGCTAAATGGGCTCGAACAAAAATACACCGCGAGTTGTTGAGCAGGATAAAGCCGTAGTTATGAATGACGTTACCGGCAGGAAAGAGCGAAGGTTGGCTCAAGCAACAAGTTGTGCATAACACCAGTGAGCACGCAGTCTAGAGGCCCGTGGTTTCCTGAGCATGCCTTGCATTGCACTCCTTATCACTCACCAAAGCTGCTTATATAACGAACGTTTAGTTGGCGAGACAGTGGTCCCGGGCTTACTATCTGCAGCAATAACACGACAAACTGTATGCGTTTTTGTGAGCAAACGTGCTTTCTGTGCCACCTGAAAACAGGATTACAACATGCAAAGATAGGACGGCCACTTTGTGACACAGCACGGTTACCATGCAGAATCCACAGTGCTTTACAGATGGTTGTTCAAAGGTGCATGCCTAGAGGTGGTGTTACTGGCACTTTGCTGAGAGTAAGCTATGAGGAATGTGGTGAAACTGCGCACATGTAACTGCCCCTCATTAGAAAATGTTTTTAAAAAATTGTGCTGGCGTCTTTAATTTCTTTGGAAATTACTAGTGCCGAGGCTTTGTCTTGTTTAATGGTTGCTAAGAAGGAACACACAGTGCTGAATTTTCGAAAAGACACAAACGAAGACCAGATGCCGTGTGCTCTTCATTTGTGTCTTGTCAAAAATTCAGCTCTGTCGATACCTTTCTTGAGAAGCGACATGTTACCAGTGTAACCACCCATGCATCTTCCTTTAGTTCTGACAGCACTATCCTAAGTTGTCCCATGTGTGGATTCGGCTGGGTTTAAATCTGCACAGGCATGGAGTTTCTCATTGTAAGCAATGGCTGTTAATGGCAAAGGCAGGGGCAGCGGACATCGTTGCCACCAAGTTCAGCCATTGTAACGTGCCCATAACAGCTTGCGCAGTAAATAATCAGCCGGCATAACATACGGTTAATGGATCAATGCTCAGCAAAATGCAGCACTTCATGGTTGAGAGAGATCACTGCCGCTACGTTCTGTTGTGTTGCAGCTGGAACATGTCAGCTATGCTTGGATAAGCATGTTGAAGCCTCTTTTAAGGTTCGGAACGCCTGTGATCAAGTAGAATATCATGAATCATTGTATGCTGTGAATAATGACCTTTAATTTCCTGTTTCAGAAAAGTTAGCAAGAATAAGACTTGTGAGTATCGTTGCAATGCAGGATATTCTGTGCTCAACACTTTTAAAGAACATTGCAGGTGTGTCCCGTACAGTGTTTAGGAGGCATGGTGAACCTTCATCCTGAGTCCTCGTGTGGAGATCTCCATAACAATATTTAACTGTCTCTGCCACCTGGAAAAAGGTCCCTGAAAACGATGCCATCTCTTAAAGAAAAAAGTACGTACATCTTCAATGAGTCATCCTCCTGTCAAGCTGAAAATAAATGCTGTAATGACGTACATTAACTCTCTAGCACTGGCACTGAGAGAATAAAACTGGTGCAACTACAAACCACCATGCATTTTTAGCTTAAAACAAATGCGCATATACTTGTGTACAAAGGAGTAGTAATATCTTGTCACAAGAAATACCAGACATCTACCTATGCTGTGCCCTAGCACAGTTACATTAAATATAAGGCGAAACGTTACTTCTGGCTTCGCCATAGTGCCATTGTTGCAAAACAAAACTTGAAAGTTGTGACATCTCAGTGTGGCCAATTTCGTCTACTTTGTGCACAGAAGTAGCAAATATCTGTTCACTGAGCACAACACCGTCTCTACACTTCCCGTGTTTGTTATATCCATATTTGCTTCTACCATGGGTAACGCTAAGAGATAAAAAACGAGCGGAATGGATCAGAGAACAGACAGGAGTAGCCGATATTATCTTATCAATTAAAAGAAAGAAGTGGACCTGGGCAGGACATGTCATGAGGAGGAAGGTAATAGGTGGACAGTAAGAGCGACGGAATGGATACCATGAGAGGGAAAACACAACAGAGGTAGGCAAAAGGTTAGATGGGGCGATGAAATTAAAAAGTTTGCGGGCATAAAGTGGAACCAACTCGCTCAGGATAGGGTGGATTGGAAATCGTTGGGAGAGGCCTTCGTCCTGCAGTGGACCTAAACAGGCTGATGATGATGATGATGATGATGATGATGATGATGATGATGATAGGCTCCTTTGCAGTGTAGGGTGGCGAAGCTTCACAGGGCAGTAAGGCTTCCATGTGAAGTCGGGAAAATTGTGAAAAAGGTTAGCAATTGCGAGTAGGAGCCTTTCAGGGCTAGGTTTCATAAAATGTATTTGTGTAGATGACAGGAAGTCTGGACGCATGAAATAACAGTGAAGCCATTTCTTGAAAACACTCAAGTGGTACAAGAATATTGCGACACGTATATGCACTAAGTCATGACGATGCAGCAGCACACATCTTTTAGTTTGCACGGCGCATTTCAGTTTGTACGCTGGGGTTTCTTAAGTGTCCCATAGGGGGAGGAAGAAGGTGGGGTGGGGTACCTACTGCAAGAACTTTTCAAATTGGATCATTATTATCAGAGGTAAAAATGTTTGAAGCAGCACTACACCAGGATAATGGGAGGCAAATCACTGCCAGTACGACACATGCCGATGCTGTGTAGCGAAGCAAGGGGGAAAAATGCGAAGTGTGCTTGCTATTGTGCCCGCAGTTGGTCATCCTCTCCAAGGAGGCAGGTGCCTCCCAACTGATCCGAGCGGCCACTACACGATCTGAACATGTGTAACGGTTTGTAGCGACACGGCGTGCTGTGCACGGTGCGTGGCATCATGGTCCACCATTTGGTGCACGATGCTTGCGAGGGGAGAGTAAACAGCGCTCAGTCTGAAATTTGAGCACCTTCCACGGCGTGTAACGATGCGGTTCTATAGGCAGATATGAACACGAGCGTGCAATGTACTTGTCAGCTCAAAATGGCCAGGCCTAGTGAGGGGCTCATTGAAAAAATGGTAAAGATGTTGCATTTTGGTTGCTGCCTGGTATTCTCTACAGATTTATTAGATTATCACACTGGTGAAGGCACTGGTATTACTTCATGCCACACACATTGTCCAAAATCACCGTATCAATTATCCACTATTTGCAAGGTCTCATGCATGAGTTTAACCCTCTGCTGTATTTAACCGCACTAGTGTGCTTCCACCATGGCAAGATCCACTTCTGCAGTATCTTTTCCAACACACTGTAGTACTAGTCACAGATGATAAAGCGGAGGACGGCTCATGTAACAATGTTTCCTGCTCACTCCTGACACGAGCAGAGGGAGACAACGTGACTATGGGCCATTCACTGGTCAGATGCTGGTACTACTAGTATAAACTTTTGAAGACAATCATCGAATAAGACTGAATGGCTGGCAAAGACAAATCAAACTCATATTGAAATCCTTGGACAGCAACGGCACATATGCTTTAAAATTTTCAAGGTACAATGCAGATTGTCCTAATTATGTTATACCCCTGTACACAACTAGAAAACTACAGTGTCGTTTTGAGCAAGTGCATTTTAGCACACGGTGTGTCACTTTGGAAGGGCACTGCCACTTATGAAAGAAGAAGTCTTGGGTTTCATGGTAATGCTGAAGGATGATGAATCAGTAGGTGGAGCAGTACATGTTTAGGCAGTGTTCTCTAACGCAGTGCTGTCCAGTAGACAGAAGTGGTATAAAATATAAATGAAAGAAATTAACAGCAGCCATCACCATGAACTTTGGTACAAATGTCACTGAAACTCTGCCACGTTTCTGTCTTCCAGTGATGGCTTATTTTAGGGGCGAAGCTCCTTAAGGTTTGGGTCTGTCCGTCCGTTGTAGTAGCGCGTTACCTACTAAGAACGCGCTACTAGGAGGGCGCGTGTGGGAGGCGCGCCCTCGGCGCGTGCCTCCCCGCGCGAGAGCTCTCTCACTCTTCCATCTGCTGTGTTGTGTGAGAGAGAGAGAGACAGAGAGAGCGAAAGGCGCGCGTTGACTATGGAAACGCTCTTTCTTCGATGAACGCGCCCTCACCCGCGAGAGACAAGCTTGACGCAGGCAGCGTCTTCTAGCGAGCTTCTTGATTGAAAAATACCGACTGCTCGCGCTGGAGAACCGTTCACCGGCCACCCATATATATATATAGGCACTGGATCTTGAAATGAAGTGCCGGTGGGAGATTTCACTTGTGCGTAGTTGAACCATAAGGATTCGTAGCGTGCACGTTAACTAAATTAATCCGGAACTCGGCACGATCTACGATGAACTTCCGGAGCTTCGCCCACTCATCATCATTCACTCCGTGGATATGCTGTGAATTTTTAAGGTGCCTCAACTCTTCTTTCACCACTGCCAATGATAACAGGAGCATATATTTCCAGCGTGCTGGTAATAAAGACGATTAACAGCCCCTGGTGTACTGTGCCGCTTTCTTGAAGCTGTAAAACTGCTGCCCGTTGGGTCTGCCCTTCCATTTTGTCCCTCTAGATGGGAAATCCTGAAATAAACAAGAGCACAAAGCTACATTTACCATTAATTAACAGAATTTGCAGCCTGATTTACAACGCCCCCAAAACAAGCATGCAGTGGTATGTGTGCTGAAAATGTAATCTTCTGCAACAAGGATTCCAATTTGTCAGGCAATTATTGCATGTAGAAGCATGAATCGTTGGGCTAATTGATGCAACATTTTTGGGACAAAGAGCAAACACTCCACAGCGAAAATTACATTTACAAAATGGACACATACACGAAATACTCAACATGCAATTGGATTCAATATGCACATAGCTCTCGCCAAGTTTTTTTGTTCTTCGTCCTACAAATGTCAATTTCTCATGCTTTACTCAACTGCTGCAGGCAGGTGTCACAAATAAAGGTGAGCATATCAAGCGTGTGCAAATATTGTTTGTCTACAGGGACTTTGAGCCTTCTATGAAGCACTGATAGTGGCAAAGTCAGGCCTGAAATTTTTAGAATTGTTATGTTGCCCTGCATACAGCCAAACGCGCTGGTACGACTAATGCCAGCGAAAAGATATATATATATATATATATATATATATATATATATATATATATATATATATATATATATATATATATATATATATATATATATATATATAAGCTGCCAGTAGCATTTCTGTTCCTGTGTGCATTAACACACGATGCCTGCCAAACAATAGAAGTGAATATAAAATTCAATCATGGCAGTAATGTTGAGGCCTTGGTCAGATGGTACATAATGCTGGAAAAATGAATCGGTCAAAAAGACAATGCACGGAGGAGAGAAATGGCACACAACAAGCAGTCGTGTGTGCTACTTCTCATATGCTTTATGTTTCTGACTGATTCATTCAACCAATTGAGTACGTGGGAAAGTAACGTATGCAACGGAACGGCGACATGACAGGAGTTACGAATCATTTCAGCACTAAATAAACGCACAATGGTCGATGGAAATATACGCAATCAATGTCGGGAACGAGGGCCTTCTTTTGCAGCAGTGAGCATGCAAAGATAAGCTAGATTAGAGCGGCCACATGGAGAAAGCGAACGGCGCGCAGTCTCCTTCCTCACTGGGTGATCGAATGCACAGTGGAATAACTGGACGCTTCCACTTGCAACAATCGCAAATGTGCCGAACGAAAGTGCACTGATTGGCGCCTTTGTTAACGACTGTAAACTAGCTTGCTAGCACGCTCCCGACTTCTTGGCGACAGAACGATAGCATAACTTTTGACACGACATGCGATATGGAACTGGCACACTGGGAATTCCGGCTATGACATGCGGCAGAGCACGTAACAGCGCAAAGCTCCAAATAAGTAGGCACGGGCAACCAAAGCTCGCTGACAAGGTTGTCGAGAGCCAATGAAGCTGCACGACGCGCGGTCACCAGTAGACGCAGAGACCGAGCCTATGACCATCGGCGCAACAGCTGACAGTACATGGCTCGGCATGGCCGAAACGTCGGCGAATGAGCCGCCAACAAGTGACGGCGCGCACGGCCGGATGGCGCCACTATCGGCAAAATCCCTAGAGAAGCTGTCCCTAGGTGCCTAGAAGCCGGGAACAATAGATGGGATGTACGACATTTAGACGCCTGCCACTAGAGCGGCGCGACCATCTTTGTGTGCTGTCGTTGTGCGCCGAAGGAGAAGTACCGTGGGAGGAAAAATCGCGCCCTCGGCGAGGCGGTGGCGCCCTCTCTTGCGCGTCGCGGGAATCGGCCGGAAGCAGGAGCATGCGACAGGAGGAGGGACGGTCGTCGTCAAGGCTAGCCCCTAAAGCGCTACGCACTTAAACAGTATCGTTCAAGTACAAGGTATACCGAGACAGGCTATCAGGCCCATTTAGAGCAGGTATAGGCCCCATAAATCTCACACCACGTTTAAGGAAACATTAGGGAAACAAGCCCTGCAATGCAAGGCAAAATGTTCTCTACTAAAATTTATATGTACGCGCTTACGCATAACAAGTAAATTTTGAAAAACTAACTGCATCTCCAGTTACTGAGCTCGTCCAACCTGACACAGGCACACACCCGCTGAACAGACTTTTCGTCATGATTGTTTCAAAAAATTCGTTGTTTTCCCATTAAATATATAACATAATGGAATAGCCTTCCCCTACGTGTAAGTGAAAGCAAGTCACTGACTCACTTTTACCTGCAATAAAAATCGAAACCCTAGCCGTCAAATATATGTCGTATTGTATTCTTTATATCGCACTTTAAACTTTTGCCTGCTTGTTTGCTTTTTATTTCTTCTCCTTCGTTGTTTTTTCACAAAGGCTTGATGTGCACAGTATGTATTTTCTCTTTTCGGCATTTTAGCCCCACTGTACGTTACATTGAATTATAGCGCGAAGTAGAATAAAGGAAATAATTAAAAAAATAATAAATGAAGGAGAACTAAATAAAAGAAAGCTTGCGAATTCCTGTAATATTTTCTTAATTACTCCTACCTCTGAAATTTATAACTTCTTTACTTTTCCTCTGCGCCACACTATATATAGGTGAACAGATCGCTAAAAACGATTGAGAACAGGGCTCCTGCGACATTCCCTGTTCTCAATCGTTTTTAGCGATCTGTTCATCGATTCAACCCTCCATCTTCCCCTGAGGTTCTTTACTATATATAGCTGGAAGATGAAATTGCCGTTGGCTGCACTTTTATTGTAACTGTTCTGCGACTCTATTACAATTTACGCTGTTCTTAATTGTATTAGCCTCCTGCGTTTGCCAAACAGCAGTGATATCCTTGTGGTTGAGAACACATTCGAACGGATAAGAAAAACAAAGGGGGTGAGGCGGGCCAAGCGTACCATTTAGCGCCGCAGTGTTTTTTATAGGCCTATAAACACTGATAACTGTGATCTGAAGCGGCGAATCGAGAAACGTCGTTCCCGCGCCACTAACTAGCGGTGCGAAAATAATCTCTTAAATCTTTTGCCACTCCAGAGTCACGGACTCTTCTACTAAATGTCCACGTTAGAGCAACCGATCGTGTTTTCGACCTATTGCATCTGCATGCAGGTAGCACCTTGTTGTGATTGCCAATAATTAGGTTCCGCAGTTGATGCCTTGCTTCGTCATGCGTACAACATAGAAATGTGTAAATCAAGTAAAAAATGACAAAGATCGGACAATCTGAAGCAATGGTACAGCACCGAGGAACGCAGGCAAACAAGAGCCACGCAACACGGCCTAGCAAACACACCATTATTTTTTGCTTTACCACGATGGTAGGCGACGAAGCCAGTATGATTGAACAACATAAGTTGCTCCTTTTAAATGCGAAGCATTTCTTAGCGAACTTCAGCGACTTTGAGCATATCTATCTATCTATCTATCTATCTATCTATCTATCTATCTATCTATCTATCTATCTATCTATATAGATAGATAGATCTATCTAGCCGCCAACGATTTTGTGCTCTCCTGGCCGTTTCGTTAACGGGATGTGTACGAAAATTGGTATGCCACAACATGACTGCATGACGAACATAAATGGCAGGTCATAACATGAAAATCATGAAATGCATGTTATGAGCGGCATGATTGACATACCACGTTCTTGGTGCTCTCGCAGCCGTTTCGTTAACCTGATATATACCAAAATTGGTATGGCGAGACGACAATGTATGACGACCATGGGTGACACGTTGTAAGAACATGAAAATCGTCACATGCATGTTATGAGCGGCATGATTTACATGCCACGCGTTTCATTAATGGGATGTATAACAAAATTGCTATGGCACAACACGACTGCATGACGAACAAAAATGACAGGTCATAACATTAGAATCATGACATGCGTGTCATGAGCACCAAGACTGTGGCATGGTTTACATGCCACAGTCTTGGTGCTCTTGCGGCCGTTTCGTTAACTTCATATGTAATAAAAACGGTATAGGGAGACAACAATACAGATCCATTTTACGTTCCTGATGCGTGCTTCGCATTTCCTTGATTCCCACTGCACGTGGGATCTGCCAGTTTTTGTTTGTTTTTTTCTAACACAAAGACAACTGGGAAAAATTCTGCTTAATATCTTTATCAATGCACGATTAATATTAGTAGTTCCAAGTCAGCTTTCCTACAAATTGGTTATGACACCATAATTTTGTTCCGAAACTGATAGCAGTAGAAGTAATAAGTTCATAGCCACTGGAGGCGATTGGGGCATTTTTCGCGCGAGGCCATAATGTTTCTGTTCCTCAATCCAAATGACTTTCCCAGAAGGCGTGAGCACTGTGTGTGTGTGTGTGTGTGTGTGTGTGTGTGTGTGTGTGTGTGTGTGTGTGTGTGTGTGTGTGTGTGTGTGTGTGTGTGTGTGTGTGTGTGTGTGTGTGTGTGTGTGTTTTCTTTGTAATACAATGCCCGGGCCTTCCTCTGAAGCCGGGAAAGCGAGAAGGGATATTACGGTGCGGGCACTGGCGCTCATCGTGCGAGGCTGCGTGTGCGTCAGCCATTGCCGTCAACAAGCAAGTCCGGCACATGCGGTCGTATACGCCCTGTGTCGTGATGGAAGCAACGTGACGAATCGTACAGAGAACGGATAGTTTTCCGCAGGTCAAGGGCAGCTCTGCCTCGCTAATGTAATTCCCGCCGCTAGCTTCTGATAATAACCACACCGCCGGTTGTTTATTGGAGTGCAGGATGCAAGCCACGCCTATGGGCTTCTAATCGAATTGCCTCCCTCGCGTATTGCTAGCGGTATGGCGAAGTCGGTTGTCCGGCGAAAGGCTAGCCTTCACGGTTGATTCAATGTTTCCAAACCTTGGTATACCATGTAACTGGCGAAAACAGGAACAGACGCCCACTAAGGTGAAAAATATATTTGAAAAAATGGACGTTTCGGCCCCCCGACAAAGGAACCTCGCGGTCTGCTTTCGCCAATTATTCTTGCCGACCAGACGAAATTTCCTCATACCATCGACTCCGTACCATCTCATTATTCTGGTAAATGTGGCACCAACAGATGCAACGCCCATTGATCGCCTTCATTCTTCCCTGTCATTTTGTAAGCCACAGGGAAGGTGATAAAAGCCCTGCTTCAACCCAGAGAAAGTCATATCGTTGTTTTGTGTGAACTATAAACCTCTCCAGACCTGGTTTAAAAGCGTCTTGGCACAAAGTTCTGAGCTGATAGTTCGACTATGGGAGCGTCTGTAATTAAGGGACAGAGCAATTCGGTGCCAACATAATGCGCGTTACTGTACCTTAAGCCGTCCTCTATACGTAAAGTTATCAGTGCTATAGGTTACGGTGTACGATGTACGATATCCCATGATGCAACCATGTGGCGAATACGTTTTTAATTTTATTTCTATAAATAGGGGCAATAATTAATGAAAAATGATTGTGAAATCAGTGAACACATCAGCTGAACGCGGTTTCTGGTTTATGTCCATTCGTATACCCCAGGTAATCGGGAATTGCGTCACTAGCGCCAACTTCTCCCCTGGTGTTTGTGTTTGGTAGGCCAAACGTTCAGGGAAAGAAAGAAAAAAAAACGTTAGCAATGCTGCTATGGCAACGCATTTGATGTGCGAGGAGGAAACGCCATCCCGCTCGTCGTCTACTGTGCAATTGGCGAGCACGCGGCTCTCTTTGCAGCCACGAAAGAAAGAAAACCAGCACCGCTTGCAGTTGTCTTTTTCAGGTTATAACACTCCCGCCAATTTTTTTTTTTTCGGCAGCTTTCGGTTGCTTATTTTTTTGAACTCCCAACACATGCCAAAAACACTTCTCTGAAATACATTTCTCTGTTCAATATGCGTGAACGAGCATACCATGAGGCGTGACAGACTTGTTTCGACAAATAACGGAATTTATCAGGAGGTCGGTTTTTACACTGCTTTTACTAGCGACGTAACGTAAAGAAAGACGCACGATACACAGCACGATAATTCAGAGCTGGGTTTCTTGTATATTCGGTACAAAGTCGCACATTCTATGTCGGTTACACCTGCATCAGACATCTTCGTACAGTTCATCGTATGCAGAAACTTACTACAGAGGTCACCACGTTCATCTGATGTATATAATATGATCCTACAGAAGCATTAACACCTTTAACAGCAACACCTTTGTATGAATAAGGAAAGAATTGTGAAGACTAACATATCACCTTATATCGCATGCCATGAGAAGCAGCTTGATTTTTCTACCGCGCTATATGTAAACATGATAGCCCAAACATTCTACCATAACTAGCGAACTTGCTGCTTAATGGCGTAAAAATTCCAGCGGGCGAAGACGCGAGCACAAGAACAAGGAACGCACAGGACTAAGGCTGGACTTACAAAGTTGCAACTGCAATGGCACTGAGACATATGCTGGCGGAGTCCGTAGAACCAGAAAAAGGTAAAAAGAAGCCCAAGGTAGACGAAAATCAGTTGAGTAGGGTAGCTTGCTGGGTGTGTTGGTACACATTCCTGTAAAAAGGAGCCCAAGGTAGAAGAAAAGCAGTTGAGTAGGGTAGCTTGCTAGGTGTGTTGGTACACATTCCTGTAAAAATGAGCCCAAGGTAGAAGAAAAGCAGTTGAGTAGGGTAGCTTGTTGGGAGTGTTGGTACAAATTCCTGTAAAAAGGAGCCCAAGGTAGAAGAGAAGCAGTTGAGTAGGTCAGCTTGCTGGGAGTGTTGGTACAAATTCCTGTACCAACATGCCCAGCAAGCTACCCTACTCAACAGCTTTTCTTCTACCTTGGGCTCCTTTTTACGTGTTTCTGGTTCTACGGACTCCGCCAGTATGTGTCAGTGCCATTGCAGTTGCAGCTTGTAAGTCCAGCCTTAGTCCTGTGCGTTCCTTGTTCTTGTGCTCGCGTCTTCGCCCGCTGGAATTTTTACGCCATGAATCTGTACCAACACGCCCAGCAAGCTACCCTACTTGCTGATGCTACGTGCAGATACTGATTGAAAAGCTTATAAAGTAAAAGACTATTTTTGTTTTGCGTATTTGGTTTTGTTTCGCGACACCCGACCACAACAGTTGTGTTTTGGCCAGACTTTCGTGAAGAGGTCCGAGCAGAGGCGGTAGCCAGCACAGTACAGCCTAGTGCGATTTGAAGGTTATCGCGCGAGCGTCGATCAAGAATAACGACAGCGCCACAACCCAGAATCATCTTTCCTGGGAAGGGAGGTGTCGGGACAGCTTTCCACCCTCTTTTTGCTGTTCCTTAAGCAGGGATCAGCCCCGTCCCCGGCCGCGAAAGTAAGATGCTGCCCCGTCTACGCTTAATTTCAGGAAATAGAAAAAATAGAGAGAAAGGATTGGCGAGTTTCTGTTGTAGCACAGAACAGCCAAAAAGGAAGAGAAGATGAAACATCTTGAATTTCACACTTTCGAGATTGGCCGCTTGGGCCTCAGGACCCACGGCCGCTGGACGCTCGCGCGATAACCACCAAATAGCGCTCGACTGTACATTTGCTCCAGTGTCAGACCCACGAGGTCGCCCCTTATAGGGTCAAAATACCACCATGTTAATCTGTAAGGAACGCGCAAAAATGAAACAAGCATCGATAGTACGACCACACGAACAAATTCTCCTCTAGCACAGGTCAAAAAGAGAAGCGCACCTCGGCTGTCGCGCAGCTAACTCGAACTTGTAATTCGGAACGAAAATGATCAGTTCTACGTAACTGATTTTCGGGGATACCACTGTGGTCATTAGTATTCAAACGTGGTGATGTAACTACGATAAACTCGTTGTAAGCAGGGTCTCCAACCAAATCGGTTTGTGGAACAAGCATTCAAGTAGTACATTCGGCGAACAAAAAAGAGCAACCGCTAACACAGACTGAAGCTAAATTTTTGTATGCGCTAAGATAGCATCAATCGGGTCATGAGCAAGCGTCATCAAGTAGCTCCAGATTTTCTTGCAATGACGCTTAAGATGGTGCTACGCCAAACCAAAATAATTAATTAAATTGTTCAGTAGACAGCAAGAGCGGATCTTTCGGTCCGTCCTGTAGCTGTTGTGACAAGGACAGCATTTACGTATTGAAAACGACGGGGGAAAAAATTGCTTACCTGACGGGCGCAGTGAAAAAAAAAAAAGCTTGGCCTTGCTGTTCCTCTCCGAGTTCTCGCGCTACGTAACAGTTCAGCTCGCCTTCAGCCCTTCCTTCACTTTTTCGGACGTTGTCATCACGTTCGCCGGCACAGAAACAGAAAAAAAAAAGTCAGCTTCGAAGAATACTAAAGAAAACTGATTGATTTTTGGGGTTTAACGTCCGAAAACCAGCTCTGATTATGAGAGACGCCGTAGTGGAGCTCTCCGGAAATTTCGACCACCTGGGGTTCTTTAACGTGCACTGACATCGCACAGCACACGGGCCTCAACAAACTGTGCTCGTGGAGCAGTGAAGCCGACAACTGCAGACGAACGAAGTGGCAGCCGACGCTCTAAAAGCGAAAGCGCTGCTCGTTGACGCAGCGAATAGAGTGGCCAAATAAAGATATATAGAATGTCAAATAAAAGTAACTAGCGAAAAATACATTATATTCGTACACATAATTGCAGCACTGCTATGTAGGTTTAAAAGATAAAGCCACTTAAGCAAACGTTATTGAATTTTCCCTCCTACCATAATCATGGTGATATTTTTTTTTTGTTGCAAATACATACACTACCTCAAGCGTCCTACCCTTGGTTCAGCTCCACGACGATCAATCTGCGTCGCATTCTATACAAGACACTTTAGTATCCCGCTGGCGCGCAAGCCTAGTACACCTCGCGCCTTTGGGGTTCATATTTTCGCCAAATAACGATCGCCATCTGTATCCTAACATCGACTATAATACAATCTTTATGCATAAACTTGTGGACAAAGCAAACGGTGCCTTAGACTGCTGAACATCTGGGCATAAAAAATTCGCTAAATATAAACTCCACAAAAACACAATCCGTACTCTTTCGTTCCAAAAACAAGCCCGTAAACTGCAATTTTTCCGACGATCGGCTTACAATCTATACAAATTGGACTTTTAATGAACGCTGTGGGAGTAATTTTCCACGAAAACATACTATGGAACAGTTAGGCAGAGCTTGTGCACACTAAACTTACTCGTGTCGTAGGTGTCCTATCGCAACTGCGTTTTCACTTGCCACAAAGAATTAAAATCATTCTATATAATCCTCTATTTTTATCTACGTTAAATTATTGCTACCTGCTATGAGGCAACACAATGGAAAAGAATTTAGGCGGAATATAAAGACTACAGAAGAAAGCTGCGCGCATAATTCACGTGTTCCACGCGACGCACACTCCAAACCCATTTTCGAGAACCTTAATTTGCAACCAATGCCTGATATTTACAATTCGTTCTACTAAAGTGGTATCATAATTGCATACATCATTCGTTCTACTGAAGTGATCGTACGTGTGAATGTATAAAACTTCAATCATTAGAACAAATACGGCACTGAAGGAAGTCCGGCAAAGCTGATATCTGCAGGGCATTATTTCTGTGGAATGCCGCAAAGTGACGTAACGATTATGAAATGGAAATTTAGCGCTACCCTTACAAACGGGTGAATGCTAATTTTCTCTTTCAAGACGTGCCCTCTCCAGGACAAGTCTTCGGACGCTGAATTTCGTCAAAAGAAGACTGCTTTCTTTGAAGACCGCCGCCTTAACTCGGTGGCTTCCATGCAGCAGGTCTGATCCTGGCACCACTGTGGAGGATGCAGAATACGATGAAGGACGCGCAACACAAAGCGTTAAAGGTTGTGGATATTGGGCTTGCTGCGTCCCGTCCGCCAGCAAAGCAATGCGGACGGAAGCCTCACAAACAAGAGAACAACAATTCAACACGGACGAGCCATCCACTCACGCCGAAGGGCCGCGACAGCGTCAACCGTGACCAGGACGGGAACATTGTGGCAAAGCAGCAGAGTCCTGGGCAGACGAGCAGCAACGATCACACAGGCAGGCGCGGCAATGTTCCAGCATCGAAGGCAGCCGAAGTCCAAAGGCTGCCTTCGATTCCGCGTATGCCACGACACCACGCGTAACGCCACTGCGAGCTCCGTGGCGTTATATCAAGATAGCCGACGCGCGCGGCTCCGACACGGTGAAACACGTTATTGGGCGAACCTGTGCCCAGCAAAGCAAGTAAATCGCACTGTGTTACGATGGTGGCGAGTACATTCGTCGGTCATCGAAAAAAAAATGAGGCTGATCAGAGGTGAAATCCGTCAGTTTTACACATCTGTCATAGAACACTTATGCTCGGCGCAAGCTCTGGAACGCACTCACACAGGCGGTTTGTACATAATAATTTTGTAGACAAGTCGGCATCATTCGCGAATCATCATGCAAGTTCAAGCGTTCCGAACAATAACACGTATCGCAAGGAATCAAGATAGACGGTCCCCGTGAAACAAACGAAAGCAAGCACGCGTGTCTATGAGAAAATTTTTAAAAATATTAGTTAAATAATCCTAGGTCAGGCAGTCCGTTTAGTCCAACGTTCCCCGTTATCCAGTTAACTCTTATAGCCATAAAATTTATTTTAAACACATGCTGCTTACCATAATAGCAAAACAGAACGGACGTTGACATGGCATAGTGCAAGCTCTTTGTCCACTCAAAATAGGGTGACGTCCAGAAGTCACATTGTTTTTAAGTTCAAGGAATTATGAAACGTCTCACTAAAATGTTCTCTCGCTCCACTGACTACGTGTTTGCCATTTTGTAAGAGTGGCTCTGCTGCACTGTGTCGTTGAATGGGTCCTGCAACACCTTTTTAACAAAGTAAAAAAAAAATGATGCCTATCAACACGTTAGCACAGCGCAAAAAAACGAGGACATAAGAAATGACACGTGCAACACAGGCGCTAACTTCAACTAAACTTTGTTAGAAAAAACGTTAGAGGTATATACGCATAATAACACAAGCACACCTCCCCACAATCACACAATTTATCCGCATCTCAGCCAGATATGCGATTTCCTTTTTAGTTAGCGCAGCGGAACCATTTGTTATGAGAACCATGTGTGTTATCATGTATATATACATTTCTAGTGTCTGCCTTTCTGCCTTTCTGTTTTCTCCTTCCCTCCTTCGCTAATAAAATTTAATTTCAGTCAGCGCCTGTGTTGTACGTGTACTTTCTTTTGTCCTCGCTTTTTTTTTTTTTACGCTGTGCTAACATGTCGATTCCAGATCACCAACTAGCCCAAGCATTCCTTTTATCAGGTGCCTATCAGACGGAGGCTTCTGTGAGCGTGTGAGCCAAACATTATTGCGCTTCACGCACCAAGGAATTCGCAATTTGGTTTCAAACATAGCTGAAAAGTGGCCGCTCTTCTTTCAACAAATGACGTCACTGGGTACACCGCCTCGCCACCGTTCTCTATGTTTCGAAAGTTCTGCAGAGCCCCTTTAATGTGCTGCGAATTATTTCCCCCATGTGTACACATGTAATAGTACATAATGTACATATATGAGTACACCAAGACAGTCCCCAGTTTATCTGTACTGATGCCACTTTGAAAGATACACGCGAATGAAGCGAGACAACAGATACAAGCACTGAATTTATCACTTTTACTGGGAATTATCGTTTAATCACACACCAACACGCTCAACTCGCCATCTTAATCAATACACCTTTGCGTCGTATTTCGGCACGGCGGACGACGACGATGAAGTGATATAGCCGCTATATTTAAACGGACTACAGAAAAAAAGCAAAAGGGGAGTGTAAAACTAGGCACTGCAGTTATATGTCAGAAAAGAGCAGTAGAAAATCACTTTTCAGGTTTCTTCATTGGAAAAAGATGGTTCCCCCACTAATTAATAAAGAGTCCGTCAGCTTAACACCTACAGAATTAAATAATTCTCTTGAAGAGATTGCGAAAGGTTTGCATAGACGCTTTGCATCGTTATTGCCATATCAGGTTCCGCTGAGGGAACAAGCTAACGAGTTTGAGGCAGCCACACTGAAAGAATTGGCAACAATAATAACGTCCCTGCCAGATTCATCGCCAGGTCCTGACGGCGCGTCTACATCAATGCTAAAAATAATATTTGATGTGTCTCCCAACGATTTGCTTAACTTCATAAATTTTTTCCATAGAAAATGCATGGACTCATCCAGATTGAAAAATTGCTAAAATAGTACCGCTCCTTAAAAAACGTCGTGCCGGTTATGACATAGGCAATATTAGACCTATTTCCCTGAGTTCAAGTCCCGTAAAACTGATAGGAAGGGTTCTTTCTCTATGGTCATATCGAGACGTAGCTAGATGAGAATGAAACACTTAGCGATTCTCAAACGGGCTTCAGACGTGGCTACTCTATTTGGTGTGCCCATGTGGGTTCGGAAAGCAGAGTTAAATTGGCTCGGCACAGAAAGCAGTACGCCGCATTATTTACATTAGATCTAGCAAAAGCGTATGATAGCATAGAGCACAGCATCTTGATGAACAAGCTCCAGAATCTGAACACCCCACAATATATAGCTGCACGGGTTCAAAATTTTTTAAATGGACGTACATTTTATTGCTCGCAGCAGGGCATTTCATCCAACAAATACGCACAAACAAGAGGTATTCCGCAAGGTTCAGTGCTGTTGTTAATATCTTGTTAAGCAACATTCCTTCAAACACCGATATGACAGTATGTTTACGCATATGACATCGCTTTCTTTTCTGCCTCCAATGGTATACATTCTCTATATCAAATCTTACAGTCCTATTTGAATGAGGTCGAAACTTGGCTTAAAGATCAGCACATGGCCCTCAACGTTAACAAAAGTGCTTTCATAGTTTTTCCATGAAGTTCTCCCGTGCATATATCCTTGATGTCGGGCCAGGAGATGATTACAAAAGTAGAATAATTAAAATCGAAAGGATTACGTGCACTTGGCTTATTAAGACGAAACAGCAGCAATTGTATTGTAATGCGTCGACAGACCCTCTTGATGGTCTACTGCATGTGCATCTGCACTATGTTGGAGTTTGTGTGTGTCTTGTTTTCCGGGGGCCCAGCGTACAAATTGCGCCCTCTTTTCATCATCGAACGTAAGGCACTACGTCTATTCCTTGGTCTCCCGAAATTCGGGGCGATTAATATCTTATACCACGAAGCACGCTTGCCTCCTCTCCAAAGTAGGTTCCGTCTACTGATAGTGCAAACATTTCTAAACATTTACGCTTCCCCACGGAGACGCTCCCACTATGTGTTATTTAGTGAGATTGCTACACTTCTTTATTATCACTGGTCTCGGCTCTATTGTCCCCAAGCAATATTCGTGCAAAGGTCATTGGAACCATTACAGGTAATACTGAGCGACATAGTTATCTTAAATACTTCGAAGAACGTTGCAGTCATTGAATTTGATAACATATTTCCAAAGAACGCAAAACTTTTGCCGAGCAGGTATTTGAATGGTTTACCGGCAGATCATATTGACAACCTAAAAATACACACAATCATAGCCACAGATGCATCTGTTAGTCAAGAGAAGGCAGGGGTGGGTATTTACTCAACCACACTAAGTTGGTCTTTTTCACTTAGACTGCCAGACTTTACGCCTATCTTCCAGGCTGAGTTATCGGCAATTATTCTAGCTTTACGCAAACTTCCATCACATATATCTTCGGTGGTTATACTGACCGACCCTCTATCTGCGTGTACCGCCCTGGCGGCTCCAAAGTCATCGAAATGTCGGCGAGAATTTCAAGCATATATGCACAAACATGGGCATCAAGTACATTTTGCATGGGCCCCACGCGGGAATAACGCTAAACAAGGCAGCGGACACACTGGCGGCAGCAATTCAAGGCCCACTCTTGAAGGTTCTGAATCCCTCCTCATTTAATGTCATTGCAAGATTACGAAAATTTTACCAACGATACGACGACGCTAAGTCTTATGTTCTAAACAGTATAACGATTTTCGGCACCTCCGATTTCCTCGGCCGAGCACTTGGTGCGGCACAAGCAAATTCGAAGTTTCATTAACTAAATTACGCTGCAGGGTGCCACAACTATATCATTATGCGCACAGGTCTCGTTCCGATGCATCCCCTCAATGCTTGCATTGTAATCAACTGGAAACAATGGAACATTTTCTATTAGAATGTCGTATATGTAAACATCAAAGAAAAAAATTTGTGGAAATACCGATTCGAAACCTTGCATTGGAGTTTGGCGTAACCCCATTACTCTCCCTGGGGGCGTCGGCACTCAGTCACCGTAATAAAGCTCTATGTGATGCCGCATTTAATTTTTTATCCGAAACTAAGCGGCTTCCCTGCCAATTTATTTGTTTATCTTTACGCAAAATGTCAGTTTCTTTTCTTGTAAGTCATAACTGATTATATAAACACAATATGACTATTTTGTGACAGCTACCTCGTAAAGAAATCAATATAGCCACTTTCTCTTCATTCCCTTACAAAATCTCAGGCTAGCTTCCCCTTCTTATTCACCTCCTTTTCTTTTCTTTTTCTTCTTTTAATTTCCTCCTACCCTTCTCCTGCCGCGCGATTAATGGCCGATCCCTCGTAGTGGGTTGCGCCAGACTTCCAGGTAAAAACAAAACAAAGAACGCTTGTTCCAGTCTCTGCTATATTTCAAGTTTTTCTTTGGTGTTTGCTGGAGACGCCGTTTCCGCGCCTGCGGAAATGGACGCGGACTCGCCTGCCTGGGCCTCCGCCCACTCCCTCCACGTCGTCTGCAACTGGTGCGAGAAAGCGTTCCGGCCAGCCGAGCGACGTCGACAGCGAGGACACGCTCTTATATGCTTCCGCGAGTGAGGAGAGCTCGTACAACAGCGGCTTTATGCCCGTCACAAGGCGTAAAGCAAAACGAAGACTAATCGTGGCATCTTCACCAAGTAAGACGCTCGAGCCCCCGGTTCACACAATTTTATTTGTGCCGCTGACTGCTACTGATAGCCTGAGGCGGCTGAATCGTCAGGTTACATCTGCGTCTCTTGAGGCTCTCGCCCCAGGTCAGATGTCAGATGTGAGGATCAACACTCTCGAGTATGTTCTCGCTATAGACGTCAAGCAGCGCAGTGCTCTGGATGTACTCAGCAACGTCACGTTGTTGGGGAACATCAACGTACGTTCTTACATACTAGACGGGCAGGACTCCACGGCAGGTGTTATATACGATGTCGAAGCTTCCATCAGTGAAAGCGACTTTCCGATTCTGATCAAGCCGGTGACGGACGGACTCGTCATATTGCAAGCCCGTCGTCTTCGTAATTCCCGCTGTGTGAAGTTCATCTTCAAAGGGGATACCTTGCCATCGCAAGTCAAGGTCGGTCATTTTCGGCTGTTGAAAGTGCACAATGATAGTTTGCACATTATCGCACTGACGCAACATCATAACTCATGACACGAGCTCCGCACACGAAACTATACCCCCTCCCCCCCCCCCCTCCCTCTCGATCCAAAACATCGATGCGCTAGCGCTACTCTGTGAAGTTCGGACCTTGCTCTGACACCTCTGAAACCAGTGAACGTGATTCTCTGGTGTATCCATGCGAATTCGCTCCCAGTCTGACAGCGGTGCACTTGCCACTGCATTCTTACGTTGTCACCGACAGACTCATTGATTTGCAAGGGTTGCGAGGCATGCAGGGTGACGCGCTGTACTCGCAACGACGTGAACTCGTTCAGTAAATGCAGCCGAGCAAAATAGACCTGTACTGTAGTGCAAACTGAGATTAACAGCTTGCGCAACCGAGAGAAGCAAGCAGCATAGGCGAGAAGCGCGACGAACGGAAGCATTCGAGCAGCAATAGTTCGCTTTTAGCCTGTATATTCTGTTCAGCTTGTTCAGTCGAAGGAGTCTTAACTGGTTCAGAGCTTTCTTACTGAATTCGTAAAAGAAACCTGACTACGCGCATTTCTAACCGAAACGGGTAATATGCTGCGTAAAATGCAACACGAAAGGCGCAAAGAGATATATGGTTGGGCAAACTCCATATCCCATCTTACCTACCTCGTGGATATCTAAGTATGGTAATATCTACATTACTTAAAATGAATCAGCTAGCACATTTACTTTCAGCGCTGTCGGCAAGTAGTTATATTATCGAGAAAGTGAATGAGGGCAAAAAGTAATCAGGTAACCCTTTGAACTTATATGACTTATCAATCAATGCAGGCTTGCACCTAAAAAATGAAAGAAAGCTTGATATTAATTTCGAAGGGGAGCCAACTTCGCGCTGCGGGAAGTTGACTACTCAGTGCCTGCTGTTATTTTAACATTACCAGATGTCACGTGGGCATAAACATTTCAGAAGTGTGCTGGCTGCTGGTTCCTAAGCAGCTGTAGTTTTTAGGGCGACTAGAAGCTCTAAAGAAAGTGAAATAGGTGCGAAACGCAAAGCATCTGCTTCAAATTTCAGGGTCTATGAAGGTTATCTAACCAGGTTCCGTGAAGCAGACTTCAAAGGAAATTAATGCTCATTCGAATGTCACTACTATCGAATGTTACAACACAAGCTACTTTCGGGGGTGGCTTTCGGTTCCCGAGATATTGCCAAGGGTTAGGACTTTCTCTTTTACTTTGCACCTATAAGTGCTTGGCGTATAGTTAAGTACATGCAATAAGCGCAGTTGCAAGTTATATTTTCCATGAATACACCAGAAGTGGTAAATTTACTTAATTCTTTTTATGAAAGAATTCAATACATATACGGAACTGCAGCTACATGTACTAGCTTCTTGTATTACTTGGAGCTTTTATAGAACCTTGCTTCAAACTGTCGTGATGCCTAGACATTTTTTAGTCACCTTGAACATAACAAATATGAAACTTAAATTGGTTGGACATGTAGCCGTATCTGAACAATATCCAGAGATGTGCTGGTTGCTGACTACGCTCTCCACGCAACTGTACGCAGTAAAAGGACAAACTGAACCTGCATATTCTCAATGCCACAAATATACGTGATAAAGGTTTTTTTTTTTTTTTTGTTAGCGAACCTCCCTATTCCTGCGTTCTCAGCATGCGTGGTTTGGTGCGTCCTCTGGGTCGGACCATAACCAGCAAAGCGAACTTAGTGCTGTACTGATTTCTAGAGTGGCCCATGCTCGTGACAACCTCAAATGATCGTTAAGCGGCCCGATTCAAGTCTGCCTAAACGTCGTAGTAGAAAAGTTTGATTGATTTCGGGGGTTTCTACGTCCCAAAACCAATTATGAGAGATGCCGTAGCGGAGGGCGCCGGAAATTTCGGCCAGCTGGGTTTCTTTAACGTGCGCTGACATCGCACAGTACACGGGCCTCAACATTTCGCCTCCGTCGATATGCAGCCGACTCGGCCGGGATTCGATCCCGCGACCCTTGGATCAGCAGCCGAGTGCCATAGCCACTAGACCACCGTGGTGGCGCTGGTAGAAAAGTGAAGCAACGACTTTCATGTAACGCTTTTATGCTGGTTATCCTGCTGGTTCCGGTTCTCCCAGGCCTGCGCAGAGTACGCAGCATCACAGCGTAAGCTGTAGCTTGCTGCGTGCTTTTCTTTCAGTCTTACTTATTTCTTGCCTCTCTCTCTCTCTCTCCGTTTTTCTTCCTCTTCCATTGTCTGATCTTTCTGCTTCCTCTTCTTTTTTCATTCTGCTTTTCTGCTTCCCATTCTTCTTCATTGTCGTCACGTTCACCTTCTTCGTCGTCACTGTCTTCTTATTAGCAGACTTCTTCCTGATCTTGTTCTTCACCACCTCCTTTCTCTTCCTCTTCTTTATCGTCGTCTTTTTCCTCGCCCTCGTTCGTGAAAACAGTGCCGGCTGCTGGCAACATATAATGACCTGAAAAACGGCTATTACAGATCGGAGCCGTGGCTGAGAACGCAGAATGCTCAGCCATGTGGTGAGAGCCAGGGGTGGATAAAGTAAGACTGAAAGAATGAGGGAGAACACAACAAAACCCAGCTTACGATGCCACTGTGTTGCGTCGTCGGCGCAGGCCTGGGTTTTTTTTTTTTTTCGGATTGAAGCTGATAGCGGTTGCGGGGACATAGGCACAGGCGGCGGCGGCCGCAGCGCCACCTATTTCGCTCACTGTAATGAGCCTATAACAGCTTACGCTATAAAATATGTATCGCGCATGCTTACTGTGTACTGACTATAAGAAATTTAACAATGAAAACATGTTTTTTTTTTTTTCTGCGAGCTAAATCCACTAAAAAGAGGCACGATTGTGTACTACAATTGCATTTTGTTCGTAACTGACACAACGAACGCTGTGCTGCCTACGTGGTTGCTCTAACCAATGGAAACGACGCCGTCGAAAAGCAGAGTGACCGCCATGGTAGGAAGGCCTCAATGGGCAGCACGGTCCCGGTACCGCGAGATATAAGCCACGTTTTGATTAAAGGCAACATAACGCGTCTCTGGGTGAGTGAAATGTGAAACCGGGGGATGCTAATATATCTGTCGTCTGCTTTTATTTTGAATTTGTAAGTTAAATAAGTTTTCTTTGCGCGCTTTAATCCTGAAACTTCTTTTTTGCATTTATCTCAGGACAATATGCGGAACCCGTTTCAGTGCAACACTCGGGGAGTAAAATTTGGTTTCAGGGCCCTTTCAATCATTTGGCGAAGCATGTGCGAGAAAAGCAACGTCAGCTTTACTCGCCGGCGCAGCACTTCCGCGAAAGCCGACGTCCTTTAAAGCAAGCGCCATGCGTTGCTATTCACGGTGACCATGCTTCTGCTTACAAAGCTCAGATGCGGGTATCATGCCTAGCAACAGAAACTCGCCTTAGTGATTCCATCCTCACAGCACTTCAGCGAGATGGAATGGTATATTTTTGCTATTTCCCTGCGCACAGATATTCGCATAAAGCTACCGTGCAAGCGGCCATATAGGGTTTGCGCGTGGTGAAATACTGCTTTCTTTACCTCACCAGCAGCCTTTCGCCTTTCTTTTTTTTTTTTTCTGGGAGGGGGTGAGTATTTCTCCTCCAACACTAGCAAGGAACAGATATCTGTCCTGTCGACTAGAAAAGAAGCGAAGGAAAAAATGTTCCAGGAAGCCCTCCATATCATCAATTTCATGGCATGCAAGCATAAGGAGGTAAAACAGTATGGACCTCCAACCCGGACCGTGGTGCCTCTTTTTACATTTTAATCCTACCCCTCGCATCAACGTTCCCCACTCAATGGCGACCGCGAGAGATATCTCTACAGCGTCATACTGCTCGTTCGCAAGCGAAAATTTCAGTCGCGCCTCGAAACTGGGGAAAGAAAAATGCAGCACGCAGCGCGGGCCATGTAAAAAGCCTGCCATTGGTTGACACTGCAACTCTAGCTCAGATTACAGCTTTAGGCCGAAGCATCACGTGAGCAAGTGATATAACAATTGCTGGTGCTTAGCATTGAAAAAGCAGGATAAAGTTCTGAAGAAAGCCATAGGGGAGGGCTCCGGAAATTTTGACCGCCTGGGGGTCTGACAGTGACAATACACGGGGCCTATCCCATTTTCGTCTCGATGTAAAATGCCACGGCCGCGGCCGGGATCGAACCCGAACCCATCGGGTAAGCATAACCAATGTACCACCGCCTCGGGCTGACCCAATGATGTCAACTCGTAGCAAATTGCTTAGGGTGCGCGGTAAGGATCCCTGGGCCGTAAGAGTTAATCCGCTGCCGCCAACGCCGACGTCGCTCATAGCAGATGTGTTGTTTTGAGATGTTGCACCTGGTAACTTAGTTCCAATTACGGAGCGAAATTTGTTTTACATGCTGCGAGCAACAAGTTCCTTTCTTGGATATTTTGTGCTTTACTCTAACAGTTCTTTAAGGTTCCATTTTTAGTATTTCATTCGAACATTGTTTTCGTATGGTGCGGTAGGTAACTTATTTCTAATATAGATTCGTCAATATGCTTTAGAGTTGTGCGCCCTTGAGTGACATACCACCTACCCCCTTTCTCTCTCACCTTTCCTTCCTTCGGTGTGGCCAAATCGAATTCGAGTGCTTCTTCTTGTGCACGCAAGAATGAAAGACGGTCGTCGGGGCTTAGCAGTGGCGAGAAATACGCGTCCTGACAGCTCGAAGGCACGTCCGTTCGCAAGGAAGGGCAGGTATTCTAGGAATGCATAGAAAGAAGGCGTGTCGGAGGAGCGAACGAAAGGAAAGGCAGTAATGCTTATACAAAGTAAACTGAAGTGTGGACAAAAAGAGCAGGGAAACAGCCCAAACATGTCGGATTTCCGCTGTGGTGCTTGGACCGCGCCAAGCGGGGGTGGACGATGTACCGACGAGTAATCTCTACAGTTCAGGCGCATACTTTCTTTCGGCTGCCGTAAAGACTGTCCATTCAGTCAAGCTTCATTAACTACCCTCTCTGTTTCCAGAAAAACGAATAGATCTAGAAAACAATTGTTTGTTTGTTTGTTTGTTTGTTTGTTTGTTTGTTTGTTTGTTTGTTTGTTTGTTTGTTTGTTTGTTTGTTTGTTTGTTTGTTTTTCCTGATCTCCAGAGTATAGTATAGCGTGTTCATGAAGGGAGATATTAGTTGTGGTGTCTTTATTAATTCAATAAGCCACACAAAAGTACAGTTTAAGCTCCTTACATTTATGCTCCGTGATGTTGAAACTGTCAGATTGGCTACCCACGACTTTTCATAGAGCGGTTTACACGGATGATATCCGTCCTCGGTAACATCCCAAGACATTGTGAAATATACATAACCTTTTATCGAGAGGGCATTGACATCACGGTGTTTAAACGTGGCATATGGCGCTGTCAGCCGACAGATGAGCTGTGCTTAAGTTCGCAAACAAATTTTCACCCCAACTTGTTATGTAGATACGTCGACTTTTCGTAAATCTCTTCTACAGTAATCTTTCACGTAATACCCACGCACCTTAAAGGGGCCCTGAAATGACCAGAAAATGGTACCAATCAGGTGTTGAGGATCCTTCAACATGTGAGCCAAATATTGTTGCGCTGCGCTCACCAGGGAATTCGCAATTTCATTTGAAATGCAGCTTGAAATCGCCTGCTCTTCTTTGACTCTTCAAATGACGTCACTGGCAGCGCCAATAATAACGCTTGTATTTTCTCGGTCTTTTTAAAGACAGATACATACATTCTCTGTATTTGTTAGACTCAAAACGAACAAATAAAGCGTTGTAGAGGATCTTTCCACGATCATGAGCTCAACCAATGCAATTTCTCCCTAAGCGGCGCAGTTGGTGCCCCAGAGACGTCATTGTTTGAAAGATGAGGAAGCGCTTCCCAGCTGCATATGAAACTAAAGTGCAAAATCCGTGATGCGTCACTGCAACAACACTTGGCTGACACGTTCACAGGAACATCCACGACTGATTGGCATCGTCTTATGACTATGTCCAAAAAGTGTTGCGGGGCCCCTTTAACCTAAAGCCAGCCGAATTACTAATACACCACGGCTCACTGCACGTCCAGATTGGCTGCTTGAAAAACGTGCTGCCTTTTTTTTTTTCATCATAATGTAAAAAGGGAGCGCTTGTATCATCGTCGCCTGCATATCTCGGCCTATCTGAGAGCTATTAAAGAATGAGAACTAGCTTGGGGACCTCAGAATATGTCTTGTATTTCTTTTCTTGTCAGCTACCCTGTATTACAGCTGAGCACATGAAAGCTGTAAGTGTTCACAAAATTTTCCGACAATGTATCAGCCGTTAGCCTGATTTAATGTCGCCCTGCCTGCACTACCCGCACAAGATGAGTATTTTTCTGTATAGCGTTCACGAACGTGGCAGACTGGGCGAATTGGCGCCTGATATTTTTTCTCTTGCCTTTGCGCAACTCAATCTGAGTGGGCTAGGAACACATGGGCTAGGAATGAAGGCTGTAAGGCTATAGAATGGACACGAACTTCCAACTGGTTTATTGCGTAGCTCACTTGCACATAATATACCGCGCCCGGAGCACAGGTAACAAACAATCTAAGAAATCAATTAAACAGACCTGAAACTGCCAAGAAATGCACTAAAGTTCACTGCACAGTCGTCGACCGGCTAAGGAGTTCCGTATTCTTCGCCTGACATAGAGAGCATACTCACGCATGCCGTGGCGCATCTCGATACGGCATCAGCCTCAATAACCTCGCATGCGAGTTGATTACCGCTGCGTCCTGTGATAGCGCAGCGGTAGATTCCATGTGTACAACCACAAGTCTTACAGTGCACAAAGAAACCATTCGAAAAACAAAAATCCCGTTATTAACATTGTCGGTATGCTCCCGCAAGCGGGCATTGATAATCGTTTCAGTTTGTCCAATGTAAACACTGCCGCATTCGACAAGGCAAATTTATTCACCGCTTCCTCAGCCCTTAAATTCTTCTTCTGTCTTTTTTTTTTTTTTTGGGGGGGGGGGGGGTCATGCGGGGCGTTGAGGGGCAAATCAAGCGTTTATCAGAAGCAGGCAATCCGGTGTCACTGCAGGTATATGTGCTAAAATACATTTGCTTTGGAGGATCTCGGATGCGTAAACAGCAGCAGCGCGACGCAACATCTTATGCTACAGCACATGAAGTGTGATACCATATACTCGCAAAGTTTTCCATCATTTGAAAATACTGCTCAGAGAGCGAACATCCGAAAGGTTTCTTTTCTCCTAATGAGCTAGGCATGCTACGCAATCCGTATGCGATAAAAGACATATTAAATAGTTAAGTGTGCTCGAGCAGTGGTGAATAAGTTTCTCATGTCGTGTTGTAGTTAGTGTTCACATCGCAAGAACCGAAGTTGTATCGATCGCTTGTGCGAATGTTCCAACGATGTTAGGGACAAAATTTCTACAAGAGGATTCCTTGCTGTGCACTCAAAGACTTTTAGTTGCACAAATGCATTCGTCAGGTGCGCCATCACAGGACAGAGGCATAATCGACTTGCGCACGAGATTATTGAGGCTGATGCTATATTGAGATGAGCCACGATGTGCGGGAGTACGCCCTCTGCATGTTGGTCAGGCGAGAAACATGATTTTCTAAACAAGCCATATCCTTTTGAAAAGATGCCTACCGACGCTTCATTGTCCGCCCACCAGTTCCAAGGAAATCCTAGTCCCATTATTATAAATGAAAACAAGGCGCCCTCGAAGACTCGATGACCGAGCTTCGCGAATCGCGATGAACGAGCTTCTCGAAGCAAGACCGTCCTGCTGCTGTTTATTTCTGTGCCGCCCTGATACACTCACCACTGCACTTTCACACATTGCGTTATATTTACACATTCGTGTCTACTGACTTTTCACATTAAAGCCATGCAGTTTTTCTTTTCCGTAGTTTAATTAATGTACTGCATTGTCTTGCACAGATTTCCTAAAGGACTCCAGAAACACCTGCCGTCCAAGCTGTTGTTTTTTTTTTTTTTTTTTTTGCTTTCGGCCATTTCCCCGCCTTTCTCAACACCGTATAAGCGAAACAAAAAGGCGGGTCCCAATGCAGCACTTGCGGTATGTCTTGCCTGTAAAACGTTTTCTTTGTTTTAGGTATAGGAACATTATAGTTAATTGTGGCTGCACAATGGGGGCAATGGGTAGGTATGTTTCTTGTATGTTGGATGCCTGCGATTCCTTTCGTTTTGTTTCCGTTAGACGTTTATATTAGGCGGCGCATTCGTATCGTCAGATCCCGTCATGTTCTTCTTTCTTTAATATTGCTCCATCGGAAAGAGACGCCAGCCGAAGAAAAGGCTGGGTCGTTAGCCAGACACGCAGCCAATTTACAACCCTGTGCTGCACTGGCGTTCCCGTATGAGGCGGGGAGAGTTCAACCTCCCCCCTCCCTTCCCAATTCCCGTGCCTGCCATAACAATGAAAAGTTGGGAAGTGTGCCCGAGTCCGTGGAAAGTTGGTGTTGGATTTGGATTTAAGATAACGTTGAATGTTTCAAAAATTGAAGGTCAGTGCCAGCTTCAAGAGTGGTGAGAGTTTAGGAGAGGAGTTACCGCGTCGACATGTTATGACCCCCCCATCCCTTTTTAACCACAATTCAGGACGTTTCAACAGCGGGCGGTGAATTGCAACGAAAATGCACAGAAGTACTATTGCATTAAGGATAAATATTGTGAGAAAGCGTTTGCGCGGATAGCGAAATTTTTAAGGGGGCACGGGGTTTTTGAAAAGAAAAAAAAAGGGAGGGGAGCGGGGAGTCAGTTTCAGAGGCGCTAGGAGAAAATGAAGATGGAACCATTAAGTGGTGAGCAGTGCAGCAGTACAGCTGTGCAGCGCCCCTGCTGCACTATACTGAAAGAAACTGATATATTTTACCACCGAGACACGGAGATAGATATAACGGGAGAGGAAGAAGGCGCAACATAAACTTACAACGAACTCGATACTCGGACGCGGTTTTACGCACCCTTGTTTGTACACCAACGAGCTCCAAATTGAGAAAACTTGTCGTCGGAGATGGGAAACTACGAAGGAATGAAGTGCGTGAAGCGATTGACAGGGACATTAAGCGGAGCGCACGGTAATCGAAAGTGGGCCGTTTTGCACTAGACGGCTGAAAGGAGCTAAACGTATAAACGTACCTACGGTATATAGTTCAGCGTAGTATACTAAACGACGCCCTGTTACTGTGGTCTAGTGGCTGTGGCACTCGGCTACTGATCCAAGGGTCGCGGGATCGAATCCCGGCCGCGGCGGCTGCATTTCGATGGAGGCCGAATGTTCAGGCCCGTGTGCTGCGCGGTGTCAGTACACGCTGAAGAACACCAGGTAGTCGAAATTGCCGGAGCCTTCCGCTACAGCGTCTCTCATAATCATATGGTGGTTTTGGACGTAAAACCCCAGAAATCAATCACTATAATAAACGACGCATTAAAGCGCTACTATAACAGGCGTGGTTTTCACAATACACTGTTGTAGCCGAAAACGTGCAGCTCTCCATCGCTGCGTTGATGGGCCATGAATCGAACGTTGACTTTTTCGCCACTCATTCCTACTGATCAATACTCATTACAGCCTGAAAGTACAGGCTCCTTCAAAAAACAACCAGATGTTAAATACTTTGCCGCTGTGCTGTGCGACATTGACCTTATGATGAGGGATCAAGGGACAAAATAAGCTTGCGCAATACAGTGGTATTACGCATACAAGGCGCCAGTGAAATTACCTCGCGACGTTATCTCGAAAGCGTTGTATTTGACACACGTCTGAATAACGGAATGGACATCCGGCCGATTTAATTAGCTGCGCTCGCACGCAGTCGATTGTTGAAGCGTAGTAATAATGTCCCCCGGGTCAGCATAACAAGAACCATGGACCATGTGTGGTAAAGGGCTGCAAGTGTTCAAACTACGGGCGAAATTAGATTTAGAATGCGCGGTCATTGCCATCTGAGCTGAGTTTTATTTCTGCTATTATGTTGGCCGTTATGTATGATCTTCGGAACTCTTTAGTTCAGGTTAACCCCATTTCTTGCACTTAGTTTTTTACACGTATTTCTGTCCGCGGCAATTTCGCCCAGTGCTACATAGGGTAGCGACCTATATAGTTCACTGAAGAATGGAAGTTTACGGGAACGTAGAGGCTTGAAGTAATGCAAAAAAATAAATAATTCACAACGGCGAAAACCAAGGAATGTCGCTAAAGCCAACGTTTCGACAAGTGGACTTGTCTTGTTCTCCTTGGCTTTGGCTCTAACCAAATTTTCTGGTTCTCGCCGTTTTCAACTATATTTTTTATAATATCTCGTAACCTCTGACTAGTCACCTTGCTTCTTTAGCATTGCGCATGCGCTCGTGCATGTACGTTCGGGCACCTGCCAATTTGTGGAGAGAAAAAAAATGAGACCCACGGAAGGAACGGAGGACAACGGAAGACGACCGAACGAACGCGTGGTTACAGTGTTATATACTCCGTTTCATACATCAGGTGCAACGCTGTGGAGGCGAGCGAGACTTTTTACAGCAGATGTGTTCGCACCAGAAAAGATAGCTTTTCTTTTCGCACCCACAGCGTAATTTTCTTTCTCTTTCACGCCGAGTAATAAATACCTGCCAAATGACTTCCCAAATGACCCAGCCAAGCAAACCGTGTACCTACGACGACGGCAGCAATAGAACTTCTAGCGAAGGATGCAACCAGGCTGGTATGGAAACAGCAGGCTCAAAAAGCCTCTGGACTTCGACAGGCAGCCACTGGAAATTAAACATAGCGGCTCTCGACACGCGGAAGTTATCAACTGAAGCCAGACTAGCTGAACTCGCGGAAGAAATAAATGGTATTAATTGGGATATCATTGGCCTTAGCGAGGTCTGGAAACCAGGGGAAGGGTACTTATTGCTTAATGATGGGCATGTCCTCTGCTACAGAGGACTGTCAGAGAAGCGCGAACACAGCGTGGGATTCGTTATCCACAAAGGAATTGCAGGCAATATTGAAGAATTTTATAGCATCACTGAAAGGGTAGCAGGAGTCGTGATAGAACTAAACAAGAGATACAAGCTAAAACTTATACAATGTTACGGCTCAACGACCAGCCACAACGACGAGGATGTAGAACAGTTTTACGAGGATATGGAAACAGCAATGAACAAAGTGCGCACCAAATATCCGCTAGTTATGGGGGGGCTCAAATAGGAAAGACACTAAAAGGAGAATAGGCAGTCGGGAACTACGGTGTATGGGATAGGAATAGCAGAGGGTGGACGATAGTGTAATTCGCAGAAAGAAATCAACTCCGTGTAATGAACATTTTCTTTAAGAAACTTAAGAACAGGAAGTGGACATGGAAAAGCCCCCTAACGGGGAAACAAGAAATGAAATAGATTTCACACTAAGCTGTGATCCAGCCCAGCTAGCAGACAAAACCAAAACGACGTCTTATTGGGGGATTAACGTCTTAGTTCGCGTGGCTGACGTCTCAAAGACGTCAGCCACGCGAACTAACCGGGAGCGACATCAGAGGGACAATGAATCCGTCTTCGAGACGTCCTACCCGAGACGGAAAGTAGACGTGGAAGAATACCGCCCCCCTCCCTCCCCACCGGAGATAAAAACGCAGGGCATGGCTCAAAGCGTCGGCGAGCGTCGGCACAATACACGGCGCCGAGATGTCGCCAGCTGCAATGGGGCCGGGAGGGAGGCGCCAGAATGTCTGGCTCCTTCTCGTCGGTTGCCGGGGAGATGAGGCGAGAGGGCGCAGGCTGGCGCAGACGCGCGGAGACGCGAAGCAAAGACAGCGTAGCTCGTTAGGGTGGTTGGCGGTGGAGTCGGTGAAGTCAAGTTGTCGGCGGCTGGCTCTTGCTTTGTTTCTGGAGAAAATTCCGTTACCGTGCTGCAACTGCTGCGTGTGTTTGTGTGGTGGCATTATGTTCTTTCTACTTTCCTCCTTGCGTTAACCCTGGCTCGATCCCGGCGCTTCTGTGACTGGATCCCGTACCACCAATAACTACGTCTCGCTGAAAATAAATGTAAGTACCACACTTGAATGGCTTATCATGATGCCTGTGAGATCACTCATGTGTTCCGCGGATAGGGCAAATCGGTCTGTGACAGATACAAGGAGCATTAAAGGGCCCATGACACCAAAATTTCAAACCCGATATGTTTGTGTTGTTTGGTTGTCGAACATCTGAAGGCACTTGTGGCCAAGTATTAACGGCGAACGTTGTCGTTAAGATATTTTAATATGTATTTAAGGTGACCAGAAATGCTCATCTGGGTTTGCGGCACCTCGCGACATCGTCACTAGCATGACGTAATTTGTGGGCCATCTGTGACGTTTCACTTTTGTAAGTTGATATCGTGACGTCACAGAGCGACAAGGGCGCGCCGCGCTATGGCCTCCGAGCGTGGCCTCCAAGATCGGCTCTCGCAGCCGATCGCGGAGGCCACGCCAAAAGCCGTATTTTTCTGCTTCCTCTCCGTGTTGATCCTTCAAGCGTACATTGTACACACGTTATGATGCAAAGCGAGTGTGGCGAGCTGGTCTGGCGCTCGCGCTCTCCGCAACGTCACCGAATCTTGAGCTCAAGTGATCAGTGCATGCGCTCACTTCCGACAGCCGCCGCGCTAGCCCCGCGGCGCTAGTTTCTTGCAGTTTTTGGCGCGCGTTTCGAAGCTTCATTAAAACTGAACAAAATTAACGATGCTGTGACTAATTAGACTTCACGCTGGAGAATTTGCCACTCCATGCCGTGATTACAAGACACTGTTCTACTCATTAGAACATAAAAGTATCCAACAAAAAAATAGCTGTCATGGGCCCTTTAATGCTATTTAAGCTCTAAGATAGTTGACGCATTAAACACAAAGCAACGCAACTGTGGTTTTATTATTCAAATCACCGTGTATGAATGCATTCTGAAACTTTCTTAAGTCTATGTGCGCGTTTAGCCTGATTAGTGAGTCACGAGTGCATTGGCTTCGTGCCCACCATCCTGTCATTTGGTCGTTACGGGTAGTGAGTGCAGCGCCTGTACAACAATGTGGGATAGTAGTAATTTACTCGTGTCTTACAAAGACGAATACATGCATGCGATATCGCGTGTTGTAGGGCAACCGTTGCCGCGCGTTCTTTCACTGTTGCATTTCAGTCGTGAGATTTCAGTTCAGGGCTGCGAAATTTACGTGCATGTGATGTGGATGTGAAAATCGCGCACTGTTTGTTGTGGCATGTCAGCAGAACTGCCGCAAGCAATCATGACGTCTTATGGTGGTGGAATGACTTCTCGCAGCTCAGCATTCATATGAGCATGAGTGTCGTTGTGCTCGTTCTTGGTCACATTTAAACTTTGTCAGAGGCATGTGACTTGTTTGCGAATGTTCGTTATTATTATTTCTCATTGTCCATGCTGTTGCGGTTTTCTGCATTTTGGGGTTTTGCAGACCACAAATACCAAAACAATTACACGACCTGTTATATGGTTCCACAGTATTGTTACAGGGACGCTGTTATGCACAGTAGATTTATGGTATTCCATAAGCTGTCCAGTGTTTCACGTGGTACGGATTGGGGAGTGAAGACTTGAACCAGGTTGCAGGGCTGATAGCGCAGGACAGAGGTGATAAGGGGACGAACAACGAACTAAATTAATACGTCGGGCTATGGGTGAGCGGCGTGTTACGACCACCTATACATGAACGTTTGGACGTATTTTGTTTATTTTTATTATATATTACGGGCGCCGCCAGCTTGTCCTGTGCCGAGATCTAGCGGTGCATGCCTATACCTATATCGTCAAATCAAAGCCACGGTGCCATTCAACAGTTTTCTGCGGAACTTTTGACATTTTCCTCCTACCCCGCGACATACTCGCTACCCCGAATGAGCCATATTTCGTTGCATTGTACTAACTTCACTATTACCTGGCCATGGAAGGCAGTTTGTGCAGGCGAAATCGAAGCCTCAGCGAAAATTTGTTGATGCTATGCACAGCTGTAGTGCGCAGTCACTGTGCCCGTCGATCGCGCGACGTTGAAGGTCCCACTTACTAAAGGAGCCCTGCAACAATTTTGAATCTCGATAGCAAACGATGCCTAACAGTCGTGGAGGTTATTGTGAACGTGTGAGCCAAATATTATTCAGGTGCGTGCATCAGGGAATTTTTTATTTGGTTTCAAACACAGCTGTAATTCACCTGCTCTTCGTTCCAACAAATGTCACTAGGCCGCCGACTACTTTGCTCAAGGCAGATGTATCACTGGCTGAACTTACGGTCACGGAAAGGTAGTCTGGAATTATATATTTGTTCACTTTACGTTAAAGAAATATAAAGGCAATCTGAGTACCTGTCTTTAAAGAGACCGAGGTGAGCGAAGGGACCTAGTCGTTGGCGCCAGTGGCGTTACTTGTTGAAAGAAGAGCAGGCGATTGCATGATGTATTTAAAATGAAACTGCAAATCCACTGCTGCTTGCAGCACAATAACATTTAGCTCACACGTTCACAGAAGCCTCAACGACTGATTGGCACCGTTTGCTCAGTGTGTTCAAAAAGTGTTGCAGGGTCCCTTTCATACCGAGTGCGCAGTGAGCACGTAAGCACGCCTCGAAGAATATTCTCATCCTCTAAGTGTGAAGCATGTGTGTCACTCGATTTCTACATGCTGCGTACAGGAATGCGTCCAAAATAAACTTCGAATCAGTAATGTGCAGTTTAACGTTCACGAGTTACATACTATTCGGCGGTGGTAGCATCAGCAGATGCATCAAGTTTCCTGCGTAGACGGCCCGAACACCACTGTATATTGTAAATGAGAAAGACAGACACAGCGCCTTTGCCGCAGCTCAGCGGTAGAGCATCGATCGGACGCCTTATCCGAAGGTCGTGGGTTCGGTTTCCACAGAAGGCAGGTTTGTCTTTTCGTCCACCTAAATTCCTTTCTACTTACTCCACAAGTATAATACTACAATTAAGAACTTCAATAACTTCTCCTATGCTTTCCTAGGCTTCATAGTTTGTTGGTTCGTTAAATTTATATATATATGGTGCAGGCAGCAGTTCAGAAGAACCAGGCACTCGAGGAAAATTCACTTTGAGTGTTTATCTATTGCAAGTTGCAGGATATTATGAGCACTTCCTGTAAAGGGCGTATTCTGTGACAGAGATGCATTTCAAATTTCGTTCCTGAAAGCACAGTTGTAGAACAGCTTTATAGAAAATAACGGCCCCATTTTTTTTTCCTTTGCAGGAATACATGCGATTTAATCGGCGGTTGTATGGATAACCTGACAGTGCACCAACTGCATTCTACCACGGCCCCACCGCGGTTCTACATTGAAAGCATTTCCGCGACGGCGGTTTCAGCGTGTCATATGACGCCAGTAGCATCGTATTCACCAGCTGCACTAAGCCTGGACACGACAACTAGTTTTTGATGAGTGTGAACGTGAACTAGTGGCGCGTATCGTAGAGGTTGCATTCTCAAAGGAGTTGGCTGTTCGAAGTGTTTTGTTTAATGACTAGGTATAAGGTAACAGTGTTTTTTTTTTTTTTTAATGTGAAACAGGGAAAAATTCGAAGACTCTCAGCTTGATCTTGCACATGTAGACCTGATGGTTATTTGAAGTCCTTTTTAGGAGTAGCCTCATGTGCTGTGCCAAAATCCTTTTTTTTTTTTTTGGCTTCCAACTGATGCTTGCCAGTCTGATCGTCGTTCATGTCAGATTTGCATAGATGTGCGTAATACAGTGCTTTGTAGAGAGCCACATCTGTATTTTGTATATGTAAGTGACAATATTGCTTTTTTTTCATTTTCGTCGCCTCAACACTGTCTCCAGTGTATTCGACTTCAAGCACGTATGTAGCTTCATTATGAAACTGAGGTTGCTTCGATGTAACGTTGCTCGCTGTGAGAGATTGTGCACTGCATTGCGACGTTCCTCATTATACCGATTTTGTTAATATTTCATGCGCTACTTTCTTTGAAGGTCACTTTGGTCAGTATTCATTGACACTTGATTGATGTTTTTGGTTGTCCTTTAAAGTTTGCCTCATTACATCAGCTGATGTCCTAGGCAAATTTTCACTTTCATATCTTAGTCATATTTGAGTTCTTTTGTTTATATTCCTTGATTTTGTGCGGTGAAGATACTGCATAACATGATTGAAAGCGGCTATCACACAGTGATCCATTGTTCTGTCTCTGCTCATATAACCGGATGCGCTGCTCTCATGGTGAAAAGCGCATAGTCGTTTGGCTGTTGATTATTGTGTGACTACTAGTGCTCTTTCTGTAAGCCTGTAGCCGTTAATAAGTACCAAATATATTTAAAGTATTTCTTCTGCAGTTCCTTTTGAATATTTCTGATTTTATTTTTCTCGCATTTCTCATTTTCTTCCTTTTTTTTAAACTCGCACAAGTTAGTTTCTCAATAAAATGTTGATGTAGCAGTGTTTCGACTTCGTGATCCACGGAGTCGATCCACGGAGTTGGCAAGCGGCCTAACAAGGAGAGGCCTCCTTGTTAGGCCGCTTGCCAAGAAAATGTGTATCCTTCACTGTAGAAAGATATGTCATTACTATTAAATGCGAAGCATTTCTTAGCGAACTTCGGCGAGTTTGAGCATATCTATCTATCTATCCAGCCGCCTACGATTTTGTGTTCTCCTGGCCGTTTCGCTAATCGGATGTTTACGAAAATTGGTATGCCATGTCATGACTACATGACGAACATAAATGACAGGTCATAACATGAAAATCATGACATGCATGTCATGAGCGGCATGATTTACATGCCACGGTCTTGGTGCTCTCCTGGCCGTTTCGCTCATGGGATGTATGCGATAATTGGTATGGCACAACATGACTGCCTGACGAACATAAATGGCAGGTCATAACATAAAAATCACGACATGCGTGTCATGAGCGGCATGATTTACATGTCACAGTCTTGGTGCTCTCCTGGTCGTCTCGTTAATGGGATGTATACAAAAATTGGTATGCCACAATATGACTACATGGCGAACATAAATGACAGGTCCAAACAGGAAAATCATGCCATGCATGTCATGAGCGACATGATTCACATGCCACGCGTTTCGTTAATGCGACGTATACAGAAATTGGCATGCCACAACATGACTGCATGACAAACATAAATGACAGGTCATAACACGAAAATCATGACATGCATGTCATAAGTGACATGATTTACATGCGACGGTCTTGGTGCTCTCCTGGCCGTTTCGTTAATGGAATGTATACGAAAATTGGCAAGCCACAAGGTGACTGCATCACGAACGTAAATGACAGGTCATAACATGAAAATCATGACATGCATGTCATGAGCGACATGATTTACATGCCACGGTCTTGGTGCTTTCTTGGCCGTTTCGTTAGTGGGATGTATAGGAAAATTCGTATGCAACAATATGACTGCATGACGAACATAAATGACAGGTCATAACATGAAAAGCATAACATGCATGTCATGGGCGGCATGACTTACATGCCAGGCGTTTCGTTAATGGGATGTATACCAAAATTGGTATGTCACAACACGACAGCATGACGAACGTAAATGACAGGTCATAACATTAGAATCATGACACGCGTGTCATGACCGGCATGATTTACATGCCATGGTCCTGGTGCTATACTGCCGTTTCGTTAATGGGATGTATACGAAAATTGGTTTGGCACAATATGACTGCATGACGATCATAAAAAACAGGTCATAACATGAAAATTGTGACATGCATGTCATGAGCGGCATGATCGACATGCCACTCGTTTCGTTAATGGGATGTATACGAAAATTGGTTTGGCACAACATGACTGCATGACGATCATAAATAACAGGTCATAACATGAAAATTGTGACATGCATGTCATGAGCGGCATGATCGACATGCCACTCGTTTCCTTAATGGGATGTATAGCAAAATTGCTATGGCACAATACGACTGCATGACGAACGTAAATGACAGGTCATAACGTTAGAATCATGACATGCGTGTATGAGCGGCATGGTTTAAATGCCAGTCATGGTGCTCTTGCGGCCGTTTCGTTAACTTCATACGTACCAAACTCGGTATAGCGAGACAACAATGCAAATCCATTTTACGTTCCTTATGCGTGCTTCGCACTTCCTTGATTCCCACTGCACGTGGGATCTGCCAATTTTTTTGGTAGATTTGCTTCATACTCTACAAATTACATGCTAGATTGATTTTTCTATTGATGACAACCAATTTTGACTTAAATGCTAAGATTGATGAAGCCTTTGTTGAGAACTGTGTACCTACCTTACTGCACTATTTTTGCTCTGTTGCACTCAGTGCTGATGTCTTTAACCACGAGAAAAAAACAAGAGTTCCAGGCAAGTGCGATGCCAGGACTTCTTCCTAGGATGCATCTTCGAGTGTATTCGGCTCGCACTACCCCCCACTCTGCAGCACTGAAAAGATTATGGTGCACCTGGTAACATAGCAGGTCATAGCTACTACCAGAAAGGTAGGGACGGCGTCCGCGGATGGGGGTGCCCCCCAAAATTATGATCCCGTTGACACCTTCAGAACCACAGAGTTAATGCCTTAGGGGTGCAAAAAATGTCTTGTGGTTATTTTTACCCCTATAGCGTTACCTTACATTCTGAGGGTGGTAACCAGATCAAAATTTTGGTGAGCGCGCCCCGTTCCCGAGCACGATTCCTATTTCTTTTTCAGATTACGGCTAACGTTTCAGGAACAGCTTTTTGATGACGTCTTTGGTAAGTCTTTAAACGGATTCAGAAATCCCGGTAAATGGGATTATTGGAGGCTCCCCCAAGCCGTCGAAAAGACCAGCTTTTTGATGACGTTTGGAAGACGTTCAGGAAACGTCTCGTTTATGTGCAACAAGACAGACATTAGACGAGATATACGACGTATTCTAGACTAAAACATCTTACGTGTGCCGTTTCTGCGACGTCGTTAACGTCTCGGATATCCGTTTTGAAGACCTCTTAAATCCTTTGTGTGCTAGCTGGGAGGTATAGTACAACACATAGAAGTGGTTGTAAGATCAAAATTAGTTATCACAGACTAGTAAGAGCAAAGATAACTCTCAGTCTCAAGAGGACAAGAACAAAGTTACATGTACGGAAACAGGCCTACCTCGATATCGTCAGGGCAAGAACAGAAGAATTAAGAATTGCACTTAAGAACAAGTATGAGGCTCTAGGACAGGAAGAAAATGAAGACATAGAGAAGATGAACGAAAACATTACTAGGCTGATCACGGAAGCAGCAATCGAAGTAGGAGGTAAAGCACAGAGACAAGATGTGAATAAGCTCCCGCAAACTACTAAAAATGTAATCAAGCAAAGCCAACAGATGAGAATAACTAACTCAAGAGATAAGAGAAAATTTGCCGAGCTAAGGTCATCAACAAAAGCAGGATCAGTGACATACGCGACTAATACCACGTCACCGATGGCCGCGATACCTTTTCCTCAAACGGTGTCTCGTCCTTAATTGAGAAAATGAAGCTGTCTTTGTCAGCCGGCATCGACGAAATCAACTCGAAACTACTAAAAAATACGAAGGGTAATGCTGCAGTGTATTTGAAACTGTTGTTTTCACAGTCACTTTCTACGGGTCTTATTCCGAATGACTGGCAAACTGGGAAGGTCGTTCCACTCTGCAAATCAGGTGATCAAAATTGTCCTCTCAACTACCAACCCACATCTTTAACTAGCGTCCCTTCCGAAATCATGGAACATGTCATACACTCTCACATTATGGACTTCTTGGACGGTAACAATTTCTTCCATCCATCCCAGTACGGCTTCCGCAAAGGGTATTCATGCGAAACTCAGCTAGCCATATTCCTCAATGATTTGCATGCTGACTTGGACACTAACCTTCAGGTTGACGCTATTTTTCTAAATTATGCCAAGGCGTCTGATAGAGTTCCACATCAGCGGTTATTACAAAAACTATCTCGCTTAAACCTGCATCCTAACGTACTAACAATGGATCAAAGCCTTCTCAACAAATCGCTCTCAATCAGTCATCATAAATAAGCAGTCGTCTAATCCTCTTCCTGTAACATCAGGTGTCGCACAAGGCTCGGTTCTCGCCCCTCTTTTGTTTTTGATTTATATTAACGACCTCCCCCTGCGTGTACATTGCCAAATTCGAATGTTTGCTGACGACTGCGTGACCTACCGCCTAGTAATTAACACTAGTGGTCAAGAAGCCCTCTAGGGGGATCTTAACCACATCCAACAATGTTGTGAAAATTGCCTCATGACCCATAACCCTAGCAAATGCAAGTTCCTTTACATTCCCCGTCGACATAATATTCATGCATTTCAGTACGAAATCGCTAACGAATCCGTAGAATCCGTATGGTCTTTCAAATACTTAGCCATTACATTATCTAACGACCTAACATGGAGTGCACATGTCGCTAACGTGACATAGCCAGCAAACAAATCACTGGGATTTCTTAATCGTCATCTTCGCCTCACCCCACGTCACGTAAGATTGCTCGCTTACAAATCACTCGTTCGGCCTAAATTAGAATCCGCATCTGCCATATGGAACCGGCATCATGTTAGCCTCATAAACGATCTAGAAGCAGCCCAAAATCGCGTTACAAGGTTCATCCATTCTTCTTATTCGTACGACGTTAGTGTTTCAGCGTTGAAAACTAAATCTGCGATATCGCCTCTCTCATTTCGCCGTCGCATAGCCGCTCTATTATTGTACCACAAGTTCTATTACTCATCACTTAATCGTGCACCTTACATCATGCCAGCATCGTACATCTCTCACCGCACCGGCCACACCCTTCAAGTTTTTCGTCCACGGGTCCGAACTGTTACTTTTACAGCTTCCTTCTTTCCACGTGCAGCTAAAGATTGGAACGGCCTTCCCCAACATATCGTCATCACCTGTGCATCATCATTCGCTGAAAATTTAAAATAATCTTTTCTTTATATAGACACACGTGGCATTGTTATTCATGTTTTGCTGACCCCATCCCTTATATAATACCCCCATGTGGGGTCTTTAAGGAAATAAAATAAAATGAAATGAAGTCAAATGAAATGAAAAAAAATGACCATAACGTGAAAAAAATAGAAGCGCAGCCATCAGAAAACGAGTCAGTATCAAAACAACTCAAAGGAAGCTTTGTGCGGGAAAGAATATAACGCAAGCAGTGAAAGATAGGCAGGGTAACATTGTCACAAAATAGTGCCTGTTTCGATGAGAAGCCCGGCGTCGAACTTGAGGGAAGGTACAAAACAACAACAAGAAAAGCGGCGCTCAAGGAGGGGGCACCCAAGGTCACGCAGCGTCTCCAAAAGGGAAGAACATTGCACAATCTTTCTTATCGCGGCGAGCGCACGCGCGAGACAGACGTAAGGAGAGAGAGGAGGCGGAGAGTACACACCGACGTTCCTCGCGCAGTGAGGGTAAGAGGCGCCGCCCCAACGGAGAAGGACCTAGAATGGGCGAGAAGGTTCCCAACTTTGTGTGTGCTTTGAGTCACGTGGGCCGCGTCGAACTTTCTAGCACAGCTTCCCAGGGCTATATAAGCAGTCGGACACGGGCCACGAAAAAAAAAGTAGAAGAGTAGAAAGCAGAAAGAAGAAGCAAGAAGTCGTGCGTGACTCAGACGCCGTTCCACGAGCCAGCTGACAAGCCACCTGCAAGCTTCGAACTGAGAAGACGCCCGAGTGATTTGGTGAATAGGACTCTTTTGTGTTTTGTTCTTTGTTGCAGTGCATGAGCTTGTTCGTGTTTGTTGGCTTGTGTAACGTTGTAACCCATCTGTGTTTGAGTTGTAAAAGCCGTGTTTGTGTACGTTTTGTGTAACTGCCTATTTGATGAGAACATATTTGTTTTGTTTGATCACCCTTGGCACTGACTAGGTCTTTGAACCACTGCTGGCGTTTTGCTAGTGTGCTGAAGGGGACCAAAAATCTTATTGTCCAAGGTTTCGTGGGATTATTTCCGGGGGATTAATACGTTAGTCCTTGGGATCTTTTCCGGCTATTGCGTCCCTTACGTCACAGCACGGGTTTGGTGACAAACATTGTTACTAACTTCAGTGACGCCCCGCCACGGTGGTCTAGTGGCTATGGTACTCGGCTGCTGATCCGAGGGTCGCGGGATCGAATCCCTGATGTGGCGGCTGCATTTCGATGGAGGCGAAATGTTGAGGCCCGTGTGCTGTGCGATGTCAGTGCAGGTTAAGGAACCCCAGGTGGTCAAAATTTCCGGAGCCCTCCACTACGGCGTCTCTCATAATCAGAGCTGGTTTTGGGACGTTGAACCCCACATAACAACAACAACAACATCAGTGATATAGCCAAGGTGGCCAAGGACTTCTATTCTGAACTATACAGCTCAAGTACGAGTCTCCCCACCATGAGTGTATTAAATGTCGATTAGTACACCGAAATTCCATGCGCACTGCGGACGAGGTTATAAAAACAATTCAGGGCATGTCCCGCGGAAAATCGGCTGGAGAAGACGGCATAACCGCCGACTTGATCAAAGATGGAGGAAACTTCCTAACTAGAAAGCTCGCGACACTGTACGCAGAATGCCTCAAAGCTTCAAATGTACCACTAAGTTGGAAAAATGCAAACATTCTATTATTACACAAGAAGGGAGTTGTAAAAGACTTCAAGAACTACAGGCTGATCAGTCTACTCTTAGCACTATACAAAACATTCACAAATGTTATCTCAAATAGAATAAGAGCCGAACTTGAATTTAATCAACCAACAGAGCAAACAGGGTTCAGACAAGGATACTCCAAATAGAGCATCTTCATGTGATTAATCAAGTAATCGAGAAATCCGCTGAATACAACAGACCCCTCTATATGGCTTTCATAGACTTGACTCGGTAGGGATAACAGCATGCAGTTCTGGAGGCATTGCGTCGTCAAGGAATATGTGATAAATACATAAATGTAACAGCTAACATCTATAAAGACTCTACAGCCAACCTACTCCTGCGTCAGAAAAGTAGGAAAATCCCAATACTGAAAGATGTCAGACAATGAGATACAATTTCTCCGATGCTATTTACTGCATGCCTGGAAGAAATCTTCAAAAGACTAGACTGGGACGAAACAGGACTGAGGATTAATGGCGAATATTTGCGTAACTTACGCTTCGCCGACGACACAGTACTCTTCAGCAATGATGGCGACGAACTACAGACGATGATTGTAGAGTTAAGCCGGGAAAGCTCTATGGTAGAATTAAACATGAACATGCAGAAAACAAAAGTAATGCTAGGTGGCCTTCACGATTGAAAACAAGACATTATAAGTCGTACAAGAATACACATATCTAGGAGAGCTATTGACAGAAGAACCCACTCATGTAAAAGAAATACACCGAAGAATAAGCATGGGATGGCGCGCATACGGACATTCTCAACTCATGAACTGAAACCTACGACTACCACTCAGGCGGAAATTATATAACTACTGTATTTTGCCAGTACTGACATACGGGGCAGAGACTTGGAGATTTGCAAAAAAGCTAGAAAGGAAGTTAAGAACCACACAGCGGGCGATAGAAGGAAAATGGTAGGCGTTACTCTAAGAGATAGAGAGACAACCTAGTGGGTCAAGGAACAGACAGGGGTAGTCGACAAAATAGGTGAAGCTAAGAAGAAAAAATGGACATGGGCAGGTCACGTGATGAGAAGGCTAGATAACCGATGGACAGTTAGAACGACGGAATGCATACCAAGAGAGGGTAAGCGCAGCCGAGGAAGACAGAGAGTAAGATGGAGTGACGAAATTAAGAAATTCGCAGGCATGAAATGGAATCAGCTCGTACAGGAGAGGAAAATATGGAGAACATTGGGAGAGGCCTTCGTCCTGCAGTGGATATAAGGTGGGCTGATGATGATGATGAAATACATACCTTTTTGTTCATTAGAAATAAAAAACTCCGTTGTACATCTGTGAATATGTTGCATACTTATGTAGATGTAAATGTAAAGCAAACAGCGTGGCACACACCCCCTCTGTGGGATTTCCAAAGAGCCATATATAGTTCGTTAAAAAAAATGAAAGGTCCTACAGACACTCTAACGTTGAGGAAGTTAAAATAAGTTACACTGGGAGATTGTTAAGCTGATCAAAAAAAAAAAGCAGGGAAAATTTTTGAAGGAACGAATAAGCTGAAACATATAAAGTAATCATGGTTGTGAAAATAAGTAAAATAAATATGACAAAAATAATGAAACAATGACTTCTGCGTCTATAAACTCAATGTTTTCGAACTCTTTATATACTCCTGCATAGCATTGCCAACCCTTCTGTCACTGTGCCCTCCGGTCAAGGCTCCCTAAGAAAGCAAAGATGGAACGCTTAAGTCTACTCTGATGAGGCGCAACACAGTATGTATTGTCATTTTACGCAAATGTGCAAAGTGTCTACAAGAAATAAGGAAATGTTGTATTATCGTGTGGACTCCACAAAAGGAACAGTTTGGTAAAGGTGTCAGACCAGCTCTGTGTAAATAAAAGTTCAGATGTGGTATTCGGCAACGTACGTAGTATGTTGATTGTTACTTCAGTTTCTCGTGTTTGACATATTTGGCTACCGAAGTGTGGATCAGGTGCTCAATTTCTAAGCTGTTGGTAAGTGTCTGAGGACTAAATTCACGTAGCATCATTTGCCTCCTAAATCTAGCACCAATTATTAGTTTTATTGCTAGGAAAATATAGATAACGGGATCGTTCACAGACGCTTTTGCTACAGCACGTGTCATTTGGTGTAAGCATTTATGCCCCGGAGTGTGCACATTTGGGCCTGTTGGTGAAACATGACTGAAGTGACTACAGCGCGCAAGACACAAGGACAAGAGTGTGTGTCCTCTTCTCTTGTCCTTGTGTCTTGCGCGCTGTAGTCACTTCAGTCATGCCCCGGAACCCTCACCAATCTAACAAAATTTATGTCATGAAACTAACGATCTGAACGCACCTAAAAGTTGGGAGTCATCGCTATCAGTTATGACGAAACACACAAATAGTGAATCAGTCACTATCACTGCAGAACTTATTTATTTGGGCAGCTTAGAAAGCCAGAGTTACTACCAAGAATTCTGCTAGAAAAATAGGCACAATGTCAGGCAGGTGAAGAGAAAATGACCCATTTAGAATTGGAGGGAATGTACCAATCCCACACTTCTCTTCACTCTGTGTAATGTCAGTCGCTATGACTGTATTGATTGGCCCATGTAACAAGTAATCATTTTATATGGCGCTTAAGGTGCGGTATGAAAATAGTTTGGCGTTTCTTGGAAAATGCCATCAAATTGTGTTTCAATGGAGGAGTTTCTGCAGACCAAAGGCCAATTTGCACATTCAGTTGGTCCAGTAGGCTCTGTATAAATAGGATTTGCGGTGTTTGAAATCTCGGCCAGTAGAGTCCAAATAAACCTCCTGATCGGGCAATAAAAACTGTTTACCAACGCCTCACAGGGCATTCGTACAGCCTTAGAACTAGTAATCTAAACCGAGTGACAAGCGAAGGGACTCTTGCTTTCAGGTACAAGACTTGGTTTGCCACAAACTTGGGGAGGCCTGAACATAACCTCAAGGCCTGTCTCTCGAGTAGAACGAGGTTCTGAAGCTGATAGGCAGGAGCACCAGAATATAATACGCACTCGTATTTTAGAACCGCGCGAACGTACTCTTATTAGCGTCTCAATGTGTTCGCTTTGCGTTTCATTTGCGCGCAGCACTTGCGACGCTTCATGCGCTGGACCCGCGCGAGCACTTAAAACGGCGAAAGGCGGCTATACAAGATGTGCGGAGTTATACATTTTGCTGACCGCACTTCTTGCGTAGCCTCCACAACGTTGCATCTGATGTATCATAGAAGATTTTCTGGTTCACTGTAGCGTAGCCTTCGGAGTGTGTTTCTCCCTGTTTCAGTGTTTATTGTTGAAAGTGCAGTTGAAGCACTCCTATAGTTAACACTTCTGTCTTCGCTTTCGACAAATGAGTCCCACTGTAAAGGCACCGTGTAATTACCGCCTTTCGTAAGTACTTTTGTTTTTTTCATCAGTGCCAAGTTTACGCAGTTTCACATTTTAGATTTGTTGCACTCACTCAGTCCGCAAGCTTGCTGTCCCTCACGAAGGCGCTAGTATGTTTTTATAAAGATGTCATAACAGCCGGTAAGTCTCTTCAAACAGCTCAGATTGCACCTGCACATGTTTAATGGGAGATAAATGCAGGATGACTCACCCTGAATCTTATCTGGAACTGTGGCCATGCCAACATCTGCACCTTCATAACCGTTCTGTTCGTTACCTTTCCTACATATGTCGCACGCAATCCCGTGAGTGTTGAATCATCTGTACATAAATGTTCATACAACCTTGCAACGTCCGTGGTGCCTGCATAAGAGCACGCTTTTAAAAAAAATAGTCTTGTGTCTGTGCCCGACTCATATTGAAGAACGTTCTTTCGAAATTGCGCCGTCGCGCCACTGCAATCGCATTTCTGTGCCGCGCTCGCAGATGGCGGCACCCATGCCGGCGACTCGGGGAAGGTTTTGCAGCTTGAGAGTCATTCTTGTTATTTACTCGCTTGGGGCCCCACCAAAGCCGGCTCGGTGAGCACGCTCACGGTGAACGGAGTTAGCGAAATGTGACGATGTCGAACCATCGGATGGCCTACAGAGCCACAGTTCAGCACGATAAGCATCTGTGATAGGTTCAACAGCAGCAAATAATACCAAACTCGCATGCGCCCAAAACGAAGTGCTGTAGAGATACGGAAACGCGGTCGATCATGCCGCCCCATGTTTCGTGGTTCCTGGTTCGCAGTGCCACAGCTATAGATATATGCTGCCTACCCCTTCCCCTCCCCCAAATTTAAAAAGTTCGCAGGCATAATGCTTACCGACATGCGTTTGTGTGGAAAATACCACTGTACACCAAAATAGTAAAGGCATTCTCAGTTACATGACAACAGGCACGTGACTAGGTGCGAGAACAAATGCGTAGCTCACTTTGAAAAGTTGAGTAAAACAACGCGAAACACTGGTAAACCAGCTAGCAAAATTAACCGAGACGACATTGTTGTGGTTTGGACATATATCCCACGTGATAAAAATGGTCGGCATAAGCAATCTATTTTTCCTTCAACGGGTGAAACAGATTATGGTTCGGTAAGTCTCATCCCTGTAGACCGAAAGGTCGTTGATCCAAACTTTATGTCTGCCGCAGAGCTTCCGCCTTCTCTGGGTTGATAGCGAACTAAGAAGGCGAAGTACTTACTCGTCCGGCTCTCCGCTCATGTACAATAGTGTCCCCGATATATTCTCGTGGAGAGAAATATATACCAAAGCAGACCACGCGAAAATAGAGAAACAATTTCACTCTTCGTTATTCAGACAAACAGAAAGCTAACGCTATCTGGAGAGATCACCATACAATTAGAGTACCGCGGTTCCGCCTCGTCGTTTCAGCATTTGATTCTCGGATTAACTTTCCGCAGCAGCATTTGCGGGGTGTTCGTAACACCCCTTACAAAAATATCATATATGGAGATATCAGGAATTGGGCATATCTGGCTATATATGGCACGTGTCCGTACGTGGCCGTATTTGCCCTAATCGTGATAAGGGCATATGTGGCAATAAAGGAGCTACACGAGAAATTGTAGCATCTCAAGAGAAATTATTTCCAATTTATCAAAAAAAAAAAAAAATGAATGACTGGCTTTACACCTCCGTAACACTTGAAGGCGAAAGTTTGTTTCTAATTCGGTAATACACGCCATGCTCTTGCAACATAGATTTATAGCGGCAAGATGTTTGCAGGACTCAATAAGCTTCGACGGGAAAGCGCAGGTGTAATTGCCATTTAGGTCGACGTGATCAATGGCACATGCGGGTACTAGGGCCTCTTTAATGAATTACCAAATGCGCAGCAGGCTTTCTCTCTTTGTAAAGTCACATTCCGCGCGTATCCTCATATCGCGCTATGGGAGCCCTTGCTGTCCCAGGCCTTGGGACACCATGAAGCCACGACGTCATTATTAAGGCGAAATCGGTAGCTGTTGATGTTGGCGATCACCTCGGAACGGCCTTTTGCTGTCTCCTTTATGTTACGGCGTTATTCAGTTACATTCAGTTCGATGTGCACAATTATTATGGAAATTTTAACGAGGAAGCCACCTAAAGGATGAAGCAACTAACCCTAAATCGGAACCCTTCTCCTACTTCTTAAACTTATAGCAGCTTGTGTGGGCGCACCTCTTTCTTTCTTTCTCACTCTCTCTTGTCTTTAACTTTTTCTTTTTGCTTTTTCAGCTGGTTGGCCTCTCAGAAGCATTACACAAAATTAAAAAAATAAAACATTGGAATGTAATACAACCATTATTAATAGTGGAGTTTTGTTCTAGCCGATGGTTTTTTATAAGTTTAGTTATCGACTATAGTAATTAATTAAATTATTAGAAGCCAATTACACACTGGAGCACCACAAATTTGGCCACACAAGTGACCGTAGCTCCGCTGTAAATATCGTTAGAACTATGGCATTTTGGAGCCAAGTAGATCCAAGGTTTAGACGTCTCATTTCATAACTGGTTGAACTAGAACCTGCCACCTTCCCAAAATATAACGGAGGTGAACTTCGTTTGAAACGTACGATTTTAAATTTGATAGAAATAGATGCTGCGACCATGAGGAAGTCTAACCCGTCGTCCTCGGGCGATTTACAGTGAATCTGTTTCCGGATGTCGACCTGGCCGGATGCCTCGTGTCACGAGATAGCGCCGAGACATCAGTTCTTTTTCTTTTAACACGAAAGTGTTTTATGCCGGGGTCCGCCAAGAAATCACTGACATATACTTCCGTAACGGAAGTGGATGTCTGTAAAACTGAACACCACCCACTTGGACTCGAACCCACATTTACCAGGGATGCGACGATAGGAGCTGGAAGCTGTACCGATACACCACCGAGACATTAGAGGCATAGGGAACAGATGGACCTTAGATCATCACTACGCCGCTTCAAAATTTGCACCTAGCTGATATCCGGTTAGAGCAAGGTTCTTAGCAGGTGAAATTACTCTTAAATTAAAATCGCCTCCCGTCCACTACACTCTTGGTTCGCAGCCGTGGTACTGCCATCTAGGAATGATGGGGCGCAGCAGACTCGTGCTAATGCGCGCCGGAAGTTAGCACTTAGGGAAGCGGCAGTTAGTGACAGCGTGTGCTGGAGGAGCGACCTTCTTAGTGGCCATTGTAAACGCTTGGGGAGCTGGCCAAGTGATCGGACCATCAGGTATAGCGAAGAGCCAAGTCAGGTAGCTGTCGGGGCTGCGCACGTCGCCTGTCGTGTGACGCATGGCCCGATACAACAAAACTGCTTCACGAGGCAGCGCTTTGTAATAATGATGACGGAAAAGTTGAATATCGTTTCATAACGATGATGTTGATGATGCCTCTGTAATTGGTGCAGAGCTACAAAGCATGCACCCTTGTGTTCTTTCAAATGATTCCTCACACTCCTTATGCAATCCTTTCCCGACGCGTATTGGCGTATTACTATTCTGCCACGTAACATTACATTTGCTAATGCGATTCCTCGGCAGGCTTTATCCTGCTTAGGTCATTTTAGCGATGAGTTTTCAAGCACAGGCGTAGCCCAGTTGTGGAATGCTCGACTGCCACACAGGGGACGTGGGTTCGAATCCACCTCATTCCTGGTTATCTTTCTCTGAAATTGGCGCGATAGTGGTTACGGACACCAGCGGCGGCGGCAGATAACTACGGCGACAAAAACGGCCGTTGTTGTGATCTCATAACAGCTTAGCTGTAAAATGATTCACGTCTTCGAGACCAAAGCCATGTTGCTACTCGCACGAAATTAGTACATAGACTTTGGTTGCATCTGAACTCTTATTACTTCATTTATTGTTTCAACCTTCCTTGCCGTCTAGCTGGGACTATTCTACTGATTTATGAATAGTTCACCTTTGTCTTGTTTTCTAACAGTCCCATGTCATCATCATCAGCCTATCTTATGTCCACTACAGGACGAAGGCCTTTCCCAATCCTTTCCATCCTTGCCTGTCCTGCGCGAGCTGATTCCATTTGATGCCTGCAAATTTCTTAATTTCGTCCCCCCATCTTACTCTCTGTCGTCCACGGCTACGCTTACCCTCTCTTGGTATCCATTCCGTCGTTGTAACTGTCCGTCGGTTATCTAGCCTTCTTATCACGTGGCCTGAGTATTGTTACTTTGGGACGTGTTAGCACCTGCATATACGTGTTCTGCATGTTCTTGTATGTACTAATACACTGAAACTTAAAGTACCACGCGAACTACGTATCGTTGTCTGAGACGACCTAACAAATTCATATAAGATTAAGTAGCTAACGTCCGCCTTTGCCTATCAGGCTCCTGGCTATCATCTCGACAGTTGCCCCTCCACTGTGGTCTAGTGGCTATGCCACTCGGCTGCCGATCCGAAGGTTGCGGGATGGAATCCCGGCCGCGGCGGCTGCATTTTGATGGAGGCTGAATGTTGAGGCCCGTGTACCGTGCGGTGTCAGTGCACATTAAAGCACCCCAGGTGGTCGAAATTTCCGGAGCCCTCCACTACGGTGTCTCTAATAATGAAATCATAGCTTTGGGACGTAAAACACCAGAAATCAATCAATCATGTCGACAATTCTGTTTCAGCAGGCCTCCTGTGCATCGGTGCAGCTATAACCATCCCAGCGGACAAGTTTCTTATAGTGCTTTCTTTATTTTTCTTTTTCTTTTTTTTTTTCGCGCGATGAGCAACGTGGATGAAGATCGCTATCAGAACCACATCAATTCAGCAAGCTAAACACGTGCGACCTCTTGATGTCGTGCTTGCAGACTCCAGGATGTAGCCACAACGTGCTGCCGATTCATCGTTTTATCTCTCGAACCACGTCTCGGCGAAGGTCGGCGGGCGCACGCTGGTAACGTCGTCGTCATACTTCTATATGTATACGTTAATTTGGCTCTCTATAACGACTGCGTAGGCTTTTTCGGTTGTCTTTGACATGGCCGTCTGAGTCCCGATACGATTTCCTGCAGTCGCAGCGCTGGAGAAACCGTTGTACTAACCTCGCCGTGCCAAAGACAGTAGGCAGAAATGTACTGCACGAGCCTCAGTCGTCCTCCTTCAGTTCACTCGACTATTAACAATGGCTTATGAAAATTTTTCCGCGCCAGTTACATCAGAGAGAGCTTCTTAGAGATTAGTTGCTAGTACAGCGCCGTGTTTTGTGGAACATTTTCTCTACAGTCTCGTACATCACTAACGCTGAACTTTATTTGCGTCCTTCAACCGGCTAGTCTAGCCGTCTGCGTTAGGGGAGATAATTTCCAGAGGCGTCGCAGGAGCACTGAACCAACGTTTTCGTGGCAAAGAATTCTCTACGCACGGTTGATCTGTGCTTTTATTTATTTATTTATTTATTTATTTCAAAAGACATTCCGGGCCCATTGAAGGGAATTGGGTAAGCGAGGCAACGGTAAATACAAAGCAACAACAGGAGTACAAGCCAAAAGAAAGAAGAGGACCATAAAGGCAACAAAACAAATATCACAAATATAAAAGCGAACATCGTTGTACATTATTAACAAGCAGAGAAATGAGCTTATCGCGGAGTGCTTCATAATTAGTGACGGCTTTTCCAGTGAAGTCCGTTTTGTTGTTGTTGTTGTTGTTTTGTGGCGTTTTACATCCCAAAACCAGCTCTGATTATGAGAGACGCCGCAGTGGAGGGCTCCGGAAATTTCGACCACCTGGGGTTCTTTAACGTGCACTGACATCGCACAGCACATGGGCCTCAACATTTCGCCTCCACTGAAATGCAGCCGCCGCGGTCTGGATTCGATCCCGCGACGCTCGGATCAGCAGCCGAGTACCATAGCCATTAGACCACCGTGGCGGGGCAAAGTCCGTTTTTCGAGAAAGCTAGAAGGTCTAGAGTGTCTGACGTTGTACGAGAGCTTTGCGTCGCAATTCGTACCATGCTCCAGCGACATTCCCTGTTCTGCATCGCTTTTAACGATCTGTTCATCGAAAGCTTATACCCCTGTCACACGAGGCAATATAAGTGCACTTTGAGCGAGTGCACTTACGCTCACGGAGTGCACTTACGCTCACGCGCTGCTACACGAGAAAGAGAAGTGTGCTTTGGAAATGTACATTCCTCTAGCGGAAGTGGCTGCAAACTGCCCGAGGGTGAGAATAGCGTGGTGTTTTTGTTGAAATATGATTTGTTTCAACACACAGATACATTTCTAATAACGAAAACAGTGTTTTAAATATACTACTGGCACCGCGTCATGATTAGCGTATTTGTTTGCAAGCCACTGCTACCAAGGCTACGCACTCCGCCGCCGCGAAGTGAGTTTGACGAACGCACTCGCCTGCAAGCGCGCTTTGCAGCGAGTGTCACTAAACGTTCCCGTGTGACAGCGTGCGAATGACACTAGCGGCGAAGTGCACTCACCCAAAGTGCACTTAAGTTGCCTCATGTGACACGGGTATTAGAGCGTCATAAATGTTTGTGAACCAAGCTCTTTTCGCTTGTAGTCTATGCAGTGTATGGTACTCATCATTTGAAGCCATCATCTCCGTTTATTGACCGTAGACTCTCAGTTGATAAGGAGAACGGGCAGTGACGATTCCAGCAGGCCGTATTGATGTCCTGTTTCTTCGTGTGCGAAAATGTCGCCTTTAAAATGTGCTGCCGAACCTATATACAATGCCCTGCCGGCTGAAGCCTGCTGATCTTTCTTTCTTTCTTTCTTTCTTTCTTTCTTTCTTTCTTCTTTCTTTCTTTCTTTCTTTTTCTCTTGCTTTTCCACATAAGAACTGTATTCGACAAGTGTACTCGGCGTATATTCTTACGCAACGTTGGTTTTACCATTGGTTGTCCAGTGGCTAAACTTACCCACATCGGTAATGCAAAGTCACCAACGAGGAGTGACGAAGCTGAGTTCATGTTTCGACAGGGAAACTTCAGTTCCTGAAGGCAGCAAGTCGCTTTGCTGAACGCGCACTACATGTCCTGGGGTTTTCACGATGTCAGCCTCCACAATACACCGTATTGTAAGAAAAATTATGTACAAAGCGCAGCGCATACTTTCTTCCTTGAACGCCGTACAGAGCTAATTATCCGAGAGCGCGAGCGCTATTCGGCGTGCTGCATAAGCGCGTCGCATATCAAGAAAAATGGACGATGTTCCTCTTAATCGATGATGTTCGGCCGCGGTAAACGAGATTTATTATGCTACCCGCATCACAGCACACGCAACTTTTCGAAAATCCGACAATTCACGCGGCAATGAAATATGCGCAGCATTCACCGCAGCCTGCGCTTCATTACTCATCCTTTCCGTTGCTTTTTAGACGCGACGTTGAACGCTGACTGGTCGAAATAACTCCCTGCCATGGCGCTGAAGTCATTTTCGAAAGGGAGAGACTGAAAGAGAAAGGTGAAGGAATGACAAGGAGCTTAACCAGGGAAAACCTCCGGTTGGCTGCCCTGTACTGGCGAAGGGGAAAGGTAGAATGATAGCGGGAAAGAAAAGAAGAGACTTTGGCGACACATCTTTGTCAATGTTACGTGTCGGCGCACAGTCACAATCTGTCACAAAGTTCGGTGTCTTGGAGAGATTGTAGCAATTCCCTGACAGTAGCTTCCTGGAGCCTGGCGCCGAAGACGCTGCCGCGCCAAGAGCACCCTTGCGGGGATGCCTTTCCATAGGAAACGAGTTGCTGACGGTCAGCGGTAACGAAAATTAAAATAAAGGGGAAGCACTCCGGAGCTCGAAAGTAAAACGTTCGGCATCAGAGAAACTTCATCTTCGGAACGGCGACGTGAGCAGCACGGACAGCGACGACACCATGGTTCACTCCTACGACAGCGACGCATCGTCTGACGACGGCTTCGAACTTGTCATGAGCCGCAGGGCCAAGAGAAGACTCTTGAGGGTGTCACCACTTTCAAATGAGTCCGCCCCAATGGTTAATAGGACGCCTGAGCCATTCACAATTCTTTTTGTGCCGGTACTCAGCACAGGCACCATTAGACACCTGAACAGGCAAACAGTATCCATACATCTAGAGGCGCTCGTTCCAAACGAAATACGGGACATCAGGGTCAACACCCGTAGGAACATCCTCGCTATAGATGTTGAACATGTGGCCGCGTTAGAGACTTTGCGCCAAGTCACTGACCTAGATGGCGTCCAGCTCCGCTCCTATGTTCCACCTGGCAAGGACGTCATTACTGGTGTGATATACGACGTAGACGTGGCCATTTCAGACTCTGACTTGCCAATACTTATTAAAACGGCCATAGAAAAAGCTGTTATTACGCACGTTTCCCGCATTGGCAAGTCGCGCTGTGTGAAGGTGACTTTCAGTGGCGAATCTCTTCCGCCATATGTAAAGGTTGGCCATTTTCGCCATGCGGTTCGTCCCTTCGTGCCAAAGCCGCTGCAGTGCCCGAAATGCATGAAGCTTGGTCATGTGAGCAGTGTGTGCCGAAACGCAACGACTTGCTCCCGCTGCTCCGCTCCTCATTCAAGTGACAGCTGCAATACTTCCACTCTGAAGTGCGCTAACTGTTCCGGCCATCATGATGCCTCTTCAAAAGAGTGTCCCCTAATTCAAGAAGATAAAGCAATACTAAAACAGATGGTGAGGGACCGCTCGTCTTACCGAGAAGCTACCATCGTTATCCGGAAGCAGCGACGACGACGCTCCCGTCGACGACGTTCGTCAAAGACTGCTACAGGCTCGGCTGCACGCTTGCCACCTCCTCCTTTTCCACCTCCTCTGCCGCCTAGGCCGAGCACACGCGATATCGAAGCTAAAGAGGCCAATGATAAGGATACCGTGAAGAAGCTGACGACAGATTCTGCCCTGAGCGTCTCTGGGTGCCAGTCATCCTCTGAGCCTCATGGCACTGCAGCACTGAACCCATTAGCTATATCAGATCAAGCGCCAGAAGTATGGGGAGGTCGCTCTCGTTATGCGGCCTCTGATAGATGCTCTTTGCACGTTTCTCAGCAATATTGCTACACCGTCTGCAAAATGTGCTTTGCAGACACTGGTCGCAATGCGTCTGTTGTTTGCATACCGTTAGTGGGCCCATTGAATTAATTTTCAACAGAATCGCCAATTTCCCCGATAAATACAAGAGACCATCATATCTTGTATGCCATCGCACACCGGAGCGTTCTCATGCCCCTTCGGCTGTCATCCCGACCTGCCACTTAAATTGAACTAGTGAATAAGAATACCTTCAAAAATAATCCTCTCCGAGGCTTCTTCTGCTACTACGTTCCGTGGACGGTTCGACGTGCGATTTACGCCATGCGGTTGCTTGCGTCTTCGTAAACCTCGCATGCGTTCCTCATCTGCTGCCCGACGCCATGCCTGCGATACATGCCTCAAGGCTAGAATCTACATTTTACTGACAGCACCGAAGGACTCTTGTGACAGTGTGCACTCTCAGATATGGCGGTACTCTCCTTTTTCTCTCCTCTACTTCTTTGTATCCCTATACCCTTTGAAAATGGACAACGTCCATAACGTCAGCATCACTGCAGCATATTTATTGGTTTTTTTTTGCTCTCTCTCTATCTTCCAGAACTTTCCCTCCCCTTCCCCCTTTCCCAGTGCTGGGTAGCCTACCGGGCTCAGCCCAGGTTAACCTCCCGGCCTTTCTTCTTCCTTTGTCCTCCTCCTCCCTGACAGCAGCACGTGCTGAAGACTTTGTAGGCCAGTGCCCTAGGATCTTGTCGGTGAACGGGTGGTTGTCCAGCTGACCAAGCGCGGCATAAAGGGCTGCCTTTCGGAGTTGAAACGGGTGCATTCGCAGAGAAAGTGCGCAGTCATTTCTCTGAACACACAAAGTTCACATAATGGGCTATCAGCCACTCCTATGAAATGAATACGCATTGAAGAGGGCTACTCCAATCCACAGACGGACAAGGAGAATACAGTGATGGCGTGATAGGTCGGTCGGGATGAGAAGTTGCAGGTTAGGGTCAAATGTATGAAGCTATCTGCTCGCAAATGTGGGCGAGTTCCACAAGTTCATCGTTAGTTGACGTGCTATCTTGTGAAGTTCTTTGGCTGCGTCGGACCTTCAAAGGGGAATGGCGACAAAGGTGGCTCATTCAGTGAGCAGATCGGGCAGGCGCGTCCGCTTGGCCATTTCCCAGGATGCCGCAGCGGCTAGGTATAGTGCAGCGTGATTGTGCAGTTGATTGTGCAGCATCATTGTGCAGTTGCCATATCTCCGCAACGGGCTGCTCATGTGAGCATTGACATAGGGCGGAGAACATTGAAAGGCGGCTTTGCAGTCACAGAGCCCAGACCATGTACTCGGATTGCCTGACGCTACTTCAGCTACAGCTGCTGACCTTGTGGCCCTCCGTGTAGCTCCTCAATTCATTATAGAATAGCTGCAGCCTACCAGTATGAAGTGTGCTAATTGCTTAGGGCATCATAACGCCTCTTCGATGGATTGTCCGCTTATTCAGCAAGAAGTGACTCTAATAAGGCAAATAGTGAGGCATCACTCGTCTCACCGAGAGGCCGCCAATTTAATTTGAAACGTCGTCGTTTGTCAAAGGCTGCTGCGGTATCAACTGCACGCTTCCCGCCATGTGTATATATATATATATATATATATATATATATATATATATATATATATATATATATATATATATATATATATATATATATATATATATATATATATATATATATATATATATATATATAAAGAGAGAGAGAGAGAGTTGAAAAGAGCGACACACGTTTAAAATTCTTGTTTTATTAACGTTTCGGCCGGTGGGCCGGCCTTCGTCAGAATGAAAAAATGATATGAGCCTGATCCCTTTTTTCAACCCTACATTGGACCGGACCCGTCGGACTTCAAACTGAAAATACTATATATATATATATATATATATATATGTATATATATATATATATATATATATATATATATATATATATATATATATATATATATATGTGTGTGTGTGTGTGTGTGTGTGTGTGTGTGTGTGTGTGTGTGTGTGTGTGCGTGCGCTTTCTTGTAAACACACTTAGGTGAAACGTCACGTAACGTCAGCTGACGATGTGCATGGTACGCAAGTAAGGCCGCAGAAACGCAAATTACTAAGGTGTTATAATAACATACCCGCTGCGATCAAATGAAATACATGAATTTAACTTATATCTGGTGGCATATGGTGTGCAAGAGGCCCTTTTCAAGATAATTGCTAACATTCGGAAGCCTCAACGATCGTTATCGCTTGTCTTTGATATGAGCCTGCATATCCACGAACATTTCCGTCGTCAGAGGGGACCTTTCATGGTTGCGATCATATCATATTATTCGACCCATCAATACACAGTGCTCTGGAGTATCAAAGGCGCTTTGAATTAAACGTAAGTCTTCTTGGCCTTAAGGATACGAATTACGAACGCGCTTAGAATTAATTACAGCAACATTGCAATGTGATTGCACATGAACGTACCTGAATGCGTGCCAAGAAGCATATGTAAGAAAGGGAGAAAACGAACGTGCGAGTTTGGCACAGGCGCTTATGAAAAAAAAAATGGTAGACGACCCTTATTCTTGATGTAGAACTCGCACGACGCGTGGCCCAATTTCCCGAGCTGATCCATAATTAACTTTCATTAACTACCCTGATGGCTAAATGCCTCTTTCGTATAAAAAGCCTACGCTCCGATATCATATTTATCATATACGACTTTTGACATATACTCTTTCGGAGATTTTATATTTTTTACGTTTCAATTTCGTAACGCATTTAGTAACGCGTTTTTGGGTTGTAGGCGAGAGGGAGTTGCTGCCCAAGAGACAAGCGTGTCACTGGGTGCTCGTGTCGCCGATAAATACTACCATTCGAGTTTAATTCCTTCCTGCTGCGCGGATTTGTCATTACAGTTCATCGCGCGTGAGCAGAATTGCCGCTATAGAAGCCATAAATATTTTTGTTGTTGCTAAGCGTCCAGGTGAGAATCTCTTATATAAAAACAGTATGTGCCATCTGCGGCTTCTTAATGAGGAAACAAGTGCCCGCGGCGAAACAAAGGGAGTATCGTCTCGTTTCGTTCATAACTCCCCTGATCTGCTCTCTACGTAAATTTCAGACCACCGTGAGACCATATCAGAACATCGTGAGACCATATCTTTTACTTTCTGCTCCAACATGCGATAAATGCGAAAGTTTCTCTTATACTGATTTTGATTGCAGCATACAGCCTCACAAGGCGCCAAAAGAAAGCTATACCCGTACACGAAGCCTCACTTAAGTTATTCTCCACCGCTTTCATGCCGCTCACCTTTTTTTTCTTTTTGTTCCCTTTCATTTTCTTTTTGCTTTCATCTCTCATGCTTCGCTTCACCTGGAGCAGATGGTGCGTACCGCCATCCATAATTCAAGCGCGGTTCTCGTCTAGTCGGCAGTTGGAAAGAACTTTCACGCTGCCGAGATCGCCGTTTTCCAAATGCGCTGCAAACACGGCGAACAGAACTCGCCGAATAATTTTAGTTCATTTGAAATTTTCACGCCATACGTCACGCCGTTCGTGCCATCATCACTGAGAGTAAAACTCACTGACCTAGTCTTTGATGGCTTACCGCATTGTTCCTGTGCCGTCTTGTGCAGATGACATAAAATTAAGCCTCCTTGCTGAAATGTTGTGTGGCATATTGTAGACACGACACTATGTTCACAGCAGCAAAGTATTTCATAAACTCTCCGAATTCCCTAACTTTTTCGTTTGTAAGTGTGCTTTGTAAATGGTGAGCCACTTTCACTAATATTGGCCAGGAATGCGATTTCCCAAAAATTTTTAGCGCGATAGCGGTGAATGCAGGCAATGGTTATAAGAAGTGTCCAGAATTTCACCCATGCAGAATTCCGAAGTGGAGTCAAGACTGCATACAAAAAAAAAATAACAATAATAAATTCTAGAGTTCTGCGTGCCAAAACAACGGTATGATTGCGAGGCATGGTGGTGTGATGCACCCGTGTAAAGCAAGGACACCCGTGTAATTAGGCCACATAATTTTGGCCACCGCAGGTGGTCAAAATTAATGTGACCTAATTACATGGGTGTCCTTGCATTTCGACCCCATCGAAACGCTGCCGCCGTGGCTGGGAATCGAACCTGCGTCCCCGAATAACAGTGCAACGCTATAGTTACCAAGGTGGCTACCGCGGTCGTAAAAGCACTTACATACCAGGAAAATGAATTACAAAGCGTAAACTTCTTGAGTTTCGAATTCTTGAGCGTTTTTAAGACACACGGAAGAAGCACTATGTTAAGTTCGCACACAAACCCTTGGACGCTGACGTGGCCCTATAATGCGGATCAATAAGATTTAATTTCAGACCATATTAGTTACTGAACAGTACCTTAGGGGGAGCCACTGCTGATCTGCTGATGGGCGATGCGTATATGGCTATGATTGGAAACCTAGGTTACTAGTACTTTTGTGGCGGCAGTGTGGGCATGTGTTCACGATTTTCGCATGATACAGAACGGTTATGGCAGGCCCGACGCAGTCGCATAGTGTGGTTACTACGACAGAAAAGGGCCGTCTAGAGACCAGAGGCCCAGTTCACAAAACTTCTTCGAAACTACCTCTCCCCCTTGGTGAGTCAGCTTTTCTAATGACATGTCCAGAACCAAGACTGGTTGAAACATTCTGTTACGAACTTTTTCTTTTATTCTAGGATGCTTTTGTGAATACAGACCGCGCATTTTTACGAAAGAAGGCTTTGCCGCATATAACAGAATCCTTACCGTTGTGTTGTCATAAAAAAAATTAATTAAGAACTGATATTCCACTGAACATTGATAATTTTAATTCAGGGTCGCTGTCTCAGTGACTACAACTGACAACATTTCTTTGTTCAAACAATATATTATTAGTAAATTCAATTCCGTAGTAGGCACGTCGACTGAGGTTGCAACATTGATGACCCCATGTAATTTTCTGTTCGGCCAACCGGAGATTATACATCCACTCCTGTAATGCCACCTTCTATAAACCTCATTTCTTTAATGAAAAGACTTCTTCATTACATGTTAGTTGAAACTCTGACTTACTTCGCAGACATGCATTATTATACGTGTTCTCGTTGGAAATGCTCCACGAAAAAGTTAATTTTAATTAGCGGTTGACTCGTCCATCCGAAGTTTTTTGTGAAGTTAGGATCATGCAGTGCTCTGCTTCTCAAAATAACGTTAACAAATAGAGCGCGTGGACTTTACTTTCTTTGTACTTTACTGTCTTCCTGCCGTCTCTGTGCTATCCAGCAGGTTCTATAGAGATAATGTGTCGCTGTTACTAATCAGAAGAGTTTTCATAGTGCTTTTACGAAAAGGTAGGAGAGGCGTGCAGACACGGGCGCAAGCGAAAAGAACTCGATAACAGGAACTCTGACTGTAAACTACACTGGCTCACTGTGTATGTGGAAAGGAAAGCAGACACAAAATTAACCACCGCATGCTCAAGTACGGCCGCGCCGCCCGCCAATTTATTAGGCGTACGTGCAAGTGTACGCTATAGGGATAACTGTTAAGGCATTTGATTTCGCCTTTATGCAACTTAATGGACAGCTCGCTGAGCATGTGCTTATTACTGATATGCCGATTGCACCAACCATCAAACGCGTTTACTCGTTCTTTGGTAATTCATCGAATTTTAGCGTAAATTTAGAATATCCACAATGCAACGAAAGGTTATATATCGATCCTGCGATAAACGACCCCTTGTGCTCCATTAATCTCAGATTAACGCAATGGCCCCTTTTGTACGTGGAAGCGTTCACAGCTAAAAGGAACTCTGTCTGCCACGTCAAAAGAGAAGATGGTGTGCTTTACGAAACAATTGCCTGGTCGCCTTTTTGTCTTTCACCTGCTCATTCTTTCTCTGCACGGCGGTGCACTGAGTCGACAAAAGTTCTGATGTATGCTGATAACCCAGCGTCACTTTACGCAAGTGGCTCATTATTTACATTACAAGACGTTATATCCTGAGAAGTGGTAGTAATAAATAAATGGTTTACAGAAAACAGGCTATCCATAAATACTGCGAAAACTAAATACGTCGTATTTCACGCAAGCATGAAAATATTAAACTACAGCAGCTTTAATATTACTTTGGCAAAGTGAACTCTCGATAGGGTCGACACATTTAAATACTCAGAATTTGTTTTTGACCCTGACTTGCATTGGAGAGACCAAATCAACTCAGTGCGTAGAAAACTGGCTGTTAGCTGCTATGTGCTGGTCCGCTCCCGGCAATCTTTTCCTCATTCTGTACTTCGTTGCATATACTTTTCCCTGTTTCATACCCATCTCGGTTATTGCTGCGGAGCACGGGGTCTAATATACATAACTTATTCAACACCTATACCGCATATACAAAGACGCACTATTAGAATAATAACATTCTGCCCTGTTCATTACCCTGGTGGCATTCTATTTAATGAACTTCGTGTTCTCTCATATATACGGTGCTAAGAAAGTATAAGGTTATTTGCCTAGTTCACAAAGTACTGCGCACAAACTTTACATTACCCGTCATCATATTCAACTCTCCGCGTGCAGACACCGGGCAAGCAAGTCACCTTATGTTAAACCTTCCCCCGTGTAACAATGTTTACGGCGAACGATTGTGAGAATTCTTCGGAGTGGTGACCTGGAACACTGTGCCTCTAGAAATAAAAAGTGCGTGTAACTTTAACCTTGCTTGTAAACGCTTTTTCTTGTCTTGTGAATTGTAACACCTTTTCCTTCATATAGAGATGTGCATCATTATAACTTGCATATGTATAAAGCCTATCGTTTCATGACAAATCAAGTGCGTTGCTAACTTTTGTGTACCAGCTACTAGCAACGTAGGCTATTGGTTCAAGTATTTTGTACGCATTCATGTATTTACGTCTCAGTAAGACACATTTTGATTTCATTTGATTTCTTTTAGCAACGAATGGACGTATGGAATATCTGCGACTCTTTTCTTGTTATCAATGTGGTCCGCAGTCGTGTTCGGACTTAACAATATGGTGTAATTCTTTAAAGCGTTCAAAAAAAGTGGCTGCTGCAACGCGAGGATAATTTACTTCTAATACGTGCGTAACCTGAGCATTAAAGCGCACTAATTTTTCTATATTTCGCTTTCTAAAATGTCATCGCTTTTTGTGGCACGTCGCCCGTTTAGCCAAAAATTGTCAGGTGTAATCACTTTCAAGCATAACCAGATGGACCTTTAGATCTACATGTGTGCCCATTTATTTCCAGCATGCCATATGAAGTGTATACGCCCCACGTCAGGCTCCTTGCTCGTCCTTGATGCGAATTGCGTACTCATCGTCATCAGCGCATTATTTTTCATTGCAACAGAGTTCGTAATATCGCTAGCATCGGCTTCGTTTCTTACTGCGTCCAGCGGTCTAACTTCCTCCTCATTCGGCCATTACCAAAGCTGTCCCTGTCACCGCTACGGAGTTCTTTGGCGAATTTATCACCACATCCCACGCTACCATCCGCGGATTTTTCTTTTCTTTCCTTTTTTCCCCCCTACGGCGAAGATGTCTGTCGCTAGGATATATCCGTCGTCCGCGATCAAAAACCCCTCTGCCTCTGCTCAAAGAGAGATAGAGAGAGCGTGGGAAAGGACGGATCTTTCTCTCGCCTGCGCCTTGCGTTGCGCGCGGTGTGAGCGACGGCAGCGCCGCCGCTACGGTCAAGACCAGAGTTACTAGAACCTTGGAGGAAGGAAAAAAGCTAGTAGAGGGTGTCGCGTGACAGTCTTGAAGCATATTCATCAAAAATTTAATGGAGCGAATCATGGGAAATGGACCCTTGTCCCGTGGTAGGCAAACGGTAGATTCATATACGGTAAAGCGCCACTAAATGTTACCGCGTCCAAACAACCTCTCGCGGGTGGGTAACTACGTGGGACCTAATCGTAAGAGGCACCGCGCACAAGGCGTCAAAGGATGTTGGCTTTCCGAGGCTAGAGCAATCACATGACGCCGCTTCCTAGATTTTTTTTTCCTCCATGACTAGAACGCTGGTCAAGGCTGCCAAATGCAGCGCGCCTCGCCCGTTACGTGGCACGAATGGCTTAGAGCAATCATGAGCGCAACGCAAGTTCTGTAGAGGTCGCTTCCTGAACTTGAAGTACGCATTCTACCCTGCTCTGTGAACACAAAACACTGCGAAGTTAACACAGCGTTTAGTAGAAATATCAGTGGAAGAATGTCATAGTTATCAGTAAACTAACTAGCACAGCCTTATATACACTTACATTATTATATATCGATGCCTGATTTATCACTCCCTTTCCTGATTTCTTAAAAAAATTATTTTGCTGTTTTACTTCCCAAAACCATGATATAATTACGAGGCACGCGTGAGAGACTACCGATTAATTTCGACCGCCTGGAGCTCTTTAACACGCACCCAGATCTATGATTCACGGGTGTTTTCTTCATTTGACTGGCATACAAATGCTGTTACCTAGGCTTGGAGTTGAAACCGCCTCCGCGAGCTCTGCAGAGCGACGATGCTACAAGGGCGAGTGCTTCTATGCTTAATTTCTCGTTCAGTATTCTGAACGTCTTGCCTATATGAACTGCGGACCAATTAATACTTTCATCTATTTTGAAAGCAAGGGCCTTTTAAAGGGGCCCTGCGACACAAATTGAGCAGACCGTTTTTATCACTGATTCTAGAACTGTTGCACGCGGGGATGTCGCAGAGAGAGTAGAAACGCCGAAAGCAAAGTGGCTATAATTTTATTTCAGCGAACAACTCGCCCAAAATCGCCTCCTGTTTGAACTGAGGCGACACACAACGGAGATTTTTGTTACAGGAAGTGACATGGAGTGACGACATTGGCGGGGCCAGGCTGGGCATTCTGATTGGCTTGACGCTCCAAGGTGCTTGTTACACACCTGTGGTGTCTGCTGGGTCACGCTATTCAGTACCAAAATATACTAAAATAGTTTTTACGCTTCGTTAGATAGAAAGCAAGTATCTGACATTACTTGCAAAACGACACTAGGCGCGTTGTGCAATGGTTTGCGCGTCCGTATGGCACGTCCACTAAGAACAGAGCGAGTTCGACGCGTGCCGCCACATTTGGACTGCGCGTCGCGCCATCTGTTGCAGACGCGGCGAAACAACGCGCTGAGCTACCACACGCTCCCGGTGTCTTCCGGTGTCGCTCTATAAGACGCGCATTGAAGAGAGGCTAAGGAATATGAAAGAGAGTAGGTGGGCAGTGAAGGTGTTCCGCTATTTATATAGAAAGAGCGTTGACACGCAGTGGAGAAAGAGAACTAGGAGGCTCACCAGTAAATATACGGCTCTAAGAGAACTGACAACAAAGAGCGTAAAGGGAAAAGTCAGAGAGGCGGAGAAGATTTACTGGAGGGCAGCGATGGGAAAAAAAAAATGACTCTGAATAACTACCGAGAGGACAAAAACGAAATAAAGAGGGAGGCATTTTATGATAATTCAAGAGGAAGCGCTTTATTGTTTGAAGCGAGATCGGGCTGCCTTAGAACGCGTATTTATAAAGCGAAATTCAGTAAAGAAGAAGAAAAATGCACATGCTGTGAGGAAGATAGGGAAACGACGGAGCATGTTCTGATTGAAAGCGGAAATATCCACCCAGGTGTACGTTTGGGCACCACCCTACAGGAAGCCTTGGGTTTTAGGGCGAACAACGGGAAGCTGAACATAGCCGCGATTGAAATAAGTAAGAGACGGTTAGAATACTGGTACCAGAAAACTAGAGAGAACGGACAAAAATAATTATAAAAAAATATGAACTTTCTGCCATAAGGGGCAGGGAACTGGGCTATGAATTTCCATTTTTGCTATAGTATGATCGATTAGATTGAAGTAAATTTAGAAGGCATGAGGAAAATTTAAAGAGAGGAAAAAAAAGTTCTACGAGCCTGGTGGCGCACAAGTCACCGCCCCGTTACAAAGGGGACGCTCATAGCATCCATCCAATCATTGCAATTGGACGCGACCATTGACGTCAGCGGGAGAGCGAAGTACGAAAGGGAATGTTGTTTTTATTAAGCTGTCTGCTCGTGTTTTGAACTTCGAGGACTAATAACTCCAGTTCTAGCTCACCGATTTGCATAATTCTTTTTGCGTTCATCTTACCATTCGATCCTACACACACTGCAGTACTGCAGACGGCAGTTGAAAAAGTGTCGCAGGGCCCCTTTAAAGATGCATGCTTTCCAAAGGTCTTGTTGAGCGAACACCCTTGCATCCCACTACAGTGTGTTGGTAGCTTCCGGCGTTTTCTTGTAGAAGACATGCCTCATCCTCAAGCAGCCAGGTCATGCTTCAAATAGCAAAGCACTGCCATTGGCGTTATCATGCGCATTTTCCCTTCCGATTGCTTTTCAGCCGCGCCTTTGTAAATCTCCATGACATTTTCGTCTCCATCCATTGTATCTAAGTCAGCGTTGCTAACTTTCTTGATGTTCTTCATTATGTCTCCACGTTTCTTGGATATATCGGCATTTGTGCAATCTATTCTCCCATTTCTTCTCAGCCACCTTCCCAAATCCTTCTTTAAAGCAAATTGTTCTGCGCATCGCTAACTTCGAACGAAGTGCGAACCAACTCTCTTGCTGCCTCATTCCGGGCTTTTCCGTCGGTCTTCATGCAATGTCAATCAGCCTTGACAATGATCGATTTTCACCAACTCAAAGGCAGCCCTGCAACCTGTGCTATCAGGTCTGCGTCGCAGGCCGTGCCAACAGCTGGTATTCGAGATTAGATGTCTTCTCCAAGCATCACATGAGCAAGGGCACCACATGAGTTTCAGTGTCTGCCTAGCTGCAGCGGCGTCACAGACATTATCGGCGTCACGTGGATAATGCCGCTCGGGCAGCTATTGAAGGAACACAGCAAGAGACCATTCCACTTTCAAGGTTCGACGCTGCCAGCAGACTTCGAGCGCCTGCACGGGAGATCACACTGTCTCTACGGTGCACACCAAGCAGCCAGACCAATCGCACCAGTCATCAACACTACCTCTCCTTTTGATGCAGCTCTGTATGCCAAATGGAGTTCGCCGAAGAGCGGCGGCTCTGCTTTATCGCTTATGACTCACAGAGTGATATGCTTTCCGCATTGAAATGGTCGACAACGCTCTCTGTGATGCTTGTCGTAGCGAGGATACGCTACAATGCATTATGTGAGACCGTCCTGAGTATAATGTTCAGAGGGAATCCCTGGTGTCCGTTCTAGCGCGCCTTGGCGATGGGCCAGTGTCTGTTGAAGCCATTCCTAGATGTCGTTGACAGAAGACATTGCACCTGAGGGTGGCGAATGCACTATACTTAGGTTTTGAAAAGAAACGGATTAGGACAAGCGGCTGTAGTAGTGGTGTGGCGTACCACGCAAGCGTGAGGGACTGTGACTGTTTGACGGTGTCTGTGTACTGTATTATGTGCTCTTTCTTTCTCTTTCCTCTCTTTCCTTTCTTTCCTCTGCATCTTTCAATCTACCCCATCCCGTTCCCATGTGTAGGGTAGCAAACCGGCTGTCCGTAACTGGCTAGTCTCCTTGCCTTTCCCTCTCCACTATTTCTCTCTCCAACTCTGTTGAAACCTCCAATTTCAGTAAAGGACTACATTCGCGAATGTTAGTGCCGTTAGCACGTGGGCATCTCTCGAACGCTGCTACCATATTTGTCTGTGATGGACGCGGACCAAGTCGCGCGTCTGCCAGGATCGCCTGCATCAGCGCTGGCCGTGTCCTAGAAGAGGACGGACACTTCCTTACACTCTGGCACCGAGGAAACTCATGTCCAGCGAGGTCTGATAATGGTTTCAAACATGTACTGAGTCAAAATGCAAAGAGGCGAAACACCAGGGCCTCTTCATCCTCGAGCACATTGAATGAACGGGTGCAGCGAAGGCCTAAGGACAACTCCATCATTTTCGTTCCTGCACCTTCAACGGCAACCTGAAGAACCTCAACTGGCAATTTTTGCTGCTGGCGGGTGCTCCTGGGGAAGGGGAGGGGAGTTTTGTAGTGCTAAGTGGCACTACCTGATTTAAGAGTCAGAACGCGAAAGGACGTATTGGCACAGACCTGGATGGCACAGACCTGGATGACATGAAGGTCCGCTCATATGTCCCGGCGGGCTCTACGTTGTCATTAGTCTCATCCATGACGTAGGTGCTGCCGTTTTCTGCTTCGACGTGGATGTTCTTGCCAGCCAACGCAGTGTCATCATCATGGTTGCTCACTTGGGCATCTCACGCTACTCGAAGATGGTGTAAGGGCGACTCTGTACTTTCGTATGTAAAGGTGGGCCAACTCAACATCATTTCTGACATTTTGGGCATAAGCCACTACATTGTTACCACTGTATATTCATACATGTGAGAAGCGTGCGCAGTGTGTTCTCGATGTGCTGCGACCCATCCCGCCGACGATTGCAAAGAGACTGTTCACAAGTACCCAAATTTTCGTGGATCCCATGAAGCTTCATCGGAGGACTGCCCAAACGTTAAAAGGGAAATATCTGTCTTGAATTAAATGGCAAGAGACCATTCATCTCATCGGGAGGCTATGAGGGTCGTCGGAAAGCGGCGACATCGTCGCCCAACTTCGTTTATAGAAGGCGAATGCCTCTGCATGTGTAGCTTACCTCATACCCTCTGCTTGCCCATTTTCCTTGCCGCACAGACCGGTGACGGGCAGTAAGGGTGAGGGCACTATGAAAAGCATCTTTGCTGCTTATTCAGTTCGGCATATACTGCCGAAGCCACAGAGACCAGCAGCGGCCGCTAACAAGCCAGAACAAGAAAAACATAAATACCGCTGATGACGGTTAGCCTTAGTTGCCGAAGTCATAGCCACAAGCAACTCTGACCTCCGAATTACCGACTGACAAGCTGCCATGATGAGGACATAGACTTGATCGTGGTGCTTCACTCATTGTCACACATCCTTCGCATATTCATCGACAGGCCCAATTTACCATGGCAGTTCAGTGTACGCAACAGGTACTGGACGCTCTAAAGCAAGTACTCACAAGCTTTCAATAGAGACCATGGCTTCTTTAATATTGTCATATTGCACTGATGTCACATATGCGTCGATTTTAGAGTGGAAGGTGACAGGCCTTAGGTCCTGCACGTAATTCCTTCAGACATGCGTCGAACGCAGCAATTTTGTTAATTTCACCGGCTTATCCGTATCCTCAGTGCTTGTTCCACTCTTGTCATTCCATAATAACCTCCCCGCAGCGTAGGATATCAAACCGCACGTGCCTCTGGTTGACCTACCTGCCTTCTCTTTCTTTCTTCTTCCCCCTCCTCCAAAGCGTTCTTTCCTTATTTTTTTTTCCATGACGCAAGCATCCTCTGTTACACAACGAGAGAACCAGCTGTAAAAAGGTTCAGTATACTGCTAGAGCTTGTAAGTTTGACATAATTTATGACGTTATTTTTTTTTTTTGAACTGCTTGCACGTCTAGAACCCATACGGAGGCATTCATACGTAAATAGCAAGAAAACATGAAAAAAAATCGCTTTCTGAATGCAACTTTTCTTTGGTCTGGCGAATGCAAACTATGATGTCACCTGTTGTAATATGATACGCTTGTGCTTTTCACGCTAGTTTTAATCAACTGGTTCGGTTAAACTTCTTCTGAATGCCGGTCACTCTTTCTGAATGAGTTTCAAGCATTACTTGAATGTGTTCAATGTTATGTCGGGCTGAGTTAATTAAATTACGAGTACCGAGTGGGCGCCAGCGACCGAGGCTCGCTCCTTTATTATAAACGAAGGTGAAAGATCGAGGCTTAACCATCTGCATTATGGTACGTCTACCCTTTCGTAATTATTAATGCGCTTAAAAGTTAATTCGTGATGTGGAGAACATCGCTATTAGCACAGGCGTTTCATTCGTACGCACCTGAAGGTGCAAGCCCTTTGTATGGCGCGACGCAGCGTGTCGGTTGCAGTGTAACTGACGCGTTTACGAGAGACTCCGCATCCATTATTTTTTGGCGATAGTACTCAAGGAGAAGCGCATGTAGTACCTGCGTTTCATATCTGTACGCACAATGTCAGACCAGTAGTACATGTAGTGAATAAGAATAGGCGATGCGGCTCGTTTCAGGGAGACTGAGGTAAAGTTGGGCTCAGTCATATTTATGTAGGTGTGCAACAATTTAGCATATATAGATAGCCTATATATTCAATTAATTCTCTTCGTGCGATTCCATCCCTTTTATCAGTGCGACGTGAGCGATTCTGGGAATAAAGTAAGCGGTGCACAGTTTGTCCCATAGATAGAAGGCAAGAAGTAACTCTTGAGGCGCCTCAGTCCTGATGACAATTACAGCGACAGAAGGGGTTGCACGCGTCAGAAAATGGCACGAGATTAAAAGGCCGATGGGCCCTACATTTTGTCCCTGAAATGATCCTTCCAACGTCGTTGCGTAGGACAGCACACGTTCTTTCTTGGTTATTTGTAAATAATTAGTTGAAGTGAGAAAGTTAGATATAGGTCTTGCAATTTTCGTAGGGGGCATCTGCTGAAGGGCTGGAAACCGTGAAAAGACAGCGAAGTCTGCGGCGTCATCCCAACACGTCAGCAATTTTTGCAGCTTCGCTGCAGAAATCCTCATGCCGTTGGGATGACGCCGCAGACCTAGGAGAATTTTTTGCTTACGTGATAGGGTGACGCTGCAAACCACGGAGAATTTTTTTTATTTGTGCAAGTCACAGTTGTTCTCTGTTATTGACGCACTAGAATGCGCTTGCTATCTGTGGACCACTAAGTGTACTGAGACGAAGTTTCGATCCTATGATATAGCTCAACAGCACTGCCGAAAGCTTCGCACTCGGATGTGCGGAGGATCCTACGGGCTAAGCACCAGCCATTAAAGGTGCCATTTTAAATCCTGATGTGATCTTCTGAGAGTGCTAATTTTAAGCAACCGCGTGCTCTACACCCTCCGCAACTACGCAACAGCTGTAGCTCGGTGCACGAAAGTAGCGATTATGATGGAGGATAGCTTCGAGAAGGTTCCACCGGACCTTGCAAACGCCATCTCCCAGAAAACATTATATCATTCGATCATTTTTTTTTTTGGAAACATGTCTCGTGGTACGGACAGAAAGAACTAAAATGGAAGGCATACTTGGAAAACATTTATCTAAAATAAAACTAGAAATTATAAAAAAACAACAACCGGGATATTGGAAAGAATGACAAAAATATTGATGAAAACATTTAACAATTTTAGTCTACTTTTTCCACGCAGCTCTCGAAAGCCTAAGCGGGAGATTCTCCTTGCTGGAAAGCTGGAGGCCGAGTCTGGTTTTGGTGCTCAAGAGTACAGACACTATATCAAAGCAAACACTGCTTCAGAAAACATATACAGAAAAAAGAACACGGAAAACGAAAAAAATAAAACAGAGCAAGGCGCAGGCAAGCCTCAAGAAGAGGAAGAATTGTCCGTCAAGCATTAAGATGAAGACCTGTGCATTCATTTTTATTTTTATCACGAGGTCAAGCTGCTACCGTTGTCCTCTTACTTTCTTTTTCTTGTTTCCCCCTTCTGTTCCATCCCTTACCCTTCTCCTTCATATCCCTCCGCTGTGCGTGTTCCCCAACTTCACTCTGCTCTTTCCCCTTCTGCCTGCGACGCATTGGTGGTGCAGGCTGGGCATCCTCTTTCCGCCCTTCTCACACGCACACACACATGTAGCGAACCGGACACTGCGACCTTTTGTGTTTCAGTTTGTGTTTTGCTGAACTTCGGAGTGCAGTGTTAGCCCACACCATCGGACAAGTCCGCCGAGATTTCGCGTTCTCTGGATATGCTTAGCCGTTGCCTGCTCTTATCTTTTCAGTATAGAGAAGGCGCTGGCTTAACCTTAGGGAGGCAACTTCGCTCTATAGAGCTGCAATAAGGTTACCTCATTCGACGCCTCTGGCATAAAATAGGTCCATTCGTCATCACTAAAAACCCGTTCTTTATTTTTATTTTTTTTTGTATCACATGAATATCTGCGTCTAGAGTAACTACCAAATTCCATGTCTCCTTTTCTGAGCCGTCATCATCCACGCAGTCACGTGAAGTGCGGCGAGCTGTTTGAAGTTCCCTTCGCTTGCGTCATGGGTCGGCACGGTGTTGCACTTTCTCCGCTGAGGGCGCCTACCTGTTAGCTCGTTCCTTATTCTTGTGCCCTTCAGAACCCCGGCGGGACGATTGCCAACAGCTGCGAGAGGGGCTAATTCTGTCCTCTTAGAAAGCGGAATCGATGGGAAGCCGCCAACAGCATCACATCGCTACCACCCGCGCCAAAAATCACGTAGCCCTTTCTCATGTGACCCCCCTCTCTTTCTGTCTTCTTTTTTTTTTTTTGAATGCTTTCTGCGGGTATACACGCAGGATGGGGCCGATGCCATCTGCAGCACGTTAGTGCGAATGACACATGTGGCAAACTGTGTAGAAGGACGTCCCCTGGTGTATCGAATCCTCATACCGTGCAGCATTATTTGAATAATGGAGAGATGACAATGTTTCATTAAGCATACATACCAAGTAGGCTCTAAAGCCTGTCATTCCTGAGAACTTTGAGCGGCGGACGTCATCTTAAGGGCTCCGGACTGGGCGACAGAACTGCCAAGTAGTCGCAGTCAGAGACCGCTTTTGGAGATTTCGCTTTCAGGGCGCTGCTGGCTGGTTGAAGAAAGGCCGGCAAGTAGTGGTGGCAGTCGTTGCACTTGCGAGATTATTCGTCAAGCCAAGCGACACTGTTGCCTAAAGTGATCGTCTCCGAATACGACCCCAAAGTACCCTTTTCGCCGCGTTCTCGTGGAGGCCGCCCCGTTCGATACCAAGTTGACACACCCATCACGTCTTTATCTGTCACGTCTTAATCAGGTGGCGGAGTGGCCCTTCATCAGGGCAAGAAAGCTCGGCCGCTTGCCTCAGCAGGCCTCTGCTGCCCCTGTTTACAGACGCAGGGCATGACACTGGTGTGGCATAGCAGCCGCTATTGTCGGTGCTAGTCGCCGACAACTGCGGCACGATGCGAAACTTTGGAAAACTTGGGCATGTGAATACGTTTCAACTCCATCCTCTCGTTACCACCACGCCTTTTCGAAATGGTGACCATGGCTGTCTCATGTGCGCAACAGGAAGCGGAGCTAGGAACTGTTTTCGAAGAAGACGCGTGCAGCACATGAGGTCATTTCAGTCATGGTATTAATTCAGGATTCCTGTAATCGCTTATTATTTTTATCTTATAACTTTAGGTTATCACTTCTTGACTAACTTTAGCAACTTTGACCGTATCTATCTATCTATCTATCTATCTATCTATCTATCTATCTATCTATCTATCTATCTATCTATCTATCTAAGCAACACACTTTGCGTTGCCCGAACAATTGTGATATGCACATCAGCACACCGCAGTGTGCATTTCGCTTCGACAGACCGGATGTCTGTGCGCTAGCGCGAGTACCGACGTTACATCGTACTGTGAGCTACCCTTTGCTCACCGCAGTGCTCTCGATATGCCTGCTGAGATCACGCTACGCACACAACCAACCAATTCGCACAAAGACGTTGATCCTACTCGTAACACTTGGCTGAATGAGAAACAATTCGGCACAGGCAATTTCCTCGCTGACCGCTTCGCATGACACCGATTCCCACAACGTTTGGGATATGCCGGATTCCTTCCTTCCTTACCAATGGGCCACAGTATCTCATGTTTTTGGTTAACGGGACCGACAACTAATTTTTAAGGTACCTGTTTTTTTTTTACCTCAACGGAAAGCCTACTGGTCAGAGTGTCCCGTGTATGAGTCATGCCCTCGTCTAAGCCTCGTTAAGTTTTACTTTGAAAAATGTCTCTATTCTATTTGTAGCAATACTATTTACCATGAATATAGTGACACCAATTCTCTGAAGTGCGTTTCCGGGCCCTGACGATACGTTAACAAGTAAATTGAACATTTATTAATCAATTAATTTCTGATAGACCGGCTTCGTTAAGCAGCACTCATAGTTTTGAATTAGCGGTGTTCGCACTCATAGTTTTGAATTAGCGGTGTTCGCTGCGAAGTGGGTACATTACCTTATCTTTTATTGGACATATCGTTGGACATATCATTGGAGCACCTTTCTAAGCTAACAAAAGCCTAAGGGTAACGCATACACGAATCGAAGACGTGAAATAAAGAACATGATTAAGATTAAGGCCGCTTCTTTTGCTCGACAGCGTGCATTTTTTAGAACGACGAACAAGGTGTGCAAGCCCTTCCTCGATCATTTTGTTGGGAGTAGCATTATAATCAATTACCTTATTAGATGACTGCTGACCCGAACTTTGTTTCGCTTTTCTTCTGAATATCCGGCGACTCCCAAATCCGCGCAATCGTCACACAGTACTGAATTTCTCCAGGTCGAAATTCATCACTTACTCTATCGCTTTTTTAATGCCGTAAATTTATGACGCCCGCCATGTTTATGGTTGTTTTGGGAACGCTAAACACGTTTTCCTATTGCATCAGAGAAAGAGACAAATAGAAGGGCAAGGCTGGCAGTCAACTATAGGCTTTGCCAGGTTGGTTACTGTGCACTGAGGAAACGAATATGGCCGATATGAATGTACAAGGAGGTTCATACTTCGCCTAGAAATTCGCAAATGCAATGAAGAGTTCATCTCTACGTCCATCAGAAGTGGACGAACATGTACTTTCATCTCAGAAAGCAGAAATATTGTAGCGAAGCTCATCGTAAATGCGCGATGTCATGTGGTCTTCTCTTATGCATAAATGATAACTGGTGAAGATGCTCCGCTGCTGATCCGAAAGACGCGGGTTCGATCGTGGCCGCTGCGGTCGCATTTAGAAAGAGGCGAAATGCTGTAGGTAATGGTTGCTGCGTGATTTCAGCGCACTTTAACGAACCCCAGGTGGTCGAAATTTCCGGAGCCCTCCATTACGGCGTGCCTCATAATAACGTCGTACTTTTGTAACGTAAATCCCCATCAATTATCGCTTACGTAAGAAAAAAGAGCAGGGACAAAAAAAGCAAATAGGGGAAAGTTCAGGTGGTCAACCCGAAGAGCGTCCAGTTTGATACCCTATGCTTACTGGGTTGTCACCTAACATGGTGTTCACGGAATATCACGAACAAGTGAAGTCATGAAACATTCTGGCATAAATCCTAAGATTACGATTTCGCCACATGTGTCGTAATTTTATGCTAAGGCGCACTACGGTCACGTTACAATAGCTTTTTAAAAGCCTCCATTAGCAGGATTGCATGATATGGACTGCTGAGGAAATGAATTCTTTGGTCTATCTGTAGGAATAGATGCCTGACAACCACCACAAGTCTTCGAATTGGGTACGATTTCAATCCTGCATATGCGACATGTGGCCTAAAGCGGAAAAAATGTTAAGTCAAAAAAATAAAAAAATTATGATAAGTGCATTCCACATCCTAGTGACAACCACTGCTAACCACAATGAAAAAAAGCGATGGACCTAAAGAACCGAGGAGAATACGCACTGCTACGGGCGGGAAGTTATCCTTCTTGGCGTATTGGATTGGATTACATAAACATTTTAATAAAGTTTATCCAATCCAATCCAACACGCACAGATGGACAAGCAGTTGTCCGACTCAGCCGAGTGGTCTACTATGGTGTCGATTCAATCGATTCGATTTCTCAACAAAACATGTCTGCATGCATACACACAAGTTCGTGGCACCATCTGCTGCGTCACAGGTCTGGTTGACACCGTGGTCAATTGCTTCGGAGCCTCTGGGGACTTTGAGAGCCGAAGGTTAATAGGTGTATTCGTGAGAGTTAGCCTAACAGGGGTAGCCTGGAAACGATGAAAAGAAGACCTGGCGTAGGCAAAAGTGAGGTGTACACTTTAAAAAAAGGGGGGGTAGGCGTATTCACTAAGAAATTACTAAGCATATATTAGTCCCAAAAAAGCACTACCTTCTTAGTATTTGCAGTCAGTAAAAGTGTAGGTAGTGAAATGCACTGCACTGCTGATGTACTAACTCAGGCTCATTATATTAGTGAGCTTGAGTTCAAACTCAAATTCTAATTACATAAGTAATGTAATGTTGTACCACAACTTGAGGCAGGTTGTCAATCAACCGATGCATGTTCAGGACAAGACAGCAACTATACTTGATCTTATCTTTGTCAGTCAAACAATCAGTGATTTTTCTGTTTCGGTTGAACCAGGTATCTCTGATCACTACGTGGTGCATTTTTCCTGTCTGATTCAGTCTTGTAGCACCAATCGATGCAAAATGGTTACGGTTAAAGACTTCTCGCGCTCCAGAGACGAGAGTGTGTTGGACTTCCTTGACTTTTGTCTCAACAGCTTTCACGGTGACGATGTTATTAGTCTTCGGAAAAAATTTAAAAACATGTGCATGTACTGTATTAATAATTTTATTCCCGATAAAACAAAGAAAATAGCAAAGAAAAATCCCTGGATGACGCGAGAAGCTCTGCAACTAAAAAGAAAGATTAAAAGCTTAAGGCGACAAGGTGCCCCTCGTAGTACTATTCTAAATATCCAACCTAAATTAAACGAAATAGTGAAAAATTCAAAAGAAAGGTACTTCCAGCATACGCTGCCTGATTTTATGCGAAATGCCCCGGGAAAGTTTTGGAGGTACTTAAAAGAAAAAACAAGGCCGATTGACCAAATTGTGCACGAGAGCTCCCTGGTCGTCGAGAAGCAAAGCATTGCTGATCATTTTAACAAATATTTTCACAGTGTTTTTTCCCGTTCTTGTGATCTGCCATTAATAAAACATGTCTCACATTGTGCCATCCGATATAGTATCGCAACCAGGGGTAGTTTCTATGCTGCTCAATCTGAAAACTAACTCATCACCTGGTCCGGATGCTTTACCAAATGCTTTTCTACACAGATATGCAGAAAAGTTGTACGATTTTCTTGTTGTCATTTTTCATGCATCATTATCTTCTGCAGTTCTTCCTAGTGATTGGTTGAGTGCACGTGTCGTACCTGTGCCTAAGAAAGGAGACGCAACTCTTTTAACAAACTATCGTCCAATTTCACTAACATCGTCTTCATGCAAGCTACTTGAACATATCATAGCCAACGAGATTAACAAATTCCTTTCTGATAGAAATATTCTCTCTAACTACCAGCATTTCGTAAAGGCGGTTACCCAACTGACTACCATCGTTCACAACTTTGCGTCTGTCCTTGACAAATCTGGGCAAGTTGATGTAGTTTTCTTAGATTTTAGGAAAGCGTTTGACCTTGTTTCGCACTCTAACCTTATAAAAAAACTCGAAATGATTAACTTACCAGCATATATAATTAAGTGGATTACTGCCTATCTGTCTAACCGTAAGCAGTTTGTTGTTCTCGGTGATAGTTTTTCGGGCGAACTGCCGGTAACTTCAGGTGTCCCACAGGGCAGTATTTCAGGACCTTGTTATTTTTAATTTACATTAATGACATCACTAACACAATTACAGAGCCCGTACATATCAGATTGTCCGCCGATGATTGTGTGGTGTTCAATGAAATAACTTGCAGAGATGACCAAGTTGCACTTAATTCTAACCTTCAAAACATCGTGTCCTGGTGTGGCAAATGGAATATGGAATTAAATGCAGAAAAATCTGTCTTTATGAAAATTACCAAAAAGGTTAAAATGTTATCCTTTCCCCATAACCTCGCTTCCAAACCCCTGACAGAAGTTAATCAATATAAATACCTAGGTGTTACTATAACTAACAATTTATCCTCGAATGCGCATGTTTCTAACATCTGTAAGTTGGCTTTCCGTAATCTTTGCTATTTAAGGCATAAGTTGAAACAGGCTCCCCACAACACTCGCCTAACCGCTTATTACTCGCTAGTCCGTCCAAAATTGGAATATGCATGCACTGTGTGGGATCCTTACACCAAACGTAACACTGACGCATTAGAAATGATACAACGCAAAGCAGTAAGATTCATTTTTTCCAGATACCGTTCAACTGACTCCCCAACAACCTTAATGCTAACTAATAACATTCCAACGTTGCAACTACAGCGGAAAATTCTCAGACTAAAATTCATGTTTTTGCTGAAAAATAACCGTTTATCCCTTAACCCGCAGCCTTTTCTAAATCCGCTCGAAGCACGTCGGACAAGGCATCGCCAGGCTGAATCCCTAACGCCTTATAGCACTAAAACTAGCCTATTTAAGTATTCATTTTTCCAGCGTACAATAACAGACTGGAACAACTTGCCTTGTGAACACCTGTCCTATATTGACGCTATTGCACAATTAAGATGATAAGTGTTTTTTTTTTCTGTTTTTTGACTCCCCCTTTTTTTTATTATTGCTCTGAACATGTATATGCTTTGTTTACATGCCAACTTTTGTATTGCTACCCTTATTGTCGTTCCATACTTACAATGTTTCTTCCGTCTTGTTATTACTTTGTACTTTGTTTTTCCCATGCCACTCCTGCTTGGGCCTTTACTTGGGCCTGCAGTATGTAATAAATAAATAAATAAATAAATAAATAAATAAATAAATAAATAAGTTAGTTGAAAGTACTAACTACTTGTTAATAAGTTGTCGTAGCAATATTCACTACCCTCTTTCGGCAATTTGGTTAGCACATACTGTAGGAAACGGCCATATCATGCCGCTTCTATTACAAAAGAAAAAAAGGGCCATACGGCCGAGTCTCAGTACACTAATTAACACTCACTAATTAGCTGATGCATTTGCCATGCTAAATGCACAGCACTATGATATGCTCGAGTACGAATACATATAGAGACATCAACAAACGATATACGAGAACAGGCAGACGCGCACAGAATACCAAGGCTTCTCCGCGACACCTAGTCTAACAGCAACCTCTAAGGCATACATGGCCCTAGTTTAGGGTGGCACACGTTGTACCGGTGATCAGTCATGAATAGAGAGAAATAAAACACATTCTGAATCCAGATTCCCATGGATTACTCTTCTACGCGTCATGACGTCGCACAAAACTATTATTTATAGCTATAAGCTATAAGCTATAAATTATAGCTACAAGCTACGGTGGTTGTTAATCAAGTGCAGCCATCTGCGAAGCATCTGGGAACCTGCGAGCGGCTTACTAGTTCCCTAGTTAAAAACACTAAGAAACGTCTCTGGGTAGTAAATACAGCAAATACTAGCTTCTGAAATTTCCTGGTTAGTAAAATGTTGCTAATAAGGTAGTAACGTGCCCGAGAAGTTAGTAGATGCATGCATACACTAACTATTGACTAACTTTATTTTTAAGAGTGTATGCGCGAGGAGGCAAGGAAGGCAATGTCCTTAGGAATATAAACAAAGTAGTTAAAACAGCTGAGTTCTACAAAGATACATATGGTCGCCAGGACAACCAGGATAAAAAATTACTATGAGTCCTTAGCTATCGCCTAAAAGGTTTAAATGCGAAAGCATTATCGCTTGACCTTGAGGTTCGAATGCCGAGGGTCGTACCTATATGTATATACCATGATGTGCAATGTCTATTTCACTGCCACGCTCAACCACGTGTGGATCCAAGCCATGAAACAAAAGTAACCAAAAGAATAATAATGAGGTGGAGTGCATATGACAAGCATTTTTAAGCCATGAATAACAGTTTACCAATGTCCCTAAAGATGAGTGTATGCAGTGTAAAAGCTGCGTATTACCGATACTCGCCCGCACGGCAAATACCTGAGGCTGTATTCACAAAACTTCTGTTTCGCAAGTGCGTTTTGTCATTGGTTAGCAATCATAATGATATGTCCCGCGTCAGGAATGGCTAAAATATTCTCTTAGGAACACTGTTACAACATGGGTCACATGTTTTTGTGAATAGGTGCCCTGGTGGCTTACAAAAAGGGTTCAACTTAAATTGAGGATGATTCAGTGAGCCTTGGAAAGGAATGCGCTAGGCGTAATGTTTTAAGGATAAGAGAGTGGAGCTGGTTTGGGAGTAAGCGCGCGTCAGTGACATCTTAGTGAAAATCAGGAAGTGGGCTTGGGCAAGGCATGCATTGAGAAGGCAAGATAACCGTTGGTCATTAAGGGTAACAAGCTGGATTGCTAGAGATGACGAGCGTGGCAGGCGGCGGCAGGAAGCATGGAGGAAGGGAAAAAATCTAGGAAAGGGCGTCACGTGACAATCTTCAAGCCTAGTCAAAAAAAAATTTGAAGGAGATAATAATGAGAAATGGACCACTGTCACCTGGTAGGCAAGCGGTAGAGTAATGCACGGTAAATCTCCACTAAATGTCACTGCATGCAAACAACCTCGAGTGGTCCGGGCCTAATCGTACCCGACAGGCACCGCACACTGAATTCAGAGGAGGTTGGCTTGCCGAAGCTAGCGTAATCACGTGACGCCGCCTCAGAGGTTCTTTTTTTTTTTTTTACCTCCATTGCAGCAATTTAGGCGAGCGGATGAGACCAAGAAGCTTGCGAGGATAAGGGGGTGGTAGTTAGCACAGGACCATGCTAATCGGTGAACTATCGGACAGACCTTTGTCCTGAAGTGAGCACAGTCAGTCTGCGACGATGATGATAATGATGATGATCTTAAGTTTTAACCTTCATATCCCGTGTGTATTCGATCAGCTTTAACTTACTATCGAGGACAAAAGTGCACAGCACACGAAATCCTCGAAAAGGCTGAATGAATTTTCGCTTAGTCACAGGGATACAATGGAATCATCTTGCGCGGGACTGGGCAAATTCTAAATAAGTGGGAGAGGCCTTCGCCGTGCATTGGACATAGAATATGATGATGAGTATTATTGTTATCGTTATGGTACATCGTCTAATTAACAGTTTAAGCCAGTAGCAGTTTTGGCTATCTGCACGAGTATTCATAAAAGGTCAACGCACTAACAGTGCATAACTTCGCCTTGGGAGTGCTACTTGCTGGGCCAGTTCTTTTTTCATCGTGATATTTGTTACAAGCTAGCGAAAAAAGACGCCAACACCAATAGGCCACAACACATAGCTGAATAGCAGGTCTCTTCTTTTCTTAGCGTTTGCGTTTTCTTCTTTTGCTCTTTTTTTTTCGCTGGTTTCTAAAAAATTTACCTTGGAGCCTGTGTACTGGAGACTTTTGTCCCAAGGAGTGAAAATGTGCCCTCTCCTACAACGTCGTACTGGGTTGCAGCAGCAAATATGCGCCTGAAGGCGCAATGTATCTCATTTCCTTATCGGGTGCATGTAGCGCGCACACAGCGGGTGGCTTCTCTCCGGGCCATCGGCCATCGATTGATTTCCCGTGTTAACGGCCAGGCTTCTTTTCATTTCGCCCGCCGACACAGGCGGCTGCCTTTGTTGCGCTGTCTGGTGCGCCTGCAGTTGCCGAGGGGGCCGCGTTTCCCGGCCGTGCGAGAACGACGACGCCCCGTTCTCCTCTCAGTGCGGCGACCGGGCCTGGACGGCAGGCGCGCGGGGTCGAAAGGGCTCGGCCGCCGCCACCGCTTCCGTCCTCCTCGGCCACGCTCCCAGGGGCCTGTGTTCGCTGCGGCGACACTGAGGGGCTCTGTTGTCCCCCATCTCTTTGAGGGCAACCTCCGGGCTATTTCGCGCCGTAGAGGGTCTTTCAGCCGACCTCATCTTTGCGCTGGCTCGGCTGTAGCGTTATTTCCATATTCACGAACAATCAACACTTCTGCACTCAACCATTTGAGCTCAGACTCGCAGTGTGCTCTATCCTATTGTCACTCTGTCACTCCTTCCCGTGTCATTGTCCCTCCTGCCTGTGTGGGTCTGCAGTCGATATCGCACCAGTATTCGTGCTCCTGAAGTGCCAGTATGCGTAAATACGCAGGTTATGAACACCGTATCAACTGGTGTCTTTTTCCTTGAGGCGCATATTAGCGTCGATTAGAAAGACGACGATAACTGAGTGAACAGCGAAGACGTCCACCTCATGTGCAGCTGCTCAACCGCGAATATGCAGCAGAGATCACTCATGACCATGATCTGTCGCCGCACGCAGGCCGATCGGCCGAATGCTTGGCACGGGTTAGATGGGCATTACGTGACTTCGTACGAAGATCTGAAGCCGTCAGCACCGTGAGGGCGATAGACGAAGTTAGCCACTTCCTGCTCTCGATCTCATTTTATGCCGCCACTCTCCGCGCCGGCGAGCTTCAAACAGCCGGGGATCTCTCTGCTCAGCGCCTCCCTCTCTCTCAACCGCGGCGGCCACCTCTCGGCTAGACTTGGCTGCCGACGTCCGCGAACGGCTCGGGCGCTGCGAGGCGAGGCGGCGTCGAGGAGCCACTTTCGAAAGCGTGTTTCGCCTCTCCGGCTGGGCGTGGTACGCTCCGGCGACAGTCTTTCGACGCAGCATCGGCGGCACCTTGCAGAGCGACGTCTCCTGATCCGCTCTCGTTTCATCCCGGCGCTTGCGAGTGACGACTGCTAACTCTGCGGACGCTCCAGGGCTTCGCACCGAACGATACCCAGTGGCGCGTCGTGCCACGGCCGTGACATGGCGATCACGGCACACGACGCTCCTACAGGATCCCCGAATGGCCAGATTCCTGACAGCGCGCAGGTGAGATGCACCGGATTCTCTTGCGTTTAGGAGGCGCCGCTCGCCGCCGCCTCTGCTTAGCCTGCGCGTGTAGTGATCGCTTCCGTGCATGCCTCCGTTGTACGCGGGGAAAAGGTTCGAGCAGGATGTCGAAGCAGACGATTATAACTGTGGGAGGGAGCTGAGTGTTCCTCGTGAGCGCGTTACTCGAACTCGTGCTGTAGTTGGTCGTATTTGGTGATGCAGCCAGAGACTTTATCGCGTCTTCCTGCTCGATGTACTAAAGAGAGTTTACCTAGACTGTTGTAAACTAATTTTAGGGAAGTATCTCTTGAGAGCCGTAACTACACCGTCGAGTTAAATGTTGAAATTTTCAGGAGGTTGAAACATATGCCGAGAAAAGAAATTACACACACTGCACACGGCAGCTCGCAGGTGTCTCCTTCCGACGTGTGACACTACCTGTGTAGTTGAATGTTTTGCAATCATGGCTACGCAACGCACGGGTACCTGTTAACTCCTTTCACACGAAATGCGCTCGTCACCTACGACTCCCTTTACTCAGGTCAGTTAACAGTGTTGTCCGTATTAGACTACGCGATCGGACCTAGCTAATAATAATAATAATAATAATAATAATAATAATAATAATAATAATAATAATACAGTGCCTGCATGCGCACAACGAGCGGGGGCTTCAGCCACGCCTTCGTTGTGGCGCGTGCAGGCCGTCAGAGCGATCATATTCACATTACGTGCCCGGTTTGTTTTACTGCAGCGACAGGACGCTTCGTCATCTTTCTAGTGCCGCGTATTCATTCGTGCAATGGTGCAGTGCACGGAGTTTACAACAGCGAGCGTGCGTTATCGACGTCATGCGAAGCGCACCGCAAGGACGTTTCCTTTTTGACAGACGTTGGCCGCGTTTCTTGCGTCGTGACGTTGATGCTAAACTGTGATCGATAACCTCAATATCGCAACATATTCCACCCTGTCTTCTCAGCCTATCCTTTATTTTCTACTTTTATGAGCTCGGGTCATTTCCGGCGGTCGAATGAGAGCACGGAAAATGGCTTTATCGAGAGCGCAGCGTCTGTCCACAAAACACCTGGCACGAACAGCGCAATCACAGTGGAGAGAGCGCGAACGCTGAAGCTCGCGCTCGTCGACGAGAAGCATTTGTCCAGTGCTCCTGCCTTCGATCAGTGGAAATTCTCATTAGGTGTCTTTGCCCTCATTTGTCGCGCACAGATTAATTTTGCGTAACAGGTGGTTGTGCAGAGCACGGGGGTGTGCAAGCGACTTCTCCGCACTGCTCTGGCATCCCCACTGCCTCTTGTGCGTCCATGTTGATCTGGCGGTCTTGCATTCCCTTGGTTATAATTTTGAGTTGAAGTGCAAGCAACAAACTTGGTTCAGTATGGTACCCGCCCCTCTGTATTTCCCTCCCTTTTATAAAAGAAACTGAAAATTAGGCGGGCAGCGCTCCCCCCCCCCCCCTTTCCTCCTCTTTCCCTCCATTTTCCTTGGACCCTGTTCCAGTATTCAACCAATGTTTCGGATAGACGCCAATATGCTGGTGCATAAATATTTGTTGTCTTCCGGATATGGAAATAAACTTGAAGGCACGCATGACCCTATGAAGAGAAACGATTGGGGGAGGTGTGGAATGCGCAACCGCCAACATGCGTAGGGTATAGAATGTGGGACAAGAGGGCGGAGAGCAAAACATAGCGAAGATTCCTTCTGTCCAGCAGGAACGTTCTAATCTACAAACATAACAGCAGCGACGTGACACGCGACTCACTGCCTGACCATCTTATCTTTGTTCCACGCACTAATGTTGCGCTTTGGAGAGATAAGGAGGAACGTTTCATGCGTAGGCACCTAAACACCGTTCTCAAGCACGCCGTAGGCACTTATGTTGACAGGGCTATTAGATGTGTGGCCCATGTTGTAAACATTCCTGTCGCGGTAATAAAAAGAAAATAACATCCAAGATCTGCTGCTGGTGCTGGAGGATTGAAGGTGCTTCACAAGTACCATTCAACGATGTAAAAGACCAGTTCACTACACTACGCGGCTTCCTAGCGATGAGCTTTTGACATCACTATCGTGGCATCGTGGGAGGCGGGGCGCGGGCACACTGCGTGCAGTGGGCGAGCCAGCCGGCCCGATGGCTCGTCGCGGCCACGACCCGGGCAGCGAACACGCCGCCACTCAAGCCCTCCGCCCATCACTCCCCTTGTGACGCAATTTCTACGCTCCAATGCCGCGCCTTGCACTCGTCGGCGCCCGCCTGTGTATAGCAGACACGATCTAGCGTGTTGACTTCCTGTCCTATCCTCGCTGATACGCTTCCGCGAAGTTCTCCTTCTTTTTTTTTTTTTTTAAGTTTGTACGCTCGTTGTTTTTGGCTACGTTCAAACGGTCTTCTCGAGCCGCTGAGTAGAGCCGGCTGGTGCACCACTGCCGCCGCCGCGCAACACGCTGCTTATTTACGATGTCTCCAGCGTTGAGGCATCTCTGGAACTCGCCCAAGGTCACCGCCGCGGGTGCGGCCACGCCTTTCTCAGCCTGCGGCAGCGAGGCGATCTTGGAAAAGTATCGTGCGTGCGCGTGTCATCACCGCGCTGCGACACGAGTGACATTGAAAGCGCGCATTCGGCCAGATACAAACACGCAGCATCACGTGGAATGCGATGGCGCGTACCAGCGGTCTCGTTTGTGGATACACCTACCGCTTTTTTCTCTCTCCTTTATTATACATGCGAAGAAGCTTCCTGGATCTGCGCAGCTAGGGATATATGCCTCTGCCGGCAAGTGCGTGTGCTCGACTTTGATGCGTAATTAGGTGCAATTGTCCGATCTTGTGAAACGATCTTTATAGCAACGTCTTGCAGGGCTTACGAAAGGAGAAGGCCTAGACTTTACCGTATTGAATAACACACAAGACATTATGAAGGCATACTTCATTAATATGTGCGTGAAAAATATGCGCTGCGCCTTCATTTAATTTTCATTTCATACGAACAGCAACGAAATTTTTCGTACGAAGCACGTTAATGTAGATGCTGATGGTGGAATAGGCGATTGTAATGCTTAACTGCTTTGTTGTCATCCATCACAAGCAACGGCCTGAGATTTGTGCTTGACACTTTTCTTGCTTTGTTTTTGTTTGTTTGTTTGTTTTTTCGTACGTCTGAGAGAAGGTTCATTTGGAAAATCTTAACCTTGCCCATAGGCACTTGTGACATGCTCTAACGATGAATGCAGACATGAGGACGTATTGTATTACTTCGAAAATTTAGTGCGGTACTCTTAATGAAGCGGGAGAAGAGAAAAACAGTCGCGTAAGTGCGAAAATGCTGAAGTAACTGTGGCAAAACTGCAGCGATCTACGGCCCTTATTAACGTAACGATTCTGTTCCGTTCCTTCTCCCGCTTTGTCCAGGCAGTGCCCGGCCTCCGTACATGTAGCAATGAATCGAGCGATATAAAGTAATGCGATGGCTCTCTTATCTGCTACAGCTTGGCCCACATTACCCAAAGCCAGGATGCCCGTGATGAAGAGTTCACCATTGTTGACGACGCTATTGTCTGTAATCTTTTCTGTATACATTTTTGCCTTCTCGCGTCTTTCGTCCATGTAGGGAGATTTCGCCTATAGTACCTCGACGAGAAGCTCATATACGATTCGGTAACGGGTATAGTGTTCCCCTCGATCGCACACTTCTTCCGTGAAGGCGGAACTATGTCAAGAGATTTAGGGAGAACCATTATTGTGACAATCGTCGTGGTTTCGCTTTTTTTTTTTTTTTTCTGAGTTACAGCACATGAGAAGAGCGCTCCAAGCATCTGCCACATACAGTTTTTTTTTCTGTTTTTTCGCCCCCCCCCCCCCCCCCTGCGCCCGCCTTCGTGCTTTGGGGAACCTCTTTTGACGTCCTCCTTGAGCGTCAGCGTATAACCTCGAGTGGCGTCGTTGTATTATAGCTGCCGAAGAGAAGCCCTCGATACGAGCGGCCTCCGCGCTGGTCCGCAACACGTAATCATGCTGTCCGAGGCTCTCGATTGCATGTTGAAGTCGTGCAGCCGACTCGCACGCTCCTTCCAGCCTTTCAGGATGCGCTGCGGTGGGGCGCATCCATCGGGGCAACGCGCTCTCGTCCGCATCGGCGAACCCGGCGTCACTGGCCTGTGGCCCACCGCGGGGCCGCGCGATCTGAAGCGGGGCGGGGGCCGCGTCTTCTCCCGGCATCCGTGCTCACACTCGGCGTACTGCGTGTAACGGTCAGGGCCGCTATAAATAGGAGGCCGCGTAACAAGCCCGCCGTCTCACCACGCCGTCCACGCTGACCGGTTCTCTCTTACTTTTATATCTCGATTTTCCTTTTTACGAGACGCTGCTCGCGATCCCGACCCAGATAGTAGTAGCGGGAGGTGCCGCCCAAGGACTCCTCTGTACTCACTGACTCACCGCCGTGTCGCCTCTGCGTGATCGCCTGAAAGAGAGTCTCTGAATGACCAGCACACCGAGACGCGGAAGTCACCCAGGTCTGCGGCACAGAGCAGCCGCATTCAGGTCCAACGAATGATTGACGGTGAAAAAGAAGGAATAAAGCAGCCTTGGATCGTGCTCTTCCGTTCGTCTCATTAGACAGGCCAGTCACAAAGGAAGTAAGAGCGAACTGACATCGTCGCGTTCCCGGAGCTGATTCTGCAGGCTCCCCGCGGCGCTCCGTCATTACTTATTGCCTTCTTTCGCCAAGTCATTCGTATTCTTCGCGATACATCGCAACTCACTTCTCTTGCGCTTGTTGCTACATATCGTTCCACATTGTGCTTTCCGAGCCCTTGCGTGCGCGCCTTGTATAGCTCTTTCGTTCACGGTGTCTCTGTACCATTTCCTCTCGAAACTTTCGACGCACGCCCTCTCGCCCGCGTCCAGCTCATAAAATCGAGATCAGCGAAATAATCCTTGGTCGCTTTGCTTGGTCTTACAGTACAAGTGACACCGACAGTCTGGGAGCCAGTTAATTACCATCAGGCTTTATGGTCAGAAAAAGTACACCTTTCTCAAGTTAGACGTAAAGATATACTTTTCCACTACACTTCCGTGATGATTTAGCATATTCCCGCCGTACCTAATCACCTATACACGCACGCTTCTTGTGAAGCTGTTGTTCTGCAGAGCCTCAGTGCACCAAGAATATTACTTATGCATGCATATATACGTAACACATAGTAGGTGTTTGAATGACGATGTCCTGTTTGAGGGTGCGAACAGGAGTCTGTGTATGCATTAAAGGGAAATAAATAAATAAATAAATAAATAAATAAATAAATAAATAAATAAATACTTACGATCTCACCGCCCATTCCAGATGACAGACCATCGAAACTGCAGAGTGCGGCCCCGGTGTTTGTCACTGTAGGTCAATCCCGACGGTTCATTGAAGTCTTCCTCAATGATTGGTTACATCTCCGTGTTTTTTAACGATATAACGCAGAGGTTTGGCTTGGGTTTGTCGCAATGTTTATTTCAAGTGCCACACATTGGGCTTCGCATAATCACCATCACGTAGTAGTGGCCTAATGGGAAAAGTGAGTCGAGCGCGAGATAAGAAAGAGGTACTCGCACACTTCATTCGCCGGAGGGTTTGTGCTGGTCAGAGCGCGAGTGTTTCGCCTATGCATAGCTTCGCTGGAGTAAATAAATAAACAGTGCAGCACTTGCTCATGCCAAATAGTTTGATTAGCAAGTCTGCTTCTGCAGAAAGAGCAACGCCAAAGTGTTTTATTTAATGTCCTTCAAAGAGTGTCATCGGTGGCTATCAAGAGCGTCGGCGAATTGGCTTCACTATAAGCGCGCGCGCGATCTGCGTAGAAGCAGAAAAGATGAGGAATGGAGTGCTTGTGCGAACTGTTATGCAAGGCAGCTGAGCCCATGGAAGCCACTCGGCGGCACACAAGGCCAGCTGTGGTTTCACAGGCGGCGGTCGTTCGTCTCTCACCTTGCAATGCGGCCAGTTTATCGCAGCGATGACCCGTGGCGTTTCCCTAATAGACGAGCCACGGCGGCGCGGCGTGCCGCACGGCGGTCGGCGTGGCTCACGACCCGACCGACGGCCGCCGGTGACCCACGCGGAGCGGCACTTGCCGCGCAGTTGGCCGTAATTGCCGTGCACTCTTCGAGACTGTGGGCGATGGCCTAATTAGGCCTCCTGAGAGTTCTTTAGCGCCGCGTCCTTAGCCCGGACCTCGGCTGCCTCCCACCGCTGTCTCCGACGCGGTATGCGTGACTTTCGCCGCTGAGCGAAACGAGACCCTCTTTGAGCCGACGGCGTCGTTAAGTGCTGAAAGGTTGCCTGCCATCACGTCGAACGGCGCCGTTTAGCTTCGATTACTTATGCGCCCTCTTTAAAAGAAGCGCCGGGAGATAGGTGAAAGTGGGCGCGTGTTTTCTGTATAGCATCGACTTTTAATGGGTGTGCGTCTTCTTTCTCTGCTTGTTTATATATATATATATATATATATATATATATATATATATATATATATATATATATATATATATATATATATATATATATATATATATATATATATATATATATAGTGGTACTGGCTCCTTCTCATTTATCTTCCGAGCCCTCTGTAGTTTCTTGCTTATTTGCCATATTACCGCGCGTTATTTTTCTGGTCCTTTTTTTTTACGCGTTTCTTGTGCGTCCGAGTGCGTTGCTTCCCTCTATAACTCCGACAAATCGTACAATGCAGTGGAAGGTGTTGCGAAGCACGGGGAATGCAGACAGGCGGGTAACAATTCTGGAAGGACGTGACCTGCCTCCCTGAGCTGCGCCAGCCTGTCAAAACAATGTGTGCGTATAGGGTTGCTGGGCGACATTTACTGATTGGCATCCGGATGATGACAGTCATATCTTAAGGAAACAAACAGTTAAAACCGAGCAAGACATAGGAGCAACACAATGCTTGTAATTAAGAGCTTCTATAGGCATTGGACTTAGTTTAGAGTTTAGATCATGAAAACGAACGCGTCCTCTGAGCATAAGAGTGCCTTATACTAAGATGTATAACGGTGTATACGAGCGCGACCATTCAAAGGTAATTTTTGTGGCCTTGTGGTATAGCTGTACACTAGCACCCATCTGACATTATTTCAGAATTAATGTACTTATCAGAACGTTGACGCGTATGTTCGCACAAGTGCAGGCGAAGAGGCAGACACTGAAGTTGCCGATTTCCTTTACTTTTGCTATACGTTTCCCTTCGACCATCACCTGCCTCACGAATTTAGCTGGCTTTTGTATAAGCGTGCCATGAATCGCCTCACGGGGCGAGCTCTCGCTAAAGCACACGCGCCAGCAAATCCTTTCCAAAATTTCCTTTGACGGGGTTGTGCAAACACTTGTTTTTTCGAAAGGCCCCTCAATTTGCAGATGTTTGTAACAAATTGAAAAGTAGCCGCTGCTTCACCCCCTCCCCTCCCTTGTCATTTGACACGCCCCATAATTTCAATTCCTGGGGAAACCCCTTTTGTACATTGCGGACAGTCTGTCGTCAAAGAAGGTGCAGCTGGCCAGCTGGTCACCTCTCGTTCACCTTGAGAGCACTCCTTGTGCGGTCTGCTAGCGGGATGTGGGTCAGCAGTGCACCGCTGCCGGATGGCGTGTCGACGCGCTGACTGCGGATGCCAGGTGGACCCACCCCTCCGTGTTCCTCCTGCCCGGTTAGCCGATGTTCAGCTCTTGTCGGGCGGCCAACTTCTCATTAGTCCATGTGGAAGCTAGAGTGCGTCGCGGCATATTAATGAATGTCGGGCAAGGAAGTGGCCGCGGCCTTGCACTAGCCGGCTTCTTTTTTACACTTCCGCAATACAAACAGCCCGCCGCCATTGTTTCGTAAGTCACCGGACCACGTGGCTTTGTCGCGTATTTTATTTTTTTTTTTTCAAGGGCAGCATCCGGCGCGCACACTTTGTGCTTTCGGCTCGCCAACCTGCGCAAGCGGCGTTGCGTGATGCATCGGTCGCGACCTTGAAGTCGCTATCCGAGCCTCCCCTTTCCTTTGATTAGGCGGCGCCCGCTCGCGTAGCCCGAACGGGTCGGCCCTACTTTCGCGGTGTGCCCGATCTGGCATGGCTGCGCGGGCCCATCTAGTGCGAGTCACGACGACCGAAGCAGGTTTGTGCGAGGCTCGCTGTACCGCGGAAGAAGAGCACAACGTACGCCGCGCGTACGGCGTCGCCGCTTTATGTGCGCGGAAACCGGCGAGCAAACGGCGAAGACGGTTGAAGCGCGCGTCGCGGAGGCGCCTCGACCTCGCGCGCGCCACCAACTTGGCAACCGATGGAGAGGTTTCCTTGCGGAGCAGGTCCCCGCGGCGTAGACGACGACTAGCGCGACCTTGGAGTGACGTCATTTCTATCTCGCTGGCTGACAGCGTCGTTTAATCGTGCATGTGGAGTAAACCAGCATTGCGCAAACGGAAGAACGACTCATACACACGAGCGTGAAGGACGACAGCGTGCTCGACTTGGGAACCGCTACTCTCGCGCATGCCAATCGGATTATTTTCTCTTAATGATAGCGCCGCGCTGTGGCTGGCAGGTTGCGTGGGGGTTGGCCGGTCCCCTCTTAAAGACGTTTCTTAATAGCTCACCTCCTCGGGAAACGGCCACAAGAAGGAGATGCAACATCTCGGCATGACGCAACCGGAGCTGCGCAGACCACGTGGCTGGCAATCTTGACGCTATGCCGGACTTCAGTGGCAACTCTTTGCTGAGAAACTTTTTTATAGCCTCGTAACGGCAGTGTCGACGAGGCTCAAGTAAATACAAGAAATTGCGAGAGTGCGGTGAAGACGCTGCGCCTCGCATACCAATGAGTAGTCCCTGAGTGTCGTCGTATTCCGTGTTTCGCATGCACATCTTCCGCTGTGTCTCTTTGTAGCGCCATATCTTTCGCTTCTTTCTGCGTTGGCGGCGCAGCTCCCGGCCTTCGTGCGTTTTCTGCGCAGCAAGATTGGTATTTCTCTAGCGAAGGCCCGGAGAGTTGGACAAGACGCCCATTCAGCGCATACCATCACTGCCTCCAGGTTTTCATAATGCGGTGTTTACCTTGCAGTCGCGCCATTATCAAGGAGAACGCTGGAAATTACTATCGTTCAAGACCAGGATGTGTCGTGGCATACGGTGCTGTGCGTGTGAAGTGTTACCTCAAGAATACCAATTTCGCCCGTCCTACTTTCCAGAAGAGACGTGTGGACCAGATGCGTTCTGAGCTCTTCCTGAACTGACGTTTTGTTCGAGTTCTGCTTGAGTAATTAGAAGCAGCGTGCATAGGTATGCTTGTTCGTGCTCTGTAGGACAACAATGCGAGGAACACCGACAGGATGCCGCTCTCATGGACATCTTTTGGACAGAGACCAGGGTGGTTAACCAACTGAAATTTCCCGGCTTCATGCACTGCACTAGAGTAGATGAAAATTTTAGAACGGCACGCGAAAGAGGTAGACCTAAGGAAAACAAAAGAAAAAATTCGCGCCACTTCCGCGCCGTGAAAACTGTCGGAACAGCGAAGCGGATATTTTATCATTTACGGTTCCGTAACTGTCGAGGGCGTAAAGTTATTGCTGTCTCCTTACCCTCGTGCACTTCTGCACCTTAGAGCTAAACCATTTTACATTTTATCACACACAGGGCTTCGCATAGTCACCATCATGCATAGCAGTGAGCTGAGGGCAAGAGAGAGTCGAGCACGTCAGTGAGAGCACGGGATGCGCTTCGCATGGGGAGTGACGGACCACGACTGTGGCAGACATTGCTAGCTCGCTCCAATGTTAAGACATGATGACCATTAAATATGCCATGTTCTGATTCCAGTGTCAGCAGCGCGGCGTGTGTAGACGATCACTGTCTGCCGCGTTTAGACAACACAACGACCAGCCTCTTGGAAGAGAGGGTTGAACAGCTCCAAAGGACGTTCAAGCCCAACTGCGCTTCCTTTTTTTTTTTTTTTTTGCTCTATTTTATATTTATTTGGGGGGGGGGGGGGGGGCAAGACCCTAGCTTATATGAACAGTTTTACTGCTCACAGCTGGTCTTATAATTGCTACGTGCAGCAGTTAATTTAGGAGAATGAAAGATTCATTAAGTCAGAGCTTTCTTTTTTTGCTAGTGGGAGATTATATATTTTATTTTATATATAAACAACTCATACATAAAAATATATAGTTTTATTTTATTATTCATCACCGTTCTTGTGATTTTATGCGTACCTTTTCGTAGCAGTTATTCTAGGCAACATGTAGGTGTGAGCAGGAGTACTTCTTGCGGGGCCATGGATTTCCCACATTAGCTTGTTTTTTCTAAAGGCACCCCCTTAATTTGTAAATGTTTGCAGTAAGTTCAAAATAGCTGCCGCTTCACGTCAACCCACAGCATCCCCTCCCCCCCCCTTTTTTTTTTCTTTTGGACGTTTGACACAACTGATAATTTCTATTCCTAGGGACGCCCTTGTGTGGGGCGGGCAATAGTGGGCGTAACGTAGCTACAAAATGAAGGGCGCGAATATTAGGCCATGCACAGGCGAAGGATATCGTCCCGTCTCCTTGGTCTGTGTTATGGGTGGCAGCCGGTAATGGATGCTGCTGAGTGCACTGTATGTAACATATGCGCCCAGAGCAGTTTTTTTCTGTGCCATATTATATATACGTATAGTTTGTCGACTCCCATCGTGAAATTTGCGACATCAACATATCCGACTGTGTAAGCGGCGAGAACGTGCTTGCATATGGCACTTTGCCGTCGACATGTCTCATAATGAAGTCCCTTTCTTCGTAATCTTCTTTATTTTTTCTTCGCTGCCATCAAGGTTGCCTGACTGTCCCATCTCTAGCTGCCTGCTCCCTCCCAATCGCTTAGTTCGTTTTCTTTGCCTTGAGTAACGACTACTGTCCTGAAGCTTACTCGAGTCCGAACGGGCGCTCAGATTCATTGGTGATTCAAAGCAGCCTACGAGGCAGCTGTATTCCGGACAGCACTCGCCGACCTTGGTTCTCTGTTGTTTCATAGAAATGGCAGAAGGTCTACGCGGAAGAGGACGGCGTGCCTTGAGCTATAGGGCTGAGCACACGCTATATAGGAGAATAAATAACAGTATTCCAGTGACATTTAATCTTTATCGGGTCTGTTAATTTTGTGACACGTTATAAGGCGTTTGGAGTGGCGGTACTATACGTTGTCTTGACGATCATATCTTTCTTTTGGTCGCGAGAAAGCTCAGCTCAGTCCGCTTGCGAGCTAGCCTGGCAGTTTTAAAAAGTGAGCAGACAAGGCGCCAGTCGCCAGCTGTCACGGGTGTACGTAGGCCCACAAGCGACGCGCGACCCTACGGTTTAGTGTTGGGTCGCCCTTTGCGTAACATAGCCTTTCTTTCCGTCTTTTTTTCCGTCGTTCTTTACGACGGCACCATTCGGTGTCGTTTTGTTTGTTTAACCGTGTATTGTTTTATATTCTTATGTTTGTCGCCAAAGATCCTTGAGTTGAGGGTCGGCACTTGAGTTTTTCTTTTTCATTTTTTTCCCTTGTTTTTCTGTGACGTCAGTTACGCTCTCCGCCCATGCTTCTTTTTACAAGCTTAACCCTAACGTCAACTGTTTAAAAGAGTGCGGCTGCACTCTTTAAACAACGGGCAAACAGTGGGCAACGCAAAATTAATGCGTGAGAAATAGTAGATTCCATCAGCGCTCTACGACGCGCGGGCTGCTTCAGTTGACGATTTCATGTATGTATGTATGTATGTATGTATGTATGTATGTATGTATGTATGTATGTATGTATGTATGTATGTATGTATGTATGTGTGTGCGTATGTATGTGTGTGTGTGTATGTATGTATGTATGTATGTATGTATGTATGTATGTATGTATGTATGTATGCGTGTGGAGCGCGCGCATTTTCCTTGCGCCTGTGTCTGTTCTTAAAGTTTTGTTTCTTTGCAAATGTCATCGGGTGAGGAGGGCGTCTATCCAATTGTAATGCCAAGCATTTCTTGGCGAACTTCAGCAAGGTTTACCGCATCTATCTATCTATCTATCTATCTATCTATCTATCTATCTATCTATCTATCTATCTATCTATCTATCTATCTATCTATCTATCTATCTATCTATCTCATTAGCCCGCCTACTTACGGTGCTCTTCTGGTCGACTGGTTCCCTTGGTTATACACCATAATGGGGATGGTAGGGCGTGAATGTATGACGAACACTGATTGATTTTGACGTCACTGTTATGATATACCTGTCACACACATCACGGTTAACGATAACACGATCACATTTCTCTCATACCCGTACGGGGAATGCGGGCATGCGCCACAGGTGATTGAATGTTAACATTACAGCCTATGCCAACCGAGGACCAACGAGAACTGGCACTAAAAATTTGATGAGAAAACACTTTGCGTGGATAAAACAAGAGAAAGAGATGCCGTTTTACTCAACGTTCTTAGAGTAGGGGTTGATTTTACTAGCGTGTGATTTAAATGTAGACATAACAAGCAGACACAGACAAACGTACTGTAAAGACCGGAGGCGACCTACCGCGGGGTGGGGGTTGTAGGAATCGAATCCAGGCCCCCGCGGTGCCAAGCAAGCGCGCACCGTAGGCTGTTCCAGCGCGCGGTAGCTGTGCGTGTCAATCGCTCTTATGACAATGTGGCAAAGAATTCTACGCATTTCTGCTACTCATCTAGCTAGGCCCAACTTTTCTCAAGATCGTAGGAATACTTCAACGAATGACGCTTATGGTATGCAAATGAGCGCAACGTAGCGCGCATTTCTCTTCGACAAAACAGGCGTCTGTTCATTAATACGCTCAGACACCACAGTGCTGCCGCCGAGTTAAACCCGCACACTACCAAATTTTCACAATGGCGTTGATGCGACTTGTAATCTTTGGCTCAATGCCAAACAATTCGCCACAGGCAATTTCTTCGCTGACTGGTTCGCATGACATCGATTCCCATAATGCAAGGGGTATCTCGGATGTTTATATCTTGTCTTTAATGCTAGTTCAACATATGCTTGAAACTCTACTTATCTGGGTTTCCATTTTGATGCAGCTAAAAGTGCCAGTTCTTTCGTCGTGACGCTTTCTTTTTTCGATATCGCGCCTCCACTTCCTGCGCCAGTTACCTGCAGTTTTAGATAGGGTTCGTGATCGTGCATATCGCTCCGGTATGTGTTAACTTGGCGAAGCAATGTCCTTGTTTCGCCAGTAAAGGTAATCGCGCTGAATAGCAGACAATATATATCTAGCGTGCCTCATGCCAATGGTGTCGACGACTCCACTTTGGTAATATCGGGTGTATTAGACGCATACATTTGGAAGTCGGGAGTGTATTTTCACTACCACTGCCAGTATGCGCACAGTATATTAAAGCAAAAGCGCGCGCGCGCGCGCGTGTGTGTGTGTGTGTGTGTGTGTGTGTGTGTGTGTGTGTGTGTGTGTGTGTGTGTGTGTGTGTGTGCGCGCTTGGAGGGGCGGGAGGGGGAATGAAGGACTTGAGAGAAATTTGTATTTTATTGTTGTTGCTCAATAGTCATAGCTGCGAAGGATGTCAGAAATCGTCCGACATTCTTAGATGTGTGAGAGCTCAACATATGACTCATTGTTCTTCATCTCTACACAATATCATCACTTTTACAAATTTTCCACATCTGCATGGATCATCATCAGCTGCTCGGATCAGTCTTCGACGCCATAGCTCGAGCTCGGCTGCAACAAACAAGTACACTATTTTGTTTCGCTTAATTTTAACAATTGAAATCTTATTCATAATTTCACTTAAAACAGCTGGGTGTTCGTCCATGTTTCTCTGTTATGGGAGCTCGCACAGTGAAAAATGTTGAACGTCATTCAGAAAAAAAAAAAAAAAGGGGGGGGGGGGGGGTTCGTGAAATGGAGTGGAGTACGGAGGGCTTCGTAATTTTTGTAAACATACCGAAACATTATATGGATGCCATGCATTGTTTGCAAACCTATGTCACTTACTTCATTAATCCAAACTAGGACAGAAGCTCCGAGGAAGATGGAGGCTATAGAATTGATTATTTCTGGAGTTTCACGTCCCATGCTCGAATTGATGAAGACGTCGTTTAAAACTATGCACATAACAATGTTGCTGGAGCCAACGTTTCGATAAGCGGACTTGTCTTCGTCAAAAGTTACCCTGATGAAGACAAGTCTCCTTATTTGATTAGGTATTATGTCATTATGAAGCGTTATCAGAGGGCTAGTAAATGCGGCATTCTACACCGCATACCTAAATAACTAACCTTATACTCAACCTCCCCGACTTTTGCTTTCTTTGTTTCTTTTTCTTTCTCTTTATTTAGCTAATATAGCTTGTTCAAAAAAAGATGGGGTCAGTATGCTTCAACGTCATTTGCAGTCTACCGTTAAAAGCGAAGCAGGATGTGTGTACAAGGGAAAAATGTGAAAATTGCACAGAGCACAAATTTCGTTTCAGTAACTTACAAGAAGAATGTACTTTACTATGCGCTTTCCTTTTGTAGGCACCAGCTTAACTATATCGTTTTTCAGCTCTTCATTCCGCAGTGAAGAGTTTCACCCAAGAATATCAAAGGGTGCACATTTCGCGTAAATATATCTGAGTAGTTCTGGAAATTTTAATTACGTAACTTCTTGTAATAAGCAAGGAAAAGAAACGAAGAATCGAAATTTGGCATTCACGTCATAACGGTGCCGTTGATTGGATGTGCGTCTTCACTGCACTATATGACTTGGCATTGCGGAGAAAGTTGGGGGTAATGACGACGTTGCGTAAGTGCCTGATGCGGCCGGTGTGGCCATTTATTCTGCCACATTTATCCTTTGCATACGTTCCCGTAATATGCCCTATCGTTTTATGTTACGTGCACTAATGATATCGTTGCTCTCGGTCGCCGTGTTGAGCGTCCTTTCTCAGCGTTCATTCACCGCGGTGGGATCGCGGTACTTCCTGCTGCTGGGCATGATGTAATCGGTTCGGCTCCATAGTCACACGTTTCAAAGGGGGCTGAGTGGAGGGGGGAAATAAAAAAAAAAACGTTCACGTACATTCTTTTTCCTACACATTCGACGTTCACTTAGAATTAATTGCACTCCAGGCGGCCTAAATTGGTCCGCTGCCCCCTAGTCCGCCTCACCCACAACTCTCAGCCCGCTTTGTGGAAATTTTATTAGTGTTCGTGTTTTCTTTGATATGAGGCGTGATAGTTAAGCGTCATGTTGATGACATAGATGGTTGGCGTGTGTTCATTCTTCTGTCATGTTCCCGACAGCTGCGCTGAGAATCACTGTCCATGCGTTCCCTCCTCTCGCATCATATCCGCTAATGTAACCACGCCGCGCTCTGTCGCCCCGCAGCATCCACGACAAGCTCCATTGACCGTGCCGCCAGTGCGCCCCTCTGCCACTTTCGCCGCTAGTGGAGTGCACCTTAGCGAGCGCTCCTCAGATGGCGCGAGCTGGTCTGCGTAGTGAACCGACGTTGCCATGGGCGTTGCCCGTGACGCAACGCGGCCCGCGTCGCCGCACCCAAGGTCGCTTCGTCCCGTTGGCGTGGGCGCGCCGGGCGCGCTCGACCTGGCTGCGTTCCAGGAAGACGCGCCGGAGAGGCCTCGTCTTCCCCTTGCTGGCTCCCCTCGTGCGAGCCGTACTCGCGAACACGACAATTTACGCCGCGCCGATTCCTCGCCGTGTGCGCATCTAGCACGAACGCGGGTGACGCCGCCCATCGGTTTACAGCCCGGCGCTGGAAATGGCACGAGGATCGATCGGGGCCGTATGGTGTTGCCATAGGAGTGCACTACCGGAAACGGGTCAAGGCGTCCGCACATGGCGGATGGCGGTAGAGCACATCGTCTTCGGTGACTTGGAAGTGAAGATGCAACTGCGACTATTATTAACGCGAAAGTCTCGTTCACTTTCCCTTGTCGTGACCGGGGTTGGAACCTTCGGCCCTGATAGTGCAGGCAGCTAGCGTCTTTGGTCGACAAATCGTGCACATTTCCTAGTGTGCGTTCGCTGAACGTGGCAAAAGGCAAACCGGATAAATGTTTCGTGCCGTGGTTTATTGCGAAACACTAATGTAATGTTTCTCGACAGATGGATTACTTGAAATTCACGATCCCGAGAACCATTCAGCGGCATATGTATACAGGATGCATAGCAGCTACCGCGAAGCATGCGATAGTCCGCACGCAAGGCGCAAGAATACGATCGTATTGACGAATGACGTCATCACCAAAGCGAATACGTGCCTAAGCTTCGACTGGCTTCGTGGAGTTCCCGTTGGTGAAAGCACTCTTAAGTGCGCAAGCCTGCTGATTGTCGCCGATCAATAGCTTCTATACCCAGTGTGACGAAGAAAGCCAGTTTTGTATGGTGGGCGTGGAATGAATGTGCCTGTTTTTGGACACACGCGCAGACACTGGCTGATCAAAAGAGCTGCATGCGGGAGACGTCGCTTTGGAATGTCGTGCTTTCTTCGCCGCTCAAATTTCGCTCGCAGCGAACAAAGGTGACTGTTTTTGTAGCCATGTAAGTGGTTTCGAGAGGAGCCCACTAGACTATAGCTTTACCGATTTCTAGGCTCGACTTTAATGCCTCGCCCGTCCGGATCCGCTGCATTAGTAATGCCGCCCATAGCCTGCCAACAGATAGCAAGCTGCGCTATATTATAATCAGAAAAGGAAATAAAACTTATTGCAAAGAAAAGCGAAGGAAGTATATATATATATATATATATATATATATATATATATATATATATATATATATATATATATATATATATAAGGAGGGGAAAGGAACAAACACACGTGAAAGGCTTTGGGACACATCCATTTGCTTAGGGAGCCGTGGGAAAGGTACACAGAAAGCTATTCGTTTCTCTCTTTTCTTTTTAAAATTACGCATGAATGGTACACGTTGTTGTTATTATGTGGGGTTTAACGTCCCAAAACCAGTTCTGATTATGAGAGACGCCGTAGTGGAGGTCTCCGGAAATTTCGACCACCTGGGGTTCTTTAACGTGCACTGACATCGCACAGCACACGGGCCTCAACATTTCGCCTCCATCGAAATGCAGCCGCCGCGGCCGGGATGAATGGTACACGTTACATTATGACCGGTTACCCCATTGTTAAGAATGCTGAATTGCTCATTTTCCTATGATTTCATGTGACATTGCGTGAACAGACAAGACACATACAAAAATATAAACAAGAAACAATGTGACCAAAGCCGGGGGAACATATCAAAATGCAAATTAGTTAAGGTTCATGTAAACGTTCAGTAAACTACTACAATGCTACTACAATGAGTGAAATAAGCGAATGTGCTATTCAACTCGTCCTTTCACCAACACTTTCGTGGATAATTGCGAGCGTGTATATAGGCGTCAGCGCACGTATCTATCTATCTATCTATCTATCTATCTATCTATCTATCTATCTATCTATCTATCTATCTATCTATCTATCTATCTATCTATCTATCTACGTCTCGGCTCTCCCCACGTCGTCTAGCTCGCTCGCTTGGTACGTACAGAGATTGCGATCGTAAATTATCAGTGTATGACGAACATGAATGATTGATCTGGACATCACCAAAACGATACAGTCGTCTCGTACGTCACGATGAACGATGATACGATTACATGGGGCTCATATCCGTGGTGCTCTGCCTGGGTTATGCGAGTATGCACTACAGATGATTGGCTGTTAACAGTGCAGCCGATGTAAGCCAAAGACCAACCATAATAGACTTTCAAATTTTTTTAGAACACTCTTTGCTGTGTTGACCAAGAGAAAGACACACCATTTGTTGTAGCTTGCGACTGAATTTGCAGACATAGCCAGTGGACAGAAGCAGACAAGCGTAAACCTAACCACGCGTTAGGGGGGCAGGAATCGAAATGGGACACCGAAGTGCCAAGCGAGCACGCTTAGTACTAGTCGACGGCGGCTGTTCCTTTGCTTTACGTATTGCAAGTATACCTATAGCATCAGCCGCTGTGGTGGTGGTGCTTGTGCTCCGTTTGTACACAGACCTTGATCCTGCCCGCAAAACTTGTCTGAATGCCGAATATTTCGCCGCAGGCAACTTCCTCGCCGATTGCTTCTCATGACATCGATTCCCACAATGCGTTGGATCCGCCGCATTTTAGGGGCGAAGCACCTTTGGATCGTGGCTTGTCCAATGTGCGTCCGTCACGGCACAGCACCGTTGCTACGGTGTGTTGGTGTGGGCCCATGTGGGCCCATCATGGAGGCAGTGCAGTCAGACGGTGTGTGTGCATATATGGATCATCCTGGAGGCAGTGCAGTCAGACGATGTGTGTGCATGCGCGGGCCGATCCTGGAGGCAGTGCACCCAGACAGTGTGTATGTAGAGGAACCCAGTGCCCAGTACCCACTACGATACCCATGCACAGCATCGTGTAAAATCGAAACCGACATTTAAGCGACGTGACCGCACGATGTACGCTGCAGTGATAATACGCCAATAATGAGCCAATCACAACGGCGAGCACGTTGCAATAAAGCTATCCGACGGAACCGTCGTCATGACAGTGTACTTGGCCCCGAGTCTCTCCCGAGGCAACGTAGAAAAGTACATCTATCTAGCCGTGCGCGATTACGAAACAAAGTACAAGAACAACCCCTTCGTACTTGTCGGAGACTTCAACGTCGACATCACGGACAACTGGCTTGTGACGTCTCGATACCCTCTACGATGCATTTCGTATGACTGGAAACAACCGACAACCACCAGGGGAACGTGCATAGACCCTGTCTTTGCCAACTTCAGGCTAGATCCGATCGAAAAACCATTGCCTCTACATTTCACGGACCACAAAGCTGTGATAATGAAGGGAAAACGGAATCCAGAACTCAACACGACATACGAGTTATGACAAATAAAACATTGTATATGCTGTACACACGCGTTGTCTCTCATTTACATGTGCGAGTGGACAATGTCACGGGTGATTTACGCTAAAAACGATCCCCAGTGCTTCGTCCACTCGTCATGATTCACTTCGTGGAGATGCCTGGATTTTTTTTCTTTATTTTTTATTTTTTACACATTCTGCCGTCCACATTCTGCTAGGGCCTTTCTTTCCCTCCACATACATACATACATACATACATACATACATACATACATACATACATACATACATACATACATACATACATACATACATACATACATACATACATACATACATACATACATACAAGGCGAAAAAAAGCTCTTTTTGTTCGTCGTTGGCTTATACAAGTTCTTATGGGCATGACCCACCCAACTCCCTCCACAACAGCAGGTTAGCGAAAATACGCTGGCTAACCTTCCTGCGTTTCATTAAAGAGCTTTCTCTCTTCTTCCTAACAGCTGGAAATTGGCCCATTTCATAGAGCATGGAAGGTGGGCTGCCCGCCGATCGTCCTGGCGCTGGCTACCGCACCCGTACCTGCTGAAGAGAATTCATAAAATAATCAAGCCTCGCCGTGAAAACTGCCGGAACAGTGAAGCTGTTCTTTTGTCGTTAATGACGTAAACTGGCGAGGGTGTCAAATGGTGTGTCCCTGCGGCTCCAGGGCTCGAACCCGCCACTTCGAGCGAAACCTTTTGTACACATCAAGTTATAGCGCATTGGCCTTCGCTTAATCGACATCATGTAACAGTGGGCTGTGGGCAAGATTCGGTCGAGCGCAACAGTGGGTCGATTGCAAGAGCGGGTCCGCTCTTTCCCTCCTGCGTGACAAGCACTACGAGATCCGATGCACGGCCTCGTACCGCTGTGCACGTACCGCTGTGCACGTAACGAGATCCCTTTTAACAATTCTTCACTGGAGATGTATTAGAAGCCCTTTCCGAGACGGGGCGGTTATTGCGAAGCCAGCGCAAGTTGCGCAAGGGAAGACCGACCAATCGAAGACGCAAGTAAAACCCTCATCCCGTTTCGGCTTTCACGCCGCGTGCAGCAAAACCTTCTCCATTTCTTCGGGCTCGTCGAGTGATGTCACTCGGCTAGATAAGGATATAATGTGAAATTAGCCAATGCTATTCGTCGTTGAGAAGGAAAAAAAAAAAAAAAGGAGACACCTCTGTACAAGGTAAGCGTTTGATTGCGCTGCTCAGAGAGAGCGAGAGAGAAACGTTTACGGGGTTGCGTGCCTGCGTCTACTGTGACATAAACTTGATGTTGGGTGGAATGGAATAGAAACACAACGGAACAGTTTCACGGTATAACAACCAAAGTGCCCATCGCGATTAGTCCTCTATATCGTTAGTTTACTGAAATTCCTTGTAAAACACTAGGTTTTGATGATGTGCGACAGTAATTAATAAATTCTACGAATTATCTGCCGCATTACGGCCACTAAATGTCTGCGGGCTCTCAATGCATACGTAAGCTGTAGAAGGAACCACTTTTGTTGATAGAAAGTGCTTGTTGCATCATAAGGCGTCGGACATGTATGTTCGCACACCATCCAGGTACACTCAGATGAAATTCAGGACATGTGCTGCGCTTTCAACTCGGAATAAGTTAGTGTAGGCATGTTACTTGATGTTAAGTACGCGTTGTTGTAGAGTTACAGCTGTGAGCGGCAAGTCGCCTTTAGAATTATTTTCGCTGTGGCATATGGAACGTCTATTCTGAGCGGATGCTGTAGTCACACAAATTTTCCGCCTGTCGCCCACCAGCAACGCATTATTGTAACGTCCATACCAGCAGCACATGTGGCGTTGCACTATTGACGTACAACGCCACACACACACACACACACACACACACACACACACACACACACACACACACACACACACACCAAAAACGCGCACATACATACATACATACATACATACATACATACATACATACATACATACATACATACATACATACATACATACATACATACATACATACATACATACATACATACATACATACATACATCAAGGCGAAAAACAGCTCTTTTTTTCGTCGTTGGCTTATACAAGTTCTTATGTGCATGACAGACGACGAAATCAAATGTCAGAGCACGTTCACGCGCAGTTCAGACATGAAACCGAGAGTGCGGTGCGTGCGCGCAATTAGAAAGATATTCCAGAAAGATATTCCAGCGCAATTAGAAAAATATTCCAATGACGACGAAAACTAAATGTGAAACTGCGCCTTTTGCCTGGTATCTGTTGTAGTCAATATTAGCGACGGCGCATGGACAATCTTCTCATTACTGTTCTTCTTTTATGAGGCGCTATTTATAGTCGAACGGTTCGATACGATGTACAAGCAGAAGGCGAAGGAGAATTTGGTCGAATGGAGAAAGTCTAAATATGGAACCTGGGCGCCGTACCGCAGGTGCGGTCTTTCTAATCAGCGCGAAGCCGTGCATAATCCATGAGCATTCATCACCGACCCTCAGAGCTTAAAGGCACGAAATCTTCAATAATTTTTTTAAAGATCAGTGCGACTGTTCCTGGAAAATATTTCTGGAGATTCTTTTTTTTTCTTTTTTTAATAAAGAGCGGATGAACGTCAGACACTTTCTATAGGGCAAACGAAAGCGTTATAAGTTCCCGTAAACGTAGCTTTCAAATTCACCAACACTTATATATGTATATTTACTATTGCAAATTATTATACTCCATTAGGGCCCAGTCCAATCACCACAAAGGCGTGCAGTGATAAGAGGATTGAAAATTCTTCTACGGTGCTCGAATGTTCTGAACAGACAAAAATAAAATTGCATAGTGATAGCATGCGAGCCCACATTTGCTGTCGTGTCCGTACGGCCCTCTGCATACACTGCGTCAAGGAGGTACTCCTCGAGATTTTAATCCATCGTGAGGCAGGGGGAGCTGCCGCGGAGCGGCTGTCCGACAACCATTTCGTCCTCTTTGCCAAAGCTGCACTATCGCTTCACGCACGTATTTGCTAAGCCTGGTCGTTACAACGGTCGCAAGCGTAGCTTGTGCCAAAGTGTGTATACTTCGAGTTCGCCCATATATAAAGGGCTTCATTCAGTCTTAGTATCTACAGTAACCAGTCGTGTTTGCTGCGGACGCTTTCCTCCGACTCGTGGGTCAGCACTTTCCTGGAGATTTATTAGACATCTCAGGCTTGTCAAACAGCCCGTAGTGATGCTTTCTGGCGGGAGCAGTTAAAACGGCTCGAACTCTCGAACAAGAGCACTCGAAATAGCTCGAGCTAAAAGCTGCTCGGGGCATCGTTGGCGTTGTCGAGGCTTTGCCCCCCAGCGCTGACTGGGGGGCACATGTTTGCCTTAACCGAAAGCGCCTAAATTCAGACATAACCTGTATTTTCGGAGCGTTGAAGTCCATACAGAACTACATGTCGACAAGGCGTTTCTCGCGATTGGCGAAGTATATAGGCTGACACAAAATGATGCGCCGGCTTAGAGGGCGCGAACAGAAATTTGCCACTATTTATTCGTTGACGGTCGACTTGGACGAGTTGGTGCAGGCTCGGAGGTATATGCAGCTTGACTTAGACGAAGACAAGAGACACATGTAGACGAAGTCTGTATCTGTGTGTGTCTCCCTTTCTTTTCTAAGTGGCGCTAAATATGCCCACGCTTTATGCAGCTGGCAGTGAACGCCGAAATTCCGTCAGCGTAAGGCTTTCCAAGGCGCACGTGGTGGCAATATTTTCGCGCCACTTTCATAGAGGCGAGCGTGCTGTCATTAGCCCGCTAGGAGGTGCTACTTCTTTCACGGTCCTCTGATTCAAGCGGTGAAGAATATATTCAATTTCGATGTTATTCTTAGTAGTCAGGAACCGGCTATCGTCGCGGGAGAGATGACTCGCCTGTGTATCAGCGCACGAGAGAGTCAGCGCTTTAGTCATTGACACGGTGCTATGATAGCAAGAAAGAAGACAATCGCTATCAAGACGAAGGCAACAACGTAGTGGAGGCTGGTCTTACGGTCCGCCATTCTTGCTGTACTGGCAACATTATTTATTAGGGAACGACCTTCGCATTCAGCCATATATATACCCACCCGTTCCATCGTGGTGGAAGGGCGGTGTAAGAATGTAATGGTGTAAGAATATCGAGAGTCAATGTTGTCGTTGTGTCCTCACTTATGCTTTTTTTAACCATTCGCCAAATGACAGAGCACCGTTGTCATGTACATGACGTCGACGTAGGCTCATTTTAATTTACACAACGGCGACAAACATTGCGTAAACCGCAGAAATCGTTCCTGCGAACCGGATGGCGCCGCTTCTAAATGAGGTTTCAAAGCATTTTTTTTACCCTTGCAGTACGTCATAAGAAAAAAAGAAAAAAAGTTGGTAGAGATAACAGCGATGTCACGGCTCGCAAAAGATAGAACGCGAACATGCGACTATACGAAGAAGAAACCTGAACGCCCACGTCTATAACGTTCACTAACATGTGCGTGCGCCTTACACAGAAGCAAGGCGAATAAGTGAACAAGAAAATGGCACAATCATTTTGCTAAATTCAACGACACAATGAGTCACGTTGTTGTTGTAACAAGCTAACCACTCTAGAGTTTACCAAACCGGCACAGGGTGCAAACTTGGGCCGGGTTGATGCTTCCATTGTTCCAATAACGCTGAACCAGCGCACAGACGAAGTACACAAAGAAGTGCGCAGCGTGCCTGCAACTTTTGTCTGTGTGCTTTGTTGTCTGAGCGCTGGTCCGGAACTATTTGATCTTTACTTAGCTGCTCAGCGTAGTCTATAGTCGGCGTATAACCTGCAGCCCTGAAGAATATTTGACGAATACTTGCATCTTTAAAGAAGTGACTTTGAAGGTAAAGTGCAAGTACAAGCTTACATGAACGCGTTTTAAGTGAAAGTTAAATAAAAAAACAAGAAATAATTCATAATAAAATAACATAAGATGACCGTATAGACATTGTCTCCCCACGCATATTTTGTAATGGCTCACAGTCGACCCTTTGGCGCCTGTATTTACGGATTTGTATTTGCACCTATTTGCGTTAACTTTTGCTTTTATCTAGTGATAGGATGTAACCTGTGGGCCATATTCGTTCCACTCAGTGCAGCTCATCAGACCTTGGTCCAATATAGGCTATGTTACTGAGAGCGAATAATACGAATATGACGAAGAACACGCCATCTCGTGGTGGAGCCTTGATGCACGAAACATGAGAAATTTGGCATAGGCTCTGAAAGACAAGAAGTCACGTCGGGTTCACACCCGCATATCTACCACTGAATATGATCCACACGTGATTGTAATTTACGTTAGTTGTGGCGTAACTGGCGAGCACGTCGTGCATTCTCACCTTTCCGTGCCACCAAAGTGAACGAGACGCAACATCATGCATACAATTTCTGGGGTGTTACGTCTCAAAACCACCGTGTGAATCAAAGGCGCATTAGTGAAGGGCCCCGGAACTTTCGACCATCTGAATTTCCGCAACGTGCACTGACATCGCACAGCGCACGGGCCTCTGGCATTTCGCCTCCATCGAAATGCGGCCGCCGCGGCCTGAACGAGACGCGATTTAGATGTTTTGGTGCCATATATATTTTGGCATACCCGCCGATGAGACAACGCCGGTGAGACGGACGGTCATATTCATCCTCTCACGAGCCACTGAAGACTTTCGCCTTAATAATTTAGTTCATGCGAAAGCAGTGACGAAATTGAGGCTCATTCGGCGAGCTGTCGCCTCGATCTGCAGTCGCCGCCGCCTTCGAACAGACGCGCGTTCGAAACGACGCCTGCGTCGCGATGCTGTAGTGCAGATGGAACAAGCGCGCGTGGGATGCTGTTTGTCCGCGTCTGGGAGGCATACCTCCTTTTATAATGTGGACCAGCGTGCTTTCGAGAGAAAAGGAAACGCGTGGGGGGGGGGGGGGAGACGATACCGATGCACCCCCCACTGCATTCTCTGTCGGTCGTGTTGCTTGTGCTGTTCCGAGGCTTCAAGGGCTCGCATTTGCTTCAACTGCTCCTGCATGCGGCCATGTATGCGGCCCTGTTTTTCCGGAGTGCCTACGCCGAGGGTGATGCATGCCGAGGTCTTCCACTTTCGCCTCCGCTATGTGGTTCCTTCTCTCTTTTTATCTTGCCTTTTTTTCCTCATTAGATTCCTCGTCGAGTGCATATGTGATTCAAACACTTGAGTACAGCAGCGAAACACGCACGCGCACGCACACCTCGTTATCTTGCTGTTGCTTCTTGCGAACTCCTTGTCCCGCCTCCGCTGCCTGTATTATCCGGAAATCAATGCTCGTTTCCACTTCAACACCGTTAATTTCGGAACTTGTAAACTTGCTTGCACCAACTAGCTTGCAAATAATTACTTATTGTTCGTTTCCCCTTCAAGCTTAACAGAAGCGCGAATGTTTGTCCCTTCGAGTAACGAACGTATATGCTACGTATGTTGTTTTTTCGTCTCCAGCGACGACTCCAGCGAATTGTTGATTCTCCTCGGTCGTTACCGAAACAGGCAACGAGTGCGTGCGGAAAGTAAACGAGCGTTGATCGAAGGGGAGGCGCCGGCAAAAGGGCGTTTATTCGGCGCCGTTCCTCGGCGACGATCGGCCTGAAATCGGTGGCGGCGCGTCGCTGCAGTGCCAGTCCAATTTGTCACCTCTGCCCAAGAACCTCCGTGGGCCCCATCGGGAGATGCAGCAGTGCCTCACGGCGCAGTGGGTGTGTCTGGAGCGAGCGGTCGCCTAGCAACCGTCTCCCGCGGCAACCCCATCTCGCGGCGCTCGAGTCGGTCAGCTGCCGTGCGGTCCGGCCCTCGGTCGCCTGTTGCCGCAACGTCGGACACCGGGCTCGGACTCCGGGGCGCGGTGTCACGTGCGGCTAGGCGCGTGGTCGGCACGCGCGGTGCAACGGCAAGACCTGTTGACGACGGCAGGCGGACAGGCCACCATGACTCAGTTCGTGAGCCACATACCGGTGGACATCGCCGCCTCGTCGCGTCCATTCCGCCACCATCACAGCGACTCCAGGGAGCCGGCGGCTGCCGCCGCCACCATCCATGCCACTCGCGAGGGCCACCAACAACAGCAGCCCTCGAAAAAGGTGCACGACGCTATCAGCTATAGCGACCGCCGCTGAAGCGTGGAAACTGGCCAGCTTAACGGCCGCGGGTTTGCATATACACGGCCTGTTGACTTGGAAAAGTTATTCTTGTGTGCACGACAAGGGCGGGGCCGTCGCGTACTGCGTACTCTCTCGTAAAGTTGCCTATCTGGCTATCTCTTTCTACTACAAACTTAAGATACCATAGATCTCAGACAGGTCCAGGTTACGTAGCATCGGCTTTTTGTAATCATCTTAGTACAGAATTTTTGAATTCGTAAAAGGTGACTACCATACTAAATGTCTCGCTTTGTTTATTTATCATTATTATTATTTGCTCTTTGTTTAAAACTATGACAGCAGCTACCAGCTCTAAACCGAGCTTATTCCAGCCACACCTTCGTAGCTTTTCGCTACTGCGACCGCTGTAAGTTGCTGGAAGCAGTGCTTGCGCTGTGTCTTTTATTGGCGATGCGCATAATCGTGGCGTAGACGTCGCCATGCTTCCGCCGTTGTCTTTATCCTTGTTTTGTCGTTGCACAAAATTAGGGAGTTGACAAATTATTACAATATTCTTGAGCACTTTGGGGCGGTATACGATGGCAGGCGCAGTAACTGCTGTCGCAATAAGCGGGTTCGAAACCGTAGAAGTTATTGAAGAATACAGTTTTTCTTTTTTTTTAGCTGAGTGTACGACCTCTATTACACTTTCCAGCAGAAATTTAAAAAATGAAAAGTATACTAAAAAAATGCGGATGAAACATTGCAACAAATGATCCTTGCAGCAGTGTTATATAGAGATAAGTCCTGCAAAGCCCACGCTAAAGCTGACACTGTGCCCCACATTCTGCGTGCTATGAGGGACCGCGCAGATGGCGCAAAGATGACTCACTTGAAGCGAAGCAGAAACTGACGCGGCTTCAAACACAGCTTCAAGGCTACATTCATCTGTAAACAAAAGTAGCTGACGCTCACTCACTCACTCACTCACTCACTCACTCACTCACTCACTCACTCACTCACTCACTCACTCACTCACTCACTCACTCACTCACTCACTCACTCACTCACTCACTCACTCACTCAATAGGTTGTCCTTATGGATAACAATTTCCGACTTTCAGCGTAAAATCGCCTTGAATAACTACACCCTTGCTTGTTACTGAGCATTACTGAAGTAATCCTCAGTAACATGCTGGGAATAGGGCGCTACGGAATGTTTATGAACAAGAATTTCAGTTGTGCAGTCTTCTCTAGTCCACTGCAGCATTGTGATATTCACAGTGTCGTTTAACAGTGTTCATTCGCGTTGCAGAAACAATTGGTTAAACAGTGTGGCACTTGTAAAACCGTACGGCTGCTTGCAATATCCCAACTATTACTTCAATTCCTTCAGCCGTCAGCACATAGAAGCTTGGGTGTAAGAGTTCTCTCATTAAAAATTAAATTCTTCACTGGATATTTATCGCCTAAATGCCCTGAGTTAGATAGAACCTGTGCCCTTAAACTTTAGTTGCGCAAGAAAGGCATATAGTTTTAATCTCAACACGTTGCACAACTCAACTTTCCAACTTTCAAGCAGTTTAACAGCCGTAACAGCTTCAAACATTAAAGTGTGACGCTTCTGTTGTCTGTCTCTTTATTTTAGCGCGCACTGAAAGCAATACCGATATCTCCGGGGTGAGTTTATGAAGATTTAGCTTCAACAAAAGCATGGTCTAACGGAGGACATTACGCGCAAAACGATATATATATATATATATATATATATATATATATATATATATATATATATATATATATATATATATATATATATATATATATATATATATATATATATATATATATATATATATATTGTGGCCTCTTCCTAGAGGTAAATTTTTTCCCATAATGTCGACTATCACACCGACTGCCACTGTCTGTTCTCTGGTCTACTCTGCTGTCATCCTATGCCTTAATGTTGCGCCTATCATTTTTCGCTCTGTCGCTCGTTGTGTGGTTCTTTACGTCCGCTCGAGATTTTTTTTTTTTTTGTTAATTCTCAGTTTCCGCCCTGTAAATTAGTACCGTAAAACGCAATGGTACACGTTGCACTTTAAGTAGGTTGCCGATTATGAGTTGAGAATGCCTGCCATATGAACAACAACGTGCCATATGAACATCTTATTCCTCAGTAAATTCATTTAACATGGTTAAAATCCCCTATTAGTAAATGACGTACGTATACATACTCTTTCACAGATCCCGAGGTCTCCTTGCCTTTCATGAACATTCTCTTTTCTTTTTTTTTTTTTTGGCCTTGCCGCCAGGCATTATCTTTGCTTTTTTATGCATGTTCATCTTAAATCCTACTTTAACGATTTCTCGGTTTAGATCTTGAATTGTACTTTGAAATTTGTCGCTGTCATTGCTGAAAAACATGATATTGTCCACAAAGTGTAAGTTGATGAAGTATTGTCGGTTAATAATTATTCTTACATGTTCCCAATCTAGTTTTTAAGTGCGTTTGCTTCACCCTGATACATAAAATTAATTTTATAGCTCGTTCTTCATTTTCATTTCAGTTTATAGACTAATCAGCGTATTTTGACCTAACAATTTTATAATTTCTGTGTCAAGTAGGAAGGCTGCAGAGATAACTGAGAAACATCCATGTAAATTGTTTCTGAAGAAGGCCTATTACGTCGTACTTTGCATGGGCTGCAGGAAGGCAAGTCATCTGAAAGGGAAAACAATATATGAAAAATGATAACGCGCAACAACGCTTCCGTGCACTCTTTTGAACGTGCTCTCTCACAAACAAATAACTACAACTTACTTCGCCATAAATAGATTCAGGCGCTTCACAGCGCTCGCAGCAAGGTACGAATTGGCATATGGTGTAGTTTCGAAAACGTGCTCAAATTTGGTACATGGAAGTGTCTGTACTGATGACTAGAATTATTCTTTTTCGAGAGAGAAAGAGAAATCCGGTGCTGAGGAACTGGAAAGACCCTGCAGACGCCGTGCGGCATAGAGCCTGTCAGACTTAAGTTAAGCCAACTGTTTATGTCGAAAACGGTGGTTATAATGTGTCGCGCCCTCGAACCAGCGGGACAAAACCGGTAAGCTCGAAAACTGAAGTTTACGCAGCAAATTAGGGTAAAGTTCATTGTGCGGGTATGACAGCAATAGGCTACTTTTGGTGCTCACTTTTCAGAAGTATAGTGAACGAGACCGTTTGACCGCATGGGCGAAGTATAGTCACGCGGGATGCTTGCGAGCAATTCCACGCAAATGAGTTGAATCGGCATTTGACAGAGATGTTGCCAAGTCATGAACGAAATCATCAAATGGGATCCTAGAGAATAAGCCGACAGTTCTTTCACGCATGAGTACTGCGCGTGAAGAAGCACTCAGTATCTTTTGCCTCCTCATCCTCTGCCTTCCCCTCTGCGTAGAAGCAGAGATTAGCCTCTCCTTTCTTCAGCCTATACGTCCCTTTTGAATTTCACTTATCTTGCTATATGGCTCTTTATACGCACTCTGTGTGAATCATCGAAGCACATTCGATTATTGGCGAAAATAAAGTATAATTCGCCTCATTACGTGAGAACTCGATGTTGCATCGCTTCGTAGAGAAGCCGCTATCCACAACTTCTTATATGTATCCTCAAAGCCCAGCGTCTTAACTGCGCGAACGTCGCGCACTGGCGTGCTTGGAAATGACGCGACCAATTCACACATGCACTTTCTGGTTGGTTCTCTTTGTGAAATACCGATCCGTGGTGCAAGTCGCGTGGATCCGAATTTCATATTTCCAGCTTACCTATAGCCACCCCACCTCGTGTGCCCTGTCGCCATAATTACGCCTTTCAATAGCCGGCGGCGTGGAGCATCGCTAGTGAAGTCTCCCGTGTTGAATTTGTACCTTAAATTGATCTCCCCCAAATGCAGTGCGCCCTACCCGTCGTATCCCACCACCCCTTCCTCCCTACTCTTGTTTTGAAAGGCGGCGACACGGCACGGGATGGATGCAGTGTGTCTCTTCGGCATCCCCAAAGGGTTGCGGGAGCGCCAAGAGGAAGAAGGGGCAGCCGTCCGATCGATGGCGGGAAGCAACGCGTCCCCAACTACCGCCCTCTCACTTCTCCCGAGCTTCTTTCAGCCGGCCGCGCAGGGGCGCCGATCTCGGCGCGCATTGAAGGGAGTGGCGCCACGCCGACGCGACGCGTCTCGCGCAGTGCTCGCCGGTCGCTCTTCGGCGAGAAAGCGCGAGCACTTTGCGCGACGACGCGTGTTTATTTCGCCTTTTTCGCGACGGGAACGTTCGTTTTCTGGGCGTGTGCCGTTATGCGACCGAGGCGAATGGAGAGGTTCCTCCTCTTTTGGCAACTTGTATGGGAAACAGTTTATGAAATGCGCAGCATGATGTTCATGTCGTGAATACCCGGTTTCGCGCTGTCATTTTTTTAGTTTTCTTCCTTCTGTGAAGAAATGGGGTTCATCTGCGGTCACTGCTATCACACAGTGCAACATCCAAAGGCATAGCCTCGCACGCGTCGCATTTCGGTTGAGCCTAATCTATAAATATCCTACGAGCCCCGCTCTCGTTTTGTCAGAATTGTTGGTTTCAGGCAGGGTTAACAAATTTTGGAGAAGCTGGCCCCCGCGACCGAGTTAATTTATAAAGGTGCGCTTCTCCGTGACCTCCGGCTGGCGTGTTTCTAAATATCATACCTCGCGAATAGGTGAGCTGTTTGTGTGTAAGTCATGCTTTGTGTCGATGTCCGTTCTTCAATGGTGTCAACCTTTTCTTCGACGATGTCGCCAGGTCAACAGCCAAAAGCACTCCATTTTTCGTAAAATGCCGCTAAGGTGGTCATTAAGACGGAACGGTATAATATCCTGTTTTATGTCTCAAATGTTCTCAGACGGCTTCCTTATTAGCCGATACCCTCAAGATCTAGTAAGATCTCAAGAAAGTCCGTTGCCTTTAAAAAGCAGCTTTGATACCGCTTGCATGTCTCACTGATAATCTCTTCGATGCATTTTTGAAAAGCTGCGCAAGAATTGAAGGCGCACAATCTCCATTCGGTGCAACACTTAACCTTGGCTGCCAAGGACCCTCGAGGACTCTTACAGAGGTCTTTGCTGGGTCTAGTTTGCCATTTTAAAAAAGTGTTACTAAAGCATCGTAATATGGGACTCCGAGAAGGCAGAGTTGTCGTCTGCTGACCTAGATTTACTAACTTTATCGACCTTCTCGCTACATTACCGTTTCTGCGCGTGTAGATTCAGTGACCGGGAAGGGGCTTGGTGACGAAGCGAGTTGCTTTTCCATGACTCGCATGACGAGTTTCAGACCAAAGAATATACCAACATACTGATTACTTTCTGCTTAAATGGCTAACGCCTCTCCTATTTACACCTCTGCAGTATCGTCCTTATAGCGCTCAGAAAAAGCACCAGTGCAAAGAAAACGAAGTCAGCTGCTCTATTGTTTTCTCATATTTGTTTCTTAAGTTTCCTAATTTTGTCACAGCGCCAAATAATTTGCTCTACGTGCCTGCACGCCCCTTCCCTGTGTACATTCTGTGTTAGTCTAACAGACAATCGCTTATCCGCTCAGATAATTACATGATGAGCAGTTCGACTATACACTCGCTACATCACCATGTTTTCCGGTTTCGGAGCGCTTTGGTATAGCTTAGCTGCTAAGGTGTAACGCTGCTGAGCACGAGGACAGGGGTTAGACTCCTGGCCTTGGCAACCGCGTTTCGATGGGGGGAGTGAAATGTTAAAACACTAATGTATTTTCGGTTTAGTTGACCGTTTAAAAAACCCCAGATGACCGAAACCATTTGCAGATTAAGGAACCCCAGGAGCCTCCCACGTGCGGCGTGCCTCGTTATATCATATAAAGATGTTGACACGTAAAATCCTATAAGTTATCATTCCTTGTCCCCTTGAGATACGCCGTCGTAGGCCATAGTCCTTTCTTAATCGATGAACATATATATCTGCAGTTTGTTTCGTATATCTCTGGCCATTAGATACTTTGGCTTTTAATCAATTGTTGTCACTTAGCTAGGACGTCACCGATCAGGACAATGCGAGGCGAAGTTACTGATGTGTTTCCCATTTATTCTGAAATGCACTGCTTTATAACGCACTAGTTAATTTTTTTTTTCAGAGTATGTAGTGATAGCATTGCAAAAATTATGTATCCCGTATTCACAATACCATCTTACGATAGAAACGTTCGTAAGATTATATTTCAGCCAATCCTTATGCTGGACATATCGTTGGCAAAACTAACCGGCTAGTGGAAGAAGGCACTTACGAAAGAAAGGGTTTGTGAATTCGGCACCTGCTTGCTTGTCTGACACCGTTCCTGCGATGGCTAATTTTTAGCCTTTCTTGGAGCGGATTATAAGTAACTCAAAAATTCCTCACGCTCTTATCCACGTTTGCCTTCTCAGAACCATCACTACGCAACACATTCAGGTATCCGTGTGTGTGTGTGTGTGTGTGTGTGTGTGTGTGTGTGTGTGTGTGTGTGTGTGTGTGTGTGTGTGTGTGTGTGTGTGTGTGTGTGTGTGTGTGTGTGTGTGTGTGTGTGTGTGTGTGTGTGTGTGTGTGTGTGTGTGTGTGTGATATCGAATCTGTATTTGTGCGCGTAATGTTGTTACGACGCGTCAAAGGTAGCGGTCAGCAGCAGTAGCAATAGCAGCAGCGGAAACAGGAAGGTAAAAAAAGCAGCGAGAAAAACAAGGACGACCTGCAATGCTGGCATATACACTTGCCTTCCGGCTGTCTCAAATAAGCCCTTGTACACGCCCAGTAACAATATGCAGTTTATGACAAGTACCTCAATAATGAAACCTTGAAGTCTTCTTGAAACGTTCGCGTAACGGCTGGCATCAGCAGAAAATCGATCGCCTTTTCCTGGTGTAGGAAGGCTGTATAGTAAGTTTGGCTACATTCTGCATACTTCTCATGTGCCTGGTTAATGGCATGAGCGTGATTCACTGTTGAACATACTTTTCCAAAGCCAGCTGGTTTTAACGGTTGACTAAAGCGTTTTGGTTGATGTCATTCGATATTACCTTTGCGTATGTTTCGTACAATACCGACAATAATCAAGGTACATATTCACAAAAACGTCTTGCGCTTAAACTATTCGTAAGAGAATACTTCAACCAATCATGATGCTGGAATTATCATTACCGAGGTCCGCTGTCAATGGTGAAAATATGTTACGGAAGAGAGGTTTTGTGAATTCGGCTCCTATTTATTTCATTTTTCACGAGTTTATTCTTGTGAAGTAAAATCATCTTGACATTCATCGATGTCTCTGAAGCACATGATATCGTGAAGTGTTGTGTACGAAGAGGCACGAGGCTTTTCTAGCAAAATTTCCGTATGATTTTTCATTGGATCGGCTGATATTCCATCTTATTGTAGCACTTCTACAACCTACAAGCATGTATCTCGCAAATCCATTACAACTACCTCTAATCATTGCGCGTCTGTTACGGGTAATCCATACAGCATATCACAGAATAGATGAGCTGTCGTATTGTTTATTACAGCAAGTTCAAGGTAGTCCTGGCTTTGGACATAATATTAGCGCAGGAAGCTACCAAATGTTGAAGAATGCTTACAAACAGAAGGTTTTGCGAATGAATCCAGTCTCTGTTCAGTTGCATCATATTTGCTCATCTCATCTTTATTTATTTTTTTTTTTCATGGGTGCTCGACCGATCGGCGAGTGGAGAGGTGAAATATTGACGGCGACCTATACCCCAAACATTGAAATTGAACGGGTACGAGCCAGAAATTTAAATGTCCCTGGCACTGCTTAAGTCTGGCAATCACCGTATTTAATATTGGCCATCAAAATGCAAAGATCCTATCCCAACTCTTTTTCCCTTTCCGTGCAGATCGACGGTGACCCTGGGGCGTACAGCAATCCACTATACAACATAACCGCTGCCAGCCGGTCTTGCGGTCTGCATGATTAAAAAAAAAAAAAGAATTGAGTGACAAAAATATAGCTGTCGATGTGGTCATTAACCTAGAAAAAACAAGCTAATAATAAAGCGCGCATCTGCTCGACTGTCATTTCCTCTACTCATATGTAGACCCCTCTGCAGAAGCACGCAATCGTAGATCTTTAATATAATACAAAGATAAAAACGAGCAAACGCTTCATTTTAAATCGACGAACAGCTAACCTCCACCTCACAGCAGTCAACAGCATAAACAGAGAGCTTTTTACACGTTTCTTTAAAAATAGTGTTCGCTGCCCGAAGCTCTACAAGGCAACACTCGTTCATACTCCATACAGTCTGTTTTCTTTTTCGTTTTGCTTTTTTATGAATTCTTGCAGTAGCACTATCAACGCACGTCATGCTTGTAATAACAAGCTGAGTTGCTCCTGTTGGCTAACCGCTGTCATTCTTTTTCGTTTCTGGCAGCGGCCTAGTGGCCGCGCGGTTAGGCTTTGGACAGCTACGATCGGACGAGCGCAGAGGGCCCGTTAACACGAAAACGTATAGTTGCAGGCGCTTCGTAAGCGGTGGTTTGTTTACGCGGCAGCCCGCAGGAAGTGTTGTGTCTGGGCCACCGCGATCCCTCTGACGGGCCATTCGAGAGGCGTGGCCTTTTCGAACACAGGCTGGAAAAGCCCGTTCGGCGCAGTGACTCGTTCGCTTATGGATCAGACTATAGCCTCGAGTGCGTGTCATTATAGTCGAGAACACGGTTTCCAGATAACGCTGGCAATTATACATGCAGCACGGGACTGCTATCTCTAGGAATGACGCTCTGCAGCGTGAGCACGTGCAAACATTGATCGCTGCTTTCATACTTTGATTATGTATCTCAAGATAGCTGAGAGCGAGCGTGAAAAGGGAACTAAGAAATGGCTAAGAGGGGCTGCTGTAGGTATCGAGCTCCGCTCTCTGCACCGGCCTCGCACACTCAAGCTGCGCAGCATCTGTTCTACTGAAAATGTCAGGAAGCTCCTAGGACGCCAGAAGGAAGATATCTCGCAAGCGGATCATTTGAACCACGTCTTGCTCATCACTGTCTGCCTTTCCTCAACAATATCGCGTTCTGAGGTTCCACTTCCTTGTGTGTTCTCCTTGGTGGTGTGTGGTGGAGATGTCATTCGAATGGCCGCGTGTTTACCGCCTGCTCAAGTTGCTGTACGCCACCGTCTTAGGTGCATACGACCAAAGTCACCCGGAGTAATAAAGACGGCGTTGACGAATGACATCAAGCAGGAGAGGGCGCATCTGTCGCCCCCTTGGCCGCCCGAGTTCAGGAAGCATGCCGAGGACCATCGATTCGGACTGACCTCGGTTGGGCGGCGCCGCGCTTTCGTAGTGTTTGTGGCGCAGCCGGCGCGAACGCAGTTTAGGACGGAGGCCGGCCGATTGTCTGCGTCCGCCTGAGGCGTCGCTGGGTCGATACTACAGTCCTTGTACACACAACTGCCGCTTCTTCGCGGCTATGCTCGCAACTAACGTGGGAAACCCCAGCGCCCCACTCAGGACCGAGACGCGCATACTATCTCGCTATCACGATTGTTGCTGGTTCATACGGCTAGACAGAGGACATATAGAGGCTAGACACAGGCTTGAAACACCCTTTATGGTCATTACCAGGCTTGATGTGACATGACATTATAACCGTCACAGAATAATAATAATAATAATACTAATAATAATAATAATAATAATAATAATAATAATAATAATAATAATAATAATAATAATAATAATAATAAGCAATGAATGCGATAGCAAGAAACTGTAATGCTATACGAAGTGAGGCTCGCAGCTTTAGGAGCATTATTATATTAATGGTAGCAAACATGCACTTGCTAAGTGAGCGCCTCCCGCGGGCAGCGCGTGCTGGTGCGAAGGGCTTTATACGTTGTGTGTCACAAAGCTACACATACAAAGCTAGGGGAGGCCGCTAAATGAACAAACAGAAGATGAGCGAGAATTATCAAGTGAAGCACGCACGAAACGAACGCACAGATATACACCGAACGAGCGCGAATAAGCTGTCACAATGGATACTCTCAGTTTGAACAGCGCTCCTGTTGCAAAGGCGGCCGAAGCAGCGAAAGAAACTAGCGTGCTTCAAGTGTCGAGCTGTGACACTTGATAGTTCGCGCTCATCTTCTGTTTGTTCGTTTAGCGGCGTCCCTTGAGCTCGAGTGACTTTCGTACGCTCCCTTAACATCAGCGCGGACATCACGGTCAAAGCTCGAAACATCCCTCTTCCTCCCACCACGAGACAACCGCGCGAGCAGACAGCGGAAGGGCAAGGCCCTGCGCAAATATTAGAAGCGAGCGAGGGAGCTGGCCGACGACTTTTAAATGCGCCCGCTGCGCTCCTCGCGCCATCTCTCTGGTAATGAAGAAACGCTTATAAGCGCCTGCCGTCTCCGAGTCCTGCCAGCGGCATAGGGTGTGTATATAAAGGTCGCCGTTAGCGTCACAAAGGATCTGCTCTTTGTGGCGTAGTGGTTAGCGGCACGCGCTGCGGAGCGAGAGGTTGCTGGTTCGATTCCGCGCTTCGGAAGCATTTATCTGAATTATTTTTCTTTGGGATATATATATATATATATATATATATATATATATATATATACGGTTCTTGACGGCGGCGACGGGGACGGCAAAAACCAGCCGAGACTGTCCATATAATTGCTATCGCAATAATAATAATAATGGAGGAAAAAATGCTACGGTTACGACGAGTGTGTGGGTAGTAGGCCTGATCTTCACTGCAGCGAGAACATAGTGGAACATAACGTAAACAGACTGTAATTCTCTTTGAAAGTTCTAGATCGTGGTATGCTGGGGGTCGAACTTATGCGTCAACGATGTTTCGTAATTATTCATTACTATTAACAAGCAGTGATCGCTAATGGTATTACCGGCGTGAAGATTTGTTGACACTTTGTCTTACGAACAATTCTGGCGTACGAAGGTTTTGTGGATTCGCGTCCTGGGGCCAAATTATTAATTTATTTAAGAATTTCACTTTGTCAGCGTTGTCAGCGTATTTAAGAATCTCACATATTGCGTTAGGCACTTCGTGTAATAATCCGTATGCCCATTTCAAAGGGCCGTCATATTGACATCGCTAACAGCTCGCAGAGGTGGCATGCATATAAACACGCTGCCTGCAAACGGGGAAAGCTAAACGACGCGTAGTTGCTGGACTCGAACCTTTCAAGTGCAAATAGTTGTGTGTGTGTGTGTGTGTGTGTGTGTGTGTGTGTGTGTGTGTGTGTGTGTGTGTGTGTGTGTGTGACCATGCGCGATGCGCGAGTTTTCCCGCGCTACGCATTCTTCCATGCCAGTTTCTTCGTGAACAAATGCTAATACGATTAGTTAGCCTGCAATTTCATATTGAAACATGATTTACGCTCTCCGCACCTTTACACAATTAGGGTGGTACGGATATAACCGACCTATATGTCTCCGTTTGTTCATTCTTCTGCGTTCTGAGCTATTGACGTCATGTTTGCGCATGATCACATTACGTCTCTCCTTTCCTATTTATGTCATCTCCTTTTCTAAGGCAAAGGCGCTGATGCGTGCTTCCTAAACATCGGCAGAAGATAGCTCCTCTTCTTCTCCACAATCACTCCCTCCCTCCTTCCGTCTCTATAGGTGACGTGTATTGCAGGTATTTAGAACGCCTGAGTAAAAGGATGGCTTAGAAAGAACGTAAAAGAAGCATTGATTGTTGCCGCACTGGATGCGTGCAGCAGGAACGCCATGTGTAACGTCGCACCTCTGATGGTGATACTTTGATGATGATGGATGGCAGAACTAGTGATTAAGTGGCCAGAAGGTAACACCGGGCGTTGGTTGCGACAGCTTGCAACTGTCACAAAACGCCAGACACATCACGGAATACCAATGAAAGCAGCGTAATAGCCGACGCTTTTGTTAGGGTGCAGGAGACGCGATCCGTTTGCCGCTAAACGCCCGGTAGGAGATGTAGTTCCTTTTATGATTCACTAATTGGCCTCGCTTTTCTTTTTTTTTTTTTCATATGAGTGATGGTCGCCTTTCACTTGTTTTTTAGTCTTATTGTTGTGTGCAGTTTCATTAGCAAGTTCATTAGCAACACAATTAATAAAGTGGGATCGTCTCATGGCATGTGCATTATATTCATGAATGCTTGCAGTAGTCAGTGACGGAATACACGAAACAAGAAACTTATGACAAAGTGCGGCCGCTTTAAGGTTTCTGCTGTGCCATGAAAAACGTTCTTGTCGCACATGTAAGGTTCGCTACCGGCAGAGATCTGTCCTGCCCGTGCTATATGGGCACATACAGCATCGGAGGCGTATGTCTCACATTTTCTGTATGTCTCACATTTTCTGTGTGTTTGAGGGAGGCGCGCAAAACAAATATATCATTGTGATAAAAGTGTGAAGGTTTGTTTCTGTGTTTGTGCAAGCTTCATTCCATCATTACACTGCATGTCTACCAGAAAATGCAGCCGATAACTGGGACTGCTAATATGAGAAGGAGTTTTGCACTCCTCATGTATAACTCCTCCTCAGAGACCTTTCAGGCATTAAAAATTAATGAATAAAATACATAAAGAAAATATAGGCCTGGGTGGGAAGCACATACCCCCCCTCCACCCCCCGCTCTTCCCACTTTATCTGAACACCACTTGCCAACTGTAAATAACGTACGACGTGCGTCGTGTGTTTTCGGGCCATTCTGTTGCTTTCCCTGTGTCATTGCTGCACTTGCGGATGTTTGACTTCTTTCTGTGGACTCTGTGTGGCCTGCACAGTTACCTAAGAACACCTGTTCACTGTGGGCGATTTACTCGCTGGTGAGCTGCACAACTGTTGACTCCTTATCGAAGTCATCTAGTGGCATGAAATGAAATCTTCGATGTACCTGGAATGGTAGCAGGGTAGGTGATTCCGCTGTGAGCAGTGAAGCCGTTAGCCTCTACTTGCACAGACGACATGAAGCATACGCACTTACCGCAGGCATGTTTTGCTCCGTAGATTTTTCTTCCACACAGACAAATACCTCAACCGTTATGGCCTATATTCACGTGGTATTTCTTTAAGCTGGAGCAGTCACCAGGCGCTGTCAGTCGACCACCTGGGATTCATTAACATATACTGACAACGCACCTCTAGCATTTTCGCCTGCATAAACAACTCGACCGCTGTGGCCGCAATCGAACCAGCGATTTTCAGGTCAGCAGTCAAGCACCATAACCAGTAGATCACAATGACGGAGAAAGCATGACAGATCATACCGCCTTTCTGCATGTGTACGTTAAAGCGCCGGCCATATAAACGGCATTACTTTGTTAGACATCTTTAGACCTTATTATTTTATCCCTCACGGTCATTCTTGGTTAATGACTGCCCGGTTTTTCACGAAAGGAGCAAGATAGGGCTGGAGGGGAAGGTAGGCTCAAGGCCAGCACCTGCTCTGGCGTACTGCTGCAATGTCGCGCCTTGTTCGCGCCCTTTGAGACGTTGTGTGCCTGGAGCAGCAGTAGAAACCTAGTGCGCGAAATTCTCACTTCCGGAACAGAGCCCGCACGCACGATCCGCCGAGCCGTTGTGAGGTTCAGTAGACGCGCTGCGGCTGGTTCCGGAAGGCTGCTCGCGCGGCCCGCCGCGCGCTTGTGACTTGTTGTTGCAGCCGTGGGTGGAAGCCCAATTTAGCCCTGGCTCCCAGCCCTGGAGGAGAACCACTAGCCGGCGTGCTGGCCCAACGCGGGGACCTCATACGTCGTCGGTCACGTGGGCACCCCAAGAAGCCGCCCGCTTAGCTGGCTGCCTGCCGTCTTCCAAACCGGGAACCTACAGGCGGTATAGCCGCGGTGCACCGGGGCTCCGATCGCTGCGAACGAAGCATCGAATACTGTTTGACGAAACCGTCCCGGTGTTGCTAGTGCACGTGCGCGCCTACCGGACGTTGAGCAGAGGTTGCCCCTCGACTGTGATGCTCCCTCTGGACCCGAGTGGGACGTGAGTTCTGGGCGACCTTGCAGACACTGCGAGCACCATGGGCGCGGCACAGAGGAAACTGGCCAAGGTGGGCGCCTGTCGCTCTGCATTCCGTCAACGCACGGACAGAGCCTTTTGCATGGCTCCGCGTTGCGTCGTACACGTCCGCACGTGAGCGACTCCCTGCCTCTGCTGCCTGCGGGGCGCAGTGACACGGAGGCACCCTACGTGTGCGTCAAGTCCAACTTCATGGTGTACAGTGTTTCGCAACATATGGCAAGCCAACCTGGCGTATCTCGTGCTTGAACTGCAAATCGAACGTGAGGCCTCTTACTCGCGATGTTTTTAAGCCTAGAAGTGTTGGAATGCCGGAGGTAAATTCGACTCATTATAGTCTATAGATGATCCCAGTCGGGATTGTGTTCCCGGTGAAGTCATAGCGCTGAGGTGACAAGGACAAGGAAGACGACATGACATGCGATATTAGATTTGAACTCACCTTCAGTGAGGACGACAAAGCCTCCTTGTTTGTCTACTGGTAAAATGCATGCCGAATGGTCCCGCAAGAATTCCTTGTCTTTCTCATTTCAGCGCTATGCCTTCATCTTAGGGAACGAACCAACTAGCCCAAAAATCTGTACTCCTGTGTTTCTGGCACCACGCACTCCGGTGGCCGAATTCGCGAAGCTTTTTGCGTCTGAGTGGTCTTTGTTATTGAATGGCGACCTTTGCTGATGATATATCCAGCATTATGATTGGCTGAAATGTTGTGTTATACGTGAGCAAATTTTTGTGAATACAAATCCCGCAATGGCAGCGAAGGTACCCCCAGAGATACAAGCCTTGTAGGAACAGAGGCTTATTTCTTTTTAATAGCAGAAATTACTGTTGCGCAAGTTAGATTTCTGCATGATCGTTTCGTCCAGTGTTGAACGTGACCGGTATACTAAGCTCAGGGCAGACGGCAGACAAAACGTGTAAAGGGTGGCTCTGTCTTTCGGACCAGCATGCTTCTCCTCGGTTTGCTACATCGAAAAAAATCACAGCGTATGCTTCATCCGCGAACAAGACTCGGTGGTTGCCTAAATATGTCTTTTGTAGGACGCAATATTTTCACTTATGAGATCCATCCTGTCACAGTCCAAGACAAGTTTGCTTCGCTGAAGTAAACGTTGACTTGATAACGTGATTGATAAGCTGACTAGCTTGCGGTCTAAACCAGACAACATAAGTAACACCAAGTAAGTTTGCTGCTCCATTTTCTGTCTCGGAATACTTTGGGTCTGTTCGATCTGTCTTTCCGTACTGTCCAGGACTGGCCGGAACGCTAGAAAGGCAACGCTTATTGTCTGAAAGACCGGCCTCGAGCATCCCTGCAAGAGAAATCGAACTATTTCGCTTCGGTACATAGAGTAAAGCTTCAGGAGGCAATGCGTACTTGACATATCACGGTTTATCGCGTAAATGACTGCCAGTGCATGTTGAGATGCTGTGTACTGATGAATCAGGTGTAGAACTTCTTCTGCGTCACATGCAGCTGTATACAAACTATTGTTAAAACCCCGCCCTTTAATTAAATGGCGTACGCGTCGCTGGGTTCTAAAGTTCTCGCCAGCGGACGACGACTTCGGAGAATAAGGGCGATTGCTGGTCTCTTTGAGTACTTTTTTACGCGACAAAATTGATCGCGACGAGTCGACGTGGCGTCGTGGGCGGAACCGGAAATACCTTTTTAGGGGCTTATTTCCCGAGAAGTGACAGCCCGCGTATATATGCCTGCGCTTGTGCGTATATATACGCTTCTGCGCGGCCTGAAACTTGGCCTCCTCGTGCGAGGAGGGAGCGAGGCCGGGGCTCGGCGGCTTCCGCCCGGGTCGCGTGCGGCATTGTCGCGATCTCCCGAAATAGAGAGAGGCCGCCCCTGGCGGGAAGCGTTTCCCACGCGACGCCGAAGCGGCCACGTGGCACCACGAGCCGGTTTGAAAGCGCGCGTGCCGCACTTGAGAGAACGCCGAGAAGAGCGCCCGGCGGCCGAAAAGTGCGCCTTCTTCTCATAACAGCGGATCCCCTTTCGAACGGTCATGGAAGAGCACACGCACAACGTCGCTGGCGCGCACTTGCGCGGCGCGCGCTGCCTGTGCTTCGGAAGGGAGGATGCTGCGTAGTGTGCGTAGCAACCGTCGGATGTTTGCTCTCGCCAGACGTCGGCCGTCAGATCAGGAAGTCATCACCGAAGCCCCTTCATTTTTGAGAGCAGCGTTTCTTTCAGGTCCCGGTTCCCACGCTGCGTATAGGAGCAGAACTCGTTGTCATTACGTAAAGTGATGCGCTTGCTTGCGTGTGCAAGCAAGCGCGTCTTCTTTTTTTGTAAGTGTCTGCCTCGAGTTGCGCACTGACGGCAGTGCAGCGGCGTTTCAATTGATCAGGATGTACGCAATCCTAATGAAGGGGCGTGCGGTTCAGCCGGGCGGCACGCGTGCACCGTAATGTATAACTGCAAAAAGGAAAGATCACACACTTGTGTGCCCCGTTGTCCAGCCGCTCTCGATGAAGGCACGGGCCATTGTGGCGGGCAATCATTGAGCCACCGTTCCCAGCTGCATGTCGTTCAGCAGCGCTCGGTCCCTTAGCGCTAATTAAAGGAGTAATGATTCCGTATCCCTGCAGTGTGAAATTAAAAATAAGCACTGAGATGTATCAAAAATCCACAGGCTGAGTTTGTCCAGTGTATCCTTCAGTTTGTGTCAGCGATACATTTCTGGGTGATTGTCACGCTGCACGGTCCCCCTGTCACCCGCATTTTTTGACATCTGTTTACTCGTTAACGTACCTTTTGTCTATGTTTCTGGTTCGAGATTCCGTCCAGGAATCGGCGCCGTATGGCGTCCCCTGCATCTGCTATTTGAAGAGGCAATCTCACACAACGCATCTGAGCTGCTACTGTAACTGTCGCAACGCCACTTAGCACCAGTAGACGCAGAAGCAATGCACCGACAGTCCACATAGGAATATTCCACAGCAATTGCTTCTATTGAAAAGAAGCGTTTAGCAGATTTTACGTGCAGCAGCTGACGAGACCATGCGAAATTATCTTTGCTATAGCAAATGTGTGTTGTGTGCTGGAACACCTCTGAAATCTCAAACTGGTGGAATGCTTTACAAACGCTGTTAGAAGGTAGCGAGATACCAAGTGGTCTTCTTATTCTTCTGCTGCTGCTTCTTCTTTTTTGCCCGCTGAAGCACACGATCACTTCGTATCCGTATTCCTTAATCCTTTGTTTCTCACAACGATTCCAATGAGAACATAGGATTGTCGTGCTTCTTTCGAAATCATGCAATCGTATGCGGTGGTCGTATAGTGACAACTTTTCGCCTAAGATGCGCCAGTTCTGTAAAATGGTGGATACCTCTGGCAGCTACCGTTGGTTGACGTACAGCGGGTTTTTTCAACTGTAGTGTGCGCTCAGCTCCAGTCTTCTCCATTGTGTACAAAATGCGACGAGAGCAATTATCGAAGCGTTGAGGAAGGATGTTGCCCACCAAAATGCTGTTCTCATAAACGTAAGTCTCGGACTGTTTCGCCGATGGATGTCTCGGATGGTTAAGCACGAGAAATATATTTTGCATCCTATAGCGGACACAGGAATTTGTAATATGATAGCTTGTATATTTCAATTAACAGAAAACGCGTACTGTAAGTCTCAATAGTAAATTTAATAACGAAGATTTACCTTTCTCTTTCTCTTAATTAGGCGGCTGCATTAGGTACTTAACATATTCAGAGTTGTTTATTCATGGGCTAATATTTTTTTGATAGGTGAGAATTTGGTACTAATTTAGAGGTGGTAATCGGGGAGAGATAATTTTTTGTGGAGGGGGAGGGGGGTGTGGGAGACCATTCTAAAAATTGTGGTTTTGTTTTGTTTTGTTTTTACGAAGAAGGAAGGGGGCGGCGCGGTGTTGGAGTGAGCTGTTAGTGGCAAATTTACTAATGATAAGCGTGTATCGTCCATAGTACTGCATGCAGCTTGTGAAATGAAAAAAATATGCGTCGCTGCATTCACTTTCACTAAAGCCAACAGGATCTAACTTCGCTGTCGAGGCGGAGCTGGTCTGAAGCGCAAAGTCTGTCATCATGAAAAAAAGAAAAGAAGAGAAGAGAAAATAAAATAAAAGGAGATATCGGAGACAGAGAGAGTTGTTACGTGATAGTTGAATTCAGGGGGCAATGGGGTTCTGCGATTCCTCTGAAACATATTTGGCGTGTACGAATCGGGTAAAATCGTCTTTGCCTGAAAAATGACCAACCCTAAATATATTCGATGTCACTACTGGATGATTTCTTATATTACGAACCCCACTGGTGTAAGGAGTATTTTGCCACTACGAGCTCAGTTTCGCCGTATTCATCGCTGAGGCCAGTGACGAAGTCCGCTTGCGCTGCAGTTCCACATTGCCCTTTGACGAAGGTTCCTTCGCGACGATCTAAAAAAAAAAAAAAAATGATGAAGCCCCTGACAACCCAGGAAGAAAATATTAGCCAAAGCTAAATGTAGCCGGTCGGGATTGGGCAGCCCGTATGCGCGCGCGTCTCAGGCGGCACGAGCAGAGGGGCGGCGGCCGATGAGTATTTGTGGCCGACGCGTAACTAGATTCCGGCCGAGCAGTTTTTGGGAACAGGCGAGAGCAACGGGGTGAGCTGGCCGTCTCCTAAAAACGGCGCACGCTTTATGCGGCCGCGATGTTCCGGCTGCCGGCCGAACGCGGAGCGCGCATGGGCCGGCTGCAGCCCTTCTCCCGCTCCCCTTCAGCCAGACGTCTACGGTCGGGTGATCGATGGTAGAATTCACGCAGCCGTCCGCACGTTGCAGTGATGCACATAACAGACCCTCCTACATCACACCAAGGCCTGGAATACTGCCCGCGGTCGTGACGTCACGGTACTGATGTCTTGTCGTTCCCCCGGACAGGGTAGCGAAGTGGATTATCTGCTAGCTTCACTGATGAGCCATTTGATGCTGCTGCTGCTGCTGCTGCTGCTGCTGCTGCTGCTGCTGCTGCTGCTGCTGCTGCTGCTGCTGCTGCTGCTGCTGCTGCTGCTGATGATGATGATCCCTTTACCCTGCAGTGGTCGTAGGCATGATGATGATCACCCGTACTAAATTTCCTCTTCTCTGTCGCTTTTTTTTTTATATTTCTCTGGTCAAATGATGGCCCATATAGACGTTCGAACAGTGAGGCCAGCAATCCAACAGCGACACCTACCGCCTTAATGCTTTTGTCACTACGTATATCCTACAGTAAAACCGGCACCGCATTAACGCGGCGTCGTTTCTGGATATCGTACAGGGGCACTTCTTCGCAACGCGCTATCGTGCAAATGCAGTAGACGTTCTATTGCGAAAAATTCCAGCATAAATGGTACTGTGGAATACGAGCCGTTGAGACGTCCCCCCGCCTATTTTTTTGTTTTCTTTTTACAGCGTAGCTGTTGAAAGCTCGCTAAGGTTGTCATGTCGTCAGCAGATAACAGTGGAGCTGTGACGCAGAAGGGAAAAGCAGACCCGCACCTTCCCTCGACCCACTATGCCCATAACCTTAACCTAGGCCGACTGCTACATGACAGTTATAATGATAGTGACAGTGCTACATGTGATGGTGAAGAAAAAGAAGGCAACGAAGAAAATAAAGAGAATGGGGAAAAAAAGAGAGAGGGTGACTTAGAGGAGGAGGAGGAGATATAGAAAGAGCGAGAGAAGATAGTGGAATGAGTGAAGGTGATGATTAGCTTGGGGTAGACGAAATAAACACTTGATTTGCATGGAAAATGATGCTTTAATGGTGTGACATATGTAGTGCAGGAAAAGTCAGGCGTGGCTTTGCTAGAAAATCGCTTCTCCTTTGCGTAACATTGCAAGGCTTCGCTAGGCCCCCCACAGCTATGCTGGTCATTGGTATTTGCGATAGCAGAGCCACGCCCAATTTTTCTTACCCCTCGTCGCTGAAATTGTCACGATGAACCACGTAACTAAAATAACTTCATCTTTTGCCAGCCCCACGGCTGTGAGGACGCCCATTTGCAAACAGTCCGAAATACGTTTAATGTACCTATAAATGTATGTAGGCCATGTAAATAATGTCTACGAGCTCCCCCGCCCCCCCCCCCCCCCCCTTTTTTTCTTTTTGCCACAACACTACACGCGGTTTATATTTTATTATGTTTCGTTTAAAACAGAAATGTTCGATATTTGGATGGCTGTCTTTCTAGAGTATTCTCATTCGATTCGATTATGAATGTGACAATTCAATCACTCCTTGCGACTTATACAGTTCTAAACGGTTAAAAAGAAAAGCAGTGTAGCTTTTCTTCTTTTAAGTCTTTTATCCCTTGAAATTGGTTTTCGTCATTTGTAACACTACTTTTACTTTCATGCAAGAGGAGGCAAGCTTAGAGAGATCCGGGCGGCATTGGGACCTAGAAACATTCATAGGGAGGTTAACATATAGAAGGTATAGCTAAAGTTAAACAGCTGGATTGGTGATCAGTCTATAAGGGTAACTGAGGGAATGTATCAGGTTATACATGCATTTCCTTTTGTGGTAAGGCAGCTGTCACCGCGCCAATAGCAGGGTCTGTCTGTCTGTCTGTCTGTCTGTCTGTCTGTCTGTCTGTCTGTCTGTCTGTCTGTCTGTCTGTCTGTCTGTCTGTCTGTCTAATATGGTCCTTGCGTAGCCGGAAGGTGTCAAAGCGAGAATACGACCAAACTAGACTATGGCGATATGTAGTGAACAGGGCCGCCTGTATTCATAAAAATGCATATCTTACGCTGAAACTGTTAAGAGAAAACTTGATGATCGGCATATCAATAGCCAATGGCAGAGAGCACGTACGAAAGAAAAACTTTGTGAATCCGGCCCCAGGATTCCTGTAGACGCTATACGTGGCCGTCACTATACTGGATCGGTCATGTAAGAACTGATTTTACGTGCCAGCCATTCCGCACGGCTCCAATAGCACTAAAGTGCATTGAATTTGTTTAGTGCTGTTTTACTGTCGCGAGGTACGCCATGTCCCTGGGAGGACTTCTTTGCTGCACATCTTATGTTGGCGGGCTGTGTTGAGCGGCCGCTTCTGAGTGTGCGCTGCCGATATATGCCGCATTGGCGGAGGTGGGAGGTCCCCGGGAAATTTATGAGAGCGCTGAAGGAAGTAGGAAGTCCCTGCAAGAGCGGCACCTTTCGTTGACGAGAGACGATGAGCCAAGCTGGCGGCAGAAAATAGCGCTTATTTCTTTGTGCAGCCACTCTCTGTCTGTATCTACAGTAGAAGGAAAAAATTTTATCTTCATCTTCTTTCGCGATTCTATAGTGCACGGTTTGTAAATTCGCGGCCCTATATTTGCTGGTATAGGTAGCGACATTCAAGAAAAGTTGGTTCAGCTATCCTATACCTGCCCTCTCTTCTGTTCCCTTATTCCCCCACATGCCCTCCCTTTTTAACTGAGCCGTGCTCCTTTTTTCTCTCTCTCTCTCAGAATGTAAGGGGGGGGGGGGGGGGCTGCAGAAAAAATCCTACCGCCTTTCCTTTTCCAAACATCTCCTCCAATATGCATAAATAATGTATAGCCAGAGTTGCCCGCGTTTGACTTACACGCGCTGGGCAAGCGATAGTTTGCCTAGCGCTACTATACCGTCGGGACACCGTGACGTCTGACAGGCACTGCTGTAATTGTTTGCGTCTTCACTGTTTGTTTTTCCGCCGTCATTGTTTCGGGCGTCGAACAATGCGTGTGACAGAGCGCATTCAAAGCCGTCGTCCCTGGCCCGCTGTCGGCAGTCGGAAATTGGGATGCGCCGGCGTCCTGCTTGTGAACCGCTCCTTTTTAATGCGGTCAGGCCCGGGTCTCGCGACAGGTGCAGCATCCAGCCAATATAGCAACGGCAGATAGCGATTGTTACGTGCAATGGACAGTGTCACGCGAGCGCCCCTGCAAGCAGAGCTCGAAATATCTGGCAAAAATGTACCGCGTTTATCCCGCTCTCGTTTCATCAAGCTGGTGCTGCATAAGGTAGGTGCGAGGGTCTTGTCCACTGCACTGCCTCCTCCTTCCGAGATCTTTTTTTCTTCTCCTTCTTCTGCTTCTCGTCTCATCTCGCAAACGGTAGTCCCGGGGGAGAACGGCGTATGCATTGTGCGCGAGAACAAGTAATATGGCATATGCGTGTACGTACGTGAATAAGAGCTGAGGCGCGTAGCTCATTTCGAAGTTCTTGGTGGCGATGCTAGTTATTGTCTTTCATGATTCCGAGGATGAGTCTGACAAAGAACTGTGGTTGAGTAAATATGACTAAACTGTGGCGTCGCAAAGTGTCCTACGTCAGCTGCCTTTGTTCCTCATCATTCTCTACTGAAGATGCTGGGAACGTTGCAGAAAAGTCGGGTGAAACTTTAATTGAGTGGCACCACACGCGGCCGAAACGACATTCGACTGCAGCAGTGGCTTCGAGTTGCAAAACAGTGAAGGCGAGCGCCAATAGTAGAAACAGAGCGTAACATGAGGCTAGAGAAAGGGGAAAAAAAACAAAAAAGAAATAGAAAGACTGATGGATATTCAGCAAGCGACACTGATACTTACGGAACTAAAATTGAGGGGTGCAGAGAGCCGAAGTAAAAGCAAGGCGGTAAAGTTAACACAAATGCAATACGCGCAGATGTGGCATAACATGTGTATGGCGAAGAAAAAAAAAAGAAAAATAAATGAAAAGTAATAACATTCAGAGGGGACAAATAACTGAAACAGTGCAATACGTGGTTTTTCTTGTCTTAGCTTTCCCTATGAAATGTGCAGGACGAGTGAGATGCTTCTTGCCCTTGTGCTTCATCATGCAAGTATGACGGTATTCCACGTCGTTCAGTTCCATGAATGTTGCTGCTTACGGCTGAAGATGTCGATGCTTTCCGTGTGTGTGTGTGTGTGTGTGTGTGTGTGTGTGTGTGTGTGTGTGTGTGTGTGTGTGCGCGCGCCAGTTGCCTGGGTAATCGGATTTCTTCGGACCTAAAAGCATATATGGGTTTTATAAGACAAGCATTCGAGAACTATGGTATCGGGCGTGGCGGTCGTCTTTTCGATTTCTTCTGACGCATCGGAGGCCTCGTAATATGTTTTTCCTCATTGGAATCACGAGTCTGGCAGACGCTGTTCGAACAGCTGACTGGAGCGACGCGTCGCAGAAAGGGACGGGATGTGCGTCACTGCGCTTAGCAGTGGCAGCAGGGAGATGCTGAAGATGCCGGCCGGGGCACAACGCACCATCGCGAGGCGGCTAGGCCGGACGACTACGGTGCGGGGCAGATGGCGCGCGGGGGTCCCGCCGCTGCTTCTTTCTCCCGAACTTTATAGTTGCGGCCTCCGCTGCCTCTCCCTTTCGCTTCCCCATGGCCCCGACGGGCGCCGGTCTGGCGAATGGTCACCATGGCAACGCGTCGTGTTGGGCTTCAGAGACGGAGCAGCCGCGGTACTCCAGTGCCGCTGACGGGCCGCCGCTACGCTGCGACCCTCCGTCCTCTTCTTCCTCCACGGGGTCTTAACGCGCGCTCCGTCGGCTGACCCCCCTTTCGCCCTTCAACGGCCCGTGCCGTAGAGTTGGGCTGTTCCGGCCACTCTTCCACGCGCCCCGTTCGTCATATCCTTTGAGCGTGGAGTAATTGTTCCTTGTCCGTGCCCTTGCGAGACAGACCTGGAGTTAGCTAAAAAGCGCGCAGTGTCCCGTTTTTCGCTCGTACCGCGCCGACGGCCGCCGCATGATATCCTGAGCGAGTGGAGCCGTCCCGCTGACGACTCCCGCTGCGGCGACAGCTAGGCATCTTTCCGAAGCTGTCGAGAGGTGCGTACGTGTCCGTTCATTTCCACTGCACGCACAGGGTGGTTACGCGAGTGCTTTTAGCTCTTTGAAGAACGACTCGCTTCTTTCCTTTTGTTTCTCGTCTGTTCTTTCGTTCTTTCTTTCTTTTTCAAGCGGACGCATGTGGCGGTCCAAGGCCTCTTTTTGTGTAAAACCGGTTATTTAATGCCCTCGCCTGCGCTTTTCATACAGCTTCAGAATATCTAATAGCGAGTAGTGCTAGCCAACGGCGATTCGAAACGCCACTGCATGCACAATATACTGCCCAGAACAATGAATAACTTCAAGGAACTTAACATTGCTTTCTTTTCCTCGCACTGTCTTCTTCTTCCTCTTCTTCTTTTTCAATCTGTAACTTCCACTCGTAACTTGGCTGTTGCATGTCGCGGAAGGAATGTTCGCTAGGCCACCTCTAATTACGATGATTTATATATATTGTTCTATAGAATGACCTTGGTCTGAAAGAGGCGTCACACTCTTCTTCAGTCTCTCGTTAGCGCCTAAGGCAATCTCCCGAAAAAAGAGCTTTCACAGTGGTACTGCGTGCAGCCGTTATCATGGGATGTACACGACAGGCAATGATGTACATATACTAGCTGTCGTTTCGCTGCGACTGTTGACAATCCAGAGCCACATATAGTGACACACTCTAATGGCTTTCTATATTCGCTGGGAATAAAAATTCGTGAAACATTGTGTACCTTCTGGTCACGTTCTTGTTTTCCCGGTTCGTTTCTTTCGTGGACGCTGGCACTCAGCTTTAGGAAAGAGCCGAGTGTAATTTAGTTGTCCATCGTTTTTTTTTTTTTTTTTTACTTCACACGTTCGGCATCCTTCTGTGCCACTTGTCACGGATTTCCTCTCGATCACTGTCGGTGAACCTGTTACAAACGCTTACGCTTTAACACGGCATAACGAAACGGCATCGTAACAGATCGCATAGGCATTTGCAGTTTTCCTCCATATATAATCCCAACTTTGAAAGAAAAAGGGGAAATGAAGTATAAGACACATTCCTCCTGAAGTCTTGTGTCGATGCTTTTAAGAAGGGCTAAGGTCATTGTTATAGATCCAGTTCTTTTATGTGAATGAAAACGAGTCACAACGAACGTAAATAAATATTATTAAACAACACCTTTTCCTTTTTCTACTCAACGAGCAACTAACACGATATTTTAGGAATAAGATATTAGGTGTGAACCATCGCCCAGTTATGTTACTCTCGAATTTGATTAAAACTATAGGGAATTCACTGGTGGCTTATCTAATTCGGGATTAGAAGGGCAAAACAGGGCCACAAGGCGGTAGATGAGCATACGGTGTAAGCTGGCTCTTTCTTCGAGTATTATGGGACTGTTCTTTCTGTTCTTTATTGCTTCCGATCGGTCTATTTCTTTTCGTTTCTTTGTTTGCTGGGTTCTTTCTCTTCGACGATATCCGTCATCGAGCCAGGATCCCTTATTGCAGGTAATGCTTGTTTATGAGAGCACTTTGTCATTGGCTCCAAAGGTCGGTGAATACCCGGACGCAGATTTCCGGATATACTACTTCATACGCTTTTTTTTTTTTTTTACTAATAAGTAAGCAACTCTTAGAGCTTATCGAAATTCAGATAACTTGATTGATGTAACAGACGATTTTTTCGACAAAGAACAGAGAATGGGAGAAAAAGAAATGTCGGACACACCGTTTCGTTTCGCTTCGCCGTTCACTGTGGTTTGAGAACCGCCCTGAGCAATGAAGCGTTTCTTTCGAAGCCGATGTTCATTTTTTACCGATAGAGGAATTGCCGTATCGTAGTTTTAGCGCGCACATTTTTTTCGTCTTGCCTAGTGTCGTCGCGAAACTTTACTAACACATCAGCATGGAAAAGGGGAGGAAGAAGATAGTCGAAGCAAATCCAGTAGCTCTGCAGAAAGATAAGGGAAAGAGGAGGTTAGCTCGAGCGCTTATCTATGCACGTACTGCGGTTCACTCTCAGTCGTCAAGTACAGAGAACAATCCCAGTAAGCACAACGAAGAGAGAGAAACAAGAAAATGATGCGTGTGACGCCTATTTCATGTGCCGAGGTCAGCAAACCGATTCGCTGTGGAAAGCACTGAAAGACGAAGCGCACGGCCCGCTTGGCAGGTAGCCGGTGCTCTGCGGGCGGCCGCTGCACCATCCGGACCGAGTGGCTGTGCGAGTAGCGATGGCCGTTGAGAAGACCGACGACGCGGGCGTCTCTGCGGCGCCCCGGGCCCCCAGTAGGCCCAAGTCCCTTTGGCAGGTAGGTCCCAGCTGGGGACGCCCACGCCGCACGCCGCATTTCGTATTTGCTCTCGCCTACTTGGTCATGTGTCATCATCATCATCAGCCTGTTTAGGTCCACTGCAGGACGAAGGCCTCCCCCAACGATTTCCAATCCACCCTATCCCGAGCGAGTTGGTTCCTTTATGCCCGCAAACTTTGTAATTGCATCGCTCGATCTAACCTTTTGCCTACCTCTGTTGCGTAGAGCACCATAATAAAGACGATTGTGGTGCAATTCATAATGCTCATTGAGTGCCTAAGAGTGGTCGTACGGTAGTGATGTGTGGTCGAGCAATTTTATCGCCGCGTGCGTGCGTGCGTGTGTGTGTGTGTGTGTGTGTGTGTGTGTGTGTGTGTGTGTGTGTGTGTGTGTGTGTGTGTGTGTGTGTGTGTGTGTGTGTGTGTGTGTGTACGGGGGATAGAGAGAGGGGGACAAAACGCTTTCGTGCTGTTATGCCCTCTTGTGCTTGCAAGTCTCCCGCGCACGTGCTTCAAAGGACAAAACGAAGTCTTGCAGATGGTAGTGCAATGCCAGTCGCCTGGAATAGCTTGCACAGACAGAGCAAGTAACAATGTGCATCGGCGTGCGTTAGCGAAACTATCCTGTTTACGCATATAGGCAGATCCGGCCTTAGAGCTCTGTACGTGCTGCGCGCGGGTAGGACGGCGCGGGCGCGCTTTCTTGCACGCTTGGTCGACTCGATTCAGCGGCAGCATCGCCGGGGGGCAACGAGGCGACAGGTCTGTTTTGACTACCAGCTTGTGTGGTTCTGTTTGTGGCCGCCTTTAAAAAGCAATTATCGCTGCGACTCGCTCAGGTGTGCGTCCCTAGCGGCTGTCAGACGTCTGTCAAGGGCAGCCAGGGAGACAATAGTCAACGATCACTCCAAGTCGTTCGCGCCGAGCGCACAAGGCGCTGCCTCGGCTCGTCACCGCAGCTGTGCGAACGTCGACGGGTCAGCCTTCCTCCCATCACAAGTGCCGCGGTGTAGGCGCGATCGACGCCCGCATGTCACTGACCGCGTACGCGCTCAGCGGGAGCCTTCACCGGTGGTCGCACCTCAGCGGGATGAGGACACCGTTCCCCGACCAACGGGGCCTTTAACTACGGCATATCCGCACACCACGCGCCGTTCTGCTCTGACCCGATTACGAGCATATCTGTGCCTCGGGAGCTCTCGACTCATCGCCCTCCGTCGTCACGGCGCAGCAGCGACGCTTATCTTTCGCAAAGCATTGCCGAAGTACGCACCCTCCTCTCTGAAGGACTGCAAACAAGTAAGAGCGGCTACGAGTTTGTGCAGCGGCGACGTGGTGGAAGGCGAGAAAAAAAGAAAAGCACGAAGAAGGAAGGCTGTGCGGTTAGCTGAATGGAATCTGCATAACAGGTTAGGCGCGCGGTGCAATTTTGACGGCTTTCATCTACGACTCCGCCTGGTGCACTGATCGGAGTATTTTGGTGCTCGGCTCGCCGGCGATAATAGGAGACACGCCGCGTAGCCAACTACTGCACGCGCCCGGTACCGAGGGCGGTCAAATGCAAGCGCCGTGTTTATGACCAAGTCCGTATGCGCGTGTATACCGAAGTATCGCCGTACACTCTGCCCATACGACGTGCATAAACGAAGGGCGGTATGGAGGAACGGCTGTGCCGGCATTGCTCTCGTTGAATGGGCCCCGGAGAGCCAGCGATTCGCCCGAGCCGCGAAACTTGGATCGGCTGCCTGATTCGACTGCTCGCCTCGCACGGTGACCAGTGTGACCCATCGCTCTACTTGTTCCTGCGCTGGCTGGCACTCCTGCTGTTCCGTTCCATACTGAGCCAGATGATGCCCTCCGCGGTAAGCACTGCTGCTGTTTGGGCTGCCGTCTCTGACGTCATATATATATACGCTTATTCGGAGCACGTTTCTACCTGAAGCTGTGCCTGTACGCAATTCGGCAATATGTAAACTGAAGTGCTTCATTTTGCAGTCTCGTGCTTATTGATTCAGAAAGTGATTGCCACGATATTTTGTTTAACTGCGGAAAAGTATAGCGAGAGCAGTCTAATTAACAAGACTGCTGTTCGTTCTTAGATGTCAACTTTGTCGCGCGTCCTGTCACTCCACATCGCTTTAACGATGCTTGCTTTAGAAGGTGGCTTCCCGAAAGCACGTTGTCGACGCATTCTTCGCCTCTTCGCTTATGATATACGTTCAACCTGGTATTAGCACGAATTTGGGGTACATAAAAAAGAGAAAACATATAATACAGTCAGCATAATCAGCTGTTCCTCGCGTCACGAAAATGGGACCAGTGTTGAAGACGAAAGCGAGACGGCAGGAAAATTGAGTGTGCGTTACACGCTCCCGTGTCGCAACATTTGTTATGACAGCTACTAATAAACAATTGTACAATGTGTGAGAATGAAAATACGACGCCCTTTGACATATGTCAAGTTTTCCGCGCGGCTACTAAACTATGGACATATGCACGACGTTATGTGAGCTTCACGATCACACAGGCAGCATGCGAAGTCTTATTCAAATTTTGCATCGCTGTGAGAGTTGGGCCGACTGATATCGCGTAGGGGAAAATTTACGGAAGTTGCTCGTCCGTGAAAATCTGTTTGCCATTGGCTGGTCTCCGTTACTAACAATTAATATAGGAAACCATAGTTTTCCAGCGCCATTTCGTATGAACCGCTCTGACATGTGCTATACGAAGTGAATGGCCGGTGCTTGCGTACTCCCAGGTCGCGATAGCGGGTGCGACCGGCCACATCACCAGGATTTCTTGCGCACTGCAATGAAAATTTCTATTTCAACCACATTTAGCACTGAGCTTCTGCTGTGCGATGTGGCGATATTTATGAGACGGAAGGCAGTCGATGAGACCCAGTTATAGCAATGACGCCCCATTTGTGTATCCATTCTGCGGGAAGGAAACGCCACACCGCTCAACGACATCGTTGTGATCGACACCACGCCGGCGCGTAGCCCGAGCGCCCGCGTTTAGCAGGCGCAAAACGCCGGAACGGGGCTTCCCGTGAACCTTGACGTTATAGCGCAGCCGGGCTGAGACCCGACACAACCGGCGCCGCGATTGCGGCACAGCACCTACAGCTGCACCACCGGCGCCGCGGCACGGCGGGAGAGCGCACGGTGCCGGCGTTTCCTGAATGACAGACTTTATGGATGCAGCAGCAGCAGCTGTTCACTCTCCGCACGCGGAACAGACCAGCAGCAAACGATGCGGTCACGGTCCGGCGCCCACCGCATGGTACTGCGCCGCGTATCTCGCGATTTCCCCGCAAAGTGCGGCCAAGGTCGCTACAAGGACGCTCTTCCCGTCGAGACGCTTGCAGAGGGCCACGCCCCTTCCGCCTTTATAGAGCATCATCGGCGCTGGGAAAGCGAGTGGCGTTCGCTTTGCTCTCTCCTTTGTGTGTGTATACATTTTTGTTCATACGCACCCTGCGCTTGTCGTAACGGGTGCATTTCAATCGTGTTTCGCTCCGCGCAAAACCTGGCGCGAGTTGAAAAGCGTGCGCGTGCGCGCATTGAGCTTTGATGCTACCAATGTAATTACTTCAAAGGCAGGGCGTGTCACTTTCGCTGTCTTCAATGTCTTCCCCGTGTACCCGACGCCCTCTGTGACATAGATACAGCTGTCAGCCTTGTTCATCGACAACACTCAGACATTTTCTTCCATCCGCAGAAGTTTTTTGTTGGGCAAAAAGAAAAGAAAAAGAAACATATTGTGTTGAAGCCCTCATCTGTTTTGAAAAGACCACTGTATATACTCTTGGTAGATAGACTCCCTATGTCTGTCTACCATATGTTTAATTTTGTGTTACCCCTACGGAGAAGTGTATTGGTACAATATCTGTGTACAGCCTTTTGTGCTCAGCGAGGAGTACAGTCTGGCTTAGTGCAGGGTTGTATAAAGAGCAACTTCCAGGCAGGTGGATGGGGCAAATTGGCCGATCTGAATCACGAAGGGGAGAAAATAAAGTCGCGAGGAAGCTTAACGTTCTTTTCCCTCCTTTTGCAATCTCTAAGAACTTTCACTGTTAAAATCTGTACGCTATTCATGAAGTGCCTAGACAATGAGGGTCGTTCTCACTCGATGATAGTTTTGTGGGTGTCGGCTTCGGAAATTCTCGGCGCTAGCTGTTGTTTGGAGGAGAGTTCGCATGATAACTGGTGTACTAAATTTCCAAAGCGCACGCGAACATTTTCTCTCTGCCGCACCAGGAAGAATGCGCGGAAACACACCGCGGTGGCCCGGCGTACAGCGCTTGCCATACAAAATCAGGACGACACACCGGGGCGCGCCCACGTGCTTCGTGCACTATTCTCCGGGCGTAGTACATCCGGTCTGGCAAAGCGAGCTGGGCCTATACATTGAAAGCGGTGTCAAGCTGGCGGAGGCAGTTAGGCAATTACTCCAGCTCGGCACTGTATGCCGGCGCCAGTCATGCTTGGGCGGTCGGTTTTTCGCAACCGCTCTTTTTTTTTTCTCTCTTTTTTTATTGCCGGTTGCCTGCCGAGCCGCCGCTCATCTGTTGGGCAACCGCATTAAGCTGATGAGTCTGATGAGTCGCGAACGCTTCTTCTCTTTTCCAGATCAAACGCGACAAAGAAGCGGCACGCTCGAGGTGGCATGTGCACAACTTTTTCGCTTCGCTTAGCTCCTTGCCGTGCTCGCTAACATGAGGCACGGTCACTCAAAGGAATACAAGTACATTGGCTTCGAGAACTCGTGTTCTTGTTTCAACTACTTATACTGAGCATCTCGGCGGGGCCGGCTCAGCGTTTTTACCGTGCGTCGAATCAGCGAGCCACCGTAATACCAGCTTTCTATTGTTACCCATGGCCCTATTCCTTCGAATGACACAGATCTCTCTCAATGATTGCTTTGTTGCGCGCGAGCGCTGTAGTCTCACATGGACGAGAAAAGCAGATCTCGCAAAGGTAGAACCGGTTGATTTCACTTTTTTTTGCTTGTTTTTTGCCTCCCTCTCCTCTGTAAAAAATGTATTTGGCGTAGTCATTAACTCGCGGGATCCGGAATTTTGGTATGATTTTTTTGTGCTTGAATTGTGTTTGGCGGTCATTCTGTCCATGTCTCAGCCGAGTGAGAGCTTGCAGAGGTGCACACAAGGAGAACTGAATGGCCCACATATATATATATATATATATATATATATATATATATATATATATATATATATATATATATATATATATATATATATATATATATATATATATAGAGAGAGAGAGAGAGAGAGAGAGAGAGAGAGAGATTCTGTTCACTCTGAAAAATATGAACAACGCACCCATTCTGTGTTCGACACCCAGGTCCAAATGGACATTTCTCTTGATTTGGTGGCCCCTTGACCTCGAGGCTGTCCGGAACAAATCAGGATAAATGGCCGGAGCTGGCAAACACGAATGGTGGTTATTGGCTCATTCTACCTCTTCAGTTGGCAGAAGCCTTTGTACCCGCTGGTGAATCGGCCTGTACTGCACAGTATATACTCGTTATCCCGACGCTACAAGGTGTCAGTGAAATGTGGCGACAGAATTCTCCTCTCGAGCATTCATATGCATTGCGTTTGCTCGTAACAGGTGAAAAACAGCCATCCCTTGCTTGACCTATTGCCGTTCGCGTCAAGTATGCTCTCCCGTTTTCCCGCTTCTGGAGTTGTTTTCTAGGCTGTCTGCCCTAATATCAAGGCGTCTCGAGCCCACTGTCGTGATCGTTTGCGCATCGCAGTGATCCGCCACTCCTGATTCTGACGTACAGGTGACGCGCATGCGTCGTCTACAACGGAGACCGATCATGCCTCTCGCTTGCATTGCACCGACAGCCGCACAGCGTTGGGACAGCACACGTACACCGCTGCTGTTCGTTGTGGTAGCGATGCAAGCATCGGCAACGCGCCGTCACAGACGCAGCAGCTGCAGCGGGCCGAGCGACCTCGAAATTTCCGGGTGGTATGCATAGAGAGCGCGCACGCGGCTGCCGCAGCTGTGTCGCAGAGTCCGCGAGGATCGGCGGCGGGCGTCGCGGGCCCCAGGCTGCGCGCTGGACAACGGAAGCCTGGCTGTGACCCCGGCCAAAGCGAAGGCCAAGCCCCGATGGGGGCCCCGGGCCCTGTGGCGGAGCCTACGCCCACGCCGCCAGCCTTCGCCCCTGTCCTCCGAATCATTCTGGGTAACAGCACGGCCTTCCAGCACCTGTGTGTGGCTATGTAGCGGGCTGAGTGTATAGAGGCGCTGTATAGGCGCCTTATCCGCTGCGTGCACGATTCGCTCATCTCAAACAGCGCGCGCTGTGCGCATTATGTGACGCCAGGTGAGCCCGGTTCGCAGGCGGGGAAAGGATAATGCGGGGACGCACCTGGCCTCTGTTTAGCTGTGAGCTGCTGCGAAACTGTAAGCCCGGAGCCCGGCCCCAGATCGAAACGGAGAAGCGCTTTTACGAGACATATCCGCTGAGCCGACGTGAATTCAATTATTTGCTGCACATTTGAGCGAGAAGCGTACATTATGGGACTCGATCTGGAGGCAAAATATTGGCGGGAATTTTAATGAAATGAAAATCGAAGCAAGGAACTTACAAATTCGTAACTGTGCAACAAAAACGTATATTTCATTTCTGTAAACTTTGTCTTTTCGAGGAGCTCAACCTGACAAAATTGATTTATCAATCGACTGTTTACACGAAGCCGTTGCAGCGTGTGCAGGGTCCTTGCAAGAAGTTCTGGTAACAGATTACTGGTACATTTCAGATTAATGTCCAAAGCTTATATTTTACCCGCTTTAAATGTGCTGCGTCCACCTTAGTGACTTGTGTTACTGCTTTTTTTAATGATGCCCTACAGGATAATAAGCCTGATAATCGCGTTTTCTTTTTCAGTTATCAACAGCGTTTGTGAAAATAAAAAAAAAGGAAAATTAAGTTGAAAGTTCGCTTCCTGCGACCACTAAACCTCATCAAGTTATTTATATACAGTAGTTTTCGAGAAAAGAAATTTCTCTCTTCCCGTGTGTATATACGGTATAGATAGCTAGCAGCGATGCCTTCTGCATATCGTGTACTGCGTCGTTCGAACTCGTTTTTATCAATTCCTGAAGCGATTTGCACGCGCACCCTCGGCGGTGTCTCCAGCGTCGATGAGTGGCAACGAGTTATGCGAGAGACGGTAAAGCATGGCTAATGAAAGATTTGTGAAGGGCGTCGGCGTGGCTCATGGTTAGCGACTTTTGTGTTTGCAGGAGACAACTTCCTTTGCGCCGCCACTGACTTACGTGATTGATCCATACCTACACTCTTAGCACGGTAACCTTTAGTTTATTTTATAGGTACATAAAAATGTGAAAATATACGCCTTTATAAAGGTTAAGTGCTTTAACCTTTAGTAAAGGAGCATATTTTCACATTTTTGTGCACTTATAAAATAAACTAAATGTTACCGTGCTAAGAGTGTAGCGTTCCCTCCCTCCCCTCGTCCCCGCCTCTTTTCTCGTGTGACAGCGCCGCACCAATTTGTCGTGGTTCTTGCGATATACACCGCGCGCTTGCCCCCCCCCCCCCCCCCCAAAAAAAAAAAGAAACAAAAAAATGCAAAAAGCAAAATACTTGTGCACACGAAGATAACGCTACCTTTGCGAGTTCAGTTATGGAGGCTCTTACAGCATCACTAACTTCGGCATCCTGCGACGGAAGAAATGAAGACGGTATCTGTGTTACGTTGATTTCTCTGATTTATATAGCTGTGAAGGCTTCTTTACGAGAAATCCATATGTCGCTTTCTTTGTAGGTTTGCGCTACAAAAGGGCTGACTGCATCACTCCTTTTCATGTAGTAAATGAATGTTTATTCACCGAAAGGATGCCGAATATAATCGGCAAGAGAAAAAAAATCTGCAGATCCGACACAATTTGGGAACGGTGTGATGCGAAGTAGTCAGCGAGGAACGTGACTATGACGAATAGTGTGTCATTCAGCGCAGTGTTACGAGAAGGACGAACGCCTTTGTGCAAAGTTCTTGAGTAGGTGTATGCTCAACGGGGACTAGCTAGGAAACTTGACAGCACTGCGCGGACAAAATGGCAGCTCATGTTATGACACTGCCACTCGGGTTAGTGCACAGCACAGGCATCTGTTTTATCGAAGAGAAATGCAGGCATGGTGCACTGATGTATACGCATAATGCGCGTCTTTCGTTGAAGTATCCGTACAGAAGCGAGCAAATTTTGACAAAAGCATGCCGAGTGCTACTAGAAGATATGTAGTATCGTTTATTAAACCACTCCGCTTAACACACACCACACGCGCAATCGATGTTACACAAGAACCACCATCACAACTGCTGGTGCATTAGGTTTATTACTATATATACCGCGTGGGAGGAGCCACCGTAGCCTAGCGGTAGCGTGCTTGCATGGCCCTTCGGGGGCCCGGGTTCGATACCTGCCCACCGCTTCGCTTGGTAGGTTGGCTTCGGATATTACAGTGCGTTCGTAGTTATCGGTGTGTTTTTTATGTCTACGTTTCGATCCCATGCTACGACAAACGGCATGCCTTTGTTGTTTTCAAGTGAAATGTCTATTTTAGTTTGCCCGGGGATTGAGATGGATTCTATAAAATTCAAACACCTGTGGCGCCTACCCGATCGAATACCACGTGTTGAACATTACGGTTATGCGCCACACGTGATTGCAGTGTCGTTAATCGTGACGTACATGATGAGTATATAATGTTAATTGTGTAAAGATCAATCATTCATGTTTGTCATACATTCGTATCCTATACCATCCTAATCTTGGTGCATATCGGGTAAACGAGACGGCCAGGAGAGCACCGAGACGTAGGCGGATAGATAGATACTGTCAAAGTTTCTCAAATTCGCGAAGTGATGCTTCGCATTTAATACTTCAACGGGGCTAACAGATATATAGGCCACGCTGGACCTATTTTCTGGCTTGCTGCTTTCGCTTTGCGAAAATTGAGTGCCAGTTTGAGCTGCCTGTTTGAACATCGACATTTTTCACGGTTTTGACGCTTCGGCACGGTTCGATGGAATTATAGCATGGCGCTCTCTATTTTCCTGGTACGCAGGGGTTAGCTGAGGACGTGGAACGAACGCATGCTGCCCATTTGTTCATGTACGGTAGATAACCGACAACAACATGATCTGTGACCTCACGCGCGTCCTCTATAGCCGATGCGGAGAACCAACCAAATTGGAAACGTGATATTTAACTATAGTCTGAGCCTTTCGATTCAGCACCTAATAATACAAGCGCCGAGGCCAGTTTGCCGATCGCGATAACTAATACGGAAGCTTTCGACTGTCGACTGCATATGAGCTGACTTCTATAATATAGGCGTCGGCAGTTTGTGGTGGCCGTGGCGGCCTCGACGTTTGTCGCTGTTGGATTGCATATATACCCTATACGTACGCTGGCACGTCGAGTGATAGCGAAGGTGTTTTCTATGTACTGCCTAGAGCCACCCATACACTTCCGCTGTTCGCCTTCGCCCACGACTCTTTGTGCGCAGCGTTCTCCATCATGCGAGACGAGAGGCGCCGAGAACTTCTTGCAACGCATCCTGTCGAGCACTTCGCGGGTCAAGAAAAGCGAGGCAGACGCGAAATAAAAGAAAGGAAAAATGACTAATTTATTATGGCATATATGTTACCAAGTGCATTATTTAATACGCTATTAGGTGGTACTACCAGTAGCGCACCCAGGATCTCTGCCAGGGGGGGGGGGGGGGGTTCAATTTTTCACGAAGGGCCGGGCATGCGATTACACAGTTGTTGCGTGTGTAAAAAAGTAAATAAAATGCAAAATAATAGTAACATCAATGATGATTATTATTTTTATTATTTTTTTCGGCGTTTTGCAGAGACATTAGCTCCACATTCTTCTAGGACAAAGGAGCAGTTACGGAGTGGGAGGGGGGTTAGGTCGGCCTCAGGGGGGGGGGGGGTTACAACACCCGAAACCCCCCCCCCCCCCCCCGTCGGTGCGCCACTGGGTACTACGCGTAGTTTGGCTGCATGTATCGCGTCGGAAAGCGATTCGAAACCGCTTTTCTCTTCTGGTTCAATCAATATTGAATACGCACTTGGCTCGAGTCCTGTGTCATAAAAGCTTCCTGCGATGGAACAACAATGACTGTACCACGGTTCCGACAGGCTGAAATATTTTTTTTTTCCTTTCCAAAGCCTTGACGTTACACCCTCCCTCTTCCGCCTTTCTATTTTGCGATTTCCCACGAATGAGCCCTTCGCGAGAACTCCTAGTCGAAGTATAATTCAGTCGTGGCTTCTACCCGTAACTGCCTGGAGCTAACCTAATCACTTTAATGTCATTGCATTGATCGTGGTGCCGCGGCAACGTGTACGTATTCGCACACCAGGCACGAACGTGGCGACACTTCCGCGGTGCACCTGTCGCGACGTTGCTTCCCTCTGCTGGTCACGCCGATCCATGGCACGTCGAGTTGACCGTGACCTCCATGGGCGGCGGCGGACGACGCATGACGCAGGCGCCACCGTGCTCATCGATAATTTCGTGACGGACTGCGGCCAGTAAGCCCCCTCTGCAGACGTGCTTTGTCCGTCTAGGCGAAACTTCGCAACCTTGTGGGGCGTTTAGGACGGCCTTGCGTGCGGTGGTCACGACATCCAAAGGTGTGCATTGGGAAGGGTAGGTTGGAGGAACGAATCATTATGTAGTCGAGGCCTTAGCATAACTATAGCCGCCTTAGTATATCAGAGAGAGAGAGAGAGAGAGAGATGATGGGCGGAAGGCAGGGAGGTCAACCGGAAGGAAGATATCCAATTTGCTACCCTGCACTGGGGAAGGGGTGAAGGGAGACAGAAAGGGATGGAAGAAAAGAATAAAGGGAGAAAGAGAGAGGTCGAATCGCGCACGCACACAAGCACGGCATGTGTCATAGACGGTTCATGAGGCCCGTTGCGCGCAAAAACTTGAGCACAGCCTTCGTGGCTTTCTGCTGCGAGACTCTTATCGTTCCGGCATTCCAATATGGTTTGCTCAGACAGCGGTCAACCATCAAGGCGTGACAATTCTGCGGCGAGAGACTGTCGCTGGGCAGATCGCAGAGGACGTGCACAATCGTTTCCTCGCTGCTGCAGTGAACACAGGCAGCACTGTCTTCCAGTCCAATGCGATAGCCAAAACTTCTTGTGAATGACGTGCCTAGCCACAGGCGGCAAAGTACGGTCGTTTCAGAGCGGGTTAGTCCACGCGGAACTCGAAGTTTTAGTGATGGGTCGAGGCGGTCTAGACGGGTATGCAGAAGACTAGGAGTGTTCCACTGCGCTATAGCCATATCACGCGCAAGCGAGCGAAGTTTTCTTACTGCATCCGTTCTTGACAGTACTCCAGCACTCCAATTTGGTGAGCATGTTTCGCAGCATTATCCGCGTGCTCGTTGCCGATTATTCCAGAGTGGCCTGGTAGCCACTGAAACGTGATGTCATGGCCTTTGTCGGTTAATTGATGATAGAACTGTCGTGTTTGAAGCACTAACTGATCTTGCGGCCCGCTACGTAAGGCCGATAAAAGGCACTGCAGGGCTGACTTAGAATCTGTAAAGATGGCCCATTTCTGTGGTGGCTCTGCACCGATCACGCAAAGTGCGGTGCGTAGTGCCTCAAGCTCCGCGGCAGTCGTAGTAGATCAGAAATTATTTACTTAGCTATGGCCTCGTCGGTCCATTCTGCTTTGGGAACTGGGCCACGACGCACTATATTTTCCGTACACAGTGATCATCGCGAGTGTTTCTGCCGAATTCTCATTCATTTTGGATATTAGATCCAGTCTGTGCTGTGTGATTTTGTCTTTTTTTAAGTTCGGTGCTGCTGTATACAAGCCGCTGTGACCCACCGAATATCTCGTTTCTCTTCACAAGCAATTTTAATGAGCGTCCACGGGTCTGATTGGCCTAGAAATAGTTGCTTTTACAAATTGATTGATTTCTGGTGTTTTACGTCCCAAAACCAGCTGAGATTATGAGAGACGCCGAAGTGGAGGGCTCCGGAAATTTCGACCACCTGGGGTTCTTTAACGTGCACTGCATGATATCGCACAGTACACGGGCCTCAATATTTCGCCTCCATCGAAATGCAGCCGCCGCGGCCAGGATTCGATCCCGCGACCCTCGGATCAGCAGCCGAGTACCATACCCACTAGATTACCGTGGCGGGGCTTGCTTTTATAAATGACATTGAGATAAAAATAAAACAAAAATTCTTCTCAGTCGTAATACGAACTTTAACGTTAAAGTTAAATGGTCAATAGTCACAACAAACTCTAAAAAAAGCATTGCTTTTAATAATATGAAAAAAAAAATCATGATTGTGAGGAGTAATAAGTTAAATCAATAGAAGACCTCCGTCTCATGAAGAAGCCCATAAATGTTGATGTGACCTTCCTGTCCCTGAAACCGCGAATCATTTTTCTCGAAACAAGTAGATGCCGCGGCGAGCTTGAGAAAGTTTGGATGCTAATCCCTATGCTTTATTTTTTTGTACTATCAATCTTTTGTGTTACAAACACACATATTTGTGGCTTTTGCTAAGAAGTTACTTCAAACTTTCTAGATGAAAAAAAAATTGGGACGCAACGACCACAATCATAGGCGTGTGCGCACAAATGAGAAGCGCCCCCTCCCCTCCTTTAATTATCTAAAGAGGGTGCCAAGCTTGTCTTATACGCTTATTTTTCACTCGTTCAGACCGCGAATAATAGCGCTTATGGGATCTGTGTAACTCCACTCGTCGCGTCCACTTCCACTGATGGTCACGTGACATCAACAGCGCGAGCGACACCAAGGAAAAGAAAAGTAAGAGATGCCACATGGGGCGCCGATAGGGTTGTAGGAGTAGTGATTTTCGAGACCGAATCGAATACGAATCGAATAGTGGCAGAAGCGCGCCCAATCGAACGCTATATTGAATGCTTCTAGAGTAATTCTGTGATGTTGAGCAGTCGTTATTACAGTTAATGTAAATCAGTATTCAGGTGTCCACATAATTTTAGCATTAAAGCACAAACACAGTGTCTGGGTGGCAATAAGAAGGCCCTGTTCAGGCAAAGCGAATGATCATTAATTGTGTAGCCGGTAAAGTCACGCTGCCCGAGCGCGGTAGCTTGCTGCACTACGTAAGCTCTAATGTTTTGTGCTTGTAATATACCGGCGCGGATTAAATTTATCGTAATTTGGCACACATATTGTGTTCATTTTGGTGGAGTTAAACTATGCGCAAGCATTTTTGCGTTTAGTGACGGCTATTCAACTCGATGATCAAATTGAATAGGACACTGTTCGATTCGATATTCGAACTTTTCGAATATTCACACAACTCTATAGGCGCTGACTAACCCCTCCCTCCCTTTTTCCCTCCTCTCCCTCCTCTCTCTCTCTCTCTCACACACACACGCAGAGAGAGAGAGAGAGAGAGAGATGTTTCTTAGTCACTGTATTTAGTCATGTTTGTTTAAAGCAGGTCTATCAACGTACTGCACCTTGCCCGGTTCTCAGTCGTTCTAAACCCGCTTCCGCTGACTGCGAATCAACCCGAGGGTAATCACTAGATATTTGGTCCCTGGTCTGTTACATATATGCAAGCGACGCGCACTGTTTCGGAACATTGCGCCATCTGTTGTTGTATGATGATGATGATTTGATTTGTGGTGTTTAACGTCAAAACCAGCTATGATTATGAGAGACGCCGTAGCGGAGGTCTCCGGAAATTTCGACCACCTGGGGTTCTTTAACGTGCACTGACATCGCACAGCACACTGGCCTCAACATTTCGCCTCCATCGAAATGCAGCAGCCGCGGCCGGGATTCGATCCCGCGACCTTCGGATCAGCAGCTAGCCGAGTGCCATAACCACTAGACCACCGTGGCGGGGCATCTGTTGTTGTACGCTCGTACGGGAGCATCGCTTCTTTTTGAAGCCAACAATAGAAACGTGTTTCGCTTTGTTCGGCACGGATGTGGCATGTTCATTACAGCCAATGGCGTTCGTTCAGCCGATGAGCCTTAGACGCATATGTTACACAGATGTATGGGGTGTCTGGAGGAAACAAAAGACTCTGTGATAGCTCGCTGTATTGGAAAGATAGTGAAACTCCATTCAATAGAGGTGCAGCAAATGTGTTGCATATAACGAAGCCAATCGTCAGGTAAGGCTGAGAATGCAGTTTATAGGTTTATACAGTCTAAAGGTGTATACAACTGTATAGTGGCGATCATCGTTATGGACATGGTGCCACGTCTGACGCAAGTGCGTGTTATTCACACTACACGGGACCACCCGCACATAAGCGAGAAAGTGTCAAAAGTATTTCTGAGCAACAAGCAACTCGTAAAAACGACAGACTCAACAAATAAGAAAAGCGTGCATAGAGCGCGCCCCTTTATTTCTTGCGTTTTCATTTCATCCGCGTTCCTTTACCACCTTTTCTTTCTTGTAATAAACCTGTCACATATCTGAAGATAACGTAGACGTGTGTTCATGTCCATTTCATGCACGCAGCACTAAGAAAGTGTCAGTGTCCACATGTGTGAAGGCCTTTTCCAATCTTTTTGTCGCAAAATTGTGTTGCTTTAAATGTATGAAAGAAGTAAAAAATACAAAAAAGTCACAGTTTCGCCGCAAGGGCGAAGCAATGAATGCGATAGCAAGAAACTGTAATGCTATACGAAGTGAGGCTCGCAGCTTCAGGAGCAATATTAATTGTAGCAAACATGCACTTGCTAAGTGTGTGTCACAAAGCTACACATACAAAGCTATATAGGGGAGGCCGCTAAATGAACAAACAGAAGATGAGCGCGAACTATCAAGTGAAACACGCACGAAACGAATGCACAGATATACACCGAACGAGCGCGAATAAGCTGTCACAATGGATACTCTCAGTTTGAACAGCGCTCCTGTTGCAAAGGCGGCCGAAGCAGCGAAGGAAATTAGCGTGCTCCAAGTGTCGCGCTGTGACACTTGATAGTTCGCGCTCATCTTCTGTTTGTTCGCTTAGCGGCGTCCCTTGAACTCGAGTGACGTTCGTACGCTCCCTTGCGCTCCTCGCGCCATCTCGCTGGTAATGAAGAAACGCTTATAAGCGCCTGCCGTCTCTGAGTCCTGCCAGCGGTAAAGGATTTGTATATAAGGCTCGCCGTTAGCTCCCGAACAATCTGCTCTTTGTGGCATAGTGGTTAGCGCCACGCGCTGCGGAGCGAGAGGTTCCTGGTTCGATTCCGCGCTTCGGAAGCATTTATCTGAGTTATTTTTCTTTGGGACTTTTGTATATATATATATACATACTTATACATATACGGTTCATGACGGCGGCAACGGGGACGGCAAAAACCAGCCGAGACTGTCCACATAATTGCTATCGCAATAAAAAAACTAATGTGTGCCAGCTGCGCATTCATTTGCGACTTCACGTGTTTCCTCTTTGGTGCAGTGGCATTGTATAATTAAGCAACATCTGTAGTACCTCGAGGGCGGACTCTTATGATCATGTTCGAGTGGCGGTGACTCATGTTGTAGGTCGTATAAACGTGGACGACCGGCAGACCCCATTGCGTATACATCCCAGCATACAGGTGTGTACTTGCGTGATCCTCGACATTTTATGATGCTTTCAGAACGGAGCAGTATAACAGACGTAGCCGCGTATATACAGTGCTGTCAAAAACGCAACGGCCAATTTCCATATAGTTCCCAAGACCTCTGGGACTGTCATGCGTACTGATGGACTGATTCAAAGTATGTACCACTGATCAAGGGAGCGACGCGGCCGCTTGCTCTCGCTGAGGTGTTTGCGTAATCGCTGTCCGTAGGACGAAGAAGTGTTGATTGATTTGTGGGGTTTAACGCCCCAAAACCAGCTGTGATTATGAGAGACGCCGTAGTGGAGGGCTCCGGAAATTTCGACCACCTGGGGTTCTTTAACGTGCACTGACATCGCACAGCGCACGGGCCTCAACATTTCGCCTCCACGCATCGAAATGCAGCCGCCGCGGCCAGGATTCGACCCGCGACCTTCGGATCAGCAGCCGAGTACCATAGCCACTAGACCACCGTGGCGGGGACGAAGTGTACAGACTCGTAAATTTGTCGAGTCACTGTGTGTGAGTTCACATAGGCTGCGCTAATACACGCTTGTGTTAAAATGCACGTGACACATCACAACGAGGCGTTGGATAGAACAAAACTAATAAATGTCTGATGACTAAGAGCAGGCGCGTGCATTTCGGTATAAGTGCATTGCACAGTGGCCGCCATTAAGCCTCGCTCATTTGCAGCGCCTTTATTTCTCTCAGTGACTCCACATATCGGTGAAGTGTGGGCACGTGTCTCGTAACAAAACGGACGTTCTTCGGTTTTTCTTGAAAAATTAAGGATTTTCGCCTTTAACAGCATTCGTCGCCCCGTCCAATGCCGTTATGTATAATGCAAAGGCTGCTGCTACATGTCTCCTCTATAATCCGACCGACAGCGGCGGTCACACTCGCCTTTCGCCTCCAGAGGCGCTCTGCTCTGGGTGTGGCTTTTATGGGAGGAACGGGAAGGGGGGGGGGGGGGGGGATGAGTTGTAGTTCGCCCTGTAGCTCGCATAGGGGGCTGCCATTGAATCTGTGGCCAGGCTGCACAAGAGAAGCGTGCGCTCCTCTTCTTTGTCATCGATCGCCGCGCGGCCCACGGCGAGCCGGCTACACGGAACGTGCACACACATAAGTGCAACCCGCAGCAGCTGGGCCCCAGCATTTTGCCTCCCCCTTCCCCGCCGGCCGCGGCTCGATATCCCGCGCGTAGTACCAGACAGCCAGCACCACGTGGGCCGCCGCAGTACGTGTCGTCCGGGACACCGCCCGTCGACAAGCGCCGCGGTCGCTACCCGCCGTGTCCTTCGGCTCAGTGTGCGCGGAGCGCACGGTTCGAACTGCCGCATCAGTGCATGCGAGTCCAGCGCAGTCGCGAGAGCGCGGCCTGCAGGGCTTCTCAAACCGGAGAACCAAGCCGCAACTCTGAGAAGCCGACGGAAAAAGTATGAGCACGGCGCCGCCCTCGCGCGGCCACCGTCGACGCCGGAACAAGAGCTGAAACAGCCAAAAGACATCGAATTTTCGTTATATACGTTCGTCCGGTTGGACAAATCAAAGTGGGCGATATATCTCGGCGCACATGGTCGGTCGAAACCTGAAAAGTCGACGTCATAATCCGCCCAAGCAACGACCCCGTGGACGTGTCCCTGCCGTTACGTATAGACGAAGGCCACATCAGAAGATACAGTGTCAACGTCGCTGACTGAACACAAGCAAAAGGCTCCTCACCGACTGCGTTTGCCATGCCGATCAATCTCGCAGTGAGTACGAGGCATTATTGCCGCAATTTGTCACCACTACCATACGAATTGTGTCCCTATTGTTTTTTATTCATTTTTTTCCCGTTAGTGATCTGGCCAAATTGTGCTATCTGCCCAAATAGCGTTAATTTGGCCAGGGTAGAACTGCTAGCTCGCCGAAACTTGCAATTCTGAGCATTGATTGCTGCGGCACAACGGAGTGCTCGCATGTATGGTTACTGCGCTTGCATGAGCTGAGCACAGTGCTCGACGCTGCTTTACGATAATTGTGGTTCGAGTTAGAAGAAAACGTATTTGTGCAACCGATATGGGTGCACGGCGCAATGTTGGTGATGGCGAAGGGGAGGCGTGCGGAAAAGGGAAGTGACGTGCGAAAGATCGAAAAGGAGGGGCAGCCGCCTCAAAGGCTGCTGGAATCGGCGTTCCTTTCCGACAACCACTACTATCTCGAGATGGGTCCCTACCGGGCCGGGTCACCCATTACCCATTAATGGGAAGAACCGGCCGGGCTGGTTCTTTCCATTAAAAGGCCGGTGGGTTATCGGCGGATACAACTTGACCCGGGACTGCATTGCGGTCCTGTTTGTGTGTATTTTTGTAACAGTGCCGAGGTGTAGTAACAGAGCGATAATGTTTACCCCAGCATGCGCTGTTGTCCGTCTTAGGGGATTTCCTACTAACGGCTGTGTGTAACAACTTGCGTGCATTCGAAAAGAGATCGATCCCGATGACAGCGATACATACAATACATGTATGGCTTTGTAAGTTTTCCACACGCAACTGCGTTCTGAGACTCACTTTTATAGGCCACATCTTTAAGCGCATTTCTTTGAGCTGCACTGGCTGCACGCTGCCCGCGCTTGGGAAACGTCGAGTTCATGATCTGTATACATGTGCCAGTCACTCTGGGTTAAGCTTGGTATAAACACTAATTTCATATTTGTTGTTTTTGCCCCTCCACGGTGGTCTAGTGGCTATGGTACTCGGCCGCTGATCCGAGGGTCGTGTGATCCAATCCTGGCCGCGGCGGCTGCATTTCGATGGAGGCGAAATGTTGGGGCACGTGTGCTGTGCGATGTCAGTGCACGTCAGGTGTTAGAAATTTCTGGAGCCCTCCACTGCGGCGTCTCTCATAATCAGAGCGTGGTTTTAGAACATTAAACCCCTGAAATCAATCAATATTTTTGTCGGTAAAGAGCGCTGTATAGAGGAGCTTCCGACAAGGCACCGCATATCGTCGTATTGGCGTCTGCGCTTTGAACTGCCGCGTCGCGATGAGCATGTCTGGAGAGCACGGACCTTGATCCCCGGAGTGGCGCACGGGCGGTAAGCCAGCGCTATTGCTAAATGCGTCTCGAGGCTTACGACGCAGTCGAGCTCCGCCTGTGGCGCGCACAACTGGCTCGCGAGTGCGCTGTGGTTGTGGTCGCCTCCCAGACAGACGCCGCGTTTTTCTTCTTTATCCACCCGTCCGGACAGTCAGCCGCGGTCGCCACTCGTCTGCTAAGGGCACTGAACAGGGGAGCTCGCACCGTCTTCCGCTGCCGTGTGCACGGCCAATGAGCGCGCCGCGTGTGTGCCCTTGGGCGACGGCCAGTACCTTGTCTCGCGCCAGCCTGTGTTGCGTCCGAAAGGGTGGAGATGCGGCGACCGTCCTGAAATAGTGCTCCGGAAGACCGCATCGTGCTCGCCGAAACTCGGCTTCTGCCTCACCGCGTATACCTCTAATGCCTTTTCCTCGCTATGGCTTAATAGAGGCCCTATAATGTCACCCTATAGGGAACGTAGCGCCGCGAAACGCTTGTGCATTGCGAGTCTCCGTTGAGAACATCTTTGCGCTCTTAGCGGGACTCTCCTTTCTCCCCTTCGGCAAGAACCTTGCAAGTGTGTCCCTCTGGATGCATATTGAAGACTGCGACCTGTGGCTGTCGTGTTCCTTGCTGACGCATACGACTGCGCAACTAGCCTGCAAGGAAGTTTGTTGCTTTGCATCCAGTGTATAGTGGCTCGGGGCCTTCTGTAAGGTCTTATATTGGAAAAGGCCAGAAGGACAGTGCAACTTCCTCGGTGCCGGTTGATCGACCTTATTCGCAGCTTGCCCCTACATCTGCAGGGTTGCGTATAGTACGTGCAGCTGAGACGGATGCAATTCTTCAGTTCGCTATGATACGGATGCCACAGAGCCCACTGGTGAGTCGCTCCTATATGACTTCAGCGAGTGGCGAATGACGAATTTACTTAGAGAAGTGCCTGCAGGCGTCTGTTCGTCGCCGTTTTCAGGCACCTGCACGACGATATCCTGTGGTTTATATAACAGTATATATATATATATATATATATATATATATATATATATATATATATATATATATATATATATATATATATATATATATATATATATATATACTGTTAATTAAAGGCAATCGCCTGCGTCCACGCAGGCGATTGCCTTTAACCATTTTCTCAGACTACGTGGATACGCGCGTTTCTGCTGTGCATACGTGCAAACGAGTTCACCTTCTTTTATTGTATCACTTTTGATTGCTCCTGCTCTCATGTTTTTAATTGTATTCAAGGATTGGTCCATTGGTCGACGCCTTCGCCCTTGTCTCAATAACCGTATACGACCACGGCCGAGTCGCCAGTAGCAGTTGCGGTTTGTGTAGGAATGGACACACATGTTGACGACTCGAGCAGCGAAGGCAGTAATAGCGAAGGCGCACCAACCAATGGCAAGCAGATGGTTTTTACGAAAAAGAGCTTTGACAATCGTCCCTTCCCATTACCGCCTTGCACGCTCTCAAACTCAGCCAACGCGTTGACCCATTTTTCCTTCTTTTTTTTCTTGGTTTGTTTAATTGCCGATGCCCCTGCGGAGAGCAGCGAGGCGGTAGCGGCTACAGCCGCGCATGGCCGAAGCCGAGTGGTCGGTCTCCCCACCAGACTGGCTCGGTGCCACGGAGATGGGCCAGCGTCCGAAATAGCGGTTGCAACTCAGAGAGGAAGGAGCGCTCGGAGTGCTTCCTGTCTGCTCCACGTTATTACCCACTAACAGACGGCATGACTACTTATAAACGAAAAAGTCTCCTGTAGTAGCGGGCCCTCGAGGCCTTCGCACAGCGACTAGGTAAGCCTACTGAAAACACTGAAACCATAAAAAAAGAAGAAGAAGAAAAAAAGGCCTGTTGCTGCTGCATGCTGTCTCAAATAATTACAGTAATCGCTTACGGTCGCGTGTTTTCCTTGTGCTTTTGCATAAAAGAGGTAAATGAAGCGCAAACAAGATAAATTAAATGCGAGCGAACACAATGGCGGAGTGATTATGACGCGTGTAAATGAGATGGCGGTGGCCATCGGTTTTTATACCAGAACATCGGAGTACAATGTCGAAACTGTACCGGGGCTGTAAATAAATGGGGCCGAATTCGTAAAAGCTTTTGGATCGTAAGGGCTGCTTGCCTTTGGCTGGCCTCTTTTCCTAAGTATGATCGCGGTTATAGCTCCCCGCAGGTCTTGTAGTACGAACAGAGCTCACGTAAGAACATTTTTTTTTCTTTAGATATATAGACTCTGTATACCGCGTCCCGTATCCACAAGCAAACATCCAAAGCTTGAATTCCGCCCGCTGATGAAATTTCAGCGAGTCCTGACGCCAGACATAACATTAATTAATGTTGCTGGTCAGTGACAAAACTCATGAACGGAAAGCTTCGTGACATTGGCCCATGATTGTTATTGTACAAAGGAACCAACATCTGAACGCGGTCGCTTGACTGCCTGATAACACGACATCGTGGTTGAAAAATGCAGGCTCTGCGTTTTTCGAATCAACATACTCTTGGGTGTAAAGAGGTCGTCGAATTTGGGTGTCACTCTTATCAGCACGGCTTACAAAGGCAGATCAGATTGCGAGACCACTAAGTGACCCCGATATAACGTCGGCTGCACCACACGATAAAGTTACGAACACTGCTGCCTCATGACATGCATGGTCAGAGCTCGTATTCGCAAGACTTCTCTTTCGTGTGATCGTTTTTTACCGTTGGTCGGTCGGCTCTAATGGCACGTCAATCGTCAGGATTGCCTGAGGCATTATCTTACCAACATTTTTAGCGTAAGACGTTTTGGTGAGTACGAGTGCCGAGGCCGCATTCAGCGGATTGTCTTAGCGCAATTGTTCGGATGCGAGAAAATTTCAGCCAATCCCGATGCTGGGCACATCATTATAGAGAAGCCGGCCGGCCAAGGGTAAAACACACTTATGAAATCGAGAAGACATAATTATGAATTCGGCCCCTGGGCCTGCATTCGCAAAAACGTCATACGCCAATTGTTCACTGAAGGAAATTTTCAGCCAGTCGCGATGATGGACGTAGCGAATACTGCTTATGAAAAGCGCTGTTAATTTGACCTCTGAAGCTGAATTCACAATAAAGCGCTATAACAGGGATATGAAATTGGGTACCTTGATATCCCTTTAGTACCGCGCTATCTAGGCACCTTATTCGACTTGCGAGAAAACGATACGAAAGGGAAACAATATAGACACTTAGTTAAGGAACTGCGGGCATGAAATATCATTTCGGTAAAGCCCTTCGTAAGGTCTCATGCCAGCCAGTGACATCACCGTGGGTATATTATTGGCGAACAGTATGCATAACGGACAGCTTTTGGATTCGCGAAGCTTTTCTTTCTCAGTGATATTTGTCACTGTTTGGCCGCCTTTGACATTATACCCTGCTGAAAACGCTGTTTCTTGTCCTCTATATAGTTTCAGAATTGCATGGAATTCGCTCTTACGGACAATTCTTGCGTGATATCATTTTCTGTATACTGGCCTGGAAGCACATGCTTATGAAAGGAACGGCCGCACCGTTAAAGTGCTCGGTTGCTTAGAATCGTGCAGATCTCACGCATTGTGAGAATCGGTGTCATGCGAAGCAGTCAGCGAGGAAGTTGCCTATGACGAATTGTTTGGCATTCAGCAAAGTGTTATACGAGTAGGATCAAGGTCTTTGTGCAAAGCACGTGAGCACTCACCCATGAGTATGCCGTGGGCTAAGCAGGGGGTGCGACTGAATGGTAGCTCATGGCACAGCGTAAAGTTGGCACTCACGTTAGTCCAAAGCACAGACGTCTGTTTTGTCGATGAAAAATGCGCTATACGATGCGTTGATGTGTTATCGTATCTATAGCATCGTCCGTTTAAAGGGCAACTCCGGGGATTTTCTCACCAAGTTCTGATATCAGTGTTTTCCAATGGTGCTGATAGTCCTGTAACTGCCAGGGTGGTTCAGTTTGCTCAAAAATGCACCAATAATTTTAAATAAGCAACTGAAAGTCGTCTTCAAACCGAAACCGAAATGGGTGGATGCTTCGTGGAGCGTGTGCGATGACGTCATAACCTTCCCATCACCAGAAATATGGAACTTGCGCCAAAGAAATGCCAGTGGCGAGGTCATGCGACTATATGTTGAGTTATACCAGCTTTTCTTACCTTGACAGCGATGATTTGAGCGCTGTAGTATCGCCGTTTTGCTTTTTAAGGCCCGCTGGCTCGGACAGGCAGCGCGGAGGTGACGACGTCAAAAACACAGGGTGGCCCGTGTGAGAATCCGCTAAAAAAATTTTAAAATTCATTTACAGGTAAACTAAATGACATACACACGCTTGACTTGGCATATATTCTTACAGTACCGAGGAGAATATATATTGAAAATTTTATTGAGATCAGTGGGCATTAAAAATTCGCCGGAGTTTAAGTATTCCTACGCGGGATCGAGCAAAGTTGCACAGAAGCATACCGAACAGTAGCAGAGCATATGTATTGCTGTGATAGTGTTTCTTGCGCATTATAAGCTCAATTCACGCTACGCAAGCAGCATTATTACAACTCATTACAACTGCAGGTGCGATACGTTTATTTACTCTATATGCGTGCGGGAGGAGCCGCCGTAGCCTATAGTGCATGGTAGCGTGCTGGCTTGGCGCTTCAAGGATAAGTGTTCGTTACCCCTCTACCGCTTGGTAAGGCGCCTGTGTGTCTGTGTGCTTGTTATGTCTACATTTCAATCGCATGCGAGGGCAAACGGTGTTCCGGCCTTCCTTCTTTTAAGAGCGGAGCTCTTAAGCTGGCCCGCCGGTAAAAACCGCTAAGTGAAAAATGTGGGCCGAACCTGGAGGCAGTGCACTGTGTGAGGTGCAGAAAACTGCATTCAGACGCCGCTCGAAGTTGCGGGTTCGATCCTCGCAGCCGCAGCGTTTCATATATCAGTTTAGTTGATCCTTGACTGACACAGGCTCTATAAAATTTTAACACCTATGGTGCATACCCGCATATGGGCCGTCCGCTATATATAAATGGGCGACACGTGATTGCAGTATCGTGAATTGTGAAGCACATGACGAGTATGTCATGTTAGTGATGTAAAGGTCAGCCATTCATGTTCGTCATACATTTATACCCTGCCTCCCAAATATTGGAGTGTACCAATGTTTTAGATTACTAATCGACCAAGAGAGCACCGAGACGTAGGCGGATAGATAGATAGATAGATAGATAGATAGATAGATAGATAGATAGATAGATAGATAGATAGATAGATAGATAGATAGATAGATACAGTCAAAGTTACTTCAGTTCGCCAAGAAATGCTTTGAATTTAGTACTTTCGACTTCGGCGACAAGCTCTCAGCGTGCTGTGTATAATTTCCGTTAATATGCGACCCAAACTAGAGTTGTCATTCTTAGCCTTGTCAGCGTTTGTTCACTTCAGTGTAGCGTTTTTTATGGGAATCACGACTTCCGGAGCACTTCTTGCGGCAGGCAGTGGATATTATATGATTTTTCTTTCTTTATAAAAAAATTAATTCGGGTGGAAAGGCATTAGGTCAAATATTACTACAAGGATGTTGTATTTAGCAGCTTGGACGATGGGCGCGGACGCTATCGACCGAGCGAAGAAACTCGCGTAACAATGTAGATTGAGTTTCGTGGCTCAGAGGCCACCGCCCTGTCGGAGAAAAAAAAAGGGGGGGGCGGGGGGGGGGGTGTAGGGTGAGGCGGGTCGACCATGGCATCCATCTAACCATTTATTACTCATTCAGTGGATTGAGCTCTGGCGCGCATTCACGAACAATCGCCTGTGGGCACTCCCCGGCTCAAGTGCGACCACGGAGGAAGGAAATAGCACTCCTTCCTTCCTCCATGAGTGGGACGCGATCCGTGCTCCTAGGGCCATTCCTATGTGGTTGAGCATGACTTATAGGAGATACTGTGAAGTTGAAAACCACGCGCGGTATTTTTAATCTTGAGAGGCAATTCCTGAACTTCGTTCAGCCGGAACGTGTGGAGGTATACTCTGCCAACCGTCCTCATTGTTCTCGCTAATGACTGTACGCATACTGTACAAGGACAACACACGTTCGATGTGCCCAAATGCGTGCAATTCACACATAGCGAGCAATGGACAACTAGCGTCACGGAGGGACCGCAGGAGCGGCGGGGAGCTTTCTGCGTGACGTCCCGACTGTGCGCCCGCGCGAGCGCAAACATTGAGCTCTCGGCGACTCTCGTTGCTTTTCGAAAAACTAGCCGACCTCCCCTCAGTCCTATTGAATACGGACGCCCAACTGAAAAGGGACGGAACGGTCGGTTTTCATATATTTCTTTCTTTCTCAGGGTGCAGGGTGGCGGGCGCGGGGACGAGAGCACAGTTCCCGGCGCCATTTGCATGCGAGAGGCCAGCATACTTCGATCTGCATGCTGGCCCCTCGCCTCTTATGTAGTCCCACGAACGGATGCGATTTTGAAGTGACTTCTCAAGCATCGTATATTTCCGGCCCTGTATTCACAGCAAACTCGGAAGTCCACAAGAAAAAAATTCAGCCAATCCTAATGCTCGCCGTATTAATTTATTATCGAGGGAGGCCAGTCAATGGCATATAACACTTGTAGGAACAAACAAAAAAATCTTTGGGAATCGGCTCTTTGGCATTTACGGCGCCATTTGGTTCTGTAATCTGTATGAGCACACAGCCAAGCGGAAGTTGATGTTTTTGGTGCGAATGTTGTGCATATGCTATGAAGCCCCAATAAAGCATATGCGGGCATGATGAGCCAGGGATATGAGGGTGTGAGCGACACGTATAAAGAACTAAAGGCATCATGTGCGGCTCATAACCGCTTTGGAATTGCGGGCATGGGCCAGGGATATATAGCACAAAATCCTATTGCATCTGCTGTTGTAATGATAGTGCTTGTGTGACGTGAATTGCGCTACTAATGTATAATGAGCACTATCATAGCTATACATATGTTCTGATGTGTCGCGACCTCACCGCTGCCACCGCTTGTCGTGGTTTATCGCTGCCACCATTTGTCGTGGACTCGTGTCGCCTTCAGGCCAGGAGTCCGCGGGGCAGGAGGGAAGAGTGCGAGGAGTTGGTTTGAGAAGAGAATATTTACATTTATTTACATGGTTTGAAGGTGATGGCCGAATCTCAATCGAAACCTCTATCGAATCCTCTGATCCCGGGGTTCTCCCGTGGATTAAATAGGTCGCGTCGTCCTCGACGCCTTCTTGGGAGGGCCCACTTGATGCTTCTCCTCCAATCCGAGGTTGAAGGTCCGAAGGGGAAGAAGGTTGTGGACCTCCCCCTTTTTCTTCGAATGTGGCCGAGGTGATCCTTATTTATCTCCGTCGGATCATACGACGGCAGCAGGACCCCTTTCGGTGATGACAACTCGCCACCCCCTGCTGCGGTAACGTGGAAGTCATCACCGGAGCCCGGCTCGTTACCGGCTTTCGAGACGTCCGTCGTAGCGGCAAACGAGCTTTTACTGGCGCCGCTCAGTCTCCGATGTCTCGGACGTAACAGATGCCATTATTACGTATGCTTTTGTGCAACTTTGCTCGATACCGTAGGAATATACTTCAACGATCGACACTTACGCACACCAACGCATCGTATAGTGCATTTATCGTGCTGGCACCAGCAAGCTTGCTACTGGTTCCAGCACTGCGTGTACTATTTTTTACTGGTACCAGCAGGCGTGCTGCTGGTTTTGTGCTGGTCCCAGCAGACAGCCTGCTGCCTTGATGGTACCAGCAAGGTGCTTGCTGGTTTTCTGCATTGGTTATGCTGGTATGTTGCTGGAACCAGCAGATAACCTGCTGGTTTTCAGTTGAACTTCCAGTAGCGAAATGTACAACTTTGTTCTGTATACCAGTCCACTCTTTTTTTCTTTTCTATGCGAAAAGTTTACCTCCGGAAGTAGGTGCGGCCGAGATAGTGGGAAATGATTGCTGAGCGCAAAGTTCGCATTCACAGGAGATTATTGTAAATATTAGTTTTTATTAAATATGAGTAACTCAAAGTCGACAGAATTTCCCACGAATTGGAATTGGATAAATGCCATGCAGACATAAAATTTCATTGCTGCCGCTGGCTTCCCGACGTGAGTTTCTGTGCGTGCCGCACCGCGCCTATTATGCAGCAAATCTTTCCGGCCTGCTCTTTCACTTCTCTCGCGTGTTATTTATACGATAATGCGTCTCAATTGCTTCGCGAAATTAAAACGATGATCGTTTCGTGCCTAAAACAGTGCGCTACCTTGATTTGATTACTTCAGCCGTTAGCGCACAGAGGTGATCACTCATGATGCTGTTATCAGTAGGAGTGGTTAGCAAAAACAGCAACGGTAAGTTGTGGTATATTTCAAGGGGGCCTTACAACCAAAATGCTTTTCGAGTTCGACCTCAGAATACAAGAAAAATAGTATTGCTAGCAGAATATAACATCGCCGAGGAGAGCTAGAGGGGGGGAGGGGGGATGGATTCTATTGCAACAAGTGAGTACGGCTACGCGAATTTGACCTCTGTCTGCTAAAGAGAGAGAGAGAGAAAAGAGCCAGGCCTGCGCGGAACCGCAGGACAGTGACAGCGTAAGCTGGAGGAGCGACCTTCTTAGAGGCCATTTTAAACGCTTGAGGAAATTAGTGCTCGTAGAGGTGATAGATATCCCCTGCGACATAACTCTTATCATTTCGCCAAGTAGAGAAGTACCCACTACGGAGTAATTACTGCGGTACTGTAACGTGCACATCTGTATAACTGCACATCTTAGAGAGTCTCTTGGCATCGTTTTCCCGAGAACGAACCGAACTCTTGGCCCGGCGTCGACGGCGAGCTGCGGTTTGGGCTTTTCTCTGCACAGCTGTCTGTTGTGCCCGACGTTGACTTGCTGCAGCCGTGCGCGTAGCTCTGTGATTCGCTTCTTCAGCAGCGGTCCGCACCTTACGAGGAGGCGCCTTCAGCTATATCGATGAGCCAAGTAAGGTTGCTGGCACGGCTGCGTACGTCGCCTGCCGCGTTATGCATGGCACGATACAACAAAACTGCTTCAAAGGGCAGCACTTCGTAATAATTATGACGGGAATGTTGTTATGTGGGGTTTAACGTCCCAAAACCAGCTCTGATTATGAGAGACGCCGTAGTGGAGGGCTCCGGAAATTTTGACCACCTGGGGTTCTTTAACGTGCACTGACATTGCACAGCACACGGGCCTCAACATTTCGCCTCCATCGAAATGCAGCCGCCGCGGCGGGGATCCGATCCCGCGACCCTCGGATCAGCAGCCGAGTACCATAGCCACTAGACCACCGTGGCGGGGCATGACGGGAATGTTGAACAAGATTGTTTCATAATGATGATGTTGATGATGCCACTGTAATGGGTCCAGAGCTACAAACCATGCTGCCCTGTGTTCTTTCAAATGATTCCTCGAACTCGTTATGCAATCCACTTTCCCCGACGTGTAGTGGCGTATTATTATTCTGCCACACAACATTACACTTGTTAATGCGATTCCTCGGCAGAATTTACACCTGTGTAGGTCTTTTAGCGATGATTTTTCAAGCACAGGCGTGGCTCAGTGGCTCAATCCAAGCCCTTAAACAGGGCTTGGCTTCTAAAAGAAAAAAAAAAAAAAAGAAGGCGTGGCTCAGTGGTAGAATGCTCGACTGCCACGCAGAGGACGTGGTTTGAATCCTCGTCGGTCCTGGTTATTTTTTCTAAAATTTGCCGCGATAGCGGTTGCGGACACCGGCGGCGGCGGACAACTACGGCGCAAAAACGGCCCTTGTTGTGATCTCATAACAGCTTACGCTGTAAAAAATAAAATGTGCACGCTTGTGATTCATGCAGTTCACTTCGTATTGCTTCCGTGCTTTAGCGTTCGTTTCCGTCGAATGTGCGTCTATACAAAGTTGCTCTTTGCTTTGATGGTTTGGGAAAGGACTGTGCAGAGCTCAGAAAATAAAACTGCGGACACAGAATGACAGCCCACACTTGGGTAAGAATAATAACTAGTGGGATGATCATGCGCAGTATGCTGTAAACAATGGTGGCATATCTTAATTAATTAAGGATTGCTATTTCCCGGCGCGCACTGCTACCGTGGGGAGGCCCGGCTCTAATAATATACAAAGAGAGAGAGAGAGAGAGAGAATTCACGGCACTTTTTTTTTTGCATTACAACGCAAGACGGCCGAGATTGACGTCTCATAAAATTCTACTTTTTTTTTGTCAACGTGAATCTCGGGCTTACAATGTAAAAAAAAACAACAAAGAAAAAATAGAAAGAAAATGCATGAGTTCGAAAGCGCCAATCCTTGTAGTGCCTGCCCTATATAATAGATATACGGAGGAGGTTGTATTGTGCAAGCCTGGCGGAAGAGCTAATTGTTCAGATTGTAGGCGCCTTTCAATCCCTGCCCTTTCCAATGTCAGTCAGTGGGATGCGCGAATAAATGTGCACGCTTGTGATTCAGTTCACTTCGTATTGCTTCCGTGCTTTAGCGTTCGTTTCCGTCGAATGTGCGTCTATACAAAGTTACTCTTTGCTTTGATGGTTTGGGAAAGCACTGTGCAGAGCTCAGAAAATAAACCCACCAAAGTAAGACACACAAAAGTTACATCGAAAATAGAATAATTGAGCGCACCTCACAATCGCTTGCCAGTGCTTGCGTGCAGTACTGCTCGACACTATACCGTGACAGACAAGCACTTCAGACCAGTGCTTCTGACTCGCTCCACAACCTGCATTTAAATGCCATTATTACATCTGGATATATATATATATATATATATATATATATATATATATATATATATATATATATATATATATATATATATATATATATATCATCAGCCCATCTTATGTCCACTGCAGGACGAAGGCCTCTCCCAATCCTCGCCATCCTTGCCTGTCCTGCGCGAGCTGATTCCATTTGATGCCTGCGAATTTCTTGATTTCGTCCCCCCGTCTTACTCTCTGCCGCCCACGGCTGCGCTATATATATATATATATATATATATATATATATATATATATATATATATATATATATATATATATATATATATAGTATTTTCAGATTGAAGTTCGATGGGTCCGGTCCATATATATATATATATATATATATATATATATATATATATATATATATATATATATATATGAGAGAGCGACTCGTTCATAACGCGCACAACTGCATCTTTCGGCACTGTGCATTCCCACCCGCTTTGAAAAATCATGAAAGTAAGTTCAGCCGTACGCCCAATAACGATTGTTGTGCACGTCGGCCGCACTTCCACATCCCATATCGTCACAGCCAATATGAGCGACATAGACATATTAGTATGCCGCAGTACTACATTGTTGTCTCCAAATACGAGTAAACGACAAGACAAGGGAAGCAATCTGCGCTCGTATCTTGCGTGGAGGCAAACCACGGAGCGCGGAGCGTCGCGCCGAGGCGGAGGCACGCCAGGCGCCGCCATCTTCGGCAGAAGCAGATCGCCCGCGCATGCGCTGTGCGCTGAATCAATACTGGCGTCTGACGCGCCGGGCGACGCCGCTTCGGTTCAGCCTGTCTCGCCGGGTTCCGTGTTCTTCGTTAGCTTTTTAACAGCGTTTCGACATCGAGTGCGTAATTTAAGCAACGAAACCGCGCCCCGTCGACCTGGGCAAGAAGCGACCAAGCAGATTGGCCGTTAAAGGTATCGGCACAACGACTCTTCGGCGCCGGCGAACTCGTCGCCTTTTCGAAGGGATCCTCTCGGCGATGTAGGCTGCTTCTTTACGCTGCACAAGCGGCCGGTAACCATGGTTACTGAAGGAGAACAGCAGGTAAATTCATTTTGAACTGTATCGCGCGTTGCATTGAGTAGCCATCGTGCACAGAGCTATGTATACACTGTCTGGTGTACGTAGCTGTGTCGCGAGCTCTCGTGGGTTCGCGGTAATGTAAACACGCGGATGCGCCGACCGGCGGTGGCGGCAGCGCTTTGAAGGGAAACCAAACTAGTCTTGCTCAGTGGGCGTGCACTTTTTTTCTTTGGGTTTCGTTAAATTGCACATGTATACCCGTATAAAGTCGTTCGCAAGCTTGGCTCGGTGCACTTGGTTGTGCAGTTCGCCTTTCACTGTGAGCGTAGACCACGCTCTCTCTCTCTCTCTCTTTTTTTTTTTTCCTCTCATTTGTTGCTGTCCACAAATGTGCCAAGTGCGCTTGTTTTCGGATCATCGCTGGTAGCCAGGGCCCACGGTAGGGCTCGAGCGCGCTCGTCCGACGGTGCTCTGGAAAAATTCAGTAGATCGCACAACAACACATTGTAGTACATCTTTTGATGAAATTGGTGCTACAAATACGGAACGGAGAGCGCGACCGCATAGCGCGGGCGCTCGCGCGCGTACCACTACGCGACGTTTATCGTAAACCGCGAGTTGTAGGTCGGATGTTGCTCCGGATCAGACGCGAATACACCTCTTCCCTTTACACGTAGGTGGCATCTGCGCGCTGTCACTTGTTTAGCATTGGCATGTATCACGAAAGCACTGCAAATCAACTGACAGCATTCTGCACGGCACATATCGTTTGTTTTTAAAGCGTGTATGCACGTGGGCGACGATTCGTCAACCGCCAGGAACATAATTCGCAACTTAACTATTCCCTAATCCATTAAAGGTCGTATTGATCGAAGTTTATTATTATTATTATTTTTTGCCTAGGATGTCATTTCTTTGCACAGACATGTTCGCAAGAAGATATGTTAGCCCAGGTGAAAATGTTCAGCTGCTGCTGTAACTGGATTATTATGCAGTTCGCATTTTTAACCATAGCTCAAACCGTCTGGTGGCAGTGGTTATTTTCTTGAAGTGGAAAGCACCAATGGCACCACTCGGGGCTAGGGATCACAGACTGGAATAATTACGCTGTTAGATAATGACATTGTTTCATCAAAGGATCACGTTGAAAAACAGAACATTTATTTCGACATTGCCGCGAGACTGGGCTTTTTCAAGTATTTGCTTTCTAAGTTTGAAAAAGGCCAGTCTATTGGCCGAAACGTCGAAATGTTCTGTTTTTCAACGTGAACCTGTGATGATATATATATATATATATATATATATATATATATATATATACATTCCTGATGAAGGCCAGGCTCCGGCTGAAACGTTGAATAAACGCTTTCCGCATTTTTGTTGCCAATCCCGAGGGTCTACTACTCATCTCTGTCTTCACGCCTCCGGCTTATTCACCACCATGACTGCTATATATATATATATATATATATATATATATATATATATATATAAATATTTTTATTTTGTAGAATCTGTAGAATCAATATACCGAGAGAAGTTGTTTTTAATACCTCAGGTAAGTGTAATTAACATGGAAGCGTGTGTAGTCTTTTTTTTTTTTGTGATTGAATACACTAGGGGAATAGAAAATTTAAGGGAAACACAAACTAAAATATTTCAGTTGCAATGCATTAGTCTTCCTTAGTGTTCTGCACCTGCATTTTATTTTGTGTTTACCTTTGTGTTGCTACACCAACCATACTTCAAGTGCACTGTAGTTTACTTTCGTATCAGTCTTTACATATTTGCCAAATGCCTTGCATGTAATTCTAGCAAAGCAGGATAAAATTTCTTTTATGTACAGTACTGCAATTTTACCAATATACTGAATGCATAAAAATCCTAGGTGCATGTTATCCAAACTAGAAGAGAAGCTCAGGGGAAGATGGATGCTTGAATCGATGAACAGATCACAAAATACGATTTAGAAAAGGAAATGTCGCAGGAGCCAACGTTTCGACAAGTGGACTTGTCTTCGTCAGGGCGGCATGTTAATAATTTATAGTTTCTTGCTGATGGTTCGAAGGCCAGAAAAAAAAAAAAAAAAGGTAGGCTAAAGGAGAATTTCATAAAAAAAGAAATATTGCATTGAAGTATTGCTATTTTACTAGTATACAAAATGCACAAGAATCCTAGATGCACGTTATTAATTCATAGTTTCTTACTGGTGGGTGCATGGAAGGCCAAGCATTTCATATAAAAATATTCTTGCATCAAGTAGCACTTGCAAATAGTATTGTTCATACTTCTTAAATTGCATAAGTTTTCTGGCATTATTTTTTTATCTCCTATAATGTGTATGTTTTGGATGAAATAAACCTGGAAGATTCCATTACTGAAGTCTTACTAACAAACAAATAGTTTGAAAATAGTAATTTGCCTTTTCATTGAATGCTTTTCATTGTTCATATAATTCGGAGCATATTCTGATGAAGTCACTAAATGTCTTGCTCTTCGAACCAAGCGATGTGAAAGCACAGTCAATGCTGGGGATGTATTGTAATGCTAAATGAATAGCTCTGTTGTAAATTATTGTGCAGTATGGCATGTCATAATTATTTACTGTAGGATACTCCAATTAAGTCTCTTTGTCATGGGATGGAATATCACAAACTATGGATATAGCAGACTAATGATAATTTTTTTCCTCAAAATTTTAATAAAAAGTATGCATATAAAATTTTGCTCTAGCTGCTTTTATATATGACATTTGGGAGATGTTGCCGTTATTAGATGGTGCTGGTTGCTGATTTTCACTTAAATTCTAAATAATGAAGGCTATGGACATGAAAGAAGTTTCATAAAAATTTCACTTGTATCTCTCTTTAACTAAAGGAAGAAAATTCACAAATAGACATGTTGTACCCTTTTTCTGGTTCAACATAGCAGCACCTGCTGCTATGTCACTCTGGCTGGTGCCACTGTCAATGCCAATTTTGTGAGGGGCACTGGATTGTCATGGGAATGACAGTAGTACGTGTATCTACAAAGGTTGTATTGGTTGGGGTTGTGTGAGGCTTGGCCTAAAATGCAGATACTGCTGCACAAATAAAGGTTCCCTGAATCAAAACCTTCCTAAACTGATCTTATTCACCTGTATTACATTTTGCAATATTACTTTAAGTCTGCAGTGCATAATCAAGCAGTGAAAAGAAAAAGCAGAGGACGAAAAAACTGCCATGGATCAAGCATTGACCTTGTTGTCTGTCCTTGAACTTTAGTGGCTGTTTGGTACTTTTTGTATTTCATAAAATTCTACATCCAAGCAGACATTTTCAAAATGAAGTAAAGCTTGTTTCTGTGTTATGCTAAATGTCGCCTCAATGCATAATGAAGCATATAAATAACTCAATGCTTATAGCCAAATGTGTTTTTGAGGTGCATGGTCTCTTTGGGAATGATGCGAGTTTGCATCCAACACATCCCAGCATTCCCATGCATACAACAGCACACCAGATTTTTCTCTAGGTAATTATAAGAAACTCTATGGCGTCTAGCAACTTGTTTGATGCAGAACTTTAAAAGTCCCATGGACAGCTTTTTGCTATGTTTCAGGGATGTCGTGTCAGGTTTTGCATTGGCTTTAGCTTTGTTATCATCAGCCTGTGTATATCCAGCACAAGATATAGGCCTTTTCCAGCAGTCTCTGATCGCTCCTGTCATGTGCCAGGTGACACCACCTTGAGCCTAAATACTTAATTTTATTGCACCCTAACTAGTTCTCTTCTGTCTTATAGTGGGGTTCCCTTCTCTTTGCTCTCATGTATTCTGTACTGTTAACAACCACTTATCTCCTGCTTGCATAACATCAACGGTCCAACTCCATTGCTTCCATGTAATGCCACTTATACAGTAAAATCTCATTAATTCGACTCTTGTTAATTTGGGAAATTGGATAATTTGGAGTTATTCCCTGGTCTAAGGCTTTTTCATTAACCTCCATCCATATTACTGCCTCATATGTTAGTACATGTACTTTTTTCCATTGCATAATATGTCCGGTGTTATCAAAGAACATCACGCGTAATTGTGCAGATCAGTTTTATTCATAATGTCCAGGAAACACTTGTGTTGTGGACCGTATATCCACTCCTGTAGACCTGGTGGCCTGGTGTGATTAAGTTCTGCACGCTACAGGTAATGTCGACACGCTGTCTGCAGCTCGGGGCACGTCCACGGTAGATAAAGTAGACTTGCTGTATTAGTGCAGGACAGAATGGGCAACTCGAAGTGGCATCAATGTAGCACACTTTGCGTGGATTGACGTGACAGTCTCAATTGTGTACATTTCGGAGCGATACCTCCTCTTGATGAGTAAGGCCACTTGGGACATTGGAACCACCTGGAGGTGTAAAAGGTTGTGTGGTGCGTCAGAGATCTTTGTGAATTACCACCACGTCCAAGTGCAGCAGCAAAGGCAAGCGTAGCAGGTATGCTGCTGTTAGCGGATGACGGGGCATCTGCCGTGTCATGAGCCAGAACACTAGATCAGTGAATGCAGCAGACTCGAACCAAGGACAGATACACCACCATACAATGGTGAAATTTCATCGTTAAACTCCAGGGGTTGTCAATGCGAGGATCGTTATTGGTGGGCATTGCGTCTCAGTGAGCAGCTGAAGTTCAGTAAGGCCATCATAGAGAGTAACCACCTGAGCCATAATGGTTTAATGGGGATGTTGCAAGCATATGAAGGTTTAATGAGGATGTTGTAAGCATATGAACACATCTGCTTGATATGTGGATGAGAAGGGCACACAAGGCGGCATGCAGCATAGAGAGTGTTAACCAGGTGCCTACTTATGCATTGAGTTCAACTTTTCAGGCTGCTGAACAGGAAAGTCAGTGCAAGGGAGTGTAACTAGAAACTAAGTGTTCACATTTGTGACCTGATGGATGCACCCAAGTGGCTTATTGGTAGTCACTTGCCAGTGACTCCACGAGGGCAGTTCCATTGTAGGTTCATCCACCAAATGAGCTTTTGTGTTCATATAGGCAGCAACTGTAGGGGCATTGCTTTAGGTGTGCACCTTTGGTGAATGAGCTTGTCCGAATGAATGCACTCTATGGCTTTACGTTACCCTAATACTAATCCACCTCAGCAGGCAGTGCTGACTGCAAGGGCCTCCATCTGTAATAGCAAAGTTAAGTCCTACCCATTCAACTACAGTAAAATTTTGTTAAACTCTGTTAGGACGGATTCTTTGGTAAAGTGTACTTAGCAGATTAACTTACGGCTGAGGCCGATGGAGCCCTGGACTAGGTGCCCCACCCGCCTGCTTCCCCAACTTCTTTATTTGCAATAAACATTTTTCATTTAATTCAATTCTTGGATATAATAAATAATGTGAGGACATTTGGATAACTCAATGTAAAAAAAAAGGAAAAAAAAAGAACGAAAGAGCTCAATACAAGCAAAATCTCCCTGATCTGTAATTAAGGCTAACTAGTGTTGTGACTTCCAAAATGGGCTTCTTATCTTTGGGGATCTGATAGAGCTAGATGGGAAGCAGCTAGTTTTGGTCCTGATAGGAAACAATGTCCTGGTCACATTTGTCAGCATAAGATCACCAATTGGGTAAAGCCATACAGGAATGCTTGTAGCCATTATTTTCTGTCATGCATAGCAGGAATAAGTTCTTTTGCAGCTAGCATCCCAATGTAAGCATACTTCATTCACTTTTTTAAAGGGGGACATGGCTCTTAGAGATAACATAGGTTATTTCTCAGCCAAATTAGATGAAACTGCACAGCTTTGTTCAGTTTTTTTAGCTTTATTTAACTATCCAGTTATATTTTACACAGATCAATTATTTCCAGAGATAATTAGTAATCTCCTTCTATTGTCTGCCAAAAGAATGAAAAATTATCTCTGTAACATAACATTACTATAAACCCATATATGGATACTAGAAAGCCTAACGAGAGCAACGCTGCAAGCTGATTGGAAATTGAACAACTACTTCTCAATTTACAGCACTAATGAGTTCATTGTCTACACCTAGCCAAAAACATGATAATTTTAAAATTAAAATAAAAAAAATTTGAACTGTAGATTAAAAATTTGCTTGCAGCGTTTCTTTCTATGCATACTTAGTTACTTTGTGCAAAAGGAATTGTAGCTCTAGCTTTTCTAGGTCGACTTTTACAGAAGAAGCAAACAAGCGAAGCGGCCAAAATCAATTTAGCAACAATTTGCGCTCAGACACACCTCATATTGGTGTTACAAATTAATTTTGCGGCAAAAATAATGAGAATAGAAGCTAGAAACTTTGCACATTTGTGCAAAAATAGATAGAGATTCCGAAAATGTCAGCTTGAAAAAGTAGATTTTTTTTGCAATTTTCGGCCTTCTAAGACCAGTGTCCCCCCTTAAGTAACGGATTTTTAGACACACCAGTCATCTTGTCACTTGTTGTTTTTGGGGTACTTCTGATAAGACAAGCAAGTTTTCATGGTTCTTTCAAGTTCATCTTAAGGAGAGTGTGTTGTACGTTATAAGCTGAAGTATGCTAATTTTTTTTAAACAGATTTGTGGAATAAATAAAATGTGGTCATAATGTAAGGAATTAGTAAGTCCAGCGTGTCTCATGGAAAAACTAAGAAATTGCTCACTACACCTAACCTTAAGGGGTTAGAACACTGGTGATTATTCTTTGGTATGCCACATTGTCTAAGAAGGAAACTGAGGAATGTTAAAGGAATGCCTTTAATATTGTTAGTATTTCACATTAAAAAGTATAAGAGTCAACAAATTATCATCGGCTGGTCTTTGTGATCAGCTGTACAAAGTTATCACTGTGGGGACAGGATTTGCCTCCTGGATCACAGCAATGTACTACACGTCTATGGCAGCAGAGATGTTGCCACAATTCACCTGCTCTCGTCCGCACATTGTGGCCAGCTTGCAGCTGCTACGCATATACACCCATCCTGACAGCCAGGGTTATGAGAACTATGAAGTGAGCAGGAGCAGGATCAAGTTATAAAAGTAACTTTTCTTGGTGCTTCTGTATTTAGAAAGCAACTTAATTGAATTTTATCACATGCTTGTCATTGGTTTTGATGTCTAGGTATGAGAGGTAATCACTAGCAGTGTTTGAATAGTGAAATTTTATGTAAATATGAATACTAGATGCGTAATCTTTGAATATGATATGAAATAATATGTGTATTGTCGTTTATGAATAAATGCAAATATGAAAGTTGTGTAGCGATTTTGTTTGATTAAAAGAAAGCTTTCTTTTACATCATATGAGAGTTGTAGCATTGTTGATCTATTTGTTCATACGTCTGAGGAGCTTGTAGAGAAAGAACTGGCGGATACTAGCATAATGACTGAAATTAAACAGAGGAAAGGGCACATCTTGAGATGTGTGTGAACTGCTATGGAATTTGAAGGATGTAAGCGTAGTATTATACACAGCTACATGTCCTTTTGAAGGGACGCAAACATAGTGAGACGGTTCATGTAATAAAAAAATTTTTGCCTTAATTCAGGAAGGAATTTGCAACCTGCCCAAGTGTGAGACATTATTATTGTATGATTGAACGTCAGTGAGCAGGATTTAGCTAACCCAGTGCGGTTGCACAGCAGCTGGTGCCTCTGAGAAGCCACTTTGGCTTCCTTAGAGCAGAATCATCAGGACATACAGAACTTGTATCTGTCTTTTGTCATGTAGACTGTGATTAGTATAGGTATCCCTTATATTAAAACCAAACAATTATTCAGCAGTTTGAAAAGTGGTTTCTTTAACATGAATAGCTAAGACTATTTGATTCATATTAAACCATTTTAATATGAATCAAATAGTCACCTCTAGTAATTACCAGTTGATGAAAGCCTAAATCAGCATAATGGCTCATAGGTGTGCAGTGTTTACAAGCCTCAAGGCTATGGCAGCTGTCATGTTTGATAAAACTACAACTCTCCTTGTATATATAGCGCTTGTATCTGTGTAACCCTTATAATGACAACCTGATAGACATATTGTTACGTGGCAATTAATGACGCTGACCTGCAGTGGGGTGTACGGTTACAGGGATGTGAGAGACACCCAAGAAAGAAGACGATGATGTATCTTGGGTGAGCGTGGTGTGACTCCCAGCTTGGTTGGTCTGGAATTCAAACGCTGTAACTAATTCCAACGTTTATTCTGTTCCGTTTCATTTTTGGTGGAGGTGCTGGGTATCGATCCCAGTACCTCCACCAAAAATGAAACGGAACAGAATAAACGTTGGAATTAGTTACAGCGTTTGAATTCCAGACCAACCAAGCTGGGAGTCACACCACGCTCACCCAAGAATATATAAGATACAGAAACTTTTTTATTGGCTTTCCTTTTAAAAAACTTACTTGTCTTTGTAGTTAGCACCAGAAAGTACTTAATTTAAGAAAATGGTCAACACTGGTAATTTTTTCTTGAATAATTACAACGATGCTGGTAACGGTTACACTTAAACTGTTTGCACGTGTATTTGTGCTGGTTTGGTGTGCTTGAAAACTGGCATCATTATACTACATCTTGCCTTCCTAGTAGGGAGAGCTTTATAAGCCTAGCAGACTGGTAGAACAACGTGCGAAAAAACAGGCCCTAAAAGGCGTAGAATCTCAAGTCATGCCAATTTCACGGAATGTTTGGAGAGAGGCTGTGTCCGCTCAAGGCCAACGTTGGCTTGCCCCTATGCTGTCCCTTGAGGCATTCAGTCGTGTAGGTTCGCCATAGGCACTAGCTTTGTTTGTAGCAGAGATGGATGCAGATGAGTCTCAGAACACAGGGCATAGGGGTGTTTTTTCTGCTTTTTATGGATGGATCTACGGTGTTCTTTCATCTGTGGCTGCTATTGTGAGTTATCTGCGTGGAGGCTCATTTCACCTGGAAGCTTTGCCTGTGTCTCAACCAGAAATCACGGGTGAAAGGTTGCAAGAGTGCTTACATTTAGCGGTGAGACTATAGTTTGCACTTGCAGTTAATGACTGTTTGCTGCGTACCCGTGAGCTTGATGAATCAGCATATTGAATCCTTTTCCCACGAATAGTTATGCTCAAGAAATGTAAGCACCTATTCTGCGTGTACTTCATGTGATGCATTGATGACTAGTCTTTGTTAGCTTGTCCAAGTATATCTACTTCCACAAATATCTATTACTATTTATGTGATATGAAGTTATGTGGGACTTGACAAGTAATTGCACTTGAGTAAAACTCTACAATTGCTTTATTGCTTGATTTATTACTCTGTCAATAGAACTGTGTATACGAGTAATTCTGTTGGATTTCCATTGCATACTTGTCAGTTTATATATTGTTATATAGCTCCCTAAAATTAAACTTGAGGCCTAAAGTTGGTGGTTCTTGTCAAGTAATTGCTCTGGTATGCTTATTTATGGCAGTGTAATTTTGTGCAGCTAAAGGGCCACTGTGAACTGCCCTGTTAAAGCTAGGACTCTTAGAATTTTCATATAGGAACGTTAACCCTGTACTTTGTGTTGGTGTAAAAAATTGACCTTTTTTTTTTGGCTGGTCTACTCAGGGCATTAGACCAGCCTTCTTACCACACTTATTTTTTCTTACAGATTTCCACTCTGTATATAAGTTTACCTTTGATGCAGGTTTCAGATGCTAGATCTCCCTGAGACTGCTTGTGCATTGGGTATAATTAACCAGAAGTGCTCATTACTTGTTACCATTAAATACTAAAAACAAACAAGTCAGGCATATGGTAGTCTCTTTATGATCTTTCATGTCTGCAAGTGAGTGTACAGCCTTTCATTATGAAAATGTATTATGTTTTAGTTCAAGGTAAAGTTAACTGAAATAAAAACTAGCACAAAACAAAAAGATGTACTTTTTCTTCAATATGGTATTCTGTGGCAATATGGTAATATGCCAATATGGTATTCTGTGGCAACTTGTTAAAAGGTACTGGGAAGATGTGGGGGCTTGTTATGGACAGAAACATTGAATATGTTGAGGTTCAAGAATTGTGCAGTAGAACTGACTGGAAAGTTTTGTTCCGGAAACAAAGGGCACATCAAAGAAGTGAGCAACATTTGGTGTTCCTTTTGGTGATTATAGATGTATGGGAGGTGTAGCTGATGAACAAATTCTTTATCAGGGACTGTAAGGCAAGTGTGTGTACAGTGCAGTGAAGTTTGGGCTCTATGATGATACTGCACATTGTGTAGTATATAGCCTTCAAAGAAGGCAGCTGGCTCTTAAGTTTGCTGCTAAGATAGCACTGACTTGAAAATGGCATCTTTCCTGTGACCCTGTGGCCTTGTCACTGTTCTGCTTGTTATGAGTTGGGATAAGTTGTACTTCCTGGTAAGCACTTAGCCTTAAGTGCATTGCAGAAATCATTAGATGATATTTTAAAAGCAGTGCACTATCACAAGGTGCAGGATGGATGGGTAAAACTAATGCATTTCAGGTGTACATTTCATTGCCAGCAACATGCTTAAAGGGACACTGAAGTTAAGCACTATACCAGTTTAGACTGATAGACTATTATTTGGGAACTCCATTGCCATTGATTTCACCATCGTAGGCTCATTATCAAAATAAAGAATGAAGTTCAAGTTCAAAGTCTCGTTCCTTAATTTTGTACAGAAATCTCGGCCCCAAAACGTAAGCATGACATAATGGATTTCAAAGCCTTTTCTTGGTGATTTGACCACATTGGCTCCATGAAATTTCATGAAAATTGCTACGTTCATTCTCTGAACCACCTACAGCAAAAAGTTATTCATTATTACCAAAAAATAATTTTGTGTGCTCTAGCAGGTGTCTTCAAAAATTTATGACATCACAGTGAGAGGATGCAGAAACATCAAGGCGGTGTTGCCACCTGTATTTTCTTTTCGTACATTTTTGGCTTTCTAAGTGTTCTCTCTTGTCAAGATTGGTGCTGTTGGTATTATGAAAGGGTAATTCACTAATACACAAAGAATAGCTTTGTTCCTTAATGTCTCTTAAGTGAGTGGCAAAATTACGTTTTATAATCCTCACAGTGTTAAATTGGGTGTGAGACAGCACTAACAGCTCCAAATAGAGCATGTTTTGTATGTGTGCACTTCTTATGTATGTGCTCAACTATATATATATATATATATATATATATATACATGTGTACCATTGATGCCAGAAACCCCCTAGCTTTAGTAACCTGCCTAGTTGCTGAATGCACTGTTTCATGTCTATATGGTTACCATGTTTAAATGTGATTTTCGCAAACTTTGCCAAACATTGGTATAGGGCTGCTTTACTATGGATGAGTATGCTTCGTTTTATGGTACAGGTTTTTTGTTACTTAACATGCACCTTATATAATTTTTTGTTGTCTCATGCAGACTGATGGCAACGCCAGCTTCCTACGGGCTGCTCGTGCTGGGAACCTGGAAAAGGTGTTGGATTATCTCAAAGGCAGCATAGACATCAACACAAGCAATGCAGTAAGCTGATTTCTGGCTTTGTTAATTGGCTGCTTCAGCTTAGCTGAGCTTTAAATAAACTGGTGCAATTTTTATGGCATTGAAATGATGGTGCACTGTTCGCAATGACCCTGCACACTTCACTGTATCTTCTTGCACTGTGTATAATTATTTTGTCAGCTAGAAATTGTTATTTGTCTTCTTAAATGGTTATTTCATTTAGGCTAAGTTTAAGTGGTAAGATTGATGTTAGACTGTCATGACAAACAAGATACTTTGTTTGCATTGCTTTACCTTTCAAACACGTGCCTTGCATACACCACAGTTCTATTTGTGCATGTAGGATAGAAGGCACGGTGGTGGTGGTGCTAGTAGTAGTAGTAGTAGTAGTAGTAGTAGTAGTAGTAGTAGTAGTGCCAAACATTTAATAAATGCAGCAGCATACACTATTTGTTAGCTATTATGCACTGATGTCAACCACAATAAGAGCTTCATTGCCTTTTTGAGATGTTGGGCCAGGGAGAGTGTAAGGTTACTGAGAACTTTATTGCATTTGTTTGTTGAATGTAGATTGCATTAGTGTTCTTTAAAAGCCTTGGTAATATGAGGAGGGGCATGTACACAGTGCTTGTACGTTATTTGAAATATGGTTGCTCCATTAATAGCTTTGGCTGCTTGAGCACATGCACCTTTGCGTATTCTATACCCATAACTGTCATGTAATAAACACGATGTTGCATGTGATCAGCTATTGGGAATTAAACCTAGAATTTTGTTGGCCATGCCCATGCCTTCTGTTTATGTGCGCATCACTAAACCGAAATTCAACATCTGAGGCAGTACTTATTTGGCATCATGAACACTCGTTGTATGCAGCTAAAAAATGTGCTTTCTGGCTCTAGACGTGCCAAATACCTAGTAAGAGCAACTTGTAATGGCACATTCAGCATGTGCATGTGCACATTTTAATCTGGGGCTTCAGCTTGAATTGCAGTTCCATATGACTGCTCCATTTGGGGCTGTGCATTACGAACATGCAAAGTACATACAGTAAAACATCATTATAACGAAGTTGAAGGGGGAGCTATAATTACTTCGTTATAACCATTAGTTCATTATAGCCAATATCTATGTGATCTACGGGAATTTCAAGGGGAATTGCGATTTCTTCGTTATATCCAATAGTTCGTTATATCCAGGTTCATTATAACGAGGTTCTACTGTATATAAGTTAGGGCTGCTCATGTGCCCCATATTTGCACGGAAAGCTGCTTACAGGCTGTTAAAATTGACAGGAGACCCTTTGTTGTGCTATTGGAGGCATCATGCTTTTTTAATACAGGCTCGATGTTGCAGTTTTTTTTAGTGATATTGGTATATATACACTTTTAGCAAATGTTGGATGTGGATGTAACTGTTATGTATTTGGTTTCTTTTCTGTATTGACCATAAGACCCCACCAGGGGGCTGCCGCACGTGTATATATACATCAGAGCTGGCTAATAAAGGGGGTTGTTTTCTGGTTTCTACTTCTGTGTGTCGACCATGCTGGAGTGGCTAGCGCCCGCACCACGTTGGCGACGTGGGTAAATGGGCGTAACAGGTTGATACATGCCATGAGTTTTTCCGAACTCGCGCCGCCTCCGTTTCTACCAGCACCCGGTCGCCCAGCTGTTTCTTGGTCGCAGTGGCTGCTGGCTGCAACTATTTGAGAACTCCACGCTCGCTTTGGGAGCGTCTGAATTATCAGTGGAGCATCGCAGTGTTCTTCTTATCCACAGTCTGGATGTCGAAAGCCAGTGCATTTTTTTCACAATTCCTGTGACAACTGAAGCCACCGAAGGAGGTGAGACCACTGCTGCTAAAAGTCTTACGAAAGATAATCAGGATGCAAGCACTGGACAGGGAGTGTGTGTGCTTTGGGTTAGCGTCCGCTCCCTCCACCTTCCAATGAATGATGTCACAAATTCTTGAAGGTTGCTCAGGCATCTTGTTTACGTCGACGATATCATTGTCTTTGGAAGAAATGAAAAAGACCACTGGGCAAACCTTACAGTGGTTCTGAGATATATAAAGGAAGCAGGGCTCAAACTCAATGAGAAGTGCGTATTTTGCACAAAAGAGCTTTCCTTCCTCGGCTACAAAGCCACGGCTGATGGTATCATTTCCTAGCCGCAGAAGGTAGAATCCATTAAAATCATTCCCGCTCCCACAGATGCCCCCGGTCTATGGTCATTTCTTGGTTTGGTGGAGTATTATGCCTAGTTTATTCCTAACTTAACGAGTATTGCCGAACCGTAAGAATGTGCCACTTTTTGGAAGGTTAAGTCCGTGCTCGATTTCGCTACAGTACATTGGATGTTCGACGTATCACTTCCAATCGTTGTCACAGCAGATGCCTCAGACTGCGGACTCCGAGCTGTTCTTCAGCAAATTCACGGGGATGAAGTCAGGACAGTAGTGTTCGCTTCGAGGACCCTATCTCCTGTAGAAAGAAAATACGCCGTCGGAGAACATCAGGCGCTTGCATGTGTCTGGGTGATCTAGCATTGGCATATGTAACTTTGGGGATGCCATTTCACACTGTACACAGACCACCAGGCTTTAGTATCTCCTTTCAAGTCAAGGCACCGGTTGGCGACCACTTTGCATAGCACGCTGGGCAGAGCGACTTCTCCTGTATAACTACACAATAAAATACCAGAAAGGGTTGGAAAACCAAGTCGCAGACGCCCTGTCTCGCCTCCCATTGTTGTCACCACAAGACGAGACTTCGGAAGAGGAAGTTGTTCTCTTCATTCATCCACCATCTTGTATCACCAAAGACCAATGCCAACAGTGTCTGGCTGGAGACGATACATTACAGCAGGTCATTTCTCACGTTCAGTCATCGTTGCCTTTGCAGTGAGGACTTCTGGTTGAACTTAAGCCATACGGTAATGTGCGTCAAGAGCTGTCCGTTGTTGATAACTTGTTGCTCTGTGGAGAGCGTCTTATTGCTCCTGAATCACTTACGCTGCAGGTAATTACGGTAGCACACGAGTCCCATCCGGGCAGTGTCACGACAAAGGCCCATCTGCGAGAGCGGTATTGGTGGCCAGGTATGGATCAGCAAGCGGAGCGTGCGATTCAGACGTGCAGTGTATGCCAGGCAGCCGACAAGAGTGCCAAGGTGAATGCTACGCCGCTACAGCGTGTACCATTTCCAGAAGGCCCATGGAAAGTGGTGGCATTCGACATCGTCGGTCCATTGGATCGAGCCCCACACGACTGTTGATATGCGATCACACTGATTGACTCTTTCTCGATGGGGCCTGAGGTACATTTCAGTAGCGAAGTCTCCACGGCTACAGTCACAAACTTCTAGCTGTCTATTTTTTGCGCGCAGGCTACCCAGATGAGATCGTTTGTGACAATGGGCCGCAATTCACTTCCAGAGAGTTTGACCACTTCATGAAAAACTGGAGCATCCGCCTTCTACATTCTTCCATATATCATCCCTAAGCAAACGAGGAAATCAAAATTTCAAGAGAGTTTTCAAATCATATGTTCAAGTGGCAGCATTGGAGAGGCGTCCGCTTTGTCAGGCAGTCAACGAGTATCTCGGAATTTATCGCTGCACTCTGCAGGCTAGAGTTGGACTCAGTCCTGCATTACTGCTTCATGGATGCGTAGTGAGGACAAGACTTCATGTGGTAGGATATCCATCACCTGTGTTCTTTAGCTTCCCAAACTCGGAAATTGAGCGCCTGTGCCAGCGGGTGAAGAAATGGCAACAGTACAACCAAAGGTATACCGACAATCGCATGTCAGTGAAATAAACTGTTGTTAAGGTGGGCTACTTTCTTCGGATTAAGAAGCCAGCTGTTTCTTTCAAGGGTGACCACGCTATCACGGGTCCTCGCAAGGTAACGAAGAAATTTGGACCGTTGTCTTTCTGTATTGACGATGGGAAGCTATGGAATGCGTCGAAGATGTCGAGGGTTCCTGCTGCAACTTCAGCTGTGCTTCAATCATGGAGCCCCAATGAGGGTGCTCAGGGTCAGCACAAGCCTTCCATTGATGGTCCTCGGCTGCTTCGGCCAGTCCTCGACTCTTCGGTCTCTCAGCTCGTCGGCATCAGCTCTCAGCCTCAAAATACAGGTGCTGTGGTGTCCCCATCGCCAGTTTGATGTCCCCAAAGTTCTCAACGCTCCGGCACTGTTTGCAGCTATCCTCCACCTCAAAACACCACTGAGAACGTGACTTCACCACGAGTGTCCGTGTCGGGTGTCGCCACCTTGAAGCAGGCGACCACCAGATCGATATGGCTTTGTTTAGAGCCTTTAATGAACTGTTATATTATTATCACTAACTGCATTGTGTGAGGTGATGATCACGGAGTGTAATGTATTCATTGTTTATGTATTTTCCTGTTATGAAATGTGTACTAATCAACTAATTTGCTAACCTCAATTTGAAGGAAGGGAATGTGTTATGTATTTAGTTTCTTTTCTGCATTGACCGTAAGCCACCACTAGGTGACTACTGCACGTGAATGTATACATCAGAGCTGGCTAATAAAGGGGTTGTTTTTTGGTTTCCATTTCTGTGTGTCGACCATGCTGGAACGGCTAACGCCCACTCCACCGTAACTAAGGTATTTTTATATTTCATGTGACTTTGTTACAATGAACTTCACCTCCACCTATTTCGCAGAAGCAATTACAGTAATGTGTTTTGGCCATGTAACTTGTGACAGCAGCTTAAGGTGGATTCACAAGACAAATGTGTCTGTGGATCAAATCGTTCACGTGACACTTGACATCGCATGGACCTCTCTGCAGCTAGCATTAATATGACAGGTGACGGTGTGGACTGTGGACGGATCAACTTGCCCTGTGGGTGACGGCCCAAATATGCCAGTGCACTGTTGTGCTGTGTGAAGGGGAGCTTGTCACATTCTGCTGTTGTGTGAGATATTGTGAACGTGAATGCCCAAGAGTACCGCTTCATCTCTTCAACAGACATACAGTATATTTACTCCTTTTGCATGGTGCAATGTTTCACCCACTGCCATTGCAGCATCATTTGTTTGCATTTATGCTTGCCCTACCAGCATTGATATTGCAGCCTTTGGGCAGATTCATGTTGCCTCTGGATCCCAGTAGGGGAAAAAAACCATAAAGAAGAACATTCCTTTTCATACAAAGGCGTTTCGCTTCCAGGATTTTCGTATTTTTCACGAAAGATCCCTGGTGGACCAAAGTGTGATTGGGGCCTCCTCCGCTTCGTGAATCTGATTCAGTCCTTGCAGACGGTTCGCAGACTGAAGGAGCACAGCAGGAATGGGTGACGTGGGGCCACGTGATACGTAGTTCACAGACTCTGATCGCGATTTGGTTCGTCGTGTGAATCCACTTTTACCAGCTAAAGCAGTCTGATGTCGAGCATACAGGTGTATGCACTGCAGCTAGATTACTGGGAAAAATTGCCATTTCAGTGAAATTTAGTTGTTTCTTGAAGCTCAGCTGCACAAAATTAATCTGAGACCTTAGCTGCAGTGTCTCCCATAACTTTAGATAGTGTTCAAAGCTGAAAAACACTAAATGAATCACTAGTATGTTACTGTGTTGCATAACAGAAATAAACTAACAGTGTGTTGCATTTGTGTGCAGAATGGGCTTAACGCACTTCATCTGGCTGCTAAGGAAGGCCACGTCAACGTGGTTAGTGAACTGCTCAAGCGTGGAGCTAATGTAAATGCTACCACGAAGGTATGTATCCAGGATTTGGCATTGTTTGGCAAAAGTTGTTTACTGGTGATACTATTTTACTGTAGTTAATACTACATTGTGTTTTACTACAGATACTGTTAACATACATTTTAAAGCTTTCCTCTCTTTGTTCCTTTTCTTTTCTATCGTAATGTGGTATCACTTGCAGAAATGTACTGGCAGTGTGTCATCGTTATGGTTCAGCACATATCGTGGTGCATATTTCTCATTAATTGGGAGCTCCTGCATCTTGTGACTGCATCCAATTATTTTGAGCTTCTATTCCTGACGTCATTCTAGTTTATCCTATCCTGTCCTTCTTGTCAGCTTCCTAATCTTAGTTAAGACGTTTCAAGCTGTTGTTTTGCAATTTTAGCCAACAGCATTTTATCTGGTCACCCAATTGTGCTTCTAACTCACGCACAATAGAAGCACATGTATAAAAATTAGTTGTCACTTCCTTTAAACAGTCTTTTCCAAATTCCTAGGATAATAACAGTGCATGTAAATACAAGTTTATTTGCAGCTTATCATTAACCAAACATTTGTGGCAATTCTTTTCATAACTACTTAAAGGTATAACTGTAGTAAGTATCGCTGTTTTAAATGCTTCAGTACAGTTCGCATGCCATTGATGATTACTCAGAATAGTTCACAATCAGCAAGAGCATTGTCACTATATAAAACTTTAGACATTAGTCTTTATTTCATTGCTGTTCATAAAGATTTGGAATCAAGAATAATTAAGCTCCTCCTTTTCTTCTGTGCATGTTAATTCCCTCTAAAATGCTCTGAAGCTCAAACAACACGAACAACAATCACTGTGGCTGCGATCTGTTATGTTAGAAGTGGGGAAATATCTTTTGTAGTGGCATCATCATTGAACCGGCAAGCAATAGCTGGTCGTAGGTAGCTTTCGACAGAGCGCACTTACTCACTAGTGTAAATGCATCTGTCATATTATGGAGGAAACGTGATTGAGGCAAGGTTGCATCGAAGGTAGCCTCAAAAGGGCTGGCCCTCACAGTACTGTGACACTCCACCAGACAAAAAAAAAGGGGTGGGGGGTCACAGAAAGAGTGGTACTATGTGGTGCACCATCAAGGTTGCCAAAGTCAGTGTCCACCTATTTAAGCTCGCAAACATCAAGCACAGACGACGGTTGAGTTGAGCTTGGAAAGATGGGCAGGAAAATGGGGGGAAGCAGGGAGGGTTGGAGCATCTGTCTTGGGGCCACCCCTCTGGATCCGGCAGTGTCATAAGGTAGCAAGAAGTGAAATGTAGGCAGACTACATATGGCTGTTTCATTGTGCTTCACTGTGCTTGATGCACTCAGCTGCTACTTCCACAGCCACACCAGAACTTGAATGTAGGATGATTTAAATCTCCGTATTTATGCATTTCCATGCTTTTTTATCCATAATACATGTAGATCTACATTTGTAGTGTTGTTTGCATGTGATATGTGCAGATATAATTGTGCCTTGAATCAGGATGGTAGATGGGATAATGACTCTTGGATCCTCTGATGAGTAAGCTTGGTCTTGGAGTGCACATTATGTAAACTCATTGTTGTTCTTGGTCATAGTAAGGAGCATATGAGGTAATACTAATCCTAAAATGTGTTCTTCATATTAACAAATTGTAATCAAGTTCTGCATGTAAGTACTCACAGATTGAAATGGGAAAAGTTAGGGCTAAGTGTGCACATACAGTAAACCCTCGTTATAACGAAGTCAACGGGACGGCAAAAAAATTCGATATAAGCAGTAATTCGATATACGCGACTGCACCATAAGATCTCAGCAAGTACAGCTAAATTAGCCATGACGACTTCGCAGAAGTGGTATACCGTGAAACAAACTTTTATCCACACACAAAAAGTCAGCTGGCTTTGTCGGGTGCTTCGGCTGGGTGCGAAGAGTGCCTGCTCCGGTTTGTTCAGGCAAATTATGAGATCGTGGTTGCAGCCCGCGCACTCCACTGTATTTCGCAACAGACGGAGGCACTCCTGCGTTTGTGCCACTGTTGGTAATTTCGCGAGGCTGTTCGTCTAGCGGCTCATCTTCCTCATCGAGGCCTCCAAGCAAGTCGACTAGTATTTCCGAATCCGTAGCTGGGGCAACGACGGGTACATCTGCGTCAGCCATCGCGAACGATTCGAAGTTGCCTTCCATATCTCCGCCAACGATGCTGTTCACAGCTTCGTAGAGATCGTGGCAGTCCTCGCAGTCATCATCAGCGTCTTCTGCGTGCGACCGGGAAAATCCGGCATGTGCAAAGCAGTTTGCACCCGCCGTGAATACGCATCTGCAACTTGTTACTTCGCTCTAAGCGGAGCAAGCTATCGACATGCTTCGAGTAATCCGGTCTGAAATACACGCATTTGGGTCGGGACTGCGTGACACTACGATAAAAGCGATAATTCGAATAAAGCGACTTCGTTATAACGAGGGTTTACTGTACTTTCGTTTTTACAATCTTCAGTTCGTGTACCATCGGCCTAATATTGTTTCATATACTTGCATGAGAAAGAACACCGCCTTCAGAGGCCAGATTAGCAGCTACATGGCGTGGTTACAGCAAGCAATTGCACATTTTCGCTGGTTTAATTCAATGTTTCATCATATCATCATCAGCCTGTTTAGGTCACTGCAGGACGAAGGCCTCTCCCAACGACTTCCACTCCGCCCTATCCTGAGCGAGTTGGTTCCACTTTATGCCCGCAAACTTTTTAATTTCATTGCTCCATCTAACCTTTTGCCTGCCTCTGTTGCGTTTTCCTTCTCTTGGTATCCATTCCGTCGCTCTTACAGTCCATCTGTTATCTTTCCTCCTCATGACATGTCCTGCCCAGGTCCACTTCTTTCTTTTAATTGATATAATAATATCGGCTACTCCTGTCTGTTCTCTGATCCATTCTGCTCGTTTTTTATCTCTTAGCGTTACCCCTATCATTTTTCTTTCCATTGCACGTTGCGCGCTCCTTAGTTTCATCTCTAGTTTTTTTGTTATCCTCCACGTTTCTGCACCGTACGTTAGTACTGGGAGAATGCAGTGATTAAATACTTTTCGCTTTAGTGAGAGCGGTAAGTTTCCAGTCATGATTTCGTAATTCCTTCCGAATGCGCTCCAGCCCATCCTTATTCTACGGAGAATTTCTTTTTCATGGTTAGGAGTTCCTGTTATTAACTGTCCCAGGTATACGTATTCGTTTACAGATTGTAAGGGTTCATTGTTGATTTTAAATTCCTGTTCCTTAGCTAGGCTATTGAGCATAACTTTGGTCTTTTGCCTATTCATTTTTAATCCAATTTTAATACTTTCCCTGTTTAGGTCATCAATCATGTTTTGTAGTTCGTCTCCATCATTGCTAAAGAGCACAATGTCATCTGCGAATCTTAAATTGCTGAGATATTCTCCGTCTATTCGAATTTCCTTGTCTTCCCAGTCTAGACGTTTAAAGATTTCCTCTAAACATGCAGTGAATAGCATCGGGGATATCGTATCTCCCTGTCTCACACCTCTCCCGATCGGGATTTCTCTGCTTTTCTCATGTAGGAGTAGTGTGGCTGTGCAATCTTTGTATATGTTGTATATGGTTTTCACGTATACGCCATGTACCCTTTGTCGTCGTAGAGCTTCTAGAACTGCTTGTATTTCTATGGAGTCAAATGCTTTCTCGTAGTCGATAAACGCCATATAAAGAGGTTTGTTATATTCGGCGTACTTCTCAATTACTAGGTTGATAGCGTGGCTGTGGTCCATTGTCGAGTAACCTTTCCTAAAACCAGCTTGTTCTCTCGGTTGGTTAAAGTCGAGGGTTTCTCTTATCCTCGTAGAAATTACTTTTGTAAATAGCTTGTATATTACTGGGAGTAGGCTAATTGGTCTGTAATTCTTTAACTCCTTTATGTCACCTTTCTTGTGGATAAGGATTATATTAGCATTTTTCCAACTGCGCGGTACACTACATGTCTTGACACATTTCTTGAAGAGCGATGCAAGCTTTTCAAGTAATATATCTCCTCTGTCTTTGATCAAGTCGGCTGTTATACCAGCTTCACCAGCTCTTTACCGCGGGACATGCCTTTGGCAGCTTTTTCGACTTCGTCAGCGGTTATACATGGAATTTCAGTGTCTTCCTCTGATTCTATTTCTTTTAAGGTTGTATGGTCTGTCTGAGAACTGTACAGTTCAGAGTAGAAATCTTCTGCTACCTTTACTATTTCGTTGAAATTATTGATAACGTTACCTTGTTTATCTTTTAGCGCATGCATTTTGTTTTGTCCTAAGTGCAGTTTCTTTTTGACCGATTTAATGCTGGTGCCTTTTTCTACTGCTTTCTCTATTTCTCTCGTGTTAAAGTTTCTTACATCTCTTTGCCTGGCTTTACTGATCAACTTTGATAGTTCTGCGAATTCAATCTTATCTTTTGGCGAAGTTACTTTCATTTGTTGGCGTTTTTTTATTAAGCCCTTGGTAGATTGGGACAACTTACTTGTTGTTTGCTTTGCTGTTTTGCCCCCGAGTTCTATCGTTGTTTCAAGGATTGTTTTCGTTAAAGTTTTGTTTATTTCTTCTACATTGTCACCATTTTCGCCTAAGGCCTCAAACTTGTTGCTTAGGGTGACTTTAAATTCTTCATTCTTCGTTCTGATTACCTCTAGATTACATTTTTTTCTAGTAAATAATTTAGTTCTTGTTTTCTTTAGGTTAAGTACAATCTTTGCTCTTACTAATCTGTGATCGCTGCATTTTATCTTCCCCACTACTTCTGTGTCTTGAATTATACCTGGTTGTTCGCACATTATAAAGTCGATTTCATTCTTTGTTTCCCCGTTGGGGCTTTTCCACGTCCACTTCCTATTCTTGTGTTTCTTGAAAAACGTGTTCATTATTCGGAGTCGGTTTCTTTCGGCAAATTGTACGAGCATATCCTCACGGTCATTCCTACAGCCGACGCCGTAGTTGCCAATCGCCTGCTCTCCACTTTGTTCTGTCCCTACTTTGGCGTTGAAATCCCCCATGACTACTGTGTATTGTGTGCGTACTTTCGTTATTGCTAATTCGATATCCTCGTAGAACTGCTCCACTTGTTCGTCATCGTAGCTCGTTGTTGGCGCATATCCCTGGATTATCTTAAGTTTATACCGCTTATTTAGTTTTACTACGACGCATGCTACGCTTTCGTTAATGCTGTAGAATTCATCTACGTTGCCCGCTATATCTTTGTGAATTAGGAACCCAACGCCATATTCTCTCTTTTCGGGTAATCCTCTATAACAGAGGACATGTCCATTGTTTAAGACTATGTAAGCTTCACCTGCTCTCCTAACTTCGCTAAGGCCAATGACGTCCCAACTAACTCCTTCTAGTTCCTCGAGTAGTTCCGTTAACCTAGCTTCGCTGGAGAGGGATCTTGCATTGAACGTTCCAATGTTTAGTTTCCAGTGGCGGCCTGTCCGGGTCCAGTGATTATTACTGCCCTCTGCTGCTTCACAGAGCTGACCGCTGCCATGGACAGATGTGCTGCAGCTGCTGGACACTGAGGGCGAGGGTTTAGTTGTAGACATCGTGTGGGAGGTGGTGGCCAAGTACTTCACCAGGGAGGCCAATTCCTGTTCTGGTGTAGGAGTGAGTCGTAAACGGCAGTTGAACGACTGAAAGCATTTCAGGTACCCAACCGTCGCCAGGTCCCGTGCCGACGTGATTTCGAGCAGTATAATAATAAACCCGCAAAAAAAAAAAAAAGAAAAGAAAGGAAGGGGGGACGGGGCGGCGTCGAACCTGTGACCCGTGGCGGCCCCGGTTTCAGCGCCTTCGCATTGTTACATGTCCCAATGTTCACATGTCCCATTTCATTTCGTGAGCACTGTACACTCAGAAACTTATGCACACACACAGATGCAAGCATGCACAAATAAATAGTGAAAAGTAAATATTTCAAGGGGTTGGGGGCTGGGGGAATTGAAATCACGCTTTCCTTGCCCATGGTATGTATAATGCAATTAATTTCAAATATTTTGCATTAAGCATTTTTAAATGAATACTGCAATCTTTGGATTAAGAAGGTAGTGTCAAAGCTAAAATTTTAGTTAAAAGTTACAGCTAGTGAACTTTCTTCGACTGAGTTGTCTTTTTAAAACTGTTATTGGGTACATGGGAAGCTGTGACCAATGAGATACCATAAAAGTTTATGAATCAGTATACTTTTCTATTCCGGTAACTACATTCATGCATTTATAAAAATGATATTCAGTACTGATTTATGAAAAGAAGATTATTACTTCATAAACTACATTATACACATGCAATGTTTTATTGTCACCAATGCATTATCACAAAAGTGATTTTTCTAGGTGCACGTCAAGCCTTAGAAAAGAGCATCACTTTTTTTTACTTCATCTCTCCTTTCTTTTTTTTAACTTCGTAGAAAGGCAACAGTGCTCTGCACATAGCGTCGCTGGCAGGCCAGGAAGAGGTGGTGAAGCTGCTGGTGCAGAAGCAAGCCAATGTCAACGTGCAGTCGCAGAATGGCTTCACACCTTTGTACATGGCCGCCCAGGAGAACCATGATGGAGTGGTTCGTTTCCTCCTGGCCAATGGCGCCAATCAGAGCCTCGCCACGGAAGTAAGGCGTACTGAAACCTTGAGAAGTGGGTGTGTGTCTGATTGGTGTGTCACTTTTGTTGCTTTTAGGATGGCTTTACCCCCCTGGCAGTGGCGTTGCAACAGGGGCATGACAAGGTGGTGGCAGTTCTACTCGAAAATGATGCTCGGGGGAAAGTCCGCTTACCAGCTCTGCACATTGCTTCCAAGAAGGACGACTGCAAAGCAGCTGCCCTGCTTCTGCACAGCGAACATAATCCCGATGTCACTTCTAAGGTCTCGTCTACATTGTCTAGCCACTAAGCTTATCTGTATATTAGGCATACCTTTTCTTATTGTGCAGTCCTTGTTAAGACTTTTGAGAATGCTTTCAGTTTGACATACTCTAGATTTGTAAGTAAGGAAACCAACAGCCATAATCTAGGCATTCGCCTCGTCTCAATGGCTTGTTGTACTGTAACTTAGTTAAAATATCAGCCAACTCAATATTAGACAAGTGGATGAAAGTTCCGGTTGGAGTACTAGAAAGCTGACCATTTCTAGCATTTACATAACTTTCAGCTCATACTTGTTATGGGGAAATGTGCATGGTCATGTAAAAGAAAGCTTTGTGGAAAGCAAGTCTGACCGCTTAGTTTATTGTCCACAGAACTTTCTTTTGTGTACATTGACAGTTTCTTCTTCTTTACATGTGTTAATGTGTACCTGCATCAGTTTATTGCACTTTAAAAAGTTAATAGCTAATGTGATATAAAAATAAATATTACAGTATATTCCACTGTTGTGGAACACATCAACAATGCATGACATCCCACGGGATGTCTCAGCTAACTTGTGCCAGGCTTCAAAAATTCCACATACATGTTACGAGTATTCAACCAACTTAGTATCTATTGTTTACTTTGTCCTTGACTACCTCAGACTATTTTTTAAATGACTTCAGGTAATTGATATTAATTAATTGGTCAAACCCTTAAACTGTTGGTTTAAAGGCAAAGTGTTCAATGTATAAGTGATAAAACATGTTAATTAGTGTTCACATAACATATTTTCACGCTGATACGTACAATGGTTTAAATTGTTTTCAGGCTTCTAAAAAAGTGCACGGGATTTGAAGAAGTGCCATGGGACCAGGAGATTACGTGCAGCAACATTAGCGCCCTAAAGCATGCCATAAATGAACAATCCATGATGATGCTTGCAGACAGAGTGTACTAAACAGTCCAAAAAAAAAAAAAAAAGGGCTTCCCATAAGTCTTGTGTCCTTCCAGCCTGTTCATGCCTGCGGTCTACATGCATCCATCAATGCCTTGTTCATAGCGTGTTTGAGGGCGCTCATCTCACTGTGCACAAGCAATAGTACTTTTTCGAACCTCATGCACTTTCTTGGAAGGCTAAAAAAAAATTAAAGCCAATGCACCTGCTAGCATGGAAATACATTATGCACCTACTAATTAACATGCTTTACAACTTCTCAGCTGAAGATATTGCATGTAAGGCAACAGTTTAAAAGTTGGCTAACAATTAATACTAGATAATCACCTAAGGTCATTTTAAAAAATAGTCTCAGGTGGCCAAGATGACAGTAAGCAATACTAAGTTTGTTTCATCCTTGTAACATGCACATGGATTTTTTTTAAAGATTGGCACAAGTTAACTAAAACATGCAGTCAACAACCGATTTTCTGGACGGCCGATTTTTCGGACATGCTCGATATTTCGGTCGTCCTCGCGGCACCTCCACAAGCCCCATAGAATCAGTGTATAAGGAAGTCTGAAATTTCGGACGCTCGAGCCCTCCGCCGTCCAATTTCCTGAACTTTTTGACGCGACGAAAGGTTCAAAACCATTAAAACTGCTTACACTCAAATCTCGCTCCAAAGGAACTAACGGGGCGCGCGAAAAATTCGTAGTTGTGGAACTTCATTGCAGCGAAATTTCATTAGACTACCAGACAAGTTTGGAAAATATGATTATTACGACTTGTCCTCTTGTCCCCGCAAGCACATGCTTCGTTTATTGGCATCGAACCCTCGCTAATTTGAACTTACTTGGCCGCACATTGAGCTGTTTGCATGCACGACTCTCGGAGCGTCACAAGTGCAGAGCGCTGTGGCTGCGTGTCGCATCGCGTGCGTTACGAGGCCAGCCGAAGTCTGCCCCGCTGTAGTGATAGCTAACGACAGAAAAGATATACTGCTTCGTGCCTTTCTATGACTCTATTGCCTTTCAACTACCGCTGCGTTGGCCACATAGTTTCGGAGGTGCATAGTCGCTGTGGATGATCGCAGCGATAGCGAGAGCGTTATAGGCTGCAGTGGACAGCAACCCGTAGTTCCGTTTTCACACCGTGTGTACTGTCCATGCGTGCCTTCATAAACTGCGTTACTGCTATCCGTGATAGCGTTTAGCACGGTTTTCTCCGCAGCATTTGGAGAAAGCAGTTTTGCTTCAATTCGTTGCATGCTGGGCATGCACATACTTTCAGATTGGTGGTGGTCATACAAGGCGGCCTCGGTAGTAACCGCGCCTTTGAAAACGTGTGAATGGTAAAACGTCCGATTGGGCATTGGCCATGCACATACTTTCAGAGCTGTGTCGCTGCCGTTTGTGATCACGGTGACTGCGATTTTGTCTGCAGCGCTTTAAGTGCGCATGTACTTTATGTGTGTGGCGGCCGCCATCCGTGAACTCAACATGACCGCAATTTTCGGTAGAATTCAGTTTCGCCCGGACGTTGCACGCGTTGGCTGCGCCCATGCCGTCAAAATGGCGTATTAGTAATCCTCGACACGAGCAGTAATTTCGTTTTGTCTCACTGTAATGCGCGCATTGTCATACACATGTTGGGAGTTCTTAGTAGCGATTCCACCGCGGCCTGCAGGCGCGTCACACCTGCCGGCCGAATAGGGTTGGTGCTTCTGAAGCATGGTATTTCGTCCTTGACCCCCTTGATAAGAAAAATATTGGGAAATTGGTGCGTTTTTGCATCCGTTCGTTCTTCTGTACTGCCCAATTTTCCAGATGTTTTCGCGTTCCCGAGAGGGTCCGGAAAATCAGTCGTTGACCGTATATTGAAATGTGTAGTTGAATGCTATAGGTTCTGACCTGGGCATATAGAGTTGTTGTCTACCTCTAACAGCTGTAATGTCCCACTGGAAATTCCATGCAAACATACAGCATTTTATTATGTGCATATTGAGAAATGTTTACCATCATTTTCCGTGTATCAAAAGCTGCAGCTGTGCAAGTTTGATTTTTCTAACACAGTGAAATCTCGCTGATATGATCATGATAGGATCTGGAAAATATAACATGTCATCTGAAAGTCTCATCTACTGTATGAAAATACATTACACTTACGGTGTTGGCCAGGCGAAATGTATTATCAGAGAGACATGACATGTTAGGTGGGGTTATATTATCAAGGTTTCACTGTACTGCAACCACTTCTTACATTGGAGACACTTGTGGCGACGGAACAGCGTCATTTTGGCAGATGCTATTGAACAAGCTGCTGTATCTTCAAGGGCATGACATGAAGGAGGAAAAATGAGCAAGGTGCATGTCTCAAAATATGAATGTGTCATATACTTAATTAAACAATTAACAGGCATAAAAAGCACGTAGAATGATGGTGGCATAAGAGACATGCAACGCAAAGCTCTTCATGGTGTGTGTTTTCACATCATATGCTCTCGATTTGTGCTCTGTTTTCGCCATTGTTACAATGTTGAACCACCTAGCCAAGCAAATCGTGCTTCAGCGTGGTTTCATGTGTGTTCCGTAGTGATACATTTGCTTTATAAAGCTTTACTGTAGTACAGACATGTAATGTTGTGAAGCATACTAATAGCTGAAACAATTAAGGGCTGGGCAATGATGTGTTTTATTTCGGGCTTTCTATATCAAGTAACATGCATATCAAATTAGTTCTTGATTCCATTCTGATTCACCAATCTTGATTCAGCTATTTGAGAATATTATAATATAAAGCAGAATTTAACAAGTCATGCCACTTATAATAACTTGTGATGCCTGTCTGCTGGCCACAAACATACAGGTTTGACCCCAGCATTGGCAGTCACATTTTGATGGAGATGAAATGCTACAAGCCTATGTGCTGTGTGATTTCAGTGCTACGTTAAAGAAGCCCGGTGGTCAAAATTTCCAGAGTCCTTCGCTACGTCATGACTCATATTCATACTGTGATTGCGGCACATAAAACTCCAACTGTTGTTATTGTTGTAACTTGGAGACCAAATTCACAAAGCTTTTCATTTGTAAGGGTCTCTCTCCACTGGCCAGTTGCTTTACGATATGTCCAGCATGAAGGTTACCGGAAATTTTTATTTACGAACAATGGTAGCATGACATGTTATCATGTCTATGGCCTCAGCTTCTTGATAACTGTAAACTTTTGCATTGTTCTATGACAAAATGATGTTAACACATATCTTGAAGCTTTTATTCACTACATATTGTTAAGGTGTTAGAGCGCCAAGGAAGAAGAAGATGGTATCTCGGTGGAACTCGACGAAGTGTGCTTCGAGCAACAACCACCATATTGGCTGCTTGGCTATTCTCCTTCTGTAAATACCTTATAAATATATTTGTACCATTTTGGTGGAAGTGCCGGGTACGACGCAAGATGGAACTTCGCAGTGGGCATGTCCTGAACAGCTCCGTCATGTCAACGGAAGGAGACGCTGCCTCCTGTGCTCCAACCGCGAGTCCGACAAGTCAGACACAGCTTGTCATATTGACGCAGCCGCACGACCCTGGGAACTTCTGTGGTGCCGATGGCGTTGACGTTGATGACTGGATTTCAAAGTATGAGCGTGTTGCAGCGCAATGTCAGTGGGACCCGACATTGATGATTGCGAATGTCACCTTCTACCTCTGCGGCACAGCGGGCGTCTGGTTTCAGTCTCACGAGGAAGATCTTACCAGCTGGGACGCCTGCAAGAAGAAGCTTTGTGACCTGTTTGGCAGATGTGCTGGCTGTTAGCGCGCCGCTTCGAAAGATCTCTCCTGCCGGGCGCAAACTTCAACCGAATCGTATGTGTCGTACATACTTGACGTTGTTGCCCTTTGCCATAGGGTCGATGCAAACATGACTGAGGCAGACAAGGTGAGCCATGTGCCCAAAGGCATTGCAGATGACACTTTCAATCTGCTGGTGTCCATAGACTGCTCAAGCGTAGACGACATCATCAAGGAATGCCGGCGTTTTGAAGAATTGAAGAGTCACCGCATCGCCGAGCAATTTGTCTGGCTTCTGAACACTGCCACAACGTCATCTTGCGAAGACGTTCAGCCGCCGCCCAGTCAGCTGCTTACTAGCGACAGCGTAGTCCGCATTGTGCGACACAAAATCGAGGCGGTGTCCCCGCCATCCTTCCTGACGCGCCCTTCTGAAGACCTTCGAACAACCATTTCGTTAATTCAAACTGTTGTACGGGAGGAGCTTGCTAATGTAGGGCTGCAGCCTGTGTGTTCGCTCATGCAGCCGCCTGTTAGTCCTATGCCATACCCTTCGCGGACGCTGGCAACTTTTCGTCACTATCGTGACCCAGCCCAGCAGAGGACGCCGGACAACAAACCGATCTGCTTCCGTTGTCATGGTGTTGGATGTATCTCCCGGTACTGTCGCAATCAAGGCTTTTTGTCTCACTCGTTCGGTGCATATTGGCGTGACGACAACCGGCCCATGCAGTTCGCAACTCGTGACAATGGACCATCCGGTGAAGCTACCACATCAGTCCGACGCTCCAGCCGTTCGCCCTTCCCGCATGATCGTGACCATCGCTCCCGCTCACCTCTGCCCCATCGCTACACATTCCCTCACCCATCTGGACGCTCCCTATCGGAAAACTGACCGATGCAGTTCCTGGAGGTGATGCTACATTCGACCCCAGACCTGAAAACCCTCTCCTCACCCTGACTACGGACCAAAACCTGCTTGCTGTGGAAGTGGATGACCTGCCTGTTACTGCCCTTGTTGATACCAGCGCACACATTTTTATTATGAGCTCGAACCTCCGTGCAAGGCTAAACAAGGTCCTAACGCCACCCGAGTGCCAATTTGTGCATGTTGCTAACGGAGGAACTCCCGCCGTGCTCAGAATGTGCAACGCACGTGTGCGCGTGGCCGACTGCCACACTGCTGTCCTGTTCCATGTTCTTCAACAATGTCCTCATGACGTCATTCTCGGTCTGGATTTTTTATCTGACCATTCAGCCATCATCGATTGCTCAGCCTGTGTTGTACAGCTCGACCTGCCTGATTTTGCCGACGCCCCCGACACAGTCCAAAGCAAGCTTTTGTCTGCCGAATTTGTTCGCCTGCCAGCACAAGCACTAGTCTGTATCGCCGCTGAGCCGTGCCCCACTGTGCCAGATGGTGACTATGTGGTCTCTCCCTGCCGTAGTGCTTTGCTGTCGCACAACATGTCTTTCCCATGCACTGTTGTCACCGTAAGGGCGAACAAGACATGCCTTCCACTGTTGAACTTCAGTCGCAGCCCTCAAGTTATACCTCAAGGTATAACTTGAGGTATATTGCCACTTCGTCGCCATCGCATGACTGTAAGATATCACCGTTTTTACCAGAAGTGGCTGCTGCCGATTCCTCTGCTCCACATAGTGTGAACAAAGTTCAATCATCTCGACTGGAACACCGTGTAACGAAGATGATTGCCTCGGATCTTTTGCCTTCCCAAGTCAATGACCTCTATGCTCTGCTTGTCGCATACTCTGACATATTTGACTTTGACGGTCGGCCCTTAGGTCAAACATCGCACGTCAAGCACTGCATACTTACCGGTGATGTGGCTCCGATTCACAGGCAGCCTTACCGTGTGTCACCATCGGAGCGCCAAGCTATTCGACAAGAGGTCGACAAAATGCTTACAAAAGGCATTATTGAGCCTTCTTCGAGTCCGTGGGCTTCACCTGTGGTCCTAGTTAAGAAGAAGGACAATACTTGGTGTTTCTGTGTAGACTATCGGCACATAAACAAAAACACCAAGCAAGATGTCTATCCGCTCCCGCACATAGATGATGCTCTCGACTGCCTCCACGGCGCGACCTATCTCTTTTCAATAGATCTGCGCTCCGGTTATTGGCAAATCGCCGTAGATGGCTTGGACCGCGAGAAGACCGCATTTGTTACACCTGACGGCCTCTACCAGTTCAAAGTGATGCCGTTCGTATTGTGCAATGCTCCAGCCACGTTCGAACGAATGATGGACACCCTTTTGCACAGCTTTAAGTGGTCCATCTGCCTATACGTGATTGTATTCTCGCCAACTTCTGACACTCATCTCGAGCGACTTTCGTCCATTCTTTCACTGTTTTGTGCGGCTGGTCTGCAACTCAACTCGTCGAAGTGCCGCTTCGGACGCCGCCAAGTTACCATCCTCGGCCACCTTGTTGACTCTTCTGGCGTCCGCCCTGATCCGGACAAAGTTCATGCTGTCCTTGACTTCCCTGTACCGATGTGCATCAAGGACATCCGCAGCTTTGTAGTATTATGTTCCTATTTCCGACGATTTGTGAAGAACTTCGCTGACATTTCCCGCCCTCTGACTGATCTCCTCAAGAAAGACGTTCCGTTTTTCTGGGGATCTTAGCAAGCCTTTGCCTTCTCACGACTCATTATGTTGCTCACCACTCCGCCACATATCACATATAAGTACAATTCACGGGCTTTGATAATCCGTTTCTTTTTTGAAAATGTGTTAAATTCAAAGTCGTAGTAAAGCCAGAATTCTGAGTCGGTAAATATCCCAGGACTGGTAATGAATGGACGCAGGAATGCATGCAGCAGTTCTGTGCGACTGCAAAGTGACTATGGAGCAGTTTGCAGGGAGATTACCTAGCTCCAGCCATATCATAGCCAAGCACAGGTTGCACGCGCTTGTGTTCTTATTGTGTAGTGCAATTTCATATTGCTGTTGCTTAAGTATTAGAGTAAAACTTTTATTTTCTCTGACTTATCAATACAACATAATTTATTCAAAAGTGCAATATGAGCCAATGTAAATGATGACTGATGCATTATGAAAGGTATACTTTGTTATTACATCTTTGTTAGAATAACTAGCATTGAACCTTATAATGATAATGTAAGAGAAGTAGTACCCTTACAAAAGTGCATAAGCATGCTTGAGTGGCAGTCCTAGTGTCAGTTGGGATAAGGTGGTAAATGCTTAATTTAGTGTATTATCATTTTATTGTCATAAGTAGAGAGACAGAGAATTTAGCACAAGCAGGGTGATTAACTGGACATAGCCAACTTTGCTACCCTACACGTGAAAGCATGAGTAGATGATTCACAAGCATGGTGCAGCGTAGTGACATTCAATCACTGAAGTCAGTTCCTTTCAAGTATTGCAGAAGATCTCGTATGGCTTTCTGAGCTGACAAGCTGTTAGGCCATGCTCCCATCAGCTTGGCTTCTGTGAAAGGCCGATCATAAGTAGAATATACTGTACTGAAGCCTGTACAGTACTGTGCTGCTTCTAATACTGCTGCTGGTGGTTAGCTTTTTTTGCTGTCTTGACCTGCATCTCATTTGTGTTACTGTGGGGACATGAAAGGCTGGTAGTGTAAGGAATCATTGCCAAGTTGATTTTCTGGTAACTTTGTCAAGAGGCAGGTACCGTAACAGCAGGTTAAAAACATAGTTGGGTGCTTTCCCATCTCCCGACACATCATAGTTGCAATTGGCATTGGTACAAGTGTTTCCAGCCAGAAATATTAAACCTCCAAAGCCAAACCAAAGCCAAACATTATCTTTCAGGCTAAGAGTTTGCCAATGTATATACTTCATGAAATTCATGAGATGTCTATTAAGAATCCATTGTGTGTAGCGCCAATTAAAAATATTTATCTTATGACTGTACAGGCAATCAGAGCTACTACTGTAACAATTTGCTAGGTTTGTGCTGTCCTCCTGACACCCCAGTGGAATGGAGAAAGAGAATCATAGTGCATTTTACTCTTCTTGCTTTTGGAGCACTAAGGACACAGCAGAATCCTCACTGCAAAGCCTGAACCTCTTCTTACATTAAGCAAAAAGAAGAAAAATATGTATAACTTTTCTTCATATGTATGGTTCTATGTTTTTTGTAGCTGATGTGAGTCACAGAGCCGGAGAGAAATGGAAGAACAGCAGCAACAATAAAATATACTTTTTAAATTACAGAATCTGTTACATCATGTTTAGCTCAGTAACGCCGTGCTTCTCTTCACTTTTTCTGATATTCCAGAGTGGGTTTACTCCACTTCACATCGCTGCTCATTATGGCAACAGTAACATTGCTTCTCTTCTACTGGAAAAGGGAGCTGATGTTAACTTTCCAGCTAAGGTAAGTAAGCTATAATAGTGCTGTATCCAAAACTTTCATGGTGTCAAAGCAAGTAATTGCAACTTCAACAATTCCTTAACTGCATTATTCAAGTTCTGCATTATGGGTACCATACTTCTGTACTTTCTTTAAACCTGTGGTTTAATTTTTTTCACTATCCAATCCATAAGTTACAAAGTTCTGACATTTGACTGCTCATTGTTGGTCATATTTATATCATTTAACATTCCACAATGTTTCGTCTAATGGATAATAAGGGCTGGTTGCCTTATAAACAAAGGCATCTATCCTTTGGATTCTTACTTTCTGTGGTGTCACACATTTGAGAGTTGCAGAATGCTTTTATACCACCTGGGTAGAATGCAATGCTCACTATTTAATTGGAGTTGTTGTAGTCCAGTTGTATGTTACCTGGAGCCATGCCTGAGAACATGGCTTTAGGAAACTTGATTTTGAAAGCTGGTATTGCTTTTTTTTTTGCCTTGTGAATTCGACAGGCTAGCGAGACTGTACGAATGAATTCATGTTGTTCTATTTTGTATATGTGGACATTTTTTTGATAAAGAGTCAAAAGAGAGAGAAGGGTTGGACAGGAGATTAGTTTGGATCTTTTGAAATGCACAGATAGGTAGCAAAGCTGTGGAAGATGGAAAAGGACAGAAGATGCTCTGCTTGCACTTGCTAGGAGGCACAGCATGACTGTATAGCTAGTAGCTGAAACAGATGCACTTCATTTACATTTTTTCTACCTTTTCCTTCTATCTCTTGAAATTGTTTCCTTGTACATGTCATTTATTATCTATGTTACCTGTGAAGCCTGTCTGTGGATATAGAGGTTCCTGTGAGACCTTTCCAGATTAGAAGTATCTATTTGATATGTGGTATTGATTAGGCATGCGTGGCACAAGTAGCGGAGTTCTGAAAGAAAAGAAAAAAAATCGGTATTCTCACTTACAGAGCTGGAACCTGAATATGCATTTTTTATGTGGCCAAAGTGCCTATATGGCCTACTTATGTTTTGTTAGCCATGTGATGTGCTAAATGTCCTGGAAAAAGCAAAACGAAGTTATGCTAGTCCACTTATGGACATACATATGGGTAGACAGTTTGGGACTTTAATATGTAACTGATGGTTGTGTTTCATTTTTTTTAAAGGGATACCAAGGAGAAACATTGAATCTATTTAGACTGAAGTAGTACATCAAAGTTTTATTTTTGTTTACATTGAGCTTTTCTTGTATTTGGGCTGTTTTGGTTCTGTAAAAGCTTTTGAATTTTGCTAAGTTCAGTGTTTGGCTCTATCTTAATATCATATGACATAATCCACATTTTGTTGATTAGTAGATTAACTGTGCCTAGGTAGAAGCCTTTAATGTTTGTGGTTAAGCATTAAAAAAGTGTGTAGATGTCATATATATAGGCAGGCAAAACATTTTAGGCCTATGGCACAGACACCATAAATTTTATAAAAATGCATATAATTTTAAACAAAGATGTACGTAACATACATCATATCTGCAAGAGGAAAGGCAGAAGTGCTGATGATTTGTGATGGTACAAAGGTGCCAACTGTTGCACGTAGCTGTTGGTTCCATAACATTGCCCCACAGTTGGCAATATGCTGTCTCGCATATCCAGTGTAGCACACTGGGTGAAACGTCTCTCCTTGAATCAGCAAGCAATCAGCAGGGTTTTATTATTTTCACCATGGCTTAGAAATGCAGTGCAGATTGCCAAACTACTGAGTGCCTACAAGAGCAATTACAGCAACTGAACTGCCATGTCACAATTTATTTCACAGAGCTGTCAGAGTCTATGGTGACAAATGGCAACATTGAGTGCTCTGAAACTCATTGATTTAGGGAATTCACTATGTTCAGATAAAATGCGTAAGAACCTGAAGTTGAATTGACTAAGCCTTTTGCTTGTTGGGGCTCCTTGCCATTGGCTTGCCGACGTTGCTGTTTTAATATGTGGTCCTGTGTGCATGTGTTCCCTGCAACAGTGGTTGTCCTTGTACTGTATATAAGGCTCCAAAAGGAAAGCTCACTTGTGGGCCTTTTTTAAGGGAAACGAAGCAAGTACAGCAATGTTATTAAAAATAGATATTAAAGAACTGAACTGGCATATCTGCTTTTCTTTTATTATGTTATTCAGTTAGCCCAAGCTATCTCACTATTTCTTGATGCCGGTTAGTTTAAATGAGCTTACTATTGATTAATTCAAGGCACTTTAAAAGTAGGAAAAATATCTATTTTAAAAAATTCTGATTTGAACATTGAACTACTCTAGCTAATTTGTACTGTTTGCTATGGTTGATCACACAGAAGTTGACTGTTTGAGTGTTTTGTGTCCTTGTGTTTTCTTTGTTCTAACCTATTCCATGGGCTGCTTTACACATGCATATTATGGTACAATGTATGCAGGGTAGGGACAGTCCAGTGACATCTTTTTATTTAGGGAAATTGCTGGAACTTATTTGATGCTGACACTTGATTTAACTCTTCCACAGCACCAAATAACACCATTGCATGTGGCTGCAAAATGGGGAAAAAGCAACATGGTGAAGTTGTTGCTTGAAAAAGGAGCAAAAATTGATGCCTCCACAAGGGTAAGTCATATGCTTAGTTATGTGGTAGCATGGTACCAAGCACCCAGAACTTGAACCATACTAGGATGTTTTGTTGGGATAGTATGTTTATACTTGTGGCGATGAGGAACTTACAACTTGGGACAGGATGGTGAAGAATATATAAGAGGAGCTCCAACTTGCAACTGGAGCTTAATTTGGTTCACACTGTGCACCTGCATAAAGAAGCAAGGAAATTGTGAACCATGTTGGCTATTTGAGTAGGTATGTTCTGGGATAGGATGACATAGTACATGAAAACAGATGTTTAATACATTGTCATGGGATAATGGTGCACTTAGAGAAGCTACATGTGAATGTTTGACAGCCGTCCAAGTAAGCAACACAAGAGACAAGTGGTGCAGTGGCATGCATGCTTTAAATAGCCTTCGAGGAGACTAGTTTGGTGGCAAGGAGGTCTGTCAGTTAGATGACACTCTGCCTCGGTTGGCTCTTTTCTCAACATTCTATGCCTTGTTGGTGCTGAAGGTGTCACCTTTATCTGCTATCTTATGTTGTTTGTTTGGTACAGGATGGGCTAACACCATTGCACTGCGCAGCCCGTAGTGGCCATGATCAAGTAGTTGAACAGCTGCTTGAGAAGAATGCCCCCATCACAGCCAAGACCAAGGTACGAACTGATAGGCATTGACCCATTACATGTCGAGAATAGTATGCACTTGCAAGTGACCCTAGAATAGTGAGATAATGTCATTTGGGAGAATGTGGTGGTACACCTAGAAATATGTATCTTGAAAAATTCAACTTAGCGCGATTTACACAGACTCACAAGAAGAGACGAAGCAGACAGGACGGGCACCCGTCCTGTCTGCTTCATCTCTTCTTGTGTGTCAGTGTAAATCGCGCTAAGTTGAACTTTTCAGGATGCATAACCAACTAACTCAGCACACTGTCCTGCTAGAGATATGTAGCTGGTTGTTTTTAGTATGGTGTGACAGGGCTCCTTACCAGGTTCAGGCATTGCAAAAAAAATGTTTGCCTGGTGGTAATCATACCTGTGAGCTGTGAAATGGTTGCATGCTGCGAAACTGGCCAAAATTTGGAACGTAAGACCGCACACCTATATTACGGGAGCTGTGCTTTCGAAGAGTGAGAGGTAACATACATGAGTGCCTTTGTCACAGGCACTTCTCTAAGGTTCCTAAACCTGTTTGGAGTAACATGTGCATGCATCCAGACAAGGTGTGGAATTTCGCTGTCCATGGCACGTGATTTCAATTCAACCTATGCAGAGCATGCAGTGCTGCCACTGAAGGTGCACCAAGAAGCAAGATGTAAATATATATGAAAAAAAAGAAGAAAAAAAAGAAAGACGTAGGCGGGGCTTGACACATCAACGTGGCCTGCTGAGGGAATGCAAAAGAGCTGTGCTGCTTCTGGATGCTGGCCAATGCAAAGGCGGAGAGTTTAATCTCTGGCAGTTAGGCATGGTAACAGGAGAGTTCAGCTTTGTGCGATGTCAGTGCACGTTAAAGAACCCCAGGTGGTCGAAATTTCCGGAGACCTCCACTATGGCGTCTCTCATAATCAGAGCTGGTTTTGGGACGTTAAACCCCACAAATCAAATCAATCAGGAGAATTCAGCTTCTTCTGACATGTCCAATAATGGAATGCTTAAAAAAGTCATTTAATAAAATGCTCCCCAGACTCCCTAGACTGTACTTCACAATCTCCAGTGATTAGCCATGATTAACCAAAATTTGCAGTGGCGCTGGTGGGGGTGGGGTCCCTTGAAAAAAACCATAATTAGTCTTGTCATCTTTTGCTGTCTGTGCAGAATGGGCTTGCTCCTCTACACATGGCATCACAAGGTGACCATGTAGACAGTGCTCGCATCCTACTTTATCATAAGGCTCCGGTGGATGATGTCACTGTTGTAAGTATTGATGTCTTGCACACTAATTTTTCTTGTTATCAGTGTGCATCCATCTAGAAAGGAAACACTTATTTAAGGATTTATTATAACAGTAGATGTAATCAGTCAAACCTCGTTGATATGCATATCAATGAGAAATCCAATAAAGTGAGATTTGAAAAGTGCGTTGTATCTAAAAGTGTGTTTTGCTGCGGGGTGCTATAAAGTAGTTGCAACTCCCTGTGCTTGTTAAATATGTTTGATATAAGGTGAGAGTTTGCCTTATTTTGACGATCAAACATACGGCACTATGAACTAGTCCAAATAGTCAGTGTTAGTGCACTTATGGTGCCATCTCCATGTTTGTTGTCCTTCTGTCTAGGTGTGTGTAAATGCTACATTCCCTAAATGCTGGTGTATGTTTCCGAAAAAGAAGCATGAAGTGACTACTATAAAGAAAAAGAGCACTTATTTGACTTATCTGCCACTCTGCTGGGGTCGTGTTGAAAATACATACAGTCCAAAAATAACATGGCCTTATAATTGCCTGTTAGCTATTGTTTGTTTCTAGTTGTCATATTGTTACTTCATTAATCAATCAAGCCAAGTTTCTAGCCCTGTGTGATATTATTCATGTGTGTTAAGCACTGTCTGGATAGCTCACTGGCAGTGATGATGGTGATCAAAATGTTAATTGGTGGTCATTGGATAGGAAGCCTTGGTATGTAGCAGGATTTTTGGCTTGGTCAGGATGCTACATGTATTCTTTTAGTGCGGGTTGATTTCTAAAGCTGTTCATACATCATTGTGTTAGGTAGAAGGCATTTAAAGTGTATTGTACAATCTGTCTTTACATCATTTTCTAAAGTTGCTGGGCCCATTTAATTGTGGTTATTTATACAGTGTCACAAAAACGAGGAGGTGCACTTGGGATTTTATTCTGCCTATCAGTACACGTGGCAGCTTTTTTCATATGGTGCTCAAATTTGAATAGTTTGGCTCAAATGGTTCAGGGTTGAAGGTACTGTTACTATTATAAAAGTAGCGCTGGAACTAAACTAGTGCAGCATTTTGTAGTTGAGTTTTAATATCATATTTTTTGTTATTTTAGAGAGAAATGAGGGGGTTTTGCTATAAGTCAACTGTGCTTACTCCATGTATTAGATGCTTAGTTTTATTAATTTGGTTGCTAGGATTACCTGACGGCACTTCACGTGGCTGCACATTGTGGCCATGTTGGAGTAGCAAAGCTGCTACTGGACCGCCGGGCAGACCCCAATGCACGAGCCCTGAATGGATTTACTCCTCTACACATAGCATGCAAAAAGAACCGTATCAAGGTAGTTGAGCTGCTCCTCAAGCATGGTGCTTCCATCGAAGCCACAACTGAGGTTAGCATCTCATTTCATTTGACTTAAACAGGTGCTTTGGTTCGTTATTTGAAACAAATGTCTCCTTTTCATATAGTCTGGGCTGACACCCTTGCATGTGGCTTCATTCATGGGCTGCATGAACATTGTCATCTACTTGATTCAACATGGAGCCAATCCAGACATCCCCACCGTCAGAGGAGAAACCCCTCTGCACTTGGCTGCTCGTGCCAACCAGACAGACATAATTCGCATTCTCCTTCGCAATGGAGCACATGTGGATGCCAAAGCAAGGGTTTGTATACACTACAAGAGTGCTCTTTTGTCAATGTTAAGTGTCATGGAATCAACTGCTGTTCATTTTGCAGGAACTGCAGACAGCACTGCACATAGCTTCACGACTGGGAAATGCTGACATGGTGGGACTGCTCCTGCAGCATGGGGCTGCAGTGGATGCTCCCACCAAGGATGCTTACACTCCTCTACATGTAGCAGCCCGTGAGGGCCAAGACGAAGTGGCTGCACTTCTTCTTGATCATGGTGCTGCTCTTGCTGCACCAACAAAGGTAAGCAAAATGAGAAGAATATGAAAAAGTGAGGAATAACAATTCTCAACATTTCTTGCCCATCTTGTTCCTGTTTACACCTAAGGACTAACATACCAACGTAGTTGACAAAGACTACAGCAGATGTAGTTTATATGGTTATATTGATTAGTTACACTGCAAAGTGTTAATATTATGTTCTCCGTTGGTGCATTTTCTCAGTTTTAATGCTCTTAAAAGCCTTGTTGTGATACACAAATATACCTATGTGTGTGTTTCCTGGCTGTTATGTGTTTGTCCTGTGGTCCCCTGAACATTGCATTCAATGACTTATATTCCATGCATGCATTAGATGCGGATATAATGTACAGTTACTGCTACTGTTGTATTTCTAAGCACAGCTACTTGATTTGATAGTCAAACTACTGCTCTTTAAAAAGCAACTCTAATGTGAAATAAACTGTAAAATAATTTTCTTCAGGCTGCTGTGCCGTATTATAAGCAAACCAGACGCTTGTCTGGTTAACCTCCCTGCCTTTTCCTTCTCTCTCTCTCCCTAGGAGTGATTGACGTTCCTTGTTCAAAAGACGTGAGAGGCTTATATTTTAGTGGGTAATCATCGGAATGCTAATTGCATTCTGTCAACAAACATTACAACTGTAATGTGCTTAGTTCAGTCACTTAGTCAGATGCAATTTTGTTTTCAGCGAATTAAAATCATAACATTGTTCAAAGAAGCTGTGTTAAGATGTGTGAGGCAAACTGCAGCAAAACAGAAGGCCACTTGTTCAGAAGTGTCTTCAAAGGGACACTCTAGGCAAAAATTATGTAGACGTGCACTGTTGAGGTAACATTCAAGAAACAAAGTGCTTGTCTTGTGCAAAGAAAATGGCTAGTTTAAACGAAAATTGTGTTGAAGTGGTCAGCACACCATTGGAACTCTTCAAACATCCCGCCTAAGCAGGTCTATTGGCTTAGACTCGCCGTTTTCTCTCTTTGCTGGCCGACAGTCCAGCCATCTGCAGGAAAGCAGGAGGATTTAGCTATTCTTGGGGTGTCTCGATGGTCCTCCTTGCTGTCAGTAGTCACGGGAAAACTTCCTACTTCCCCGCGCCATCCGCCAGCTCAGCTATGACTACTACGTTAGCATGCCAATTTCACAGAATGTCCTGCAGTTGGTGCAAGCTTTGCTGTGCATTTACAGTAGAATCTCGATGATACGATTACGGTTGATGTAAATTTCGTGATGATACGAATTTTAATGTTGTTTTGGACGGACTACGTTGTATAAAATGCGCCGTCATAGGGTGTTACACGAACAGTTTCCCCAGCCATTGCGGATGATACGAATGCGCGAAATGACCGCTTCACACGAGCGACTGACTCAGATTTTTGACTGCAGATTTTTTCCGCGAGTTCCTTACGACTTTGGACCGGAAAATGGCAGCGAAAAACAGAAAAATTTTGCTTTTCGTCGACCAGTGCTCGGCCCATCCCAAAGACTGCAACTTTGGCAATGTTGCCGTAAGGTTCCTGCTCGCAAACACCACGAGCCGTCTACAGCCACTGGATGCGGGAATAATCGGAAATGTGAAGCATCATTTCAAGGGATTGCTTGTGCAGAGGCTCCTGGCGAAAATTGAGTGCAAGGATGAAAACTTGCGGATTAGCCTGCTTGACACGTTACATTTCTTGGCCATGTCCTGTGATAATGTGACCTAAGACACGATCGCGAACTGCTTTCGCAAGTGGGAATTTTTCGCGGAATTGGATGCGGCTCCGACGGAAGAAAACCAAGAGCCTGACGACGATTTGCACATCGAGGGTTGGGAGAACCTTGAAACTCGAGCTTTGGCGTGAGACTTCGTCACCACGGACGACAACGTAGCGACCTGTGGGCTGCGATCCACCGAAGAATTGGTCGACGAGGCAAAGGATATCGAGTCTGAGAGTGATGGTGAAGATGCCGGTGAGTGTGATCTCCTACCGTCAATGTGGGAAAACCTCGATGTACTGCGTCGCACCGTAAGCACAGGCAGCGTGAGTGAAGAAACCACAGCACGGTTTTATTCCTTTCAGGCGGCTTTCTTGAGGGACAGCGAAGTTTTAAAAGTCCAAAAGAACATTATGGACTTTTTCAGCAAGAAGTAGTTGACCCCAATAAAGTTCTTGTTCATCTTCATGATCAGCTTTAACTTGTTTTGGCTTATACGAATTCGGGATGATACGAATATTTTACGTGCTCCCTACGAATTCGTATCATCGAGATTCTACTGTACCTAAATTTGTCCATGAACAGATTGATGTTTCAAGCGTTCCCAAGCACTCACCCTTCATTCTAACTAAAAAAAGTGGTTTTCTTTAGTGTCCCTCTAATTCCATGCATCCAATCCATTGCATGTTTCGCTAGCTACAAAGGCATAGATTACACAGGCAAGTGCCTTCCAGAGCACATTCATAAAAAAAATAACTTGTTGAGCTGGGTTCATGATATGCATTAATTGGAGCTCTCTATGATCTTGAACACTTCCCTTTGAATATTTATGACCGCATTTTAGCAAAAAGACAATTCCTTTATCTGACCATCAAATATATAGGAGTAACTACTTCAAGTATCTCATGTAAATTTAAGGAGGGATGTAGGTTGTTGAGGTACTTTCTGTATTTTAAGGCCAGGCATGATGACTTGCTTGTTTTAACCCGAAAGTGTTTTGTGCTGAGGTTCACCACGAAATCAGTGGCATAATTCCATAATGGAAGTGGATCTTGGAAAAAATGAACTTCACAACAAAAAAGTTCCACCCAGGTGGATTCTAACCTACCTTCACCCAAGATTTCACGAGAGGAGTGGGAAGCTCTTCTGATACCACTGCAACATTGCTCATACAGGGAACAGATGGGCCTTATGTGTTCACTATAGTGCTTTACAAGTTTCATTTAATTGTCATCTGGTTAAAGTAAAGGTGTTTAGTACAGGTGAACTATAGTGCTTAACAAGCAAAATTACTCTTAGATTAACATCGTCTCCCTTATACTGCACTCTTGGTTCGCTTAGGTTCGCTGCGGTGGTACCGCCACCTAGGAACGATACATAAAGCAAGGCAGATTGTCATGATAATTCGCGTTGGTAGTCAGCGCTTCGGTAGTCTTCATACCTCGACCGCTGCAGAAGTTAGAGGCGTGGAGGCATTGTGATGGTGTGTTCCTCAGGCGAAGCAAGAATGTGGCCGCTGCAAAATTTGTCTTGTGTGGCCAGGTGTGTTCAGTTGCGACACACACTGCTCCAGGAACGCAAGGATGGCCGTCGACAAGTCGACAAGCAAATGATTGGCATCTAGTTGCAGGGGGCTGTGTTTTCACAAAACGATCTGCTGACAACCCGTTCCGTTTCGCTCGCAAGATGTCACCGTGTGTAGACGTTCCTTGTTTATGGCAGATTTGCTCAGAGCTCTGGCACGTGCATTTCCGTGTTTCCGGAGCAATGTGAGTCATTAAAGAGCTTTCCCTTGTGCACAAATGTCGAGAATCTCTCTGCCATGTAGAGGTGCCGCTGATGTCTACATGTAACGTGTTCACAGTACCCAAGCCATCACCCTTGCTGATTTCGAATATATACAGTAATCTTTCTTTTATGTTGGTCAATTCAGGAGATGGATGAAGCTGCCACTCTATTGTTTCTAAAAATAGTCGGAAAAGTTCTAATCAGCAGATAGCAAACATTAGCTGGATACTAGTTGCAAACAGTTTTCAAATCAAATTAGGCCTTCTGTGATCATTAAAGTTCGGTCTCGGTAAAATGGCTACCAAAGAAGCGATCACAAAAATGAGAAAATATATGTGCAGAAAATTTAAATTGCACTTTCAGCACTATTTTATTTACGAATAGGGCTTACTGTTAAAAATAAATTACAGTTTTAGGTGTTTTAGACGATGGGATATCACTTTGACAAACTGAATAATTGAAAAAAAAAAAACATTCCAGATCCAGCTTGTACACATACCATAAAGCTCAAAGCTACATTGTGGATGAAGTAATGATCTTATTTTATTTTTTATTCACGTACCCTAAAGGCCCAGAAGGCATTACATAGGGGGGGGGGGGGGACACAGTGAATGTGGCAAATAAATAAATACACACTAAACAATGAAATAAGAATACATGACAAGAATAAGTAAACATGGAATGTTTACTTATTGTCAGCGTGCGCGCCAGCGCTATCTCGGCGGATAGCGCGCCAGCGCCAGCGTTTCCTCCCCGCATCGACGGCAGGTGCCCCAATCGGGGTGATGTTATCGCATGCGCCCACTGAGCGACGGAGATAGGCCGGGCTCTTTTGTTCTCTGTTTCAGCCATTTTCGTTGCCCCCACTCGCATGGTTTTATTCTAGCGACCGTACTTTGGGCTTCGGGAGCTTCCGAAGGAAAGAATCGGAAAGAGCGACTCGCCTGCGCAGCGAGGGGCGCGGCCGCACGCCTGTTCAAAGTCTGCCCGTGTGCGCGCGCCGGTGAGCTGGCTCGGGCGGGATGGGGAGCGCACAATATGCTAGGATTTTTTTTTTGTAAAGCTGGCTAAATATCAGGGGTGCACAAATTATGCGAGGGCGCAAATTATGCGGATAATTACGGTATTTACTAAAGAGTCGTGATTCACAATACCTAAAACGTCAGCAGGAAGAAGATGCCATTCACGAATGGCGAAGAGAAGTGGCGAGTGAAAGAACAGATTAGCGCGGGCAAATATAGGTTCAATTTTATGTTGGTGGTCAAGTTGCGAAGATATATGACGAGCTGGCCTGATATTGAAGGTATACTGGAATGACTGATTGTAGTGAAGCTTATGAAAGAAGGACAATATTGTCAGCAATCTGCGCTTTTCTAGAGGAGCTAAATGGAGTGAAGATTTGATTTCAGTTATGCTTGATGTTCATAAGTACTTTTTTGTGATGAAGCGAGCATCCTTATTTTGTACCGACTACAGTTTCTCTTTGAGGTAGGCCTGATACGAATTCCACATGAAGGAGGCATTTTAAAGTTCTGCGCGTACTAAGGTTTTATAAGCAAGAAGTTTAGTCTCTGAGTTCGCCGGATGCAAATTTCGCCTTATGAAGCCAAGTGATCTCGATGCTTTACTAACAATTGCATCTATATGAGCATTCCATGACAGGTCTGATGACAAATGAACACCAAGGTATTTTATTGTGGATACAGAGTCTATGGGCATGTTGTTCAATGTGTAGTCGTATAACATGGGGTTAGCTGTTGTCTTGAACCTGATAGCTCTTGTGTTGTTTATGTTAATTTGCATTTGCCAATTGTTGCACCATTTACTAAGATTTTCAAGGTCAGACTAAAGGCAGCTGGTGTTTTGAGGGCTACTGATTTGCCTGTAAATCAAGAAGTCATTTGCAAATAATCTTAACTGTGGAATGCATACCATTACTAATATTGTTAATGTAAACTAAAAAGATATGTCCGAGCACGGAACCCTGTGGTACTCCAGATTTGACGTGAATTAACGGAGACGAATGGTCATTAATGGAGACGGATTGGTACTGGTTAGTTAGGAAGTTGTTAACCCACCTAACAACTTTTGTATTTATGTTAGGTAAGATCTGTAAGTTTATGAACAAGCCGCAAGTGAGGGACCTTGTCAAAGGTCTTTGCGAAGTCAAGAAATATAGCATCAATTTGATGCAAGCAGTGAACAGAGTGATGCAAGTCATTCATTAATTCAAACAATTGCGTTTTGCAAGAACGACTGTGCAAAAAACCGTGCTGATTGATAAAGAAGTAGTTATGTTCTGTAAGAAACTTCATGAGAGCAGATGAAATTATATGTTCTAGGAGTTTGCAACACGTACTAGTTAAAGAAATTGGTCTGTAATTTCATGGTTAGACGGGTCACCAGATTTAAATATAGGAATTACGCGAGCTTCCTTCCAATTATTTGGGACACACCCCGTGTTGATAGACTGCTGGAAAAGTACAGCCAAAATGTTAGATATTGCGGGTTTTGACATTTTGAGAAGCTTTGGGCAGATGCCATCAGGACCATGAGTCGCATTAGTTGGAAGATGATCAATGCAGGAGTGTATCCCTTCCGGGGTGATATTAATGTCGAGCATGCTTGAATACAAAATGGGGACCTCAAGGTCACTTGGAATGGGGGCCTCATCCGTGAAAACAGATGAAAAAAACTCGAATTCTGCAGCGACACGTCTCGGAGAATGTTACTATCCTTGGACAACGACACCATAGAATCTGCTGCATAATTAGGCTTAACTTTCCACAACTTTTTTGTATCGTTTCGAAGCATGTTTGATATGTCGTAGTTGAAAAATTTATCTTTGCTGTTTTTATTTCAATTCTGCATAAGTGTGTGTGCTTGTGATAAAGCCTCCAATCTTCCTGAGATGCTGATAGTTTGGCTTTGAAATATAAATGTTTCGTTTTATTAATAGTGCTTTTCACATGTGTCGTAAACCAAGTGCTTTACATGAAGGTGGTTATTTTGATTCTAGGAATATATTTTTCATTAAGCGTGATTATTTTTTCATGAAGGAGTGCCCAGTTTGTATTGACGTTGCGTTGGTGAAATGATTGAAAAAAATCGATGGAAAAGGCGGAAGGGTCAATGATAAGCCCGTCTACATTTGCCTGGTTGTAATCAAATATAACCTTCGTTCTGTTTTCACGCTTTTGCAGAGCGCATACGAACCCACAATGCAAGATATTCTGGTCGCTGATGCCATCCAAAACATTTACGGAAACATTATTTGGTACTGTATTTAATATAAGGTCTAAAAGCGAATCACTATGAGTGGGAACAGAGACAATTTGGTGCAAATCAAACGATGAGAGCACGTCAAGAAAATGTTGACATTCACGTTTTCTTGGGCCATCCAGGGGTCTGCATGACTGCCATTCAATATTAGGATAGTTGAAATCACCGGCAAGAAATATTGGCGATGTTGGGTACTTGTCGTGAACAAAACTTAGACTCATTGTGTTCATAGTTAAGCTAGGTTTCACGCATGAAAGTATAGGTATACAGTTCAATAATGCAGTAAAGATATTTCTTTTATGATTTCTTGGTTTCTACAACCGATGTGCTCCCTAGGAATAGAAGGAAGTTGCTGGCAACCAGACAGGGAAAATTCTCTGTCAGACCTTCCCACAAGACACTTTGACATAGAGTGATAGCAGTAAAAAGAATATATATATAAAAGCCAGATTTCATATAGAAAAAGACTGATAACTTAGTGAATTGGCTTGTCTTCTCTAGATCCTGAAACTGCATTTTTGTCAGTCAAGATTTCAAAACTAGTGGATATTTCTCGGTGTGATTGATGCTATGTCGCTGTCTGCTGACTGTTTTACAAGGTCTGTTATAAAGTAATGCACATGATTTTGTTCTGACGTGATTATCCATGACGGCGCGGTAAAAGTGGTTTGGCAACGTTGTGAGGGGTCTGCCCTTCCCATGCCAGTTACTCCTCGCAGTGTGAGTGGAAAGATGTGCCTTTTCAACTTGGTAACACGGCGTGATGGAGCATCCGCTTGAACAGCAATATGCTATCAAGTTTTGCGTAAAGCTTAGAAAGAATGCAATTGTAACATTCCAAATGCTTCAAGAGGCCTTTCAAGGTCACAGTGCAGGAGGTGGCACAAGGCGTCCAAGGAGGGCTGGGAGGAGGTCGCTGATGAACCCTGTTCTAGACGCCCAGCAACGACCAGAACAGACGAAAACGTGGGTCGCATGCATGAAGTTTTGAGTTCCGACCAGCGATTGAGCATCCGGCAAATTGTCTACACCCTAAACATGTCGCAGGGGGAAAGTGTCGACTCATCCTTTTACCTGGAGGTACTCAAGAGATTGAAATGCTGGGTTGCGTGCGTGACGACTGACATCAAGGACATGGTCAAGCTCCACCATGACAATGCCCCCAGCCACACGTCCTTCATCATTGCCAACTTCCTGGTCCGGAGCAACACTCCGGTCGTCCCGCATCCCCCTTACAGTCCCGACATGGCTCTGTGCGACTTTTTTTTCGTTCCTCCGACTGAAGAGAGAGCTGAAAGGAAAGCATTGGGAGACCATGGAAAGCATCCAAAAGCATGTGACAACGTTCCTGAGAGACATTCCCATCAAGGACATTGAGGGTGCCTTCCAGGCATGGCAGACACGTCTCTGCAGGTGGATCGATGCAGGGGGAGAGTATTTTGAAGAATTTTAATCATTTGTACATATCCTGTGAATAAATCTATTTTTCCCAGAAAATGCGCATTGCTTTTATAACTGACCCTGTATGTGGCAGAGTTCATTAACATGATATTGCAGATAAGTGCATGCATTCTTTATCAGGATTGTGCATTCTTGATGCAAATATGCAGATTTATAAAGATTGCTGCATATGTTGCAATTGCAGAAGGGATTCACCCCCCTCCATTTGGCAGCAAAATATGGAAACCTGAAAGTGGCCCAGCTGTTGCTCCAAAAAGATGCCCCTGTAGATGCTCAGGGCAAGGTACGTACGTCATGTTAGACCAGTGGTTCTCAAACAGGGCTCCACGGACCCCAGGGGGTCCTGGCAGCCACTTTTGGTGGTCTGCAACAGCTGTAACCACAATAAAAAAAGAAAGTAAATGTATTTCGTTGTTGAAACCAATCTACAAGTTGGCTTCGCCGCATCGCATTACTGTACCGCGGCGAAGCCAGCTTTGCTGCAGTGTCGTGCGGTGAAGCGTACTAAGAGCGCTAAGGGGCCACAAGTTGTCACAGGCCACAGCACTCCATAACAGCAGGCGTGGCACTATTAAGTAAAAGTATTGTACAGTGCGTGAATTTTCTTGTGCATCAGTTTTTCTGTGCATTTTTGTGCAATTCACACAACACTTCTTCGGTTGGTCTCAATTGCTGCCTGTTTCCCTCCGTAGCTCATCCTACTTTACAGCTCCTACACCCTGTCACACTGCGGTCAGGTGTGCCAGCTTATGAAAACTATAATTTCAAAATTAATCGATGTATACTAATTGTCTTTGATTAGACAGCTGGTTCATAGTGTGGGATAGGGCCACTCTTTATAAAAATGTCATCACTCTAAAGATGAAGTTCATTTTTCTTGTCATTATATCTCAGAGATGTGATAACTACAGTTAAACCTGGATATAACAAAATTGGCAAATTCCCAGAAAACTTCGTTATAAAGAGGATTTCGTTATATGCAGGTTCAGCACGAAAATTAGAAAAAGAAACGTTTAAGTAAGCAAAAAGGTAACAGACTGCAGAGCTCACCCACAACATTTATTTTGGGTGAGAAAACATTTACAGCTGAGACCACATATGTGACAGCTTACAGTGAAGGACCGGCTATAATGCGGTTTTTTCTGACCCCCGTTTGCTCTCCCGTAGAACTTAATGTATACACATACCGCTTATTGTGCAGACCTCCCCCCCTCCGCTCCGAGATGAAGGACCTCTTATAATGCGGCTGCCAGGAAATCCCGCGGACAGTTGAGGTAGCGAGCAGGCTTCACAAAGGAAGTGCACTGCTCGAACAGGGCGCAGCGAATCGCCATGGAGGAGGAACGAGCATGGAATGAATGAACAATGAGCGGAGGGGAGAAAAAAAGGCAGTGGCAGCAGCACGTCGTGCGCGCACCCTCTGAGGATAGGATTTCCAAGGCGACGGAGAATGCTGCTATGGCCGTTTTGTCAGCTGCAAACGCTCCGCACGGAATGCGTGCCCGTGACCTCCAGTTTACGCTGTTTGCCTCCAGTTGTTTTTTTATTCATTTCACGCGTGCTGCCCTTGAATCACCCCGTGAACGCGATTTCCTGTGCACCCAATCCCTGTGTTGTCAAGGGCAAGCTTCCTGTGAGGCGCGCCTCCTGTGACCACGTGAGCCAGGCCTAACGAGCCCTGTGAACTAGTGGCAGGTTAGCGAAGTGAAGCGCAGAGACTTGCGCAGTAGCCAAAGAGTGGCGCTGCCGGCACGTTGGAAAAAAAAAAAAAAGTTTTTTCTCTTTTTCTCTTAAGCCGGCGCAGCTCGGCGACATGAACTGGAAAAGGAGGGTGCCGGCTTCGCAGGCTAGGTCAGCTGCAGCAAGCGGCGGGATCAGGTTTGAAGCGAGGGGGAAGGACACGCCCGCGGCAGCAAGATCGCCGAGTCGAGGGATGCAGGCCCACCTCGCGCTCGCACAGACGCTCACATGCGCTCGCTCTCGCCTCGCAAGCGCGCCGCTGCTGCTTCACATTCCGTCCCGGCGGAGAAGGTGCTTCCGGTTGTTGCTCGTGCAAAAGTGACAAAATTTGGGGCAAAATCTCTAGATTGTCGGCGGAGAAAATTCGTTACTTCGAGGGGGTCTCCCGCTGGCACTTCATTACATAGAGGTCTCAAATACATGTGCTTCTATAAAAACTTCGTTATATCCAGGAATTCGTTATATGGAGGTTCGTTATAAGCAGGTTTAACTGTATGTTTTCAAAAGGATTTAGAGATCTAATAAGTACCTTATCTTGTTCCTGAGTTAACTTTAGTCTAGAAACGGCCTTGTAAAGAGCTTATGGCAGAGTGGCTTGGGAAAGATAGCTTTCCTAATGATGTTACATCAAAAAGTGCGACCTGAGAAAAGCGAGCTTGAAGGTTTCACAACATGTCATATGCCATTTTACTTTACAGCTACAAAAATATATTCAAAGTGTCAAGCTGCATAGGTGGGCCTTAACAAGGCACTGTTGTTTGCCCAATTGCTTCATATATTCTTTTTTTGTCCCGTTTTTCAAACTATGAAGAAGGGTGGACATGGTTGTGGGCTTCTTCCGGTCTCACCACCTACCACCTGCTGATGGCAATGAACTCTCAGGAGAAAGAAAAGATAGACAGATAACCAGCGTTGAACAGGACGAAAGCTTGTGCAACTCCGAATGCTGCGAAACCAGTGTTAGATTTCCACACCATAGGTTTCCACCAGCCTCAGTTTTCGTATGCTCGCCATTCAGCATTGCCACAGCCAAAGATAACCTTTCTTTTTACTTTTTAGTCGGTGGTCTGGTGCAATCTCGAGAGAAGGTCTGGGGCTAAAATGCACAAAAAGCAAGATTTCTAATGTGGGCACTCCCTTCGTGTTCAGTTTCTTATCCTGGGTGATGCGATGTCTTGAGAAGACCGTTCCTAGATGCTTGTGTCAGAAAATTATATCCACCCGGTCGTAAAAAAAATTTGTTTTAATCTTCTCTGCTGTTCAAATAAGCACCAATCTTTATGAAAAGATCCTTTAAAAAACCAGTGATTTAAAACAACTCATACTGGAAAACAAAATACTTCTTTAAAATATTGGTACATCAGCTCCACATTCCTCCTTAGCAGTACCATACATGGTGTATCCATGTTTTTGTGCATTATTCTTCCACATTTTGAATGTAGCAATTAGGGTACGTTTTATTCCGTAACATGTCGAAAGCAGACAATTCTGCAACTCTTGTTTCTAGAAAGGAAACTTTTTAAATTGATGTCATAAGGTTTTAAACCCTCATATTTCCCAGTAGTGTGATACCAGGATTATACATGAGAACTTTATGGTTAAATACTTGGCTATTTCATGAAAGAAATGTTATCTATAGCCTTTGAGTTTTGATAACTACTGGATGTATTAAAATACTTAGTCCAAGTTTCACTGGAGTGGTATTTATTCTGACCACTTACTTCGTCATGCCTTGCATGTTTGGCCTAGCACCAACACAATTTTTTTATCCTTTGCCACATCACCAATAAATCTGTTTTTGATATTTTGAATATTTACTTGCTTGTATGACGAATATTTTTAGGGACCATCACATGGCATATGTTTTCCTACTGAGTCTGCTGTCCAAAAATGATCAAAAAACAAAATCTTTAAAATTTACTTAGTCGGTTCTAATTGTTCAAAAATGACCAAATAATTAGTAAAAGTCATTTTAATTGCAAGCATGATAGAAAATACTTTTCCTAAATTGGAACTGATCAGCTTCTCCGCAGAGCATAATAGAGAATCTGTGCCCATCTGCAGCCCTAGGTGTGGAAAATTGCTCTGCAGAGGTTCACAAACAACACCTGCCATGGGTACTTTGACGCCACGCATGACTGAAAACAAATCGTGGATACTTCAATGAGTAGGGATCAGTAGTGTATGTGAATAGATGCGAGCATCATTTCTGTTAACATCCGCTATTGTTCGGCGAGATGTTTTTACCTCCTGTGGTAGCTAAGGTGTTGGAGTGCTGAGCATAAGGATGCAAGTTTGATCCCAGGATGCAGCAGCCTGGGATCAGTGGGGTTGTAATGGGGTTGTAATGCAAGAACTCCCATGTACTTAGATTTTGGTGAACGGTAAAAAAGACCCAGGTGATCAGTAAAAATTTATTTGGAGCTCCACACTATGGCATGCCTCATAATCATATCATATTATTTTTACGTGGGGAGCACCAGAAATGATTGTTATTATTGGCCTATGGTATTCATCTGGGCAAGGTGATTTTATGAAGAATTGCTGTTCAAGACTTGGAGGACAACTGTATTTCATTGTTGTTGTCACAGTCTGACGAAACTTTGAAAAGCAAACGTTTTCCTTTTTTGCTAAGGGCAGTTGTTGCACGAGCACGTTTGTGTAGAGAAGGACACCATTTTAGTAATTCTAATTTCCAGAATGAAAACCATTCTCCATTCAAATTAATGATTTCAGTGTACTCTCCTATTTTTTATCTTGCCATCTATTAATGCCTCAGAAAGCCAAGGAGGAGAGAGAAGTTTTCCTACACCACAGGAGAACTTGTGTCTGAGTTGATGAATGCTGGTTATATAGCCAGAATGGCTTTTACAACAATCATAATAAATCTTTCTTGCTTATTTATGTCTACTAATCATGGTGCTGCCTTAGCAGCCCTTTTGCCCTAAACTAAATGGTTCTAAAAGCTGAAAATTCTGTATCGTGACCAATACACAGTGCTGCATGTACTCGTGCCTTGGTTTCTGCACTCCTGTACACTATTTATTTAGTTTTTAAAAATGTCTCATGTTGAATGTTTGTGTTTTGGTCAGTGTGTTGCCATATGGCATTACACATTGACTTGTGCCAACTTTTACATACCTTGAGGATATTGCCACCTGCTTTCACTTAATGCAGTATTTTTGCATGACTGGTTCCTTTCCAGAATGGAGTGACACCTCTTCATGTGGCTGCACATTATGACCATGTGAATGTGGCCCTTTTACTTTTGGAGAAAGGTGCCTCTCCCCACTCGGCAGCACGCAATGGTTTGTAGGATTGACTTTAGCATGTGCTATGGGCATGTATAAGACGCGACACTGTACAGCAGAATATGGACGATTCAAAATTGCTTAACAATAGCATTTCGGGAAAGAAATTAGAATTCACTAGATGGACTCTGATATGAATGGCATCCATACCCGTATTTTAGAGGCTAGAATGGAGCAGTACTGTACTGGACAAGGTTTGCGTTGTGTACATCACAGAAAAATTATTCTTCTAAAGATTACAGTGTCTTTTTATGCAATTTCTGATTAATTTGCAAGCAGCTTTAAGCTTCAAACATAGCTTATACACAAACATTGTGTCTATGCATGGGAATGATGATGGACAGTAAATATGGCGCAGACCCATATTAAGGATGTACCAGTGGTGACAACTGACGGAAAACAAATCTAACTCATGCATGATGTTGCTTCTAAAAAGATTGTCAGAAAAATAATGTGACATTCTAACTTGTGCATGCATTTGGGGCATGATTCTCATTGACCAGATTATGCCATGTGTTTGTACTGCAGGTATGGAAGAAATAAATTTAAGTTGGTCATGCTCACGTAGTGCATGTGAGCACATTCCTCTGGGAAAACAAAACAAAGATTCATGCAAATCAGGTGGATGGGAAGGGCTGCTGTTCTAGTACATGTGCTTAAATCTGAAGGAATCACTGAAGGTTTGTGGGATTGTTTTCCTCTCGTGGCGTTAATGTGCAGGTAAAACATCTATCACACTGCTCTCTCAGCGCTTTTATTTGCATTCATTATTATATTACAAATGTTATTTAGAAGAGTGCAGGTACCAGTTCGTGATTCATCATAAGGAAACGCGACTGCAAAAAACATGAATGAAGGATCATGCTTTTTCTTTCTTCGTAATGTGCTTTCTGCAATCACATTTTCTAATTGCAAATGTTACTTATAATTATAAGAATACATGCAATATAGTAATTGTACAGTGGAATCTGAATAAGTTTTTTAAAGGGATTGAAAAACAATTTTTATTGTACCTGTTTTATTTAGTGCAACAGAAAGCTTACTGGTAAGTGCCTAATTATGAATGGCAATGTGGGAAATGCTGTGAAGCATTTTTTTCTAACTTTTTCATCTGTGTCATCAGTGTGGTCGAGCAAACAGCACATGCTGTAAACAGTGGTTGGTGAGCATGGTAGCCATTATATGCCAGTGATAGAGGAAAGCAAACAATTGAGACCCTGTTTAAAAGAAAATAACGTGTTTATCAAGTCTGCGCTGCTGTGGTTTGCGTTTCCTTTGAAGGAAACATAGCGCTAGAAGACACGGACAACGTAGACGACACGAGCGCTAACTTTCAAGTGAAGGTTTATTTCCGGAAAGCACAATATTTATGGACCACATACGCAAAAACCCCCGTCATCTCACATGGAAACGAGCAGCATCTAGAAAATTAAATTCACTTTCTGTCAAAGCAACAGAAGGGCTGCTGATGCTTCGACAATTTCTCTGGTATCTTTATCAGCACTTCTGTACACAACTAAACAGTAATTAAAAAGAGGCTGACAACCACAATCGTTGCAATGAAGAGACTCTATAATGGCCTAGTTTTTGCTTATGCTTTTTTAATCTATCGTTCAGGCATCTTCCAGTCTGTCCGACGTAAACCTTTCCACAAGAAAACGGAAACCAGTAAACGACCTTCTTTGTGCATGACACGAAATGGGACTGATGATTCTTTTTACAGCACACCTGTTTCTTGGCAAATGGATCTGTAGCTTTGCATATGCTGAGCAATTTTTCAGGGGCAGAAAATACGACAGCAATGTTTGCCTTCTTCCAACTTTCTTCGGCATGTGCGACACATAATGTGTATATGGCGCAACAACCTTTTTCTTGTTATTACAAGTAGCTAAACACGTTGCATGTTGTTTATTTAACTTGTTGAAGGCACTTTCTGCTACTGAGACAAGCACATGATTACGGTATCCGGCTTGTGAAAGGTGCTGTGTCTCTGTTGAAGCTAACAATCATTTTGTGAGGATGTGATGGGGTTCTTTTAAGTTAGATGGGAATGCACGTTGCGTCTTACGACGGCAACGTGTTCAAGAATAAGGTGAGGCTGTTTTCTGTGAAGACTTTATGAAAACACAAACGAACACGAGCACAGAAGAACCAACACAACAACTAAGCAAACCGCGACAATCTCGAGCAGGAAAGAAAGACAACGAGCATGCAAACGAACGCACCAGTTTAGCCATCGCGAAACAGTCTCACCGAGGCTGCATGGCTGACGCGTGAAAGAAGTCCACGCAGGCGAGGCGTCAGTGCGGACGGGAGGTCTCGCTGTCGTTTGTTGAATGGTGCTGCGTCACGTCTGATGCTACTGCGGTGCGGGCCAGGGACGGAGACGAGGAGGACGACGGGCACCGGAGTCACGGGAAGCGTTGCGTTGCCACTTGTGGCTCGAAGAAACAGGGCAGCACTCGGGTCTACGCCCGACCATGCTGCGGGTAGTGGTGGCCTTCCTTGACTCCACGAAGGTAACGGTGGAGCGGAGGCCCCACAGAGTTGGTGTACCTGGCCCCGAGGTTCTAGGCCGGTGGAACAGCACTCGGGCCTACACCCGACGGTGCTGTTGGTGGCACAGGCGGCTCTTCAGGCGTTCCGTGGACAGCATTGGGAGCTCGGTGCCAAGCGAAGCCATACACTCCGACTCTTGGCGCCCGCCAGGCACTCGGGACTACGCCTCGACCGTGGTTCTGCGGAGAGCTCCCGTGCCACGTCCGCGCTGGTGGAACGCCGCCTTGCTTCTCCTCCAATATGGCGCCTCACGTGCACGCTCCACGCACCACTCTTCGTGTTTTCCGTCATCGCCTCTCGTGCTGAACCCGCGTTTCTATGTAGCCTCTTCTTCTATGGCGCCTTTGCAGCAACGCCAAGCCAGCGCCTCGGCCAAACAACACAAGTGCGCACTTCTCCCATGACACGAGCCCCCCTTAAGATAAGTTTTTTTTTTTTATAAAAAAAGAGAACTTCGTGTAAGTGCGCGATTTTGATGCACCACACTTATCCAACACGCAGGGAACACAGTTCACAGCACACACACAGAACATAGTTCTAATAGGCAGTCCGAACTAACCAACTCCTATCTACACGTTCATGCACAACGTCCTTGAAACAATCCACAAGTTGGAACCAAAATTAGTGACCGGTTAATCACTCGGCTTCAGGTAATAGTGTCCCACACAAGGCGAACAACACTCTTTACGTGCTTAACAGTGACACGTAAGAAATGTGCACATCTGCGAGTCCAAAGGAAAGCATTGAACAGTTTGGCCCATTTGAGCGCTCTGCCTTTGCAGCCCCTAAACGAAGCCCTTGTCTCAACATCCTCGCAAGAAGATTGGCGACGCTGTGACACCACATACCTAGTTACACGCGTTCGAGTGACCCCTTCGATCACGCTGATACGGTTTCTTGGCCAACGACCCATTAGAGCACGGGTAATGCTATAAGAAAACCTTTCTGCGCAAGCAGCTTCTACAGAGGGAGCAACAGCCTCTCTATTTCTCAAAGTGGCCTGCACCGCGCTTGCGCTGCCTTCTTGGTGGCCCTGTTCCCTGAGCAGGTCATGCGTCTTACTTTTTAAATCTTCTCCGTATTCTCTGCCAGCTGTGTAACATATATTTTCAAATGAACAAGCGACGTCCCTGTATGAAGCGAACGCTTGTCCTTTTCGGAGTAGCTTATTGGCACTCGCTTGCTCGATCATGAGTATGCCATCTGATGCTGCAGCATACGACCCACCCGAAGAACCTGAGAAATTCTCCCTTGAATTCGGCCTATGGCCTCCGTGCATGGCTATACCACCGACATCCCTGGCATTTTTAACCCTACAAGACTCGGCACTTTCACTGGAGCTCATAGCACAGTCTTTGAAGTGGTTCTCTCGACTAAGAATCATTGTCCTCTCTCTAGAGCTTTCTATAACTATATGCCCCTCTTTAATACGTGTGCATTCTTCTGCAACTACTTGCATGGGCGCATCACTTCCAAAGGAACCTGACCGTTCCTCCCTGTCACGTGAGGCTATGCTTCTCTCTGGCTTGGGATTTTCCTTCGCCTCGTTCTTAAGCTCTTTATGAGCGTCACTAGACTTTTCCATAGGCATCAATGCCTCTTCATAAAATGTACTGCGCCTTCCAGAGGCACTGCGGTTTAACCCGCCATTTAAGGAGCTTGCCCATTTCTGGCTCCCGAAGCTATCCTTTGCCTCGTCGAGCTCGTCTAAACTCCAAGTCCCTGGGCCCATAAAAGAGACACTGTCGACGCGCACGGAAGCGCGAGCTCTGGCAGCGTTTTCCGCTTCTAACAACTGCATGCGAAGCTGACGGTTTCTCTCCTCGAGAGCTGCCACTTCACGCGCTAGTGCTAGCTCCTCGCGCAGCGCTTCGCGTTCCTTCGCATTCTCTTCCTCAAGCCATGCCCAAAGTGCGTCTCCCGATAAACCAAGTTTCTCGCTGAGAATAACGAGCTCGTCTGAATCCATGTCGTAGTCGTTGTGATCTTTTGGTCTACACAGAAATCAGCCCCGCCCCACGTCGGGCGCCATTGTGATGGGGTTCTTTGAAGTTAGATGGGAACGCACGTTGCGTCTTACGACGGCAACGTGTTCAAGAATACGGCAAGGATGTTTTCTGTGAAGACTTTATGAAAACACAAAGGAACACGAACACAGAACAACCAACACAACAACTAAGCAAACCGCGACACTCTCGAGCAGGAAAGAAAGACAACGAGCATGTAAACGAACGTGCCAGTTTAGCCATCGCGAAACAGTCTCACCGAGGCTGCATGGCTGACGCGTGAAAGAAGTCCACGCAGGCGAGGCGTCAGTGCGGACGGGAGGTCTCGCTGTCGTTTGTTGAATGGTGCTGCGTCACGTCTGATGCTACTGTGGTGCGGGCCAGGGACGGAGACGAGGAGGACGACGGGCACCGGAGTCACGGGAAGCGTTGCGTTGCCACTTGTGGCTCGAAGAAACAGGGCAGCACTCGGGTCTATGCCCGACCGTGCTGCGGGTAGTGGTGGCCTTCCTTGACTCCACGAAGGTAACGGTGGAGCGGAGGCCCCACAGAGTTGGTGTACCTGGCCCCGAGGTTCTAGGCCGGTGGAACAGCACTCGGCCTACACCTGACGGTGCTGTTGGTGGCACAGGTGGCGCCTCTTCAGGCGTTCCGTGGACAGCATTGGGAGCTCGGTGCCAAGCGAAGCCATACACTCTGACTCTTGGCGCCTGCCAGGCACTCGGGACTACGCCTCGACCGTGGTTCTGGCGGAGAGCTCCCGTGCCACGTCCGCGCTGGTGGAACGCCGCCTTGCTTCTCCTCCAATATGGCGCCTCACGTGCACGCTCCACGCGCCACTCTTCGTGTTTTCCGTCATCGCCTCTCGTGCTGAACCCGCGTTTCTATGTAGCCTCTTCTTCTATGGCGCCTTCGCAGCAACGCCAAGCCAGCGCCTCGGCCAAACAACACAAGTGCGCACTTCTCCCATGACAGAGGACATGATTTGCAAAGTGCATTGTTTAGGCATAAGTTAACAATGGCCCGCTTAACAAGTTTGGAGCGTGATGAGTGATACGGAAGGAACATTTTCTTGTCACGAGGATGATATTCCCAACAGATGTGGTCAACCGATAAAGACAATCTTAAGTCCAAGAACTGGATAACGTTTTCAACAGGTATTTCATACGTGATCACCAGACTGTCCAGATAACGGTTAAATAGGCCAACCACCTTATTGACAGTCTGAGCCGAGTCAAATAAAACGAGATAATCATCAACGTACCAGATGATTTTTAAGATCTTTATCAGACAGGTGTGCTACTAAAAGTTTGTCATAATAGGCCAAGAACATATCATTAAGTATGGGTGCAACGCACTGATCCAATACACACTCCTTTTTTCCGAACGTAAATGTGCCCATTACGTTCAACATACGTAGATTTCAAGTAAAACGTTAAATGTTCTAGGAACCAAGCGGCAGAAATACCCGTCTTAGTTTGGAACAAAATTGCACCGAAATTATCAATACATTGCTCAACACATTTCAGTAAAGGTCTTTGGGGCATAGAGTAGTATAGATCCTTAACATCAATGGAGCAGTCTGAAATTCCTTTGTCACGGTTAGTTATTAAGAACTGCACCACGTCATCAAAGCTTTTTGCGATGAAAGGATCGTCAATACACAGAATTCGAAGGTTATCCTGAAGAAAAAGAGCGAGTTCTTTTTGCCATGTGCCTCTTTCAGATACAATCACTCGAAAAGGCCAGGCGGGTTTATGGGTTTTTACCGAAAATTTAACTGTCAGATTTAGGTTATCACTGTGATTTAGGTGATGCCTTAACCGTGGTAGGTTGACTCAAGAGCACAAATTCTTTCCATCCGCCTTTACTTTTTGAGTGACATGTTGTTGCATATTTTCATTACTGAAGTCGCCGCTTCAATAGCCTTTGATGCAAACTCACCCTCAGTAAGGACCACAAAATCGCCGGTGTTATCTGCTGGGAGGACACACATGGAGTTATCCCGCATAAACTGCTGCACTTGCCTGATGTGTTGAATTTTTTCGCTGTATACAGATGCAAAAAACTGCAGTGTGGTGCCAGCATCCATCAGGTGTGTTTGCGCCAGGTTCTGTTGAGCTGCAGTGCCTGTGTGCAGTGTATGAGATATGCCACAGGCACAGTGCGATGCTCTCACCGTGTTGTTCATGTTGGTCAGCAGTGGTGTTTCTGCTGCGCAGCACTGCATCGATCGGACTGCCATCCAAAGAGTGAAAGGCTAGTCACGTAACGAAAAGGACATTTAAAGGTGTGTCCACACTCCACAAGCAGGAACTATGGGCAGATGCACATTAGGCACACCGTAGCTCAATACCGGGTAGGATCCCACCGTTTGATTTCACAAAGTGGAAGCACACCACCCTTAAAGCTGCTGGTCTTACTCTGTATAATAATCCATGCATTGCTATCGCATTCATTGCTTTGCCCTTCTGGTGAAACTGTGACATTTGCTGCCCCCTGCTCCACTGTACATGCACCTGCCTTCCTCCTCCTTCTCTCTGCCCCTTTGGTAAAGCTCGGAGAGCTTGTCGGCATCCATCACAAGCAGATGCAGAATTTGCCACTTGTTCAGTGGAGGCTGTACACGTGCAGGTGCCTGTGCCCTTCATGCTGATTCAGATTCACTCTTCTAATTTTTTAGACCCACGACTTCCTTTTGGACTCTACTCCTTTATCGGCTGCAGGAAATAGCTCCAGCTTCTTTTTTTTAAAACTAAATATAAATATTTACACTATGGCTGGCATACACTATAGAGGAAGGGATGCATGTACCCGGTCCTCTTGGAATTTGTATTAATAAGTTTCCACTGTATTTACTATTTATTATCTTAAGAGTGATGACAGGCTTCTAAAGTGAAGAGCGTTGATGGCACCATCCACAAAGACTAAATGGCTGCATGGAGACTGACAATTTAGATTCGCTGGGAAAAAAAACAAACTTTTTCCGTGGCTCTTTCATGGCGTCCAGTTTTGTGATGTAGGATAGACACGTAGAGCTCGCTTCATTGTGTTCCCACATTACTGTGTGCATATTATTAGGCTATCTGCTGTGAGAGCTCCATGGGTCTGCCACAACAGTTTTGCGGCGAGCAGGAATGTAATGCCATGAAACAAGACATGGGCCCTAATAAGGGCCCCAACATATTCAAGCCAGACCTCTGGATTGCATTAGGCTGTTAAAGTTTTACCGCAGGAGATGTCCCTTTACCTTAAATCATAAGCTCCCAATCACTAGGCATCGATAAGCTTAGTGGTGCAGTTATAGCCAAACTTGAAAATTGCCATAATGAGCTTGAAACGGTTTATTCACCTCTTGGTGTTCTTGCCTGCATATTCTGATGGATATTTTTTGTTGGTACAACCGTGTTTGGAAGGCATACACACATTCGTATATTGCATACTGCACATCAAAATAGCACATTATTCACAATTTATGGTTTGTGTGTTTATCTGGGTTGCTTGCATTTTATGTAAGCACTTTACTGCAGCTTAGAAGAGAAGCTGTGTCCTGCTGTACTGCAGCCTGTGTCATTTCAGTGTGAAAGGCCATTTGGCTCAAGTAACTGATTTCGTATAGATATCTTACTATAACTTTGCCTTTTATGTAGAGCTGTGTGAATAGCAAAATTTTGAGTGCGAAGTGAATTCGAATATTTATGTTGTAGTGCAAATCGTATCGAATATTTTTTGAATAATTTTCGAATATTTCTTTAATAATACTATGCAGAAATAGACTGTTAAACATGGGCAAAGAATTTATTGCGTGACTAGTATGTTCCCACAGTTTCATTCCATAGTCCTGAAAAATGGTCCAACAGAACTGTGCAACAGAAAGCTGAGCTAACTTTGCCGCAGTACATGGGTGTTAGCTTCGCCGCAGTACACGGGCGTTAGCGCTGCCGCAGTACACGGGTGTTAGCTTTGCCACAGTACACGGGTGTTAGCTTCGCAGTTACCACTGCAGTACGCCAGTGGTAACTTCGCCGCAGTACAGTGGTGTTATGCGGCGAAGCGCACTTGCGGGAATGGGCCACTTGTCACGAGACATAGCATATTTTTTCCCTTAATTACCAACTTCGAATAGTAAAAGTTCAGTGCGAATCAAATTTGCTATTCGAAAATTATTCAAAATTTCGAATATTCTCACACCCCTACTTTATAATTTTCAGGGTATACACCACTGCACGTAGCGGCGCGCAAAGACCAGATGGACATAGCCAGCAGCCTTTTGGAGTACGGAGCCAAACCGGGAGCTGAGTCACGGGCGGGCTTCACACCTCTGCACTTGGCAGCTCAAGAAGGCCATGCCGACCTGGCTGCGTTGCTGGTTGAGCATGGAGCTGACTGTGATGCCAAGGCCAAGGTACGACTAAGATATCCATCAGTGCATTGCTTTTATACAGCTTGTGTTTGGGAAAGCACCTGTAAGCATTTTGTATGCCACTGTACTTTAGTGGCAGTAATACCGTACCTCATTTTCATCAAATGTGCTAGTAATGGAAAAGGGAGAAGCATGTGATTGCTTGTGCCTTGCAAACGTTTCTTTAAAGTGTTGCTGTTTAACTTCATTTGCTTGAAGCAAAAGGACATGTGCCGCTAGTTCAACTTACCTTAAATGTCTACAACTACAACCCAATTGTGATATCTTTGCATCAGAAAGTAAGGACACTATATGAGTGTGCTCAGCTGACTATGCTTTTGTCATGTTTACATCTGAGGGAAGTCTTAGAAATATGTTCTAAGTACCTGAATTTGGTTAATACTTACAATTGTTCCCAGAGTATTGCATTCAAATATATTAACACTGCACAAAAGTACATAGCTGAGAAGGTACATAATAGTGAATGCTCACGCTGTGCAAATAGCAAGATTATGGGTGTGAAGTGACTTCAAATAGTAAAGTTTGAGTGCAAATTGAATCGAATATTCTTTTAATAATGTTTGAATATTTTTCAAATAACTTCATGGTAATTTATAGAGAATTGTACTGCTAAATGTGGGCAAAAGAACACAACAAAAAAGTCGCTCTTACTCCCGCAATGTCGTTTATAGAAAAAGAGAACAGTGAAGTCCTAAGGAAAGGTAGCAGAGAATTATGGAGATGCATGCGTGTATTAACTTCGCCACAGTATGCAAGTGTTAGCTTCACTGCAGCACACAAACGTGAACTTCACCGCAGTGCACTATTGTTATGTGGCAAAGTGTATTTACCTTTGTATGTAAATCACCTTTGGTAATGGGCCATTTGTCAGAGGACATGGTGCATTTTGACTTTTAATTACAAACTTCCAATAGCTTGAATAGTAGAATTTCAGTGCACACCGAATCGAACATTTGAATATCCAGACACTGCTAGTGAATACTAAAAGCTTACTTGCATGCCTTTAGTACATTTACTTCCATTAATTTGACCCTGGCTCATAAAATTGATTTAGTCATTTAGCAAGCTAAATATAAGAAGATTCAGAAAAAGTGCCAAAGCACACTTGCCTGGGTCAAACAAGTATTCACTTCTTATGGGTTGCAGTAGAAAATGAATGTAGAAATGGGGCTGCTACTGCCTGATTTTTAACTGGCCTGGCCAGTTTTTTAGACAGTGGGTTGGTTGCCAGTCTGCACCTTAGAGCGGCCATCACTGACTGATATTTTGGCCATCATATCGTGATATACAGTCGACTCTCACTACAATGAAATCGACGGTGTGCGGAAAAAATTTCGTTGAAGTAAAATTTTCATTGTCGTGAAATCGAAAAATATAGACCTGAGCTGGTAGAACAAAGAAACTTTTATGCCTCAATCTTGTGCGCATCATCACGGCGCTAGTTGGGAGGGTTCGGAAACCGTGGGTACTGAAACCATACTGCCAAGTTTGGAGAAATGGAATCCGGGAGATTTACTTATTTACTCGATTCTACCGCGCCCTCGATTGTAACATGCGCCTGTTTCCCGACCAAAAATTAAAAAAAAGTGAAACAGATTGTAACGCGCACCCATTTTTCATGACACGGAAAAAAAAAGAAGTCCGTAGTAATCAACTTTCTCACATTCATAAAAACAAATGCCATACACGGGTAATGAATGCACTCGCATAATAAACGGACTGCCAACTTTGAACCCCTGCAGTACCTCGAACAGCCGCGCTGTGGCTTTCCCGCTTCATTTGCTCCGCGGTGTCTTGAAGACGTTCGGCGGGCCGACTCATAACTCCTGCATCCCGATAAAACTGCCGCACGTTTCCAGGCGTAGCCGCGTGCAAGTGGCGGTAACATCATTTACTCACAGTTCTGCATTCCTCCGTGCTATCGAATTTCCCTCACGCCCGCTGCCGCGTGCTGCCACGCAAGCTGCACAGGCTGGCGCAACTAAGCCTAAGCATGATCAAGTGCGGCAATCTCGGACGTCGTGCAGCATGCATGACTGAAAAACAAGCGTTTAAAAAAGAAAAAAAAAAAGGAGTGACCTTAATTTAAGGTCGGGCGGTCCCATGCCGCCCATTTCCCACAAGGGTGTGGGACCTCCCAAGCATACAGTACCTTCCAGCTGCTGAGCACCAGGCAGAAATGCGCTTGTCCCTATTTTACCGGTAGGTACCCGGTGGCAGTGGCATCCAAGGCAGATGGTCAAGTATTTCACCAAGGCCGTGATGGGTAAGGTGTGCCCAGGGGACCTGCCACGTCCTTATAGGGGCCACCTTTCGAGATAAGTACACGTAAACCAAGTGCACGTGTGTACACCTCTACCTGTTTCTAAACCGGTGGGTGTCCGGCCGGCACTGGGATTTGAGCCCGGTACCTACTGCATCAGGAGCAGACGTTCTACCATTGCGCCACCGGCGCGGTGGCGCAATGGTGGTGCAATGGTAGAGCGTCCGCTTCCAATGCAGTAGGTACCGGGTGGCGCAATGGTAGAGCGTCCGCTTCCAGTGCGGTAGGTACCGGGTTCAAATCCCAGTGCCGGCCGGACACCCACCGGTTTAAAAATGGGTAGAGGAGTACGCACCTGGCGCTCGGTTCACGTGTACTTATCTCGAAAGGTGGCCCCATAAGGATGTGGCAGGTCCCCGGGCACACCTTGCCCACCATGGCTTGGTGAAATAGTTGAGCCTTGCTGTGGTAGGCAGGGAGGCAACCGCACTGCTGCCGGGTACCTACCGGTAGAATAGGGACCAGCGCGCTTACGGCCTGGTGCTCGGCAGTTGGAAGGTACTGTACGCTTGGGAGGTCACCCACCCTTGCGGGAAATGGGCGGCATGGGACCGCCCGACCTTAAATTAAGGCCACCCCTCCCTTTTTTCCCCCGTTATACGTTCCCGGTTAATACAATTTCCCCGTTCCAACATTCGCGATTGTGGGCACACAAAATTGTCTAATAGAGTTACGTGTCATTTTTACCGGTTAATACGTTCCCGGATAGTACAGTTATTTGGCACCAACATTTGGTTTATTGTGAAACTATGCACATATGATACATTTTCCAGCCGCTAGAGTCCATGTGCAACCGAGAATTCACGAAGTGTGCGCGATCAAGAGCGGTAGCTGCCCACCACGGCTGCTTTCCCGCAGTACTCGCTTGACCATGTCAAGAGAAAGCGCCGCCATGCTCTTTTCCTGTATTAGCAAGTCACCGTGCTTGCTGCAACACATCGTGCATTCGCTGCTATGCCGCTAACACTATCACGATAAAGCAAGAGCACGCGTGTGGTAGCTGTTGGAAGCACACCTACTACATGCTTTTAATGGTCAGTAATCGAAATGTGCCACTATTTCCTTAAAAAAAAAAACCGATTGTACTGCACATTGTGTCCAGCGGTGTTTATACAGATTGTCTTTCGTCTTCACCCACCGAGCGCCATGATCTTGATAACATTTGAAAGCTGTAAGTTTCGACTTCCCGTTTCCGTTCACCGTGCCTTTGATGACCACGTTTAAAAAAGTGCAGATAAATATGTCTGGCACGATACCTAACCAGTGCACAAGCACTGCCAGCATTGCTTTGAAAACATTGTCGATCCCGCCATTTCTGATCGTAAGTTACCTACCTGTGAGTGAACATGCACTACGAGAAGAAATAAGCACTTTCAAAAGTCAACATGCATACTTAATGTGGAGCCAGGCGAAGCGCATCCTTTGCTTTTTTGGGCAAGTGACAGGATGCGGTTATCGCAAGGTGTTAGTGCCGATGATTACATTGCGTCAAACTGAGAGGTCAGCACATTGTGTCATGTAACCTCGCACAGCGTACCCACGGGCTGGTGAAAGTACACCACGTGTACTTTGGGCTGGCTTTGTCATCGAGCCGAAGCCCAGGTCCCATTGTGCACGCTCTTCTCACGCACCACTTGAACAGCTGGGAACTGCTTGGACACATAATAAACAGTTCACCAATAAATTTCATGTTCTTTTGTCAAACATTGTGGTGGTGGTCTCAAGGGAGCACAGGTTCAAAAAAAAAAAAAAAAGCTGTATGTTTCACAGCGCCTAGAAATTAACTGCCAGCTTTGTCGGTCAACATGCATGTGATGTACCAATCTGACATACTTGTGACCTTGACACCTTGTGACCTTCGGGACCTGTTGACACGAAGGTATTCAACGTCGCATTAATGTGTGCTTGCGGCTCAGCGCGACGTGACCCGTACGTCCATGTGCCATCTATTCATGACCACGTGGGCAGTTTGCGAAAGCCAAGAAAATAAAGATTTGAATGGGCACCTGGAGTTACATGTTACGTGATCTGCCCGAAGACGGGGAGTAATTTAAACACAGAAGCAAGGAACAACATGCATGCGTTCGGCTACTGACGTTGTCAGCATCGTGATGAGCACTCGCGGTCAGTCTGGCGTGCCTTTGGGTGCGTTCCAACACGATAAAGTTCATTGCTGTTTCTTGAATCCTGCTCCAGAGCGGTAAAACAAGGGTTGGCGACGGTGTTTTGTATTTGCATGTTAAATTTCGAAGTGAAGTAGTGGTAAAAATACCGTTTATTTTTATGAGTAAGTTAAATGTAAAGACGTTTTAATAGGCCCGAATATCGTGAAATAGTAAGATATTTTGATATCACTATGAATTCTCGGCTTTTCTGGCAAAACTGCACGATTTTTTTTGTTTGGATCATACGTTTTCCCAGATACTACGTTCATTGTTGCGTTATTTTTCAAAAATGTATCGATGAGGTTCTGCTGTAGTTGGTTAGGGGAAGGGATGAATGGCTAAAAGCTAGGAGTTTGTGAATATTCAAAATTTTGAATACGAATCAAAATTTTCATATTCGAAGCGTATTTGATTCGAAAAATGCATGCTCGTATATTCCCGAATATTCGAAATTGGCTGAATATTCGTCAAAAGCGGCGATTATTTGAGAGCGGTGACAAAAGCACAAACACACCATTACCGAAAGACAACTGATCACGATAACAGATCTTCACCCATCTGATCGGCATCGCGTGCAAAACCGCGCTGCTGTAAGTGTAGTACATGATCCAAGCCCGCTGCTGTTTTTTGCCAGTGTGGGAACATGAAGTACATCGCGGTGACGCGAAGTGCTCTTCACTTGATCAAACGGAAGCAGTGTGCTGTCGCCATGTTGACCTAACCCAACACTCGCCGTAGACCCGCCAGTCAGAAGAGCGGGTACGAAGAATGCTCCGACGGCAAGGAAGCGCGCACGGTACAAGCCCCTCCGTGGCAGTGACCGTGCGCGAGCAGTCAGCGCACTGCATGCAACTAGGCCGGGAGGACCGGCTCCATGCGGCATTGACTACGTTTTGATAACGAAACCACAAGCTGCGCCGGTTCTTGTGCCATACATAGAAGGCCGCTGTATGCGACACGTGAGTCGGATAGGCCGCTCGACGAAAGAGTCGGGATTTCTTCCATGCTATGAAAAAATAAAGAAAAGGTCTTGTCGTGAGTGTTTTGCCGTTGCTGCGTTGGCACAATGAGATCATGGGCAACTTTGCATCGCCATCGCAAACTTTTTTCTCCCCTGTAATAAATGCACCCCCCAACTTTGAACCCCTGCAGACCCGCGAACGGCCACACTGTATCTTTCCTACTTCACTCTGTCTGCGATGTCCGGGTGCCTTTTGGTGTGGTGATTGAAAACTCCCGCATCCCAATAAAACAGCCGTGCATATACACGTGCAAGCACCGGTAACATCATTTACTCGCACTGCTGCATTCCTCCACGCTATCGCCGTTCCTTTACACCGCTCGTTGCGGCGGGTTGCACAGGCTGGCGCCGCTAAGTCTAAGCATGGTCGGGTCGTGGTCTCCAAGATTGCCATGATGCAGTCTCGGACGTCATGCTGTAATGTGCACGACTGACAGGCTGAGCACAGATATGAGGGAGATATGATTGTGAGCGTTTTTGCATGCTGTTGTGGGAAGCGTCTATTTTGCCGTTATGGCCACCCGCGAACTCGACTGAATGTTGATGCGGCTGGGCGTCTCCAAGATTGCATCCGCGAGGAGCGTTGGCTTACGTATCGTGTGCATCGTTACGGGAGGGACCCGCGGCGACTTAGAAACTATGGAAACTATAGGCGCGCCGAAGAGTGCTGCGTGCCACTTGTTCGTTTTTTCGCTGTTGACCCTTCAACAGCGTCGCAATTTTTCTGGTTTCGTGGCCCTGTAAGCTAACGAAGAGTTAAACGGAAGTGAAAAGCCATCGCATTGGAACAAAATGCAGCATAAAGGCTGTCGCTGTGGGTGCCAAGTCCGTGGTACTGACGCTATATAGCTTTTTCTTTTACTGTTCTTTAAATAAAATTTCATTGCACGCGGGGCTTAAGTATTGCCGAGAGTTGCAATGCCGTCTTTATTGGGCATTAAAATGTCTTGCTCAGCTTGAAAAAATTTTTCGTAATATTTATCCCATGTGATAAACACACCCCCCAACTTCGCTTCTGTTCTTTTGGAAAAAAGAAAGAAAAAGTGCGTTTGTTACACTAGTAAATACGGAAATTTGCTTTCATAAGTCTCACGAATGTGCTGCAGCGTATTTCGTTAATTTCTTTTGAAATGAATAAATCTTACTGTTATTTTGCAACTCTCCATTGCTACACATTCGATATTCGATTCGATATTCAAGGCCTATTTTTTGCCTTATTCGTATTCAATTCGTATTCAACAATTTCAGTATTTGTACTGAAATTGTCGAATTCCCACCCTTTATGCCTCACAGCATGACAATGAGTATAACAATTACTAAACCTAAGGCCCTAAGCCAACCCTAAGCTGTTGTAAAAAGAAACCCCCTTCCCACCCACCCTTCCCTATGTTATAAAGAACCCACCCTTCCCTATGTTAATTTCCATCCTTTGCTTCAGTGGCCAGAGAAGATAGCAGCCTCTCTGGGAAAGCTAGTTGAGGTTCCTCAAGGCCAGCTTTGGAACCACTGTTCTTTGCTACTTTCTTTTCATGGTGGGGCTCATGTTTGGGAAGGTGGCACAATGGAAGAGGGCCAGAGAGACCCTGGAGGAAAGGCTGGTTTCTGTCGTATGACAGTGGTGTAGCCTTTTGTAGTGAGGAACGGAACAGCAAATGTGCTCTTTGTGGTTCCCCTGATTGTTTGTACTGAATTTGAGGATAAAAATACACTGTTTTGTACTGGTGTCTTCTGTGATATCAAGTTATAAAAAATTAAGGTACTTTGCTTTATTGAGACTTTCCTACATTGAAGCTTGTCATATCTGTTTTTAACTCTATGTGATCTACTTGTCTAAGTTAATTAAGCAGTTTTAAATTGCATTGAAAACATAGTATAACTACTAAAATTCTGAATGTGTATTATATTTTTATTGACAATGTTAATTATTATACTCGAGCTATTGTGGGTCCACTGTAATTAAATATACGCTATAATGTGGCAGTAACATGTGACTTTTTTTTTTTTCCTTATGCGATTGCAGAATGGGCTGACACCCATGCACCTGTGCGCTCAAGAGGACAGGGTGGAAGTGGCAACTATTCTGGCTAAGCATGGTGCCTCTCTGGATCCAACAACCAAGGCTGGCTACACTCCACTGCATGTGGCATGTCATTTTGGACAGACCAACATGATTCGCTTTTTGCTGCGTCAGGGTGCCAACGTGAATGCCACTACATCAGTAAGCAGTCTTACATTCTCGTCATGAGAGCAACATTGTACTACAGTGAAATCTCATTGATGCTGTCCCACTTAATTTGTTCAGGAGATACATTTTTCTCCCAGCTAATACCCCATAGACATAATGTATCTTCATATGGTTGATAAGGTTTTCGGAGGATAACATTTTTGCCTGGTTTCTGTGAAGATTGTATGAATGAGATTTCACTGTACAGTTGCCGAGAGATAATTGCGGCGCCAGTAATTCAGACGTGCTCTGTAATGCAGACAGCTTCGCGGCACTACTGCTATCCCCATAGACTTAATGTATAAGGACAACCAGTATTTTGGATGGTTTCTAGCTCTACATTCCATAATCCAGACTTCGTTCACGGCTGGCGCACACATTGAATCGGCCACCATTACTTCCTGCAGCACCTCGACAAGACATCAAGTATGGTTTCAGAGATTTCACGCAAAACTGTAATCTCCGAGGCCTACTTTCGTTTGCAGCACTGCATTTCTAATGCCAGTTTCGGAGGCAAGTCACATTGTCACTGCAATCACCACATCTTGTTCTGGCACCCCGCACGTGATTTGCGATTATGAGTGCGATAGGACGTGTCCGTGATCGCTCCCATCTCTTCAGCATTCTGTCATTCAGTGCTTGTTTGCATTGTTTGCATTCCAAGACGTCCTCGTGACGCTAGGCGACAGGCCACGTCTAGCAGTACAAACAGCGTCCTCGCAGTCCGCGCCGAAGAGCATGCCACCGACGATGAAACGAGGCAAGTACATGGCAGCGACAGTGAAGCATATTTGCTGATGCCTTGAAGACAGTATCAGCATACGCAATTGGCATCTGCTTCCATCATGCTGAATTTACATTCGGCAATGAGCCCGACTTTTGAAGAAAAGAGCCTGAACTGCTGCCTATTATGATCTGAAATGTGGACATCATTGACGACCTACAAGGTTGTGATGTGGCAATTCCTGCCACCATAATTTCTTCAACTATAAAAGAATGACTCTGACTTGGATTCTGTGCTGTGTGCTTCAGAGCTGCCACATGCGGATCTGACTTAAGCATTTACTGTCCCTATGTCAATGTAAACTGGTAGAAATATGAGCGTAAGTAGCCCCACGCTGGCGGAAATGCATACAACAATGCATTGACCCCTTCTTCTTTGCCCTAGGACCTTGAAACGCAAATAAAATGGTCTTTTTTTTGGATTAATTAGTTTTCTATTGGACATTCGATAATTTGGACTTATTTGAGTTTACCGTGGAGTCCAAATTATCGGTCATCAACTGTACTTTGCAAAGCTTTTTTCGCTTGTTCGCTGCTCTTGAAGCAAAAATTTTATGTACTCCAGTGACTGTCAGCTTTAGCCAGGATAGATACGTAGTGCTTTTGAACATAACCTTGTCGGTATGGAATGCTGTACAGTGAGGACCTATACCACCTACAGAACACCAATATGATAAAATCAGATCTTTATGGTATCTCAACAAAGAAATTGTAGAGAGTGAAAGCGTTGTGTTATTTTAGTTTGGCATGCATGGTAAACAAGGATGGGTCCATTTGGAACAAGATGTGATGCAGACAGAAGGTAAAGGCAACTGAGACAATGAAAGAGAGAGAAAGATAAAGAATACAGTTAAACCTGGATATAACGAAATTGACGAATTCCCGAAAAATGTCGTTATAAAGAGGATTTTGTTATCTGCAGGTTTGGGGCAAATCAAATTTGGGGCAAAATCTCTAGGTTGTCGGCGAAGAAAAATTCTTTATTTTGAGGGGGTCTCCTGCTGCTACTTCATTACGTAGAGGTCTCAAATACATGTGCTTCTGTGGAGTAACGGCGGAGAATAGAAAAATTCGTTATATCCAGGAATTTGTTATACGGAGGTTCGTTATAAGCACGCTTAACTGCTGTAGCATGGGCGTGCAGAGCTCGTAATAAAAAAACAGTAATAACGATCCCAATGATTATGATTCATGATCAGTCATGGTAAATAATTCACAGATGGTTTGTAAATTTCAACAAAATAGGAAATTAAAATTGACTAAAATTTATGCTCACTAGGAAGACTGTCCATGCACAATTTTTGTGACATACATCACAAAGACAATTAGAGCATAGTAATAATTTTAGCTGAGCATCATGACAAGCACAATTGAAAAAAAGTGCAAAATCTACGAAGTTCATTACAATGTTATGAATGGCTCATTAAGACGTACCTTAAGAAAAATAAGTAGTTTTCTGAGTCTTTTTGATTAACCTTTTCACGACCACGAAGAAAACAAAAAAATGTATGAATTTTACCGAAATATATATATTTTTTATCACCTTGTAAAGTGTTTTTTCTGAATAAAATGGTACCATTATTTCAGTTCAGTGAGGTTATTTTTTCCACTAGTTGTGTAAAAGATAGTTTGAAGAAGGCTTCACATCATGGTCCTAGTCTTGCAAAAAATTCATTTTACAGGACTTGTTACACTAATAAAGAAGAGAATAGATGAAAAAAAAAATAGCCATAACAATGAAAAAACATTCACATACATAGTGGATACTTTTTCACAGCTCCTAAACCAGCTAGTACATGAACTTTGCATGGCAGGCTTCAAAGCAAGGTGCAGGGACATCAGAGGTGGCAGCATCATGAAAAGCGAGACACGAACGGTACAATGGGGATGCATGTGTCCACATGTATCAAGAATCACAACTCTACAAAACTGTCATCAGATGAGGAATTGCAAAACATTTTCTTTTACACATTTTCATTCACTTGTGGGAGGAGGCAGCCACGCCATATGGCAGGTCCTCAGAGGCAGTAATACAAGAAAAGGCGAGACACAAATGGCACAACATGGACACGTATGTCCATATACTGTTGAGAATAGCTACACGCAATAGGATGAGTGAAAAAACTTTCTTTTAAAAGAACTTTCCTTTAAACGAAAAGCATTTGAGGCTCTCGTAATTTGTGCGGCTGTATCACGAAATTATCATCATCATTAGTTCAGGTCCCCAAGAGGGCGCATGTGCTTCTTCTATGCAATGCCCAATGTGTGGCATTTGCATGCGCGCCCCTTTCTTCTCTTGTGCACGTGACCTCACCCCACTACTACACTGGCAAAACTGTAACTTGTGGGCGCACATGTTCAAGCAGAGGAAAAAGAAGACAAAGGCAGTGTGCATCAATTTCCTAGGTGCACAGCATCTTGCAAAGCTATGCATTTGTGCATAGCTTGGCTACAGCTGAGCTTGCACTCTCTCTCGTTAATACTTGGTGTACCCAGGTTCTACACAGGTGTAGCTTTAGTTGAACCATAATACTGTAACACTAACTGACCAGCCTCTCTCCCCAAAAAGAAAGAAAGAAAGAAAAAGAAAGAGCACATATCTTGCACTAGGTCGCGCAAGGCCAGATCAAAAAAGCGAAGCTGGCCGATAGTCTGCTACCACCTGAGTGAACCTGCTTAATACAGGAGTTCTACAGTGGTAACACTTCGGTGTGTTTTGATATATCTCATTTTAACTTGGGTAATACCAAGTGTTCTACCAATTTCTGCCTAGTTCTACAAAAAAAAAATAAAAAGAAAGAAGAAAGAAAGAAAAAAAGATCTGATTAAGTGTAGCCCTGGTTGAACCGGGATTAAAAATGTACCAAGTATAGCCAAGGTCTACCGAGTTCTACCTTGTGCTACAAAACGATCTACCTAGGCATATCCCTGAGTCGAACTGAGATAATACCAAGTGTAATCAAGTTCTGCTAAGTTATACCAAGTTCTACAAAGGATTTACCTTGGCATAACTTCGTTGGAATTGAGATAACGCCAAGTATAGTCAAGTTCTAACCCCCACGACGTTAGCGACAATCAGTAGACTATCGGCCAGCTTTGCTGTGATCTGGCCTTGCACAACCTAGTGCAAGCTGCATGATTTTTTTGGTGACTGTACTCATTGCTGTTGACATTGGTGCAAACTTTCATGATGACTATACTCGTCAGCAGTCATTAAAGGGTTAAAGAAACTTGAACAAACACTGCAGGCTTTTTAAGTCAACACATCAGGCCCAGAAGAGAAAAATTTATGGAGTTCATTTGCTGGAAGTAATTTTACATGTGATGTGAGAACTGGCTGGTCAAGTGGTTATACACCCCCGTATATGCATAAAACATGCAAGTCTGTTATGGCAGTAAGTCACCCTTTAGTACCTCACGGAATACTTTTATAAGACACTTGTAATTCGACGTTTTTAGGTATGTACTGGTACTATACTTATGTACTATTTCTGTACTACTTTGTTCGTGTTTAAGGGTGCGTTGGGTCACCTTGTTTTATTATAAAGATTAGCAGCTATTTAAAATCGTTTTGATTTTTTTTTTTCTGTCTATTGTCTTCTTCCTCAAGCATATGTTCATAGGCCTGATTTAAAGATACTTACTAGCAATTTTTTTCAATAGCGATTTGAGGTTCAGGTAAATGTAATTGTAGTGACTGCAGATTATTTGCCTGACCAATATCTCTCATCTTTAGTGTGGCCTGGTGATAACTAGCACAATCCAAGTATTGCTGTCCATTTGTAGATTTTCTGTAAGGGATCATTTTCAGTTTTCTGTGTATTATGTAAACAGTTATTTTGAAGATAATTTGTTTGGGATGGCCATGGATGGTACAGAATGTTGAGGTGAGGCCATGATAGTGATTGTGCTTAGTGATATTGATGCAGTTTTTTTTCTTTTAATAAAGCTTTCATCCATGTAGCAGAAATAAGCAGGAAGATATAAAGAGATGATTTTGAGCAATCTGATTCCTGCTGCATACAAATATGGCCATGTGTCAGCATAAGCTTATCAAAGAAGTATTTCCTTATTGAATACAGCTTAAAAGCAGGAAAATTTTGTGGCGGTCATACTTATTCACTACAGTGCTTCTAGGAAAAAATTTAAAACCATGGTTAAGGAGATCTGCTTTACCTGAATCCACTCTGTGTGAAATCTTGCCTATGCTGCTGGGTTCTTTGGGTTAAATTATCCTGATAAGTACTCTTGTAGCAGGGGTATAGCCAGGATTTTATTTAGAGGAAAGGGGGGTGTCTGACCCCTCTAATATATGTGCATGAATGTGTTTGTACACATTTTTGAATCACCTCAGCCCTCCCTGTAGCTATGCCTATGGCTTGTAAAAACATTAGCAAGAAGCTGAGGATTCCCTTGTATGCTCACTGTTGATCACAGCATGCCAGTTGCCTTGGCAAAAAACTGTTTCTTCCAGCTCTGTCGTGGAACCAGAAATTTCATCTAGCTGGAGACTTTTCTAGCTGGGAAGGCTGATAGAAAATGTTCAGCTGGATGGAATTTCCAGTTACAACCTTTGTCTGTAAAGTTTCGAGACTGAGTTGTTTTCTTCTCTAGGAAATCATTCCCCAAAACAAACCTTGATGCATGTGTAGCGCCATCTTTTCAGGCTAACCTGAGCTATTTATGTTAATTGCTGTGGCAGCTGCTAGATGGCACTACATGTAGAAAAATATGTTGTCACTAGTCGTCTGCGGAAAGATGGTCGTCCACCTCGAACAGCGTCTAAACATAAAATTCTGTGTGGAGCTTGGCAAGACGGCCACACAGACGTATGAGCTCCTTCATGACGCTTACGGCAACGAGACATTATCGCGGGCGCGAGCTTTCGAGTGGCACAAGAGGTTCGTTTCAGGGAGAACGTTGGTAGAAGACGACACAAGACAGGGCGCCCTGCAACCTCACGGAATGAAAACAACATCGCTCGGATCAGGGAGATCGTACAGCAAGACTGCGCAATTACGGTCTGCATGCTATCGGATGCTCTTGATATTAGTAAGACAACATGCCACCAAATTTTGCGTGAGAACTTGGAGAAACGAAATCTGACTGCCAGACTTGTGCTGCACTCCCTCACACAGGACCAGAAGGACATGCGGGCATCAGTGAGCGCTGATTTGCTCTCCGAGGCAGAGAAGAATGCTGCATTTGTCAACAGCATCATTGCTGAAGATGAAACATGGTGCTTTCAATATGATCCTCAAACAAAGAGGCAAAGCACCGAATGGCGGTCCACAAGCTCTCTGCTGTTGGGAAGGGTGCGGCGACATAAGACCAAAACATAGACGACGCTGATAGTTCTTTTCGATGCCAGAGGTGTCAAAGACCACGAGTTCGTCCCACAAGGGCAGAAAATTAATCAGGAGGTTTATATCCACATGCTCTAATACATGCGTGGTGTATTGTGACACCGTCGCCCTGAGTTATTGGCATCTGGGCAATGGAGCCTTCTCTATGATAATGCAAGGCCGCTCACTGCCCTCAGCCTGACAAAATTTCTTTCCAAGCACAGCATTACTGTACTTCCTCATCCCCGATAATCGCCTAACCTCTCCCCATGCGATTTTTTCCTGTTTCCTCGTGTGAAGGGAGCCCTAAAAGGTCAATGGATTGGGAACGTGGAGCCCATTCAGGACACCATGACAAAGGAGCGGACTGACAGCCCTGCCAAAAGAAGTGTTTTCCAACTGTTTCCAAGACCTCAAGAAGCTTCAGAAACTGTGTATAGACTGCAAGGGAGACTATTTCGAAGGGGTGCTGCACGAATGACTTCAATGTTAAACAAATTTTTTTTAATGGACTCAGTCTCGGAACTTTACGGACAAAGGTTGTACATTGTCCAAGCTTATCTGCCAGCTGGATCTAACTGCCAGCACTGCCAGCTGGAATTTGGCTAGGAGTTCCAGCTAAAACCCAACTAAATGCACTGTTCAGGGAAGTGCACAGCATAAATTGCCGCAGATGAAAAATATGCTTTTATTTTTCTGCCTCCAGAGAAAGTGATCCCAACTTAAATGCTGCAGCCCCAAGACTGATCGCAGATGGCAGCTGTTGATGGCTACTTGAAACTTACTGGAAGCTTAAAAAAAAATGCACTGCTTGTGGTTTCCAACATCCAATTATGCACAAATAAAAAGGCTGTGGTGCAAGGTGTAATATGTAGTATTTGATTCAACAGATATCCTGCCATATGTAGCTTAAGAGAATGATTATGTATTTTGCTTTGAATTCAGCTGCATATTGAAGCTGCTCTGTAAGAGGAGTGCTCTGGACACCATCTAGCTTCACTTTCGCTATCACAACCTCCCATCACACTTTGAGCTAAATGTTTATTACAGCCTCCTACTAATTAGAGAGCTTATTGAATATTAGAAGATATGCTTGTTACACCAGCTGCCTGAAAAAAAAAATGTGGCTTAATTAAAAAGTCTATCCAACTTATTTATCACATTGTCACTTCATCTACTATAAAACTGTTAATATGTCTAGGTTATTCACGTTACTTTCCTTAAAACGCAATGTTTTGGTCAATGTTTTTACTGAACATGGTCTAGATCCAGCTGGGTGGGAATGCTCCCTCTAACCTGCATTTGAATTGGTTGGAAATGGCAGCTGCCAGCTGGTATTAACATTCTCAGCTGCAGCTGGAAATGTTGCCAACTGGAATTTTTCTCACCCTGCTTTAAAAATGTAGCTTCGGCTGGAACATGTCATCTACAGCAGGGCTGTATTAAATTTATAGCTGGAATGCACCTCCTCAAGCTCGATCTTCGTGTTCTCTCTGGATATGTAGCTGGAAATGCACCCTTCCAGTGGGAATGTCTGCCTTCAGTTTCGTGCGGGTAACTGCGTTTTTTTCATGCCTTGAAAGCTTCGATGTCAAAATATGCTTTACATTATTTTGTATGTATAAGTACTTATCCATTAGGTATAAGTAAGAATATGTCCACGTTGTGTCTTAGGATTTCTTTCAAGTAAATGGTATCCTTTGGTAATGGTTCCATGCATAAGACACGATGCATGATATGATCCTGAAAGGGTGTACAGTATTGATTATATAAAAGACTGCTTTGATGCTAGAGATGTGCTTTTCTGGTACCTAAAAATAATGCTTCTTTTCAAACAGCATGGATACACACCCTTGCACCAAGCAGCTCAACAAGGGCACACACTTATCATCAACCTGTTGCTTGAACATAGAGCAGCGCCTAATGCCATTACCAACGTAAGTCCATAATTACCCAATGGAAAAGTATAATTTTATGTATTTATTGTTAATAACATAATGATAATGGTTTTCTCATAATTTTACCTTTTATAAATGGGTGTTTTGGTTTGTTATGACTAGAAGTGCTCATGTTTAGAACACTATTAGAAATATAATGGTAGTTCGAGTAATTTATGAGACTGAAAGGATAGTGAAAGGGCAGGAGAAAGCTTACATATTGTGATTCACAAGATTCTGGAACTAGTATGTTGGTGCTAAACCTTGTGATTTTGGCAGTCAATTTTGTCTAAAAGTAAAGTGCTTGCGTAGAGGGGAGTACGATGAACTTTTCATTGCCATATGAATTGCAGAACCATCTGAAACATTCTATGTTGCAGTCTTGAGCCAGCTGTTAAAAAAAAAAAAAAAAAGAAAAGTAACTTGCCACGCAATGTTTTGCCAGTCTTATTGCTGGTTTTTTTTTATATTGTCTCTCAAAACTTAAAAAAAGAAAAAGCTCTGTTGAATGACAAAAAGGGAAAGCAGTGTATACAGGGCCAGGAAAATTTTGTATTAATTTTTCCTAATTATGTCTATATTAAGTTAATAATTATTTACTTTAGGACCCATTGAAATTGATAAGTTGAGGCTGAGGAGCACTGAAGTCATGTCTGCTTAGCAGAAATCATAAGATACCAGCCTTTGAGATACCTTTGAAATACCAGCGTTCAGAATTTGCTTAAAAGTACATTGACATTCTAGTTAAAGAGATGCTGCTGCTAGGACAGTGCTTACCAACTAGGTCAAAGTGCCACCCTTATAAATTATATTTCATGGTGTAATATATGGAGGGCAGATATTTTGAAAAGGCACTAGCCTTAGAATCTTCAAGTTGACATGAATTCAGTGCTGTTTGGCTTCAATTTCATAATGCATGTACCCTGTATTAAATGGTTAATATGACATTGTTGTTAATAATACGTTGTTAATGGTGTTTATATAATTTTTCCTTTTAGAAATGGGTGCTGTGGCTTGTTATGACTAGTAGTAGTACTAGTGCTTTTAGAAAAACTCTTTTTGAACAATGACGTTTATGTGTGGAATACACATGAAAGCTGGGCTGTCTTTCCTTTTCATTAAACTTTGGCTCATCTGTCAGCATGCCAGTACAAGCTCATTGCAACACCAATAGTAAATGCCCTTTTCTATACACCAATGCCAGAAATGTTGTTGCTAATGGCGTTGCACTCTTATTGCTCAATTCATGTCAGGCTTCGTTAGTGTTACCGTGATGAATTCTTTTTGTCAGCATTAGTTACCCTCCCATGTCATGATCATCCATATGAAGAGTCATTTATTATTGGTCAAATGGACAAACAGCCAGTCTTCCTATTAATTATGTACATTCATTCTTACTATGCGCAATGACCGAATGGAATGCATTACCACCAGACATTGCCACAGAACACAACCTTAGAATATTTCAAGATATTATTCATGCATAACTTGCCACCTAATCTTAGTATTTTAATTTTGTTTTTTGTGACCTTCGCAGTGCTTTTTTTTTTTTTGGTGACTTATGCTGCTGTTTTGCCTTTGTTCTCTGCTTCCAAATGCATATTGTACATTATGTTTCACTCCATATTGTTTTGGACTTCCTTTTCTTCTATTCCTTCGGCGTATGTACAACCTATAAACAGTGCCTGCTGCCCCCCCTCTTGCCCCCTCCTCCTTCTTGTAATACCCTTATCATGAGGGCCCTTGGGGATATTTTGAAACTAAAATAAATAAATACAGTATGTAGCATCTTCTAGGCTATTAGCCAAGTTGCCATGTCATTAAAACTTTTGCTACTGCTAACATCCACCTACCTAGCTGAAAAGTTAGTTGCCAAAGTGGCAAGGGCCTAGTTATGAAGGGCTTGTTATAGTCCAACGTAGCGTTGACGTGCGCACGATTGTCACGACGACACTATGCTAGTGAATGCACAGCGCTCTGTAGTCTGATGCAAGTCGCGACTGGCGCATTCGGCGTTTGTTGGCACACCCCAGCTACAGCTGGCGCAATATGCAACATGCTGCATTTGTTACTGGCAATTTTGCCCAGACTGCACCACATCTCGTCGTGGAAGATGGCTGTGTGCAGTAAGTGGGCATCGGTTACATCACTTGAAATACTTGAAGTGGTACAGAGAGCGCGGTTTTCACGCCAATGTAATATGATCAACCTGGCGTCAACTACTTCCATCGCTGTTGACTGCCACAAACGCTGTGCCAGACTATAAAAGGCCCTTAACAGTTTTTAAAGGTGTTCTACATAAACGAATAAAACCTTTCTATTAGGGGCAGTGTTAACAGCACTGTATTCTTTCTTTCTTTCTTTCTGTAATGATAATTATGACTAACATCACCTAAAAGTAGTCGCACCACAGTGGTCTAATGGCTATGGCACTTGGCTGCTGACCAAAAGGTTGGAGGATCGAATCCTGGCCATGGCGGCTGCATTTTGAAGGAGGCAAAATGTTGAGGCCTGTGTACTGTGTGATGTCACTGCACGTGAAGGGCCCCAGGTGGTCGAAATTTCTGGAGCCCTCCACTATGGTGTCTCTTATAATCATACATGGTTTTGGGATATTAAACCCCAGATATCATTCAATGAACCACTTAAAAGTAAGTGATGTTATTAATTCAGCTTCTAAGGCAGCTTGACAAAGCCAGTGAAGTAACATACAATGAGTAGAAATGTCGTGAAGAACCTAGTGGCATTGGCCATAATGCATGGAAATGTGCTTGTTTATTATGTCATCAGCTAGCATTATTGAAGCTTTTGCTGTTGCAGTAGCAGTAGTCTTTGATGGTGTAAGAGCCTGGATAACACTCCTCACCCCTTGTGCTCTTTCCTTTGTTGTAGGCAATACACATTGTCACAGTGTCTTAGATTATAAAGTGCCACAAATTAACTACTCATGCATGGTTATTACCACGGTATTGCAGTATTTTAAATCACCACGATAAATTATTATTTATTTATTTACAGCATACTGCAGTCGAAAGACCAAGCAGGGGGGCATAATAAAAAGTAATTTACAATGTGACTTCAATAAAAAGAAAGTTCAAGCAATAAAAGCATGACAAGGCAGTAGAACACACCATAACAAATAAAGTAAAATGGCAGCAAGATAATGCAAATTGCAACTGGAGAATTCCAATCAAAGGCAATGTGAGACCGTCTCGAGAGCTTGTGTTGCATGGATAAAAACAGAAGGATACATAGTTATTAAAGTCAGGATTGTCATTATCACAGGAAGCTTCAAAAGGTAGCTTGTTCCACTCATTGATGGTCCGAGGAAAGAAAGAAAGTTCATGAAAAGATTAGTACGTGCAAAGTAAGGTTCAAGAGTGTAAGCATGCGTATGTCTAGTTTGTCTTGAAATCCGGTGCCTTATATAAGTTTCTGGGCTAATGTTAAATTTACGAAAATAAAGTGAGTGTAGAAATATCAGTCGGGCAACTGCGCTTCGGTATTGTAAAGTAGGGATGTTATTAATGACCATGATCATTGTTGATGAGTCATTTCTGTGGTAAGCATAAAGATGAAGCGAACCGCCTTCTGCTGCACTATCTCAAGTTTCTTAATATCTTTCTTCGAATGTGGGTCCCAAACAACACTAGCATAATCTAACTTTGGTCTTATAAAAGCATTGTAGGCCAACAGTTTGATTTCTGAGGGTGCTGTTTTTAATTTATACCTTAAAGAACCGAGCTTTCTAGAAGCAGATGAGCATGTTTTATTAATGTGACTTGACCGTGCTAGGCAGTTTGTAATTGTGACACCTAAATATTTATATTCGTCAACCTCAGTCAAGGGACAGTTGTTAAGAGAATACATATTAAAACGGTGTTTGTTATATGCATGACAACTGATTTTCACTATTTAATTTCATGTAACAAATGATGTAATATTTAGAATGTTACTGGTGTCTGTTGGTTATTGGTAGCTTTCATCACAAACAGAAAAACAGGTGTCAATGTGCCATGCAAATTAGCTTATCAAAGTGTTAAGTTACTGTTAACTATTTCATTTTGTGCTGATAATAATTCTAATGTTCTTGCAGCAAGGGCAGACCGCGCTGGCCATAGCACAGCGTTTAGGCTACATATCTGTAGTTGAAACATTGAAGGTGGTGACAGAAACCATTGTGACCACTACTACAACAACTGTGACAGAGGAAAAGTATCGTGTGGTTGCTCCGGAAACTATGCATGAAACTTTCATGAGTGACTCTGAAGATGAAGCTGGTAAGTAATGATAATTATGTGCCATAACTATTCTTCTAGAAGGTTTTAAAACTGTTCATAGGGTGACAGTTTCTGTATCTTTTTAGAATAACATATTCATATCGGAGATAGGGTAAATAAGGCTGTGATGTGTAAATATTGAAATATTAATTTTTAAAGGAAAGTATCCAATGGCATTGTGTACCAAGGTGTCTCAAAATGTGTCAAGATGAGAGCCTACAGGTTTATCATCTATTCTCTTTACTACTAGCTGAGGACAACATGTTGGGTGACCAGTCCTTCCGGTACCTGACAGCTGATGAAATGAAATCACTTGGTGATGATTCTTTGCCAATTGATGTTACAAGAGATGAACGCATCACCGAATCAATCCACATCACACGGGAACCAGGTTAGTTGAGTGGTTTTAATTGAATGTCTAATACTATGCATGTTGCATGATGAATATATAAATGATTCCAATATTCCTTACCTGTGTGCAAGCAGCAGCGCGCACCAATATGTAGTGCTGCCTTCCTCCGACCTATTGCAGTCTTTACTTGCCATCCCCACTTTTTTTTTTTCTTTTTTCTTGCAGCTGCTAGGTGCGAATGCATGGCCTCTGAGATCATATTGTACCAATCCCAGAGGTAATGATAACTGTGCTATCAGACGTCCGGCAATAGATAAATGAAGGACAAACGTGATGTTGCACCGTTGCTTGCGTGTGGTGGCGAGAAGTAATTGCTGCATCCACTTCTCTCGTTATGGCCAACCGTGAATGCTACTGAATGCTGATGTGGCTGGGTGTGGCCTCCGAGAGTTTATTGGCAACATAGTGACCGTGGGAACCACAAGCCGGCCAGGCGAGCCGGTGCGGTGACGTGTGCATTGCGGTGCGGTGTGCATTGTAGCAGTCAAGATGGCAAGCTCGGTAGCCTGCTGCGCGCTGCTTGTTCACGGAGAGCATATTTTCACTGTTGACTATTCGATAGGGACGCATTTTGTATGGTTTCACGATTACGTGTATGAGCTGCGTGCTAAACAGAAGCAAAAGACAATCGCGTTGTGACAGAACGCCGCCTGTCGCACCAGCTGCAGATTTGCACGGTACTGATGAGTAGATTTTTTTTACTGCTTTTATAAAAATCCATCGCATGCGTGGTTTTATACAGCATCACTGCAGGCCACCACGCCATCTTCTTATTTGCATGTTAAAATTTTCACACCCAAATCGCATATATTGCAGTTAAGGGCAATAATGGTTATAGCGAAGTAATGGATATAACAAAATAATTACGTGTATTCCTTCAACTTCATTATAACGAGGTTCGAGTGTATCTTCAAAATGAGAAATCCATGGATATTGCTTTCACAGCAAACAGTGGGTGGTTAAATAGTATTGGCCTCATTGACTAAACTTGTACTACAGTTGAACCTCGTTAATTCGGAGTCGCATAATTCGAACCAACCGATAATTTGAACTGGCCCATTGGTCCCGGCAAAGTTAAATGTATTTGAATGGGGAAAAGCTCTCTTTAATTCGAACTTGAAACGCGCCACGGTTAATTCGAACAAGATTGCCCGCCCGCTATTGAGCGCGCCGCCTGAGCCAGCTTGCCGGTGCGCTCGCACGGACAAACTTTGGCCAGCCGCGCGGCCGTGCCCCGTGCTGTGCAGGCGAGTGCAGTCATACGCATAAGGGGCTGTAAGTGTGATGCCCCTTTTTTCAATGGTTTTCTCCGGAAGCCCCCAGAGCCCAAAGTATGGTCGCTAGAATAAAAGCATGCAAGTGGGGACAACGAAAATGGCAGAGATCAAACGAGCCTGGCCCATCTTTGTCGCTCGGAGGGCGCATGCAATAACATCACCCCGATTGGGACGCCTTCTGTCGCAGCGGAGAGGAAATGCCCCGCCCGTCTTTAACGAGTATGAAAAGACGTGATGGGGAGAGGGGGAGTGTCGCTCGGCTGCTGAGCGATCGCATGGCTGCTGAGATAGCGCTGGCGTGCGCGTTATCTCGGCAGCCATCACCGGGCGGCTTGTAAACCCTTCTACGTTCTGCGCTCTCAACGTGAAGGGACTGCGAAGAGTGTCCATGGAGCAGCCGTATTCTCTTACACCAACGTTTTGTAGTGTTATGCGAGATTGTATCCAAAAGAATTACCATATTTATTTATTTATACAAAATTCCTTACAGGCCCATTGAAGGGCATTGAGTAAGGGGGGCATCTGTATTTACAAAACAGTAAAATACACACAAACTAAACAAATAACAAAAAAGAAGGGAGAAAATAAAAGAAAAGAACAAGACAAATATTACGAACAGTAAAGTGCAACAACGTTATACAATGCTAAATAACACGTAACGAAATCAGGTTATCACGGGGGGGTTTCACGGTTAGCAATGGCAACAATGTTATCAGGAAGACCGTTCCAATGTGTAATGGCTCTAGGCAGTGGTGATGAGTTAAATGCCTGTGGTGACCATGAATGTGCATGAAACTACGTGCATTGTGAATGCGTCGAGATGTGCGCAGGGGCGTATGAAGCGGCAAACAGTGCAGTCTGTTACTATAAATGTACCTGTGAAATAAACATAATAGAGCAATGGCACGGTGTTCTCCTAATACTGAAATGCAAGATCTTGTTTTATTGGAGTAATGATGATGATGATGATCCCTGAGGCCACATCCCTTTGTAACGGGAGATCAACGAACAAAGCCGGATTGGGCCAAAAAAGAAAAAAAAGTAACTTATCCAGCAACCAAGAAATTAAAAAAACAGAAAAACTCCAAAAAATATTAGTCATCACAAATGCATTGTTGATGGTCCTTCATGTAGCGCCCGGTTGGGGTGGCCGTCGCGGCGCTTGCCTCGCTTGCCTCTTCCACCAGTTCTCCAGCCGCTGCTTCGTAGCATCCACGGTGTCCCAGTCGGCGACTCGGCAGCGTCACGGAAACCTAGCGCGATCGATAGTGCGTCTTCATCACATGAGGTGTTCTCATCACCTAGCGCGATCGATAGTGCGTCTTCATCACATGAGGCGTTCTCATCACCTAGCGCGATCGATAGTGCGTCTTCATCACATGACCTTCCATGCACAGGGCACAGTGGGAAGTAAGGCCGTGCACTCTAGAGCGACATGCCGAATCGTCTCTTCTGCTCCTTGGCACAGGGGACACGTTGTGTCCAGCTCCGCCGTGAATTTGGCAGCAGCGAGCGCGTCCTCAGCACACCACTCCAGGCCTCGCACAGCAGCCCGCTCCCTTTGGAGTTGTCATAAATCCCTTCCTTGGCGATGATAGCCTCGCCTTCGCTGTAGACCGCTAGGGCACTTTTTGCTTTGCTTGATGCCCTCCATTTCTCGGTTGCCAGATATGAACCTCGCTGCCCTATTTTGGACGGCTTCCAACATACGGACAAGGTAATCTTGATGTGGTGACCATGTGGATGACGCATACTCAAGCTGTGGGCGAACATAAGTGAAATAGGATAAGGCGCGTGCGTTAGAAGGAGCGTTGCGCTGGTTTCTGCGGAGATGGCCGAGGGATTGAGAGGCTTTTGATGAAATAGCTGCTATATGCGTAGTCCAGGATAAATCGGATGAAATATGAACGCCGAGATATTTGTACGATAGGGTAGCCAAGACAATGATGTTATTAATCGTAGAGTCAAATTCTGAGTTAGTGCGCTTTCGAGAGAATGAGATAAACTTGCATTTAGAGGTGTTAAGGGACATCTGCCAAGTTTCACACCACCTGAAGGTTAGGTCTAGGTCATTTTGGAGGACGGAATGATCGCCAAAACATTTAATGTTGCGGTAGATCACGCAATTGTCGACAAACAGTCTGAGGATGAAAGGTTAGCAGGTAAATCGTTAATGTATATTAAAAAGAGTAATGGACCTACCACACTGCCTTGGGGAATGCCCGACGTGACGTTACAAACGTTTAATGAAATGTCGTTGACCACCATAAATTGACGACGCGAAGACAGGAAGTTGCGTAGCCAAGACAGGGTTAATGAATCGATACAGAGGGCAGACAATTTAGAAATTAGGTGACAATGAGGGACAGTATCGAATACCTTGGCGAAATCCAGGAAAAGGCAATCTGTTTGCTCGTTAGTGTTCATGTTAAAGTGAAGGTCAGTCGTGAATTCAAATAACTGAGTGTCACATGAGTAGCCTTTTCTGAAGCCATGCTGATTGAGAAGAAACCGCGCGTGTTAAATTATATTACACATTATTTCGAATATGTTCGTGAAGTCTTCGCTTAATTTGCGCACCCCATTTTCGAAGCTCTAAAATAATGAAAAAAAGTGCGCAAATTACGCAAGTAAATAAGGTAGCTGAGCGGAAACGGGCCACCGGTGAGCGAAGCCGTTGTGGCCGTGCCACTGAGCTATGCTGCACATGCACAGTGGCATCTCCGCTGGCCCGCAAGCACGCTGCAAGACCAGACCGGCGGCGGCAGCGCGGGAGTCACAGTCAACAGCGCACATGTTTATAATTTTGGTATTGTGCGCTAGTACCGCCAATCAAAGGGACCCTCACTAGTTCGAACTCCGGTTAATTCGGACAGATTTCGTGTCCCCTCGGAGTTTGAATTAACGAGCTTCGACTGTATATAGTTAATGGCAAACACACCGGGCAGTATGACAGGAACGACAAGGGAACAGTCACTCTGCCCTTCGAATGAACTGGTTTTGAATGTTTATGATGAACTTCTAATATTCTCTGAAGGGTAGAAACTGCAGCACAGATTAACATACAATATACTGTAAGAACCCACATTTACAGCTCAGACTGCCCTTAAGTCACTGGAATGGCAATATCTGCACTATAAACGGTACCACACTATAACCAAAACATTTTTTGAAGACTACACATGTTCAAAATGCATCTAGCATGCAGCGACATATATCGGAGAATCACAGCATGCCAGGGGTGCTTTCATCTGTTTAAACTTCTGTACAATTCGCTAAAATAAAATTCTTTGCCTGCCTGCCTGCCTACATATGGCTAACTTTTCAGACCACCTCGTTTATGCAGACTTCCCCGGAATCACTGCATGAAAATGACTACCAATACATCGCTCATTGCACATTGTCTCATTTGATTCCTCAGACGTGTGCGCAACGTCGAAAACATGTGACCGCAAACCGCCATTTGAGCGCTGCACCTCCTGTCTACGTCCCCACTTGCATTGTTTATATTACTCGTCAGTGTTCCAGATGCGGCCACCGTGAAGGCTTGGGAGGGTAAATGGAAATCAGGAAACACTGCATTATAACCAGTCCTGCACTATGAGCAGCTATGTTATAGGTGATCTGAGCTGTAGCTTGGACCAACATATAATCCAACGTGTAATTCAGGCTTAGTAGAAATGTGCAAAAATTTTCGTCCTTAATAGTCGGTGAAAAATGGTAAATGAAAGCATTTCATTGCGTATTAGATCCTCGTCTTTAGGACATTCCTCCGAGAAAGCCTTGTTGAAGAAATTCTCCCATAGCATCTTGTCTTCAGTGCCGTCAAGGGCGTTCGATACTGAACATTTTTTAAAAATGTTGACGGATGAGCTTGCCAGGAATGCAGGCCCAAGTGTTTGCAATCCGTGTACAGAGCATTTCCGGAGAGGCCCCTTTCAGCAGTCCGACAGGAGTCACTTCAGGCTGTTTGTACCTCACCTTTTTCATATACAGATGGTTGATGTTGTACTGAATGGTTGATGGTTGATGTTGTTTGAACTGCTTATTTAAGTACACATCAAGTGGTTGCAGCTGGGATGTCACACCGCCCTGAATGATGACAAGCTTTGTGTGAGGTTTGTGCATCACTCGCTTCATTGAGCTAGCTAGTTGACTCTGAAAAGCATCCAGCACAAGTGCTGATGGGGGCTCCAGCAGTGCTCCGGGCTGTGGACACCACACAGACTTGACCCAGTCAATGCTTCATCCATTCACCCCTTTGCTGACAGTGGATTACATGTTTTGGAAACCTATTCCCTTTTCACAGTCTTCCGTTTGAGCACTATGCAGGGTGGTAGCTTGCGATCGTCTGCTGTGCAGGACAGCATTATAGTGACCTGCATCTTCTCATTTCCAGTAGATATCACAGAAACTTGCCTGGAGCCTTTTTGCTGCGTGCTTAGTGCCATGGGTATGGCGAAATAGACTGAGGTGTGATTTTATCACTGTTGCTGGTCTGGCCCAGCTGAAAGTTCACTGACCTTTGTTGTGAAATCGTGCTGTTTCGCTAAAATTGGCACTTCGCTTGTTGTAGGGCACTCGGCACCTCTGACACAAGAGGAAGAGCGCCTGTCACCAACGCAGGCCCACACCACAGAAGCTGTTTTTGTTGGCAACTATGCACCTGACAATGTGGACCTGTCCCGGACACCTATTCACGCTGGGTATGGACTAGCATATGCCTGTGCACTGGAGAAATGTTTTGTCGTCAGTTTAATGAATTGCTAGAATATAGTATGATTGTCTAGTGGTGTAGTTTCTACGTGTAGCCTCATGTGCTCCATGCATCTGGTAAACAACTTAACATATAAATGTGGCAAATTATAATGCTTTGTGCCACAATAGCCTGTTTCACATGAACTGAGAATGCATCAGGAAAACAAAATGCCATAGGTATTCTCATGTAAGGGCTGTATTTCCCTTTCTTTAAGTTTTTGTCTGATTATCTCAGGTGCGGTGTATACTTGAATGAAAACTAAATACATTTGTTGTCGTCTACTAACTGTAACTTAACAGCATTGATGGAATTCATTCAATTACCTGGAAGGTGTAATTAATATAGAAAAAAATTAATATGTAATTAATATAGAAAAATTTCTGATTTTCACAAGGAGCCTGCAAACAGCACTGTAAAAGTTTATATGCATAGGTTGTGCTGCTTTTTCTTTTTAGAGCTTGCTAACTTTACCTGTGGCACTGTGTGCATGTGTACGTGTTGTCTACTGAGGCACCTTAAATGTAAATATGCTTATAGCTTTGTTGCTGGTCTGGCTGGTCATTGCATAGTACATCTCATTCCTTTTCAGTATGTTTTTTCCCTACTTGCTTCTTTATTGTCCCTGCTGCTAATTAGTGATTTGCATTTTCACTAGCTTTTATGTGATCATGCAGCTCCAAATGTTTTAAAATGATTAATATGCACTTATTCCTCTGTGTTGGGACTATATTAGTGCAAATATAGTGCCAATTTCAAGCTTGCAGCTAATTGAAAGCTTGTCTTTGGATGAAGCATTCTCATTCTGTGCTGTAGCATTCAGGAGTAGGAATATGAAATATTGTAGTCTTTATGAAAGGAGTCTTTTCTGATACAAAATTCTGTGTGTTTGATATATTTACTATGTTTTTAGTGCCTATAATGTACTACCCCTGTGCAAGTCCTTTAAGATGAAAATATAATAAAGGTTGAGGTTTTAATTATGGCTGTGCAAAAAGCATAACTTCGGGTACAAGATGAACCTGAATATAAAGTCTAAACATTTCTGTAGTGTAATTCGAACATTATTTTTATACATCTAGGTCATGGGTTCTCAAAGTGGGTTCTGCGGAATCCTGGGGTTCCATGGCCGCCTATTCGGAGTTCCATGACCTACCGATGTGTTTTGGTTGGTTTCGCGTTCGCTAAATGGCTAAGACCGTGGACAAAAGTACACAATCTAAACGCCCTTCATTACGCGCCGGAAATTATAGAAGTATGCACAGCGCATGGTAGTAGCTGGCCAGCTTATCTGAGGGTGGCCCTTGATGTGACAGAGCCATGCATCCATTTGTTGGTGCAGATTAAGGGGCCTTCGCTTACAATTATGTGTACACTCCATGGAAATAAATTTCTGTTTATGCCCTTGCTTTTTTGGACTCGCTGCAACATAAATGCCGCAGAGATGACTGGACAACAGTCAGCGCAGAGAGGGGTGAGGGGTACTGGGTTCCCTGGAACCCTTTGGAGCATGGGCAGGGTTCCTTTTGTCAAGGTTGCTTGAGAACCCCTGCTCTAGGTGGAAGCTCAACAAAAAGTTTACAACAAAGCATAGCAATATATATATATATATATTTTTTCCATGACCAGTGGACAGTGTACTTCCACAAAGTTGTTCCTAGAGAAAGCAACAGTCCAATAAAAGAACACCCCTAGAGAGAACTGTGCAGTAAATTAGACTTATTAATGTACAGAAGCCCATGCTTTCATTGGCTTGCAGCTTACTGTATTTACACTGTTGTAGTATGGCTTATTTTATTTAAATTTAGAAGTACGAAGTTGGCAGGTCAACTCGCAATCAAAACCGAAATGTGTACTGCCAATAATAACAAGACACAAGGAAGCAGAGGTGCTATGGTGTGGTTACAAATTTGTTTGCTTTCTGACTCTTCCCACATATATGGTTATTTCGATCTCTTCAAGTACATTTTTTTTCTTTTGTTGCGTGCACTGTACTGTAGGCTCATGATAGTGCATAAATGGAGAAGCAATTTTTTTCGCGCCTCACACGCCAATAACAGTGTCTTGTGAACAAAAGCATTGTACCTACAAAAGTTTATTTTAGTTTTGGGTATGTCACACTGCAGAACTGTTTTTGGGTCACTTTTATTGCGATACAAGAATGCCATGCAGTCAAGTGTAGTAGAGGTTTTGTTCCTTAATTAGAAATGTACACAGGTACTGTACAATTACAAATGCAGGTATGACTGCCAACATTCTAAAACTATACTGGCAATCATTCAGAGCTATTTATCACGCTGCTTTGGTCGTGAGAAGCAATAAATAAAAGCATGAATGAGAAGCGCTGTGAATAGACCTTTACAGAATTTCTAATGCTCATGGTAAAATTAAGAGTAAATTCAATAGCTAACACTATTTGAAAAATATTTCGAAGTTCAAATATAATACACCCTTAGTTTTAACCTCCCTGGTTCCTATAGGAGCTCTATGCAGGAAAGTTGGCCACTTTTGAACCTTATTATAACGAACTGGGATATAATGAACTAATGGATATAATGAAGCAGTCTTAATTCCTCTTGAAATTTTCATAGGCAACATGGATATAGGCTATAATGAACTAATGGTTATAATGAAGTAATTACAACTCCCCCTTCAACTTCATTATAACGAGGTTTTACCGTAATTGTAGAATGCTGCATGAAACATGATAAAGAGGATAGATGCTGTAAATTGTGCAACTTTATTTGAAATATGCTCAAAATATGCTTGCCAGGAATTATCGTATTTAAGGCAGCTCAATGGATCATGCTGGATAGTTTTAGTCACTTGTGTGCAGTGCTCATTGAATGGAATGACAGTATATAATGTATGGAATGTGGTGTAATGTGCAACCTATGTTATATCCTTTAGTAAAGTGGCTAGTAAAGTGAGAGCTTCAAGGGTTAGCAAGTTGCGTGCATTTCACTATCTTCTGGAAAATCCATACGTGAAAAGGCCGCAAATACAATAAAATCTATGAAAGATCCAATTATTGTTTCATTAGATAAGGATAGCATGCTTTTATGTTTGTACAACTTTAGTGGTTAATATGAATTTTGTAGGCCCTTGCAGTGGTCCTTGCTTATATACTTGTCTTTAACAAAAAAATTTGCTTTGTACCCACTTCAGATTTAGAAGAGGAAGAATTTTATTTTATATTTGAGAAGTGGAAAGCAGCTCAATGCAAAAGTGAAAACACCTAGTTTGAAGTACTTTGAGTGCCTGTTACATGGCACTTTGGCATATAAGAAGTTTACTTAAAAAAAAAAAATCATAGTGTGTTGCCAGTGAAATCTGAGCACAACAAAAGTAATTGTATTGCTGTGGCAGAGAAAAGGGAATGCAAAACAATGACATTGGCTAAGACAGCATTAATGTACTTCTTAACACTACATGCTAAATGTTACCACTAGTCTAAAAACATTGGTTCACTATGATGCCAATAGTATTTCAGTTTTGACTTCCATGTTATGTTTTAACTTATAAACCTAGGGCAGTGATTGTGGTTCAGAAGTAATTGGCCTCTTTATACATAACCAGTGAGGTTCACATACATTCAATACCAGTGGGAAGTGACAGCTATGGTATCCTTATCTGTATGCCTCATTTAGGTTCCTACATTTATTGGAGAGAGAGAGGGGGGGGGAGGGGGGCGGCACTTCTTTCTGTGTCACAAACATAAGTAAATGAACACTTGCTGGGCCTGTTGCCCTAAGCTAGTTGGAGGTGTAATAAACAAAGTACTGTTAAAACCAAGTATAACAGAATAGGTAACAGTTGATGCAGATGTGAGGGTTCAAAAGAAGAGAACAAACATACACATTTCCAAACCAAAGAAAGTTTTCTCAGGCTTGTCTGTTGTGACAGTTGTATTGTTAGAAGTATTTTTTCCACTAAATTTTAAATGCTTTTTAAAGTAGTTATTAACATAAAGCTGTTGTTTCTAAAGTGAGATCTGTTGTTTTTCTTCAATTGCGATGTAAGTGCTAATAATGGCAGCAGACATTGTCATGTCCATAAGCTTCAACTTCTGTGAAAACTTTTGGATGTTTTTTTTATTAGCGTTCTTTATTCTTCCATTGAGTGCACTTGTTTTTGATATCATATTTTTGTGGTACCTTATAAATGAGCCATAACTCATTGCTTCATTTCATTTTTAGTTCACATATTGTGCGCATAGTACAATGAGGATATACTAGAAAGGATTGAAAAACCGAACTGGGATAATAGGGAAAGTAAAAGCATCTTATGTTTTTTTCTTTTTTGTGTAAATTTCACTGTGAAAGGAGATTTTAAATGAACTAAGCCCCGCCACGGTGGTCTAGTGGCTATGGTACTCGGCTGCTGATCCGAATGTTGCGGGATCGAATCCCGGCTGCGGCGGCTGCATTTCGATGGAGGCGAAATGTTGAGGCCAGTTTACTGGTGCGATGTCTGTGCACGTTAAAGAACCCCAGGTGGTCGAAATTTCCGGAACCCTCCACTACGGCGTCTTGCATAATCAGAACTGGTTTTGGGACGTTAAACCCCACAAATCATCATTAAATGAATACTAAGAAAAATCAAAGTATCCAGGGCATTTTCTTGTACCTGCTGTTAAGTGTATGGTCATTCTACTTGGTTCTCTTCCTTGAATGCTACAGCTCAGAACCTATGGCATCATGCTGTAGGAGCTTTGACCTTGCTTCTGGCACTTGTGTATTCCCTTCAGTACTGGGGACAACGTACTCTCATATTCAGCCACTCTCAGAGATTCAGCCACATTTATGTGAGAAAAGAACTATATAGTGACCTTTGTTCTCTAAAGACCCCCAACCTTATTAATGTTACTTTGTTCAGGAGTTCATTGGTTTTTTTTTTTTTTGATATTTAGAATGTGAGTACTGCTTGGGTTAAAGGGAAGCTGAAGAAGGTTAAAATAAATTGTGCTGTGGAGCGCCCTTTTTCTTTCTTGTACTTTTGGACAACCTGAACATAAAAGACAACACAAAATATGAAAGTGCTCGACCAAAAATGCATTTTTATTGAAACTTCAAGGTTCTCCTGCATGGCGCACAGTGAACCCGGCTCGCATCCACAATCTCAGTTAGTATATAGGTCTGCCACAAAAGCGGCAGCTTTCGAACAGGCTCTCCAACAGTCTGGCAGAGTCCACATGCTAGTGTTGGCCACTCTGTTATGTTGGGCTGCAACACAGCACGCATGCAATACTTGCAGTCCTTTTTTATTTTCTTGCAGTGAATGCAGAGATGCATTGTGTATACAATAAATCTTGTCTTTTCTTAGTGGGAAGCTAGGTTTAGACAGGCCAAAAGAATGCACACTGTATAATAGAGCAGTTTTTGTGTAACCATACAATTCTGGGACCCACCATGCTAAGTGAAACCAACGATTCGCGCCCCAATGCATATATGGGTTGCGTGCAACATCGGACTGAAATTTGTCCAAAAAACAAAAAACCTGAAGTTATACATTTTCAGGCTTTCAAGCAATCAACTGTTGATCTACAGTCGACTCTCGCTACAACGAAATTGACGGTGCGCGGAAAAAATTTTGTTGAAGCGAAAATTTCGTTGTCGTGAAATAAAAAAAATATAACTGACCTGAGCTGGTGGAACAAAGAAACTTTTAGGCCTCAATCTTGCATGTGGCATCGCGGCGGTAGTCAGAGGGTTCAGAAACCACGAGTACTGAAACCATACCTGCCAAATTTGCAGAAATGGAATCTGGGAGATTTACTCGATTCTACCGCGCCCTCGATTGTAACGTGTACCTGTTTCCCACTACCAAAAAAAAAGAAAAAGTGAACCAGAAAAAGTGACCAGAAAAAGTCCTCAGTAATCAACCGTCTACACATTCGTAAAACCAGATGTCATACTCGCGTAATGAACGCACTCGCATAATAAACCCACCGCCTACTTTGAACCCCTGCAGTCCCTCGAACGGCTGCGCTGTGGCTTTCCCATTTCACTTGATCCTCAGCGTCTTGAAGACGTTCGGTGCGCTGATTCGTAACTTCTGCGTCCCGGTAAAACTGCCGCACATTGCCAGGTGTAGTCGCTTGCAAGTGGTGGTAACATCATTTACTCGCAGTGTTGCGGTCCTCCGTGCTATCGCAATTCCCTCACGCATGCTGCCGTGTGCTGCCATGCGTGCTGCGCAGGCTGGCGCAGCTAAGCCTAGGCATGATCGGGGCGTGGTCTCTGAGATTGTTGCGATGCAATATCGGACATCATGCAGTGCGCACGGCTGAGAAGCTCAGGCTCAGCACAGATATGCAGGAGAAATGCAATGATGGAAAATTCTATCCTGCGAACGTTTTTTGGCGTTTTTGCAGTCGCCGTTGCAGTCGCCTCCGCATCGTATGTTTTATGCGCGCTAGCACTGGGGACAAACGTGGCTAAAGCAGAGATGAAACGACCCGGCCGTCTCCGCTGAGTGAACTGATTACATCGCACCGCGTGGTGTGCGAAGGCTGTCGTCACTTGCTTCTCAAGCAAAAAGGAAATGCCCAGGCCGTCTTTCGTCGGGCGAAGGACCATAAGGAGCGTCCTTGGGAGGGAGGCGGTCATGCGCGCTATCTCGACAGACATCAGTAGACGGCATCGGTAGACATTGGTAGTCAACCATGCAGTCAACAACGGCCATTTCTGGAGGTGCCAAAGCGCGATTTCGACTTCGTAGACATATTTTTATCTTTTGAAATGTGCCAAAATGTTCGGGATTGTGTTTACTGCACAGCAGATCGAATTTTCAAGCAAGGAATTGCATCATCAAATTCGTTGAAGCGAAACAGCACAAAAAAAGTGCTTGTTGTAGCGAGAATATATATGCATCGACTCCTATGGACTGCTGACGGGGAACTGAGAATTTATCGTTATACCGGAAATTTCGTTGAAGCGGCGTTCGTTGTAGCGGGGTTCGGCTGTATATTGTTCTTGCAAGCCATCGATTCCTGGTTGTATTGGAACGCTCATTCCAGAAAATTTCTCACAAAGGAAGGTGGTTCTTGAGGGCTTCAATTATACTTTCTTTACCATGGCAATCCACCTAGTGGTCAGGTTTCTTCTGTGGGAAGCTTTAAAAGATATCATCTCGGCCATTGGTGCTTGAACAGCTGTAAATGGCATGAAAGAGAGGCATGGTGATGCTAATGCTTCTTTTAGACAGAATTATCTATCCAGCAGCAGTTGTTCAAAGTATCAACTGGCAACACAGAATGTAGACGCTGATTATTAGTGATAGTGGCCATGAATACAACGTGCCTGAATGCTGAAAACCTGCAGGCGATGTTGGCGGAAGGCACTGGAGCTATGATATCGATGCCATTTCGGCTATATGTCTTCTTTCACCATCTTCTCTGGATGATACAGTGAGCCGTGGTAGGCATAGCAGCACTGAGATTTTCATCTGATTATTATTAACGCTGCTACTCGCGTGATTACAAAATAAATCTTGTCAATAGTGATTTGAAGTATGTTCGTTTAGAAAACGTCAGTTTTTGAAAATATTAAACCTGTTCAGGTTTCCCTTTAACAGAAGGTTTACCTTGCAGATTCAGATTGTTTTTTTTTTTGCTCCTCTATTTTAATTCACTGCAATCATTGAAAGGTTTTGTGTGCGCTTCCAATTATATCCTGTAGAAACTGTAGACATTTTTGTTAATTTAAATATTAACATTGATTTTTAAACTATATTTTTACACAATGCAGAGCAGTTCAATTTTACATTATAATATAGACCCTTTTCCTGATTTCATTAATGGCAGCACTGGTTGTGGTATAAATGAAGATTAAGTGTGCTTGCACATAATTTCGTCACAATATTGGGCTCACATGCACCATTTGCAAATGTGATAGTGCCATCATTCACTTGGTTCGCCATGTCATGAGGAAACTAGCTTTAGTAGCTTCATGCTTACAATAAGGGTCTACCTATATAGGTAGAGTGGCTATGGGAGTGCGTTCCTCTGCTCTCTGTAGCTTTGAAGCCTGTTTGTGCTTTTTGTTGTGGCACTCTAGTGTTGTGTTCTTTTGGTTTTGCTTTCTTTCCCCTTCATTTGTTTTTTTTTTTTTGCACACATACAGCTCCCTGCTTAGTTGGGACGGCGATTCCTGCTCCTCTGCCTACGTCCTGTCGCCCACAAAACGCATGTGGCGCGAAAGGTGTGCACCTCCCAGCTTTTTTTATTTGCTTTTCCTCTCTCCCAAACTCCTCCTACTAGTATCCCCATTACCTTGCATTTGTCTGCTAGTGTTTGTGTCTGTGTTTTCATCAATGACCTCCTGGGTCATTCTTGATGCTCATCTGCTGCACAGCACTAAGTGTAGTGTCATAACGGTAAGCAAAGCTGTTTGACTGATTAGACCCCATTGTAATGAAAGAGCCATGATGAAGGCATAATCAAGCCTTCACATGCTTTTGAGAAAGGTTGCCATTGAAGTAATACGTGCTTGCTTTAATCATTTCGCATGGCGCTTATTTTCTTTTTCTCTTCATTGTGCTTGATATTTTCTTAAATGATGGGTGTGAAAATGATTGTGGCGACACAATTATTGATGAGTATGACAACAAAGTCTTACTTCTGCTTGATACAATTTTTGTGTGTATGAAATGTTTATTTCCTTTGTAAATGACTTTCCAATAAGGATTTGCTGTTTGCTTCGTGCAGTCGTTATAATTTTTGCATTATTGGTATGCCCATCACATATTTTTAAATTGCAATTTTCTTGTCTTATAGTAGTGCCACTGTACATGGCACTCCCAGGCTGTATGGTTTGTACCATACTACTTAATGATGCTGGACACATGAACTGTGAAGAAGCAAGACTTCGACAGTATACAGGAAGATGGAAACTCTTTTTTTCATGTTATTTTCATTTAGTAAGACATGCATAGAGCTTTCTTTTTTTTGTTGTTGTTCTAGTTTCACTAAACATAGGAAGCTTGCATCTTTTGCTTTTATGTGTGTGAGAGAAACTTTTGTAGTTTTGATATTCATTGATGTTTTGTCAAACTTTAATTTGACATCCCTATTTACTGTGCTTGCATTGGATTTCGATATCAAAGCATGTTTTGATATTATCTTTTTGGTTCCTCTTCTCTTTTTATTTCACCGTTGTGGTCCTGGTACAGCTTGTTAGTACTAATAGCTCAATACTCACTGCATGCTTGCGCTTGCTAACACTGCTTTAGCCTCATTCTCTGTTCAGATATTGCATGCTTTAATTATTTCTTGACTTAGTGGCATGCTGGGAGACATATTGTAGTACTGTAGTTGTGTAGCTGTTGTGAGGGCACTTGAGTTCAAATTATTGTATACTTTGGGTACAATTTTGTATGCAGCATTGGCATTATGGTTCAGTAAACAACCTGGGTCAAAAGTGCAATAAAGTATGTATTCACATAGTTGAACTCACTTGTAAAAGGAGTACATAACTGTTAGAATGCTTGGCACCTTATTAAATGCTATGTCACTCTAGAATGTAAAATGACTATAGTAAGACATAGATGTGGGCTGTTTTATTTTGATTCATTATTTTAAATGTCACAAAAAAACATGGGACAAGGAAAGAGACCAGATGTACAAATATATTTGGCAGTAGTTTGCATGTGTGGTTTTTATTTTTTCATTGCCCCATGTATATATATATATATATATATATATATATATATATATATATATATATATATATATATATATATATATATATATATATATATATTCAATTTGCATTTGTTTCAAAGGCTATGAACAGGCATGCAGTCACTTAGGTTATTGACTATAGTGCAGTTAAACTTGGCTTAATTTTTGTGAAATTTATGCTTCTCATGGTGATAGTATGTTGATATTTATCTGAGTAAAGCAACTCAGCTTCTTGACCTACATAAAATTTCAAAGCTCTTCTGTCTGGGATTTAAAAAACTAATTATTGGTAAGATTCTTGATTATTTTCAATGTTATAAGTCTCTCTTGAGTTGTGTGGAAGAAAACAGGAAGTCATACCAGACAACAAAATTGAAGGCATGAAGTCTACAATGCTTTTGATTCTTGCCAAAGTATATTACTTGTGCTCTGACATAGAGTACTCAGGTATAGTGGATATTTTATATCAAAGTACTCCTATTCTAAGCTACTTTTTATTTTGACAATTGCTCCTCATAAACTGTCAGGTTGGACATGCCACAGTTTTGGGGCGTTAAACTGTAGGTTATGCTAACCACAAAGCACCAGTTTCTTGCACAGCTTTTGAGATGCACTATCATGGGCTTGATTTTCTTATCCATGCAAGTAACTTACGTGCACTATATTAGACAATTCGCCACACTTTACTTACCGACCCTTGCACTGTTAACCGACCTGTTAAATGCTGTATATTCTTTATAGCTGAGAGGTACGTGAAATATGGTGCTGCCTTTCCTTGCAAAACAGAACTAAGGTACTTCCTCATTGCATCTTGAACCAGTGGAATGTAACTATGTTTTTGTAGAATGTACATAATAATGAAGCCAGGACAAGCACTGAGGAAGTAAGAAGTTAAAATTGTTGCGTTTAACTGAATTGTAGAAATAATAATGTGTAAATGGAAGTGAAGGTATGCCATGGTCTGGTGCATGGACCTAGCTAAGGCTTTTTCATGCTTTCTGTCCATGCTCCATCCATGATCTGACAAATGTTGAATACAGATGAATGAATTAATGAAAATTCTGCATGCTGAAATAGGTATGCTGAGCAGATCTGAAACAAGTAACTGTTATCTCAGCTACTGAATTTAGGGAGACGTAATTTTGTTTTATAGGAGTGTTCATCTTAAAGGGATACTAAAGAACAAAAAGATTTTTTGTGGTATTACTAAAGTACCCTCTAACATTACCAACAGTGCCATCTTTGCCATGAGGCAACGCTTAATCAGTGAGAAAACATGCAAAAATAAAATACAGGTGGTGATGCCGCCTCTACATTTCTGCACCAACCCACTGTCATAGATATTGAAGGCCTCTGCTACGATGCACAAAATTATTTTCCACTAAAAATTAATGCATTGAGTTCTAGAGGGACCAGAGGCTAAATGCAGAAAGTTTTATGGAATTTCATTGAGGCAATGTGTCAAAAATACGAACAAAATGGACTGAAATCTGTGACGTCACGCTTACGTTCAGGTGCCAAGGTCTTGGTGTGAAATTAAAAAACGAAATTTAACCTTCGTTTTCTCTTCTAATACTGATCCTGTGGACGCGAAACCAACGTCAATAAAGTTCTCAAATAACAACCTATTAGTCTAAACTGATTCATTGTTTCTTTTTAAGGTCCCCTTAAAAGAGAGGCTTCATTTGTTAAAATTTAGCATGTTATTTATATATTCCAAGTATGAAATAATTGACACCGGCAGAGGTTAAACAATTTTAGTTGCCTGAATTGTTTTCATCGGCACAGCCAAGCTACGCCAATTATAGGATGAACCATTGTTGTAGTTATATTGGAAATTCTTGTTCCCTTTCTTCCTTTTTCATATTACATTTTTATAGGGTTTGTGTCCAATTTACGTAAGAGTTATATATCTTTGCTAAGTTTAGAGATAGTGCTATAAATTAAAAAAATATGTGCCATTGAGCATGCAGCAAGTGAGGCTGTAAATTTCAGTCAACTTTGTTCGAGGGGGGGGGGGGTGTTCAAGGACCATTTTTGATATTTTTGGTGATAATTAGCATTGTCCATATAGAATGTAAATTTAGTGATATTTGACCCTAAGGTACAAGCCACATTGCTTCAAGCTACTTTGCTCTGTTTTTCTATCATTTCTATCATTTGCACTGTGTGTCCAGAGTACGGAACTTTTGTTGTTCATACAGAAAACTGTGCCACTTCTTCAGCAGTACTGCCATGAGTAAGATTGGTGATTTCATGTAAATCAGTTAACCTGTACAATGTGCTGTTAGTGCTTTGCAAGAAAACAGCAAGCAAGTTTTGTGAGTTGCTGTTGACCTTACATTGAAAAATGAATTTTTACTTTGTGGGTGTACGAAGTAGTGGTCAATGTGGATCCGTAAAATACTAGTAATACTTAGGTAGTTCATAGTTGTAGGCACGTTTTGAGAAACTGTGAGAAATTGGTGGCTTGGAAATTAGTAAGAATGGCTTAAAATATTCATTGTTGGATAAAAAAATAAATTTGCATAAATTTATAGAAATGGCCATTATCATAGGTCAAGCTAACTAGTCTGGCTGCAATATATATGAAACTCACGAATGGCATTATCAAAAAGGTTGATAAAGCTGGAAGACTCAATGGTGAAGTGTAGTGGTGTTCATTATAGGGACATGCATTTTTTAATCGTCACAAAACAGCCTAAGTTAAGATCGCTGCTGCACTCTTCTGATTAATGGCAGTTACATTTCTGTGGAAGTTGGGTAGGCAGATAACACTCCTTTATGTCATGCCTTTATACATTCCCAGTATACTTTGTAAGTAGCAGACATACTTTTTTTTTCACAAGTTTAGGTGTGACACCTGTGAACATTCAGCCCTCTTAGACTGTTTATTCTAGTGCTTGTTGTGATACACTGATGCACTTCAGCATAGGGGGAGGGCAGCTATATGTGAACAGAGGGTGGATGCACCTAGACATTTGCTGTTCTTTGCTTTATGAAACCTGCTGCTTCAGAGAGTACAGAAAAAGCTCCCAAACATCTTCATTGCCAAGATGGGTACGTGTAGGTTTATTCAATACACTTCAAGCAGGCGCAGGGGTTAGCTTGGTATATACATAATCAGTTGTTGTTGTGTGTGTGTCGATTTGCAGGTCATCATTGGCAACAAAACTTTAGGGTTTTTTTTCCCATGTTGGCTTTTTGGCCATCTGAAGGAGCATCGTACTAGCCCAAGCCATTTCAAGATGGGAAATGAAAGGAGGATCATTTGCTTAGGGAGGCGCGAGCAAGGGGTTGCATGAGTGTTGTGGGCTACTAATGGCTGGCTGTTTGTGCTTTTCTGGCTGTTGTCTATTGATGTGCCTAACCTGGTAATCTTTTTCCTCCTCTCCCCCTTTTTGTGGCTGTTCTCTCCCCTCTGCTGCACGATTCCTTTGGAACCAAAGTAGCAAGCTAAAGTGGAAGACGTAAGTTGCCCTCTGACCCTGCCGTACTCACCAGAATTAATTAAAGCACCCAACAACATTCCTTTAATATGTCCAATTGCTGCTGTTGTTTGTACTTGCCCCCAAGCTGCCAATGGCTCCACGCTGATTGTGAGGCTGGCACTGCTCGGTGTGCTATAGTGGCTTTGTGGGGAGGCAACTTGCAGCAGAACCTTTTAATTGCACAGTTAACAGGGAAAGTGATACAAGGAGCCACATCTGGAGTTTACAAAACTTGTACTGAACAGGACTTCGTAGATAACTAAACATTATGGTTTCTCTTGTTGTTTATTAGATGTTATTTATTGCTCTTCCTTTATTTATTTTTGTCATATCTTGTGCTGCTGTCTACAAAGAACGTCAGTTTTAACAATTGGCACCTTCGTTTGTCATAGTTTTATCAAAATTGTGGTGCCAGTGCCTCTGTAATGGCACAGATGTTTAAGTTGGAAATTAGGTTTTAGCACTTTTTTGGTAGCCTCAGACAGGTTTGAGAAGGGTTCTTTCTGAACATACACTTAATATGATGTACGCAAGTTTGAGGTCAGGTTTTGTTGTATGTAAAACTTGCATAACTACAGCCACTGATTGTTATAGTAACCGTACTTGTGAAATGTACTCTAATGCTGATACTAATTCTGAAAGCCTAGCTAAGACCAAGAGTTCTAAAACAAGGAGCACTCTTCTTTCTTGCACTGAAATTACAGGCAGGCTACCTTTACACCAGCCTGTTCTCTTACAACACTGCGTAGTATATTTTATGCGAGAAGCTTCACTGTGCTTCAAAAAAAAAAAGTTCTGCTGTAACTTATTTTTATTATTTTGCGACACTACAGCCGTGCTAGTTGTATAATAAGCTTTGCTGAGCCAACTAAACTTGTGAGGGAGTATGTGTGTTCAAGGCTTTGTGGATAATTTGTAACTGTTAACCAACTAATGTTCACTTTCTTATTTTGAAATATACTAATAATATTGTATGTAAATATAAGTGTTTACAGAACATATACAGTAGAATTCACAAAGAAGTTAATTTCTCTGTGTTCTGATCTTGAAAGCTGGACTTGAGAGGTGTGCTGTGCTGTAAACAATATGGCTGGCTAGCCCATGTTGCTTGATATACGCTCTAAAGCGTAGAGCCAAAAACGAGACACGCAGGCATAGAGACAAATGCTGAAAGTATTGTTAACACTAGACAGTTTTTGAAGGGTACCTGTAAATATGCTTGTAGTGCACCTTCTCTCTCTCCCACAAGCAGGATTGCATGCTGCTGCTTCCTGGTGCATATTTCCACTGCTGTAAGGACCTTGGTCTCTTTCCCTGCTTTCTCCATTATGAAGCATGATGAATCATAATGGTGAATCGATGATGAATCATAATAAACTTAATTTTAGCTGTGTAGTTCAAACTACTGTTCTACTCTGTCAATACTGGAGCTTTAATTTATTTATAAAAATAAGTGCTAAAGAGAAGATTGAGCTGGTATTATCTTCAGTGATGTTCCAAACTATGTAGCAGTATTCCCATTCTCTAGGTAAAAAAATCCCTTTTTAGACACTTTTTCCCCAAAAGGTGTTGTAAAATTTTCTGTAAATTTCTCTACACTATAACACACAGGAGAATATGTATTTAAACACGTTCCTAGAAGAGCACAGTTTATAAAATGTTCTTTAGGACAAACTTGGCAAACAATAAGTATGCCTTGTTGCAAGGTAGTTTCACGCATTCGGTTATTCGTTTTGCACAAATAAGTTTGTTTTCTACAATTTGTTTTAAATAGCTTGTCTTGAAAAAAAAAAAACCCTCACTGGATCAAATAGATCAAATAGATGATCTTAGAGGCCCTTGCTGTGGTGGCTACATGAAACAGAAGCTATTTTAGGAGCTAGAAACACGTCACCTTGGACACCACCATCTCAGAGGCCATGCCCTGAAAGTGATGTCTTTTGAAAAACTGGCAGGGCATGACTCACGGGCATAATTTGTCATATTGGCACCTCAAGTTTAAAATTCCTTGCATATCACAAAGATTCTCTTTTTTCCCTTTTTTCTAAAATGACAGTAAAAAATTACCCCCCAAAAAATGAAGAATTGCCTGCATGGAACATCCTATCATCCAGCAGTTCACACAAGTATTGGAGATGAGTCACTCATCTCCGATATGCACATGAACTGCTGGATGATAGGAACTATCCAGGTGAAAAAGTTTCTACTTCCGACTGGATTATGGAATCAGCAATTTATTCCAGCTGGAGGCTTTTGTAGCTGGAAGGGCTACTGGAAAATATCCAGCTGGATGAAATTTCTGGTTCTGCAACAGCTGGAACGTTAGAAGGCTAGAGCTGTAAAAAATCCAGCTGAATGAAATTGTAATGTAATGAGGTAATGAAATTGTAATGATGAAAGCTGTAGAGTCTCCCAGCTGGATCCAGCTGCAAGAACTACCAGGTGGAATTTGGCTGTAAGAGGTTTTGGCTATAATCCAGCTAGATTCTAGTCTGAGTTGGCAGTGGCTGTTTCACACTGGAGGGAAAACTCGGAGTGCATTGCATTGCGATGTGGCCATGATGCAGTGAGTGCTGCGCTCGGGCAGCAGCAGCAGCTCGCACAGGTGCAGACATCCTAGAAGCGCAGCCGTGCACCGCGTCGGCTGCTGTGGTGGTGAGTGCTGGCTGCATTGTTGGGAAGTGTGCTACTGTCAGGCAGTGCGCTGATTTCATTGTTACCCTGGGGACTGAGCCAAGATTCATTGCTGAATGCTGTGCAGAGCCTTCATTGGCAAGATAGGAGTCCTACAAACGTACTTTGACAGAGCACCTCAGTTGTTCTTATGAAAGGCCGAGGCACTGATTGCATGCGCATATATCTTGTCACTGTGTGTGCTGCTATAATATGCAGTGACAATGAACACCAAAATGTATGTACAATATGCTTTGTCTTCGTTTGACCCAAAAGGAAAACAAAGCACTCAACAGTAATAACTATGTGGGTCAAGCACGATAAAACAAATAGTTAGGAATAAAAGAATGCTTTAGGTCAGGAAATTGAGATGGAAGTGGCTCTTCTCAACAACATTCATTACGTCCGAGAGGCTTTGCCTGCTGGCATAGAAATCCCCGCGTCATGCTTCGAACATCACTTATTATCTCGTCATATCCGCAGTGGCAGTGATGACAACACTCATTCTGGAGGGCAGTGAGGTGTAAAGAGACTTGGTCAGTGATGCGCTCATTCGCAGCATGTTCGACTCAGTGAGAATGGTGGACTCTTTCAACTGATTAAGATAAAAAGGAAGTGATAAGCCTACATGCAATGTCGTCTCCTTCTTTTGGTTATTGGCGGTGTTAGAACAGCGTGTCTGTCTGTATGGGATATGGGATTCAAGACTGATCTGCAATGAGGGAGCACCACTGCAGCAGACGATGTGGTTCAAAGTTGTGCTCCTTGAGCATATACGCTTGCACAGGCAGGGCTGCTGCCTAACTCCAGTGCTCGCCACATCATGGCCAGATCGCGATGCAATGCAATGCACTCCGAGCTTTTCGCCTAAGGTCATACAGCCTAGCACTGATTGTGTCAGCTGAAAAAATCTGCCATTTTCTTGCCTCTGGAGAAGGAGATTCCAGCTCTAATGGTGTGGTCCCTCAGCTTGATTGCAGGCGGCAGTTAATATCAACTGCTTTCAACTTACTAAAAGCAACATAAAAAGACAGAAAAATACTCTGAGCTGTGATTTTTGCCAGCAGCTCATGAACAAATAAAGTAACACTTTGGTGTAAGATGTAATGTGTATTTTATTCCTAAATCCGGGTGCATATTTCTTGATGTTGCTATATCAGAGGAATGATCTGGACACTGTTTGTCTAGCTTCAGTTTCACTGTTACAGCCTCCCATAACAATCTGAATTAAAGTTTATAATAGTTTGTTGCTAATTAGTGGTATTTTTGCTATATTAAGATATACACATTTTGCATCAGCTGTCTGGAATGCAGTGCAACTGAAAAAATCAACTCAACATATTCACCACATTGTGGCTTTGCTTAGAGCTGAGTTGAAATGCTCATATTGATCACTTTACATATTGATCACTTTACACTTTGCTAAAAGGTAAAATTTTGGTAAATGTTTTCACTGGGTGTGACCTATAAAATTTTGCACCTGGACATGAGGCCACTGCTGTACTGCAGTTCAAGCAGCTGGAAATGGCAGCTTCCTGCTTGTATCTAGTATAAGCACTCCTGGAAAATCTGCCAGCTGGAAATAGAAATTTCCAGCTACCACAGCTACCTAATTTCAGCTGGAAAAGTTGCTAGCAGTTGCCATTGACCTGCTGGAAAAAAAAGAATGCAGCCCTAATGAGGACGTGTTATTCCAAGTAGGGCTGTCTTGAACATACAGCTCCCCTAGCTGGATATAGTTGTTCCTGCTGGATATGTGGCTGTAAATACTCTTCCTTTCCAGCTGGAATCTATGCTGTCATTCTCATGTGGGTAATTGCATGCTTGTGGATCGCTGGTCTGTCATATCCTTATTTATCACGCTCATCTTTACTGTGGTAATGTATCAGCACATTTTAGGAAACCTAAATCATTATGCTTATAAATAAAAAAGTTAGTTTTGTCAAGCAGTTGGTGTTTTACCTGTTCAAGTGAGGTACTGGACAAGTTACAGTGAAATAGGTTCATTTCCACCTCTTTTCTTCCTGCTGTTTACTTTCACTTCAACTTTTAATTTATTGTGGGGAAGTACTCTCACAGTGTGGTCATATTCGCTTATGGTAGCCACCTTGCCTATCTCCAGTGTAGTCTCCTCCATGTAGAGTCCTACTGTATATATGTCAGTTGTCTTGCGTCACACAGTATTGCTGTGCTGAGTTATACATCTTGTTTACACTTCTCTTTTTCAGAAAGAAACTGTCTGGCATGTATGCATGGAAGCTTTAAAGGGGCCCTTGAACACTTTTCTCACACCCGTTTTCATGTGCGTGCTGCATAGTCTGGAGGGCAGACAGACAAATGCTACAAGAATGACAGCGATAGGAGGAGGCAGTGTGAAGTTATTAAGGAGACAAAGTTCAAAATACAAGCAAAAAAATAAGGACCCTCGAGTCGAGTTTCGCAGGGTCAGGTGATCGCATTTCACTCTCCACAAGCATCATAGGGACACGCCAATGGAATTGGCTTTAGGAGGCTACGTAGCGGAAGTTCGTATGCCATGGTTGCTTGTTCGCTCCAGTGTAGTGATGACGCCGTTGCCATGTCAACAAACAACATAGATTGAGAGCGTGCCTCACTGTCAGTTATGAGCTTTTCTGACCACTCCGGCTTGTCAGAGTTAGAGCGGGCGCTTCTGCTTCGAACCGAGGCTTTACGCGTTGTTCCGTGTAACGACACTCCAAGGCAAGTGCCGTCGTCTTTAAACTCGCCTTCATGACCACTGAGAGGGTCCGGCGAATACGACCATACTGCGCAACGTTTCTTCACGGGTTGTTCAGCTAAATGCACAGACATGGAAGCATAGAAGTGGGAATAGGGAATTTTAGCATGTCCATATAACCCCAATGCGCAAAGCACTTCGTGTAGAGTGGAGTACCAGGTGTAAACATTGTATGTGCAAGCACGGCAGACCACCCGGAGCGTTTGCCATCCGCTTCGAATGTTTCGAGTGGTCGTTGCATGCTATGTAGCCCTCGACTTGCTAGCTGACGGTTTTATTTGCTTTAGCTTTGTATGATGAAGCTTCAACGGTAAAGCAGCCGTGACAGTTCGACACCGTTCCTCAGCGCGACACTCAAATTGTCAAGGCTGTAGGTTTAGCGAGTGGCTGCCGGATTCTCGGAGGACATAGATCATGCGGTTTTGCCTGTTCTGTTTACCACCCACAGCTGGCACTACTTGACTGTGGCAAACAACGCTATCTGGTATCCAGTACGCCTTTGCATATACCGGCTTAGCGGACACATTTAAATTCCCTTATAGTGCTGCGCGCGATACAACACACTTTGACAGGACGGCAAATTCCACCCAGTGGTTCAGCACTTTAATGAGTCGCGAACGTACACAAGAGAGATGAAGCAAAGAGATTCTTTTCCAGTACGCCTTTGCGTGTACCGGTTTAGCAGACGTGTTCAAATTCCCTTATAGCGATGCACACGAAACAACACACTTTGACAGAACGGCAAATTCCACCTAGTGGTTCAGCACTTTATCGAGTCGCGAACGTACACAAGAGAGATGAAGCAAAGAGATTCTTTTCGTATGGAAACACGACTCGTGTAAGCAAAAGGCAAGAGGTGAAACGGGAACCAACCTCTATCACGTTTTATAATTGTGGGGATCTTTCTACTACGACTGCGTCTATTTGGCATTCAGTAAAAACCTACGCAAGAGAAAAACAAAGCTGAATATTACTTACTTACCGATGTAGTGCCATAAGCACTTATAATGCTACTTTCATCCAATCACAGGCTCGAGCTCTCGGTCATCATTTCCGCCACAAATAGTTATGATGAGCGCCACTATGCGCTGATGTGGTCGGCAGCAATCTGATGATTTCATTGAACGATTAAAATATTAAATCAGCTGATATGGGTGGCTTGACACCTGCCAAAAATATCCTCAGCCATCTGTCTACGCGACTCGCAAATAAAAAATGGGTGCGAGGAAAGTGTTAGAGGCCCCCTTTAATGTGATTAACTTTGAAAACTGTCAGTGAAGGTTCAGTGTTCACTATGACCTTAGTGTATCTCTTTTCATCACCTATCCAAGGGTGCACTAGTGAAGGGCACATTCAAATTCTACGCGAGCCCTGCTTCAAGTACAAGTTTTGCCTTTATTGTCTATCATATCAATCCTGTGCTACCAAAAACCTACATTAGTCACCTCTAGGCACTTTACCCAGCACTACGTAAGCCAACATAATATTTGCAATATGGTTAACCAAGTCAAAGGCAACATGGGACTCCTGTGCCTGCTATTATAGTTAACGTCGCCACAACTTCGTCCTTGATTGTTGGGTATTGTTTCAAAATTTTGAGACTAAATACAGTGTGTAAGTGTCCCTAGGATCCCTTTAAAGGCCAAGGCATTATTTCTAACTGTACTATGTCATTTAAGTGAGTTTCTTTAGGTTTGCTATATGCTCTATGCTTTAGAGTGCTATGAAAGTAGCACTATGCCAATGCAGAGCACACCTCTTAATTCCTTTGCATGTGGTTATGTTTCAAGGTAAGCTACCTCTACATGGCTCCCTTCTTACAAGAATGTTTTTCATTTATTGCTTGATGTCTGCTTTTAGGCTGCTGCAGTAACCTTCTCATTGGAAGATTGATTAATCAGGAATTTTATTTGCATAGGAGACAAACTAGCATACTGGTGCTACTTATCAACTTGTCTCAAGAAGCTCAACTTGCATTTTTTAGAAAACATAGGAGGTTTACAGCTAGAGCTTCCTGCTCTTATATTGAATCACTGTGTACTTATTTCAAGTGATTCCTTGTGATATTTGTCATTTATCACTTAGTGGAATATTATCAAATAAGGTCATATTATTGATATATCATACTGTGGGTCAATTAGAAAATAACATTAGCACTATTTTCTATGTTACCTTAGACTATAGTGGACTAGAAGTATTGGGTAGTGTAAGGAGAGGCACCCTGGGTGTGAGGCATATTGTGTAGAAAATGGCATGCCACACTCATTTCCAAGGCACCGGGTAAGGAGTTCTGGGGTGGCAGTTTCGGTTTTCTTCCCTCATATTAAGTATGTTAATATGGTTTTATGTAAAGAACTGTACAATCTGTAGCATGGGATGGCAAGTCATGGCATTTACCTGCAATGTATTTTATTGCAATCTGTGCACTTCATGCTGCAGCGGTCAAGTGTAATTTTTTTCACTGAAATTTCACTTTTTTTTTTACTCAGCTGCACAAGTCACCAGCTCATTCAAAACGTAGATGAGATCTCTATACTGAATGCATGCATGTTGCAGCATTCTTATATCTAGATTGAAACACACGGGGAACATGTGCATTTCAGAAGCATGCATCTCCCACAGAGGATTTATTTCAGTCAGTATCAATGAATAGTGGTTGTTGTTGAACTCTGCTTGGTCCATCGTACCCTTGCAGAGTATAGCATCACCAGAGTCTTTAAAAATGTCCTCCACCTCCTTTGTTGATCTCAATATAAAATCCTGGCTCTCTTCACTGCGAAAGTATTGGCAGGCAGTAACTGTGTTTATGGCAGATGAGTTCTGCGGAAACCAGCAAGGTGGAGTAACATTTATGAAAGGGAAAAGTAGCATCCGCCTGTTTTGTAGCACAAAGCTACAGGGAAATCCATGCGGATTTCTGAGAAATGAAAGCTTCTTAGTTGACGAAAAATTCATCATGGTCTGGGGTTTTAGCCTGGGACCAACGCCTGCCCGGGGTGCTCTCTGCCAATTGAGCTAACCAGGGGGCTAGAAGAAAACAACAACATTTATACAAAAAGTTTAATCAACAGCTTATGTGCATATATGAACACTTGTCTGAATCATAATAAGAAAAAGCAGACATGTGTGCTTGATGAAACAAACTGCGTGTTATCTAAAAATTTTGTCTTTTTCATGGCAAGACACTGAACGTTGAATAACACAATCATCTGTCATCTTGTGAATGGGCCAAGCTTCTGTCATTTCCCAGCAAAGCCGATTTTTGTTTTTATATAGAATGTCATTCTTTGCTAGAATAGGTTCACATACGCATTGGTGACAGTGCATATATAAGTGCAATGTAGGCATACCGTTAAGGGAGTTGAAATGCTCTCTGAGCTGCACGTTAACACAATGGCTCTTTTGGCCAACATAAAAACTACTACACAAAAGTGGGATTCTGTAGACTGAACATGCAGCAGATGGAACATATTCTTTATTTTTATTGTGTTTAATAAAAATTTACTCACATCACCAGGTCGTGAGCCTCGCCACCTCCTCTCAACAAGAGCACAAATTTTTCCTAATTTATTTGGTGCTGAGATTGTCAACGGCTCTCTATATCTGGAGGCTACCTTTTCTAATCTATGGGTAGTCCGATGGATATAAGGGAAAATAACAAATTTCTTCTTAGTCGCTAGACTGTCGCTTCTTTGTGCATGTTTATTTGCTTGTTTAACCAATTTTACAAGCTTCCCACATGCTGAAGCTAATGCATAGGTAGAGAAGCCCGCATTTCTAGTTTCTTTATTTTTTCAGAAAGACTAACAGCCATTATGTGCACACATGATTCTTTAATGGCTGATTTAAGGCTTGAAAGAGCAATTGAATTTTTCATCAATTTACTATGCCTGGAAGAGTAATTTAACAAAGGTTCCGCTGATAGCGAGACAAATTTCCAGCATATGTGATTTTGTCCAAACTTTAACCACAGATCAAGAAACTGGATACGATCATTCATTCTCCATGGCTTCAACAGCAAACTTGAGCCTAAAGCCATTTTCTTTGAAGATTTTTACAACATCCACAATTTTTCTTGGAACAGATTGATCTTCAGCTATAACTAGATAATTGTCCATACGCGACAGATCTTTCTCCAGGGTTTCCTTCTTTTGTCCTCATTTTCACATTCCATGCCATGTTTACCAAGAGTCATAGTACCTCATTGTACATCATACGCATAGCCATGCCTATAGCTATTTTTCATTTTTATTTTTCAAATAGGGACAACAGGGCAGCATCGAGTTGAGGAATGATCACGCTCAATTCTTTTGGTAGCTGCACTCACTCACTCAGCTCATTCTTTCCACACACACACACACACACACACACACACACACACACACACACACACACACACACACACACACACACACACACACACACACACACACACACACACACACACACACACACACACACACACACACACACACACACACACACACACACACACACACACCACACACACACACACACACACACACACACACACACACACACACACACACACACACACACACACACACACACACACACACACACACACACACACACACAGAGAGAGAGAGAGAGAGAGAGAGAGAGAGAGAGAGAGAGAGAGTTGCCCATGTAGCTTGCAGCTACACGGGCGATGCGGGTGAGTCGCCTAGCGCCGCGGGTCTTTTCTGGAAAAGCACACCAGTGCCACAAGCAGAATTCACTTTTTTTTTTCTTTTTGGCGTCATGCTGCCTGTGCTCCTAGCCTTCCGTGCTTTCCACTACCCATGCTTCTAGTTCACTGTACTTAAAATAATCTTAGTGCATAAATTTTTGACCATCTGTTGACCAACTAAGTATGCTGTGTAAAGTCGGAGTATTGATGACACTTGAGTTTGTTGAAAATTTAGGTGGTGCTAAACAACATAAGTGCTTTAGCACTACACCACGCAGATGTATTTGGCATTATACTAGCACATAAGTTTGTTCAAAGACTTGGAAAAGCTGTATTAAAAATACCCTCTTTGTGTTCCAGTAATTTTACTAACAAGAGCGGGAGAGGTTGTCTGCTGAGCACGTAGAATAAATTGCTGAACAAAAATAGTAACTAATATATGCTTTATATAATGTAGTTTTTAATGTACATTGAGTTGCTAAATTTGTGTATAATGCAGAAGCAAAAAGTGAACTTAAAAGGAAATGTGATAGTGTATAATTTGTTATAACTTTTTAAAACAATTTGCTTGTTCTAAAGCTTCATAGGCCTGCAGTAAAAAGGCTCTTTGTATTACATCACTAGTTGTTTATTGCTGTTGTGTGCAGCCTACATGAAATGAATAAAAAGCACTGTTATGCCTTCTTACTTTCACTGAGGAACTTGGAAACTGGTAATTATTGCATGCTATAGGTGTTTCAAGTTATGACTGTGCATTTATTAAACACAAGTTGAGACAAAATAACTTTGATTGGGCATCAGTGGTGAAATTTGTGTTATAATTGCAAATTAGATTTCTACACCGTATCTCACAAATTCTTGGTAGCACAGACAGTGCTATGAGTGACTGCTTGGCTTTTGGGGCTTTGTGACAAATGTGGTTCTGATTATAATGCACAGCTGTTCACAGCTATCTGATAATGTTCTCATAAGCAGTCTTATCATAAATTTTTTTTCTGCCGGGAATTCAGCCTTTTCTTCTAACTAAAAGATATAGACCTTCACATTACTATCATATTTTAGAGTAAATTTAGCAGGAGTAGCTTGTTTTGTGCTGTAGAAGCAAAACATTTTGTCGTGGTGTTGTGAAGGGTTCAGCAAATAAAAGTTTAATGTATGTGCTCATTTGCATTGATGTAGAGGAATTGGAAGTTTTGCATCAACTTTATCATCTGCTATCCTCTTTGCAAATGTGTATTTTCAATCTTTTATATCATCACTAGTTCAACTTGCACCTGCATCAGGTGTCACTGAATGTAATTGATGATGATTCATGAGCTTTGTTTATCTGACAGCAAGCCAGTCAGGCTTTTAAATATCAATAAACCGGAACAGTTTAGCTATAATAAAAGATGACATGCCACAGTCTCTTATGAATGGCATCATGAATGCTAAAGCACATTAGTTTTAAGAACATTGAATGCAAGTGCTGCTATGATAAGTCTAGAATATGTTTCACAAGGTTTTCAAATGATCTGCTGAATTCCACAATGCAAGGTGAGAAGATTTCAGAGTTTATTGTTTTGTGATTTTAGCTAGGACAAATAGAAGAACGTGCCTGTAATGCCAACTGGTATACCATTGATATGTATAGCACTTATGCAATTGACCATTCAAAAATTTGTGAAATAGCATTGCTTAAATGCTAACATACCTTTTTGCCGTCATTGCATTGGCAAAGCAAAGGTGAACTGTGCCAATGGCAGTTTTATGTCACGTGCAGAGGGACACAGTGCGTTTGGGCAACTACACTTTTGATTGGCTGTCAGCAGCCGTAGCTTTGCTGTAGTGTTGGCTTTGCTACCAACGTATTGTGAGACCAAGTATTATGAACTAGTTCATTATCATTGTGATACAGTAAATGAAAATTGTCACTGTGCTTAAGTTTACTATATTCTTTACTTTGATATAATGATTCCCTGCCTTTGTGGGAAACTGTGGCCAAGTAGTGTTGCAGTGCTGGCTTACTTGTTTGGCATCTTGGAATACTGACAGCATTAATGAGATGAGGACATGAAATGACATATGAGCGCACAGCTTTGTCTATATGTTTCTTATGTCCTTGAAATCAGCATGTGCCTCAAACTTGACTGCTGTGATTCGTTTGGTATCTGTGCCATTATTTTCTTGTATTTTATATTCTCCTTGAACTTGTTTGTTTCTAATAATTACCTGCATTGTTTGGCTTGTTCCACCAGGTTTCTTGTAAGCTTCTTGGTGGATGCGCGTGGCGGCGCCATGCGTGGCTGCCGACACTCTGGTGTTAGGGTGATCATCCCGCCTCGCAAGGCACAAATGCCTATGCGTATTACTTGTCGCTACCTGCGCAAGGAGAAGCTTCCTCACCCACCTCCACTGCTTGAAGGAGAAGCTTGTGCCTCTCGCATTCTTGAGGTTGGGCCTGCAGGAGCCAAGTTCCTTGGGTGAGTCATCAGTACTACCTGCAGATTGACAGTATGGCATAAACTAAACAGTTGACTTGTGTGGCTATCAATTCTTGGTATGACGTGAATTCAAACTAAAGATAACAGTAGTTTTGAGGTGTAAGTAGCTATAATAATTGTGGGATTTGCATAAAATCTTTACACAACAGCAAGAAGTTGACAGACTTAAAAGGAGTGTGATGGCCGCCCACTGTGTTAGAAAAATGTTTGTTTTCAATGGATAAGCTTAAAAATTCAAGTTGAGCATTTTTGCAGCACCAAGCAAGGCAGAAAATTAATCTATGCACTTTTGCCCAGTGTTGTGGTTTATCCCATGGAACACGAACCCATCCCAAATACATCTTTTTTTTTTTTTTTTTTTTCCCAGTTTGCTCAAGCCAGCAAAGTTCAGCTTGGTGAAAAATATATATGCAGACCAGAAAGGTTATCAGTGTGAAATAGTCTGTAAATGCTCCCTCCAATATTGTATTGGGGACATTTTGGCCATTATAATGGTACTCTTCTCCATCCTGTCTTTATTTTGAGTTCACCATTAGCCCTCCCTGAGTGATTAAATTGGTCAAAAGTTTTCAGGCTATGTCAATTTTGCCTGTCACTCAGTTGGTGACTGGGAACCACAAAAGCCTTTCGGAGCATGTGTTGTCTGAAAACTTTGGGTGCTGCTATATACTGGTTCAATATAAAAGGTGGGAGTGGCATTGGGTTACTTATGTCACCTAGCAGGCCCAAGAAATCAATTAGGGAATGTAAACAAACCCATTGACTTTCCTTGTCTTGGCTATGATTTTCTCAATGGCAGTGTGACTTGTTCACTGTAGTCAATGCTGTTGATTTTACAAGTTTTCAAATTTATATTCGTTTGCTACCTAAAATATTCAGAGTGCTGAAATGTGGAAATTCAAGTCATAGCAAATGCTGAATGACACATATACTATTAGACTGACTATTAAAATAATAGTCAGTACTCATGTGATGCTACCAAAAAGGCTTTTTCACTGTTTGTGTGCCTAATATGCATTCAATAAAATGCAGGCCGGTGATTCTTGAAGTGCCTCACTTTGCATCACTGCGAGGCAAAGAACGAGAGATAAGCATCCTGCGCAGCGACAATGGAGAAACCTGGAAAGAGCACACTCTTGAGGCTTCTGAGGAAGCCGTTCAAGAAGTTTTAAACGAGAGCTTTGAAGGCGAAGGTGTGTACATCTCCTTTATTAAATCGAGCAGCTTTTTTTAATGTAATATTCCAAAGAGTAATTCTTGCGTTCCAGCAGACAGCACTGTGCTTTCTAGTTGTGAAAGAACAAATTAATTGATTTTGTTGTATGCTGTCAGCCATCCCGGATACCTGGGATGTTTGCTTTCTACTGAAGGGTAATGTGCACAATCCCTTGCCCCATGTAATGAGTACAATTATGGTGTATTAGCAGTGGAGGTATGTAAAAATGAAAGCCTTTTAATGTATTATTGGAGGTTGCTACTTAAATGCAAATGCAATTGATATTTTTTGTTCCACCTTTATATTTTTTATGCATTGGCAGTTGTTGCATGTTGTGATAGTGCTGTGCAAGCATAGTATACAGCATAGGTCTGAAATTTACCAGCCATATGTCAGGCCTCGTATGTTGTACACAACGTATCTTGCAGGCTGCATTGTGGTATGTAAAGGAGGGGCAGAGAGTGTGCAGTTGCTAAGCCAGCATGACTGTACAGCAGTCATGCTGATTTTTTTCTGGGAGGACCCACTTGTTGATGGCCTTGACTATTTAAGGAAAACATTTATTTTCATGATTTATCTTATGGTTTAAATTGCAATATGTGCATTAAGTGACTTTTTAAAGTGCCACATTATTTTTGTGCACACTTTTTAGCTTATTAAAAATTTTCACACAGCACCTCAATATGGCTCATTCTGCCGCACAGCGTCAGTAGTATACAAAAAACTATCTAAAATGTGGAGATAACATGCTGCGCTTGCTCCGTTTCCAACGGAAAAGCAGAGGTGCCTGTTGTGTACTGCAGATTTCCCTTAATGTATTTCAAATTACAAAACAAAATTTCTACAATACATAATCAAAATTCTGTATAAACGTCAACATTCCATGTTGTCTGGAGATACTTAGTGTGAAATTTCATAAAGGCTTGCCAATATTAAGTGCCTGAAAGGTTGCGCACAACATCAAGACAATTTTTATACGTTGTGTACAATCTTTCAGGCACTTAATGTTGTCAGACATTAAAGAAATTTTGTACAGAGTATCTCTGGACAGCGTGGAGTGTTGACATCTATACAGAATTTTGATTGTCTATTACAGAATTTTTTGTTTTGCATCTGAAATGCACGTAAGGGAAATCTGCAGTCTTAAGTGACTTTTTAAAGTGCCACATTATTAATAGGCCTAAATGTTATGTTGTTAGTGCTATGCTATGTCATTAACACTAACTCCAACTGAAATTTTGGGAGGGGCCCGGGCCCTAGGGCACCCCCCCCCCCCCCCTCCTGGCTATGGGCCTGTTGTACAGGCAGAACAGACTGGGGCTGAGAGGCAGTAGTGGTTATGAGAGTACTATGGAGTGTGTGTGTGTTGTGTTCCTTTTGGAGATTGCACACATTGATGCTGACTCTGAAGGGTGTCGGCAAAGCATGTTGCAACAGGGAAGTGATTAGGATGTTTATCAAGATGATATTGAAGCATATCGGGAGGCTTCCTAAAGGGCCAGTGAACAAACCCAAAGTCCAAAATTTGTTTTGAGGAGATAAGTGCACACTTGTACAATGCGAACATGATGCTGCAAGAACTTTGTGGATACGTGCTGTAATGAGGAAGTTATGGGGGGGCGGGATAGAACAACCTTTTCCTGTTCGCTTCAGCTGGTTTCGGTTTCTTGCACGCCTTCCCTACCCTTTTCCGCCGCGGAATAGGGTAGGCGGCCCATTGTTGTGGCCACAACCACTTCGGCAATGGGAGACAATGTCAGCAAATCAGTGCTCCTCACCAGTACCACATAACTGCAGGGCCAAGACGCTGTTTCATAGTGCTGGTTTTGACTAATCGGCGAGCTCAATGTTGCATCAAGTCTCCCAAAGCAAGAAGGGATGTCACTTAGTGGGTGAAGAGAACTGGTGAAGTGCCAGAGAGCGGCACCAGATTTTTTTTTTTAATAGAGTGCGTGCACTGTGCGTAGTGCTACCATATTCGAAAAATGTGATCGCTGCTGCTTTCTCTGTGAATCAGCATGCATATTTGGAAGGTGCAGGAAAAATTAAATAAAAAAAAAAAGGAGGTGTGTTTACTGGCCCCGAAAGTGCAACAATTGGTAGCCTATTACAGTGTAACTCCAGTTTTACATCCCACAGTTTTACGACGACCCGCATTTTACGGTGGATTAGTCCCGTCCCGGCGAAAGCCCCATAGACCCAATTCATTAAAAACCTCAAGTATACGATGCGATTTTACACCAAACCCGTGTTACACGACGATCCATGCGAAGCAGGGTCACCAAACGGCGAAGGAAAGGCAAGTGCTGCGGGCGTCTTTTTGTCGCACCGGCTCTTTCAGGAGCGTCACCCCTCCGCATGCTGAGCGCTCGGGAAACCGGTTCGTTTCGGCTTTCCGCTGCCGCTCATTCGTCTTTCCCTGGCCCTCCCAGCGGCTGCTGCCGCCGCAAGTGGCAGCATAGAACGGCACGGTTGTGGTCTTCCCCCATTCTTTTCACCCTTTCCGACCAAACATCTCTTCCGCTCTCCCGCGATCTCTCTCCTGTGATAATGAAAAGCTTAGCGGTACACACAAAGGCAGACATCGCAGAGACAACCATGACGCAGGCGCTAACCCTAACCGTAGCAGACGACGCACGGAGCACCTGCCGGAGAAGGCCACCACGTCATCACGCGCAGCAGCCAGTAGCGGCGGCATATTCCCCCACTCTCTCGAGGAGCGTGCCCTTGGCCCAATCGCAGCTTCGCATCCAAGCACGGGATACTCGAATGCCACTGCGAGCCCCTCAATCATGCGCAAACCATGGTTCCACCATGCCACCGCCGCTCCCGCTGATGGCAGTGGAAAAAAGCGCAAGAATTCATGAACAAAACCAAACTAAAACGGCGCCAGTCGGTTGAATGGTGCGTGAACGGCGCTCGCTTCATGTTTGCTGTTTCGGAGCGTGTTTGGGCGGCACAGCAGCTGCCGCTGCTCTTAAAGGGACTGACAACTGGCCAGAACGTGTGAGTGGAAATTTGTGGATTTCGAAAGAGCTTGAATTATAGCAATGGAATCGAGCACCCTATCGCGATTTGAACGGGAATTCTATTTTTAAATTGAGCTTAAAAATTGCGGCAACTGAAATGTGGCGCGGCCTGGTGGAGACGCCTTGGTACTGCTATTTGGAGTCTTTGAATCGTCGTACGTCGCCTGTTCGTGTTCGTACGACCGTAACTCGGCCTTAAAGTTGCAATCGACACATAAAAACGCATCTCCGCCTTACTATTTCCTTTCTATGCAGTAAAAGGAGTCGACGCTGAGAAGCGGCGCTGCCTTTGCGGCAACCAAATACCCGTTTTTAAACTCGGCGCATGCGCTCAGTGGCTCCCAGGCGTAGCGGGCATGCGCTGTGTGGAGGCACAGCCTGGCGCGAGCACGTCCGACGGTTGTCGGCCACTGTTTGCAACATGTGTTGCATGTGAGACTCCATAGGCCAAAAATTCTCATAAAAGATGTTTTACGGCGTTTTCCCTGTTGTCATTGCATGACAGGACACCCTGGCCGGTAAGCTTTCCTTTGAAATAAAGAAAAGAGGTACCTTAAAAATTGGTTGTCGCTCCCTTTAATATATTTGATATGAAGTAGTTTTATGACAATTAGGCACTGGAAATTACAGGAGGGGTAGCTTATGACACATACAGTGCAAATGTGCAGTTTTCCGAAAAGCGTGTTTTTTGCGATTTTTCGACTTTCAAAGGCTGCGTGCCATGTTTCGCTACGGCTGTCAGGAATCGCACCAGCGGATTGCGGTGCACTGAAGGGCATAAATTACTTTGTTCAGATTTTACGATGCCTGCATTTTACGACGGTTTTTCGCGGTCCCAGAAATGTCGTATAATTGGGGTTTCACTGTATGCAGTTGCAAATGAAAGTACATCTGTTGGAAGCCTTGAAAATCAAAATTATAATTTTGTGATAGGACAAGTTTGATTCAAGGATGTAATGCCACATTAATGCTGAGATGGAGGTGAAGCTTCATAACTGGACCATGTAACATCCTGCAAGGACTGTGACAAAATATTTCTTCTATATCACATGAAGTCTTTTACAATTACCATTATATCTAGGCTCAGGACACTCGTTGTTTTACTTTCATTTTACCGTTTGCTTTTTAAGTAGGATGAAGATGTAGAGCTGTCACGGGAGCCTAGTACATATTACATTGTGCTGCTAAGCATAAGGGCATTGGTTCGCATCCTGGCCACTGCAGCTGCATTTCTATGGGTGTGAAATGCAGAAATGCTGGGTGCATGTTAAAGAACCTTAGGTGGTAAAAATTTATTCGGGATTTCCCACTACTGTGTACCCCCACGTCATATGTCATGGCTTTGGCACTTAATTTCCCACAATGACAAACACAGAATTGAGCATTGACTTCATGTCTCCATGAAGTATTACTGGCCTGTGCTTACGGTCTGCTGTTTTGATTCTTTTTTCAGAGCTGAGTGCCTTGGAGGACCTGCAGACAAATCGCATTGTGCGAATCCTGACTACAGACTTCCCACAGTACTTTGCGGTGGTGAGCCGGACTCGACAGGAGGTGCATGCAGTGGGTCCCGAAGGGGGCCTTCTCAGCTCCACAGTGGTGCCCCAGGTTCAAGCCATCTTCCCCGAGGGTGCCCTCACCAAGAAGATCCGCGTGGGCCTCCAGGTAGGGCAGCCCCCCCCACCACCGTACCTGGCACAGGCCGAGACACTCAGCGAGGCTGACGAGGAGCCCACCATGAGTCGGGGGCCCTCGCGCTCGAGGTTGGGCTTCCTGTTGCCTACCCGCAAGGGTCCAACAGCACGCAATGGCCGAAAGCGACCCCCCCGCAAGGCGGGCTTCTTTGCACAGCTTGTGAGGAGGACCTGGCCAAGGCTTGCTGTCTTTTCGCATGTCTGATTGAAGGGCCAGGTTTCTCAGATTCATTGCTTCCACCTTGGGCTTGCATTGCAAATGGGCTATCGTAGGTCTACTGCATAAGGTTGTAAAAAAATAGGAGCAGAGCACTAAATTGGTGTGACTCCAGTCATTCTATGTTATCTTGTGAAGCCATCTTGAAGGTGCATGCTGCAGTTTCTAGATGCTTATTATCTTGAAACCTTTATTTAACTTAATATGTATCATTTTCTTCTGTGATATTTTTAATAGTTAATTTTTTACGAGGTACCAATTATTTGATTTGTGATGCGGATGTCTGTTTTATGGGTATGCACAGAGAGGAAAGAAAGCTGAAGCTTCAGGGTTATTCTTAGAAGTTTCTTTTTGTAGCACTACTTTATAAATGCAAATTAAACAAGCTGCAGCTTGTTTATGTAATACTATTTTTATATTATTTATTACCTGCTTTCTTAATGGCTGCTTTTTAGGTGGTTTCGTTCTCGCATTAGTGAAAAAGCTTAAGTCTCATACGTGATACTTAAGTATATTAATCTTTCCCGGAATTCACTTGTGTAGTACTACCAACTACAAGCTGTGGGCATGGTCACATTTAGTTGCGCTTCTTGAGCTGATCACTCCTTGCAGTGAAACACACAAGAGAGTTGTGAGTGGAGAAACAGAGTCTTATTTTGGATGACTTAATTTTCACCATGCATTTACACCCCACTGTTTCTCAATGCCTGTGTTAGTGTCGGCTTGTGAGGTTTCTTAGTCTTACTGGTATTATCATTTTTGTTCCTAACTTTAAAATATTTCAGAGGGATTTTATTGCAGCTAAAAAATTTCCCATACAAATTCATATTATTATGCGTTTAGAGCAGATAACACGTATTACCTGCCTTAAGTTTGTTCAATTTTGACACTTGTAAGATACATTAAACTCAGATAGGCCATTACACAAAATTTTTAGCTTGAATTATGCATTGTATGTTAAGCAATGCAGGTCCCACAGCGAACAGTGCATTTAGTGCTCTGGAAAACTTGTATGTGATCTTTTTTTAAAAAGCACTCGAACTGTACATCAGTTTGCCAACATTGATGAGTGACTAATTGTGGCCAATATGTATACTATAGGTGTAATTAGTTTTCACATGCGCGTATCAGTGGTCATCCAAAGGTGCACTCGCATAGTGGTAGGCGTGAACTGTTTTGGAGGGGTGCCACATGGTTTTAGAATGTTCTGAAATAAACAACACATCAATGACCAAGCGCTTCTTTCACGTCAACACAACATCGCAATCGCTGTTGGTAGGTGGTGCTTGGAGGCAGCTACTTCAACTTGAAATATTGGGGGGAAAATGTGCCGTGAAAGTTCGCGCAAGTCATGTATCTTCTAGTGCTTCTGGCACCACACTTAAATTGCAGCTGTTTTCTTTTGTTTCTTTTTATAACCACATTGGCCTCCCTAGTCTCAGTAGCAGTGACAAAACTGAGAATAGTTGGATGACCGTGTAGTGACTGCTTTACATATCACAAAAAAACGTGTTTGTTCAAGAGGTGGCTGTTGTAGAGCATATATATATATATATAGTTTTTTCATTCTGTTGCCCGCTACTGTTGTCTCACTGTCTCACATTAAATTACTGCAGTTTTATTTCGTTGTGAGAGCACCTACATCTCTTTAAAAAGCAACTAGGGCAGCTTTGTGTTTTCACTATAAATTTGGGCGGCTTTAACAGCTAGGACAGAATTCTAGCTGTTTTATATCAACAGAACCTTTTATTGTTGTTTCACTGAATTCCTTAGCCATATTGTTTACTCTAATTCTAGTCACTTTGCATTTTTGTCAACAAGAAAACTATAACAAGAATCCAGGAAAGGGAAGGAAAAGGAAGGACAAGTACCTTTCAACACTGACAGTTCAAATACAGTGTAGCTCACTCCATCTCACATACAGCTCCCTAAATGAGAATCTCAAAGGAGTGTTGACGCAGTGGTCGGCACTGCGTCACAAAATGCACTTATAAACATAGCAAGGGTAAGTATAATTGCACGATCCTCAATTCTGAGCATTATCTGCTAGGCTATGCCATTTAGTTCACCATGGCCCCTGCTGGTATCATCTGATCTATTAGTTGCAACCACTGTATGCACGCAAGAGTCATAGCCAATGGCAAATCACTTCAGATAGTTTCATGGTGCTTGCTCAAAAGCATGTGTATGCATTTGTGCATGCTTTGGTTGCATAAGTAGCAGGTGTTCTGTTATTAGTATGAAATAATCTAGTAGATGATGCTTAAACAAGAGGATGATGTGTGTATGTGCTACAACTACCTTTGCTACTTTTGTGGGTGCTGTTATATTGGTGGAAAGGCTGAACCTCAGCAGCATTACTTGGAACTCAAACCAGGTTGATCATTGCACGGGGTTCAGCCAGGAAGGCTACGTAGCATAAAAACCAACATATGAAGTATATTACATCACTACAGCTGAGCAGTGCGCTTTGAAGAGCAGTGCAAGAACATTCTATGTACAGTAACCCCTCATTAACTTGAAGCCGTCAAATCCGCGAAAAATTTCAACATAAGCGGTATTTCGCGTTAAGGAAAACGCCGAAAATGTTTTGCCCAGGTCACTGTACAAGAAAAGCCAGTGCTGCCAGGAAGAGCTCCACTGCACGAGAGAGCTACCGTAGTAAAGGCACAAGAATTCGCAGGGAAAAAAATTTATTACCGAGGATCAAAAAACTGAGTGATGCTCGCCTGTTCCACATTCGCATTCGGTCCGAGAAAGGCATTCTCCAGTTGTTCAACATATCGCATGAGCCGTTAGTCGCCACCACTGCATTGGACCTTGTTGCAGAGCAAGCGCAGCACGTTATGTGTTTCTGTCTTCGTAGGCACTTCTCGAGGCTCTTCCTCGTCTGCATCCTCATCTGCGTCGTTCACGGCCATCTCAACCATAGTGGTGAGGGTGCGCACATGTGATCACTCCCACAGTTACTTGACAAGGCAGATAGGAAACGGCTGCGTCCGCGAGAATTTCAAATTCGCCCTTCACGACTGCGTTCGGCACGTATAGTAAGAGCTAAGCGTTCGCACGGAGCCCTCGTTTCCTGTTGGGAGTAGACTTTTCCTTCTGCCCTCCCTGTCAATATTTCGAGATATCCGCTGTCCCCTCTGAAAAACGTTTCGAGATAAGAGGGGGCAAATACATAGCAATTATGGGAGGTTAATGCATGGCGAAAAAAAGTTTCGACTTAACCGAGATTTCGATATATGTGAGATCAAGTTAATGAGGGTTTAGTGTACTTCCACTTGCACATGTGAGTAAAGGGCGATGACCACTCCTGGCACCAGGAGGAGAGAGCGATCCCTCGTGAAAGGGGCAAAAGATAAGGAGGACACATTATCTGCAAGGAGGGGAGGACGTGACTGATGGGGAGAGTGCAAGAAAAGGTCATCTGAGCAGGGGGAGGAGGACAAGTCGTGAGAAGTGGGGAAAGGTAATGAGGACGGGTGATTGCCTGCTAGGAGGGAGTGTGGCTGAAGGGTGAGAGGAGGCTAATGAATGGTGTTTGCTGAAACAAGGTCAATGGAAGAGGAGGAAGCTGACTGTGGCTCAGTAGGCATGCTTGAGGGGTGACGGGATGGCTGTGTGTAGTCAGTAATCCCAAAGAAGAAGCTCCGTGCCATCAGCGTCAGTGAGAGCAGGCCCGTGAATGGGCTCATCATCACAGGGATGACCCCGATCTGCTTGCAAGAGTTACGTTGACTTGCACCATGTGCCTCCACCTAGAGTAACAAACAACAGAGAAAGTATTGAGAGAAAACTTGAAAGACAGCTATTGCTGGGTCCAGCAGTTTTCATGGCATGGAACTGGCTGTAATTTATTTTTTTTCACATTCTTGAAGGACTGTCTGGGTGTTCTTCCTTGCTATCTTCTTTTTTGGCACAATACGGCTCACACACCTCACTTACTTATGTTGCACCCTACTACATATGTCTTCGTTCAGTCTGGCATTCTTAGCACCAGCTGACTTGTGGTGTGCTCTTCAAGGTGTTGAAAGCATTCAAAGGAAGACATTAAGATAATAAAAGTTGTTTCTACGCTAGCTGGTACATGATAACTGGTGTATAAAAAAGGTGCACAGCAAGGTAACTGGAAATAAGTTTTGATGCCCTTTTGCTTCAACTTATTTCTGTGGTTGTTGTGCGTCCTTTACACACCAGTGATGAGGGTAGGCTCCACACACACACACACAGAGAGAGAGAGAGAGAGAGAGAGAGAGAGAGAGAGAGAGAGAGAATTCTGTTCTTCAGGTTGGCAGGCTTGATGCACTGTGGTCTCAGCATTTGTTCATTTAACCATGGAAGTGCAAAGCAAACCATAACTGCACTCCATGACACAGTGCTGACCATCATATTGGTGGAGATACAACTGCACCTGCTGTAAGCACATTAGTAATTTGTTTTCATTATATTTACAGTTGTATGTATGTTTTGTAAACCATAATGCTAAAGTGTTATGGTTTATAAAATGAGCAAGTAGCAGAATTGGAGTAAAGTGTGTAGATTTCCCCTTAAATGAAGTCTTGATGGCACCCCTGTCCACCAGTTCAGGCTTTTTGTGCAGATCAGTAGCTTAAGGAAACCCTCATTTAAAAGTAACGAGTTAAGTTTACACGCTATTTTTATGATGACAGATGCTCATTTTACCCAAATATTAGGCACAAAATATTGTTTCACTTATTGAAAAAAGGAGCAAGAGATGAATTTTTGAGTTACAGTAAAGTTCTTGGTCTAAATGCTTGTTACCAAGTTGACTAGATTTGTCCTTTCATACTAACATTATATATATATAGCAGGTTGTTATATTATTCATTAAGTGACATTGCATGAAATTAATATGTTGCTAAATTGTTTTATATACAGCAGTGTCCGTAGCACAGAATGTGAGCAGGGCTTCTGTAATTTTAAAGTAAGTTGCATAATCAGTCGCAACGGCAATCCACTTGCTCCGAACATTTGAAACTGGAAAGAGGGCCAAGTAAATTGAGCCCCTCATATACGATAGGCTCATTCGGAATGTCAATGGGGCATAGAAACCCAGCGGGAGGCATAGAAGGGGGATTACGTCATTGTCACAATGTTTTTCAAGAAGAAAAAATATGCACGTGTATGTTTTAAACCTTGTAGACCACCATTAATAATAATTTTTGTTTCCGTGGTTGAAGTTATTCCTATGGTTTTAGTATGAATAAGCTATTAATGGAAATGCTTGGGCAAACACAGCGTATCATTGTTGTTTTGTTATTACAGACTTTCTATATAATTGTTTTCTATTTGAATGTGATATTGTTTGTTTAGTCTGAGTATACTCATTTTTACTGTTCCTTTAGTTTTTTACATTATATACATGCTATCTATTTACGATAAGCCCTTTAGTAACAACTGCCTCATTTTACAGAGGTGAAAGCACAGGTAATACTTTGTTGTGCTTTTTAACTATGTTGTACTAACATTTTAGTTAGTTAAATGCAACATTTAGAAGTCACTGTTGGCAGCTTAGATATTAAGCTGCTTTCTTGCACTTCGGGAACCTGCTTTTAAGCTACAAAAGAGACCTGCAGTGGCACAATCTGAATAAGCACGTGTGCTCAAGGTATGGTTTGCTTTGTGTAAAGCAACAAAGCCTGATAAAAGCAGGCTGTATTTCTTTTTATGAATTTCATATGAGCCACAAGTTGGCTGAATTTCAAAAAGAACCAGGCCTGCGCGGAACTGCAGGACAGTGACAGCGTAAGCTGGTGAACCTCAATTACACCCTGGTCAACGTCTGGCATCTTTTCATCATGCTGTCTACAGTTACACACATTTGTTAAATTGGTTTTGCAGCTGTGCACCAGTTATTGTTTGAATTCTCTTTGCAACCTTCCACCATACTTGCATGTTCAGGCATTCAAACAGTGTTTTTAACATTATCTTTTTTTATTGAAGTAATGTATGCTACCTCCTGAATTTGGCTAAAAAGTAAGTTTGTGTGATAGCTTTCTGTGAAAAAAGATATGCCAGGTACATACCATCACGTCTTACTTGACTTCTGATACATTTGGAGGTCCACCTGACTGCTTGCTCCCATGATGGACTCGTTTACATCCTGTTTACTGGGTTCCTTTAATTCTCTTGCTGAATCTGAATGTGGAAAAGCTTTTGTAATGATAAAGCTTTTTTAGAAATTGCTGCCTGAGAGGTTTCTTTCCATGCTAAAAATGTTATAAAAGAAATTTTTGCACATGAAGTTAATGAGCTCATGAGGTTAAGAGTATACGGTGAAGGTTTGATAAGGTAAAATATGCTTATGTGAGCTTGGCATTGCAATATATTTACTGTCAACATCCAATTTCCCAGATTCCCAAGGGACCGCGAGACCATCGAGAAAATTCGGGCAGTCTAGAAAAATGCACTTTTTGATACGTATTTCTCGGATTGGGAGGGGGCAATCAGTGAATGCATCGTCGCAATGGCTGAGAGCTGTTTATTTAAAAAAAAAAAATCCAGTGACAGGATCTCGTGCCAGTCAACTCTGCCCTGGCGTGAAAAAAATCGCTTATGTTGCGCAGCATTCTGCTTGCTTGTGTGTCATCAGTGCTCACGTCAGCTTAAAGCATGTTGGCTTGCATGCCTTGGCTGTTCATTCTCAGTGTCAGAGTCGCCTGAATCCTCCTACAAATAATTTTTCAAGACCCCTGTCAGCATTGGCAAATCCCTGAAAGGTTATTTCCGCTGGAATCAAAACATCAGCAGCACGGAGGTCATCGAACACAACATCCATGGAAGGAACTTGATCCTGCAGGTTGTCATTCTCTCTGGGCGAAAGAGCTGTCGTGGCGTCATATGCAAAGTCGGTGTGCCGAAAACTGTTGCAAAGCACCTTTGTGTGACCGCCTTCCACAAGTCTGCAAGTGTGCTCACGGCAGGCCTAAGCTCAGTGGTGTAACTTTTCCCACTGTCTGAGCACAGCACCACGTGGCTGAGCACATGTGACCTGTGCCTCAACGTCCATATCACATCTTGACCGATTGGCTGCAGGATTGTTGGGGCATTCAAGCAACACGTGAATGAACACCAAAAGGTTAGGCTGTACAGTAGAACCTCGTTATAATGAACCCGGATATAACGAATTATCGGATATAACGAAGCAATCGCAATTCCCCTTGAAATTCCTATAGATGAAATTGATATTGGTTATAACAAACTAATGGTTATAACAAAGTAATTACCGCTCCCCCTTCAACTTCGTTATAACGAGGTTTTACTGTAGCTGTGGCTGGCTATGGCTCGCAACAGATTGGCGTGTGCATGTTTAGGGTTTTGATTTTGATATGGTATGGTGGCCATGGTGATCTGGCAGTGGTGCTAAAGTGGAGGTTCAAGACTGAGGTAATCAAAACGGTGGCATTGACGGCTGCTTCGGGTCTGAGGTTAGTGGTATTAAGTCCGGAAAATCAGACGGCGAAGGTTATAAACGTCTGAAATTTTGGATGTTTCTATACATTGACTCTATGAGGAACTTTACGGTGCCATGAATGAGGCCAGGAAGTTGGGCATGTCCGCAATTTAAGGTGTTCATAAAATCGAATGTCATCTGTAGTTGTGATGTATGAGCTGAGGGACACAAACATTCTTGTGTTATGTCTAGTCAGTTTACATGCAGCTGAAACCTCTTACAATTTATTGCTACAGGACCTTCCTCAGTCTCTTCCTTAATATTAGCGACAGTTATTTAATATAGAGACTGTAGCCCTTAGCGTGCAGGTCTGCACATCTTAGGATTTGCACTTATAAACTATTGTCATTTAAAGCTAACAGTACTTGGAGTTCTCCAAATACACCTAAAAATTTAAATTTAGATTGTGTTTTTTTACTGTGAGGTTATTACTTTCAGTAATTCATACACATGCAAGATTTCGCCTGTAATAATGTAGCCAATTATAAATCAATGCTGTCAACCAGTAACAGTGAACTAGGGAAAGTTGGTTGTCTATTTATTTTCCAAGTCTTCCAGATGCTCTGTGCTGCTCGCAGTATCACACAGTCTCAAAGGGGCCTTGAAACACCTTCATCAGAACTAGTTCATTTTTATCCTTGACTTAGTCGCTCAGCTTTGGGGCTACCTCATTCTGCTGGTTAGCGTGAGCCTATGTTAGAAGTGCTTGTGTATTAGTTACTCGGCATGAACTTGTCCTTTTTAAACAGCAATACAGGAACACATACAAGAAAGAACTCAAGGATTATCATTGTACTGCCAATTGCAGGCTTATTCTGCTGTGTGCATATATGTACCTTATGATATATCGAAAGGAGACAAAAGGAATGAGTGTGACTGTACTTCAGACTTCTGTTGTGGTGCATGCGTCAGGAGGATAAAAAAAAACTTGGAGATGACAAAGAAAAGATTATTCATAGTGAGCCTCAGCTTCTTTTCAATGAGGGTGATTGATTGGACGCTGACAAAGGACCTTTTTTGATCATTGAATAAACTCCGAATATATTACTTCCCTAGCCTTTTGATCTTGTTATCTGTGCAGAACTCGTGTCTGCAAGAACGCCAAGAGGATGCCTGAAAACAGAGTATGTTGAGCATAGTATTGGATAGTGAGGCTTTCCTGGAGTAGCCTGTCATAACTGGCCAATAACAGGTCACTGAGGATGTGGGCAACTCATTGTTCTAGCATTGTAGTGCTGTTTAAAAATGATGAGCTCATGATTAATGCAAGCATGCATGTGTACGACCATGCTTTAGATACGTTAAAGAGCTGTAAGTGGTCAAAATTAGTCATGCAGTTTAAAGACTTCAAACCCCATACCTTCATTTCTTTTCTCCTGCTTGGATAGATTTTGTCATTAGCAGCTGTAGTACTCTACAAATCGAGCAAGCCTTGGTGCAGCATATGCAGTGCCTTCGAAATGCGGTTTATCAAGGTAAATGGTAAAAGTAAGATTTTTGCAATGCATATGTGGCATAAAGTGTAGTAAACAGAATATGTAATATAGAATGTTTTACTTATACGAAGGCCCATATTCAAAATGCTTGTCATTTGTGTTGCTACAGCGACAACCTGAACTTATTGCAGCCACAAGGACGTTTTCCTGCTCCAGCTTCTTATTTATTTATTTATTTAAAACTGTGTTTCAGGGCCCCTTATGTATCTTAAAGAACCCCTAAACCACCCTTTGTTACTGCTTTCACCATTTCATGTAAACACGGGCATCGAAACTGGGATGCCGTCATGATCAAGGATGCCAAATGCAGCAGCGTTACGTGCCGCAGCCACACCACGAAGTCAATATACAGCCCCGTGCATCTTTCCCGGATTTTCCACTACCCTCCCCCCCCCACTTCCCTTACTGCTCGTTGTGACGTCATCAGTGTGCATTTGGTGACGTCACCGACTGCTGGCGCTGTTGATTGGTCAAATGAGAAACTATTACTAGAGTCCATCAGTGCGTGAAGGACTCTGCTACTGCTGCCGGTAGGGTCCACAAGCAATTATGCACACTCACCCCTCGTCCTCGTTGCGTCACTAGCTTGTGCCTTTTGGCAAATTTCATTGGGAGAGTGGAGCATGGAAATTTTCCAATATGGCCTGTTACCATACAGATCCATTGTATTGGCAAGGTCATTAGCAGCACGCTTTGCAGGACAGTGGGGCAGCACAGCAGCATGTGACAGTTAGAGAAGGACTTGGTGAGGAAAAGATGAGGCCAGCCAGATGGTGCTTAGTGAAGAAAAGAACAAAATGAGTGGAGACCACATTTCGATCATCAAACACATGTAACTTTGCCATTACCACACTATTTCAAAAAAATCTCATGACTGCATATTCCTTGCAGACATGTGCACAACTGCAACACCTCAACTAAATTTCAGCCTCTGGGTGGTTTAGGGTCCCTTTAATCATTTATATGCAAATGTTGCCTGTAGTAAGTCTCATAAATATATTTAGACTAATCAGAATTGAAATATTTTGAGTGTGGCCAATTTTTGATACTATACACTGGTCAGCTGTGAGGCCTACTTATCTTTTTACCTGTCCTTTGGAATAATTCCAGTGAGCACTTTGTTTATATTATACCAGAACCTGGCTGTAATGGCTTTAGGTGCAAAAAAGAATTTAGCAATTTTACATGCATCTTTTTGTCCAGTTGCCAAAATAATTTTATGTACTGTCTTTTTTTCTTTTTATACAATGGAACATGAATGCAAATATTCATTATTAGCACCTGTCTTTCCTAGTCTTTTCCATCTACAAGTTTTATGTAACCACCTAATTTTAATAATACCATATAACTTTCCTGCTGTCCCCAACAACCTTCACACATTCGCAGTAAATATCGCCGGTCTGCTTCCGTAATCAAAATACCATAGCAACTTATGTAAATGTGCACATTACTGTGAGTTCAGAGTGCAGTGATATACATGTGTATCTGAAAATATGGCATTGTTGAATTGTGGCACATTTTTATTTTAACAAGAAAAAACATTGCATTCATTCACACATGTCTCATGAAAAACAAACGCTTGCCCTGAACTGTTATATACTTCACACTTTCCTCACCGTGCCACACATACATAAGTTGCCAAGGTTACAGATTTTTCTCTACTGCTTTCAACTTGTGCCTGCTTTGATAATAAGGGCATTGCGTAGAAGATATCATTACATCAACAATTCTGTGAAGTGTTCAAGCCTGTTTTACTAAAGTTGCTCTGGCACCAATATAAATGGTTACCATAGAGGCCACAGCAAGTCAGAGATAATGCTGTGCACTGGTTGTGCTTTCGTTTTCAAGAGAATTTATGGGAAGTTGTAGAAGTTTCATGATAAAAAGCATTTTCATGAATGCATTTCAACATGGACACCATATGGTAATTTTGTCAACAAGGGTCAACATCAAAAGCCAGTCACAAACAAATCACAAGAATTAAATGAGTTGAAAAGAACAGAGTAGATTTTGACTCTTGTTCACCTATTTTTTTATTTTGTCTGCCATACCTTAAATACAAGGAACTCGCATTGCTAGGCACGAAGTGATTATCTTTGTGCCTGCCTTATTTTAGTTTATGTATAAACAAAATGCTTGGCTAACAAGATACAAATGATATATGGCTTTTTTTGTGTCAAGTGGCTCTGATTGGCTTCGAGTAACTATGAAGCTATTTCATGTGCATATTGTCATCAAGCCATGCATGCGGCAATGCATGCTATGCTTGCTGTATGTCGTCTCATAGAATTATAAATCCTAGTTGTGAGGTTGGGATGTAGTATAGCGCAAGCTACATCCCCCCCCCCCCCCCCCCCTTTTTTTTTTTCTCTCATTGTCATTTAATACGTAAATGTACAGGGTAGGTGTGTGGAGCTGAAATGCTGTAGCATTGCATAAGCTTCAGCCACTTTATTTTTCTTACTGGATTTTAATATATATTATATATTGCAGGGTAGGTATGATATCTGTGATGTTCCCTATGTGTTCTCACATAAAATATACCACAGATTTATACCAAAATACCCAAGTCCCCATTTTGATGAATTATCTAACAACTGACGACCTGTGCACTGGTTGTTTTAGTCACTTTTTCTTTATTTCACTTGAAGCAATCTCTACTTAAGACACACTTATAGTGGTCAGTTTGTGCTCTCATTCCTTTTGCATTGCACTGGGTCAAAAATTTTTTTGATTAAGTACCATATGAGTACACTTTGCAAAAGATTTTGATGGCCATAAAAAAAAGTCATGCATCCTATGTTTTTTCCTGCACTTCAGACTATTAAAACAGTTTCTATAAACAGTTTCTATAAATAGTAGTACAATAAATATTTTTAAGTACAAGCACTCATCTTCACCCAAAACTGTCTGCAAGGTATCTTGTGAGTAAAGGCATGCACTTATACCTTTCTCAGAAAAAGTTCCAGGACTGAGCTATTAAAATGATCACTTGTTCAACTTGCCAACTAATCACTCAGTTCTTGTTAGTGTAGCCCTTTTGGCTATCTACACACAGCTGCCACTTTTCTGGGAGGTCATGGAATCAATCAGGGAAAGCTTTGCAAGCGAGGCCTTCAGCACATTAGTTGCATAAACTTGGATTTCTGTCATGTTTTCAGCATGCGCCTCCTCAGTGGTAATTCCACCATTGGAAACAGAAGCAAGTTGCACAGTAACATGTTAAGTGAACATGAGGGACAGTGTGGAGCAAGAGTATTTATTTATTTATTTATTTATTTATTTATTTATTTATTTATTTATTTACATATTCTGCAGCCCTAATGTAGGGCTATACATTTCATCATCTCCTTTTGAAGCAAGAATGCAAAATTTCATCACATATTCTTGAACTCGTACATTACACATGCTTTGTTTGAAGGCCATATTGTTAGGCGTAACTTTCATGCCTGAAAACAATACTAAACGTAAATGTAATGTGGAAGTATTTTGCAGGCAAGTGGGCATATATTAAGCCTAAATAAAAGAACAATTTTAGGTGGGGTTAGCTTTGGAACCTCCACAGCAGCACCTCTTACAGTATAGCTATTTTGTCCTAAAATTGCCAGTCTATGGTAGTGGACTGTTAGTGTATTGGTGTATACCTTTCTGGAACTTGGGGAACATGCTGCACATATATAGGTGTGCAACGTTTAACAATAGCTCATGAGAACAGCACTACACGGCTACGTTAGCTTTGCCACATGTGACAAACTGCATCTTTATGTCCGTATTATTTTTCCCCCCGCTTATAATTATTTTTTGTCAACATAATTTGCACTGTAAAACATGGGTGGGAACACTGGTCTTTTGGATTCCCTACTGGTTGGCTTGTCTGTGATCTATGAAACTTGGTTTGATATAGGTGTCATTCCACGCCAAACGTCCCAAACATTGCGCTCGACCCTCTCCAATGGTATTGTAAAAAATTGTGGACGTTCATATCAGTGCACTATTTGCCCTTGGAAAGTATTTTTCGGAAAAAAAATTTTTTTGTCTATTACAGTGATTTGAATTTTGCTATAGTGGGTGAAACCTAGGTTGCAAAAAAATGCTCTAAAAAATACAATACTTCACGGAACGCCTTAAATATCTATTTGCTTGAAAAGGAACGGCACTATCTTACTATCACCCATTTACAACCACTACTATGTCTCACGATGCACTTTGTGCCGAAGCAATGGTGCAATTCTGCGCCCATTTTGATCACGGCATGTTTTAAAAATTGTACGAATATTACAGACATAATAGGACTATATATCACATGGCTGGATAGTTGGCAGTAAGTGTGTCAAAAAAGTATTGAAGTCGATGACCGAGTAGTTACGAAGTGGAAGGGGTGCGAACATTGAAAAATGTGTGAAATGCCCCTTGTTCAGGCACATGTAGAGTGGTGATGTGGTTCAAGTAAAAATGCACACTTGGTCTCATTTGGAAGAGTAAACGAAAGAGATTTGTTTGTGAAAGCTTAATTGGAGTGATTTCTGTTTTAGGGCGAGAAACAAAAATTTATGTTGAGCGTTCACGGTGTGCCTGGGCGCGGGCCCGTAAGTCCGTTAATTTCTTTTACCTTGCATGGACATAATTAAGAAGAGTTAACATGGCCAGCCTAGCAATGTTGCAGATAAACTGGTTGTTGCTGTGGTAGAAAGGCTGCAGTTGCTATTTCTGGCTCATAATTCTTCATGGAATTTGGCACAGTTTATGAATTGTGTTGCACTTTTGCTACTTCTTTTTTTGCTCCTGTTAAACGTTCTGGTGCTAGGTATATATACTCCATGTGGCCCTCTGGTTTAATTCATTTGTAGAGCTGCAGTTTTTTCCAAGCTGTAAAAGAAGCATGCAAGTTCCATGGACTTGCAGCAGCAAAATGGGCTGATAGTGCTGATGCTTGCACACTATTCTCTGTAGAACCATGGTTACATTAGATCATGTGATGTACATTATATGAACCGCACACGTGGTATTTGCATTTTCAAAAAAAGTTATGCTTGTAAGTCTTGAAATAGCATCTTATTTTGAAATTTTACTTTATTTTCATTAATGACAGCATTTGCATGATAATATTGAAGTGTACTATCTCTTGAAGCTTGGTTTACCTGTTGTAGTGAACCTCATGCAAGCTCGTGTTCTAAGTACTTTGCATCAAACTCTGCATAACAAAACAGTGGTACAAGTTTTTGTATCGACTAACACTTAAACTGAAGATAAATATTGTAGAGCCTGAAAAATGTTATTAAAGTTAATGATAGCATTTGTTAGTTAATGTAGCTTACTATTTATGTTGGCATCTTACTAATTGGTAGTTCATTCGACTCTTATAAACTGTCTTTGTTTTCACAGTGTAAATAAGCAGATTTCATTGTACTGTACTCAGTTCATAAAGTGCTGTGTAATAATTTGATATATTGTCATTGCTGGAATGCCTCCAAATATAGGAAAAGCCTACTGAAAAAAAAAGAAAGAAAGAAAAAGACAGGTCTTCGATATAGCTTTGTTAAAAGTTTGAAGGTGATTCCTCAGTGGCATCAACGCTTGTTGTGAACGCTTTCTAGTCACACATTCTGTGCTTTCTGGAAGGAAGCTGTGTACTGGTGTCTGTAGGTGCAGCCCTCCTCACTTCACTTGGGGCCCATGTACAGTGTTCATAGTGCATCTCTTTCTGAACACATCACGCGGCCCAAAGATTCTATTTTTGCCAGCTAACCTCACCATAGCATCAAGAGTTCATGCAGTCATCAATTTAAGCATCATTAATGTACAGTTGCCTCAGCTTTGTACAAGGTCCAATGGAGTGTGTTGGCACAATGTTCATTTGAAAAGTCAGACATGGAGAATATTGGTCAGAGGGATTTTATTTTGAAAAATGAAAGTAATTTATTTTTAATAAAATGTGCTATTCAGAGTATTTTTAGAATCCTTGATTGCTTGAATAATTCTGGTTGCTATACTGGAAAAATTTCACTGTGGTGCACCACTCTGCAGTTTTGTAACTTTCACAGAAGCAGAATAACGAATAAGGCGTGCCACATAGGAAGTTGCTGATTGGTCCAACCAGCATTTGTTGTTGGCATATTTGGCTGTAATTGAATGCCGAGTTATCACAAGTTGCTTTTGCTCTATGTAAGTGTATATATTCCTTCCGAGAAAATTATTATGTTTGTGTACTAACATGATTAGTATGTACTTTAGTTAGTCCACCAGTATGCAAGTAGCTCTTATTGAATGGTCGAATGCTGGAAGTCTGTGAAAGCTGCAAAATGGCCTTCTCATCTGCTATTGCAAATGAGTAGATTTAATCTTCCCAAATGCAAGTAGCTCTTATTGAATGGTCGAATGCTGGAAGTCTGTGAAAGCTGCAAAATGGCCTTCTCATCTGCTATTGCAAATGAGTAGATTTAATCTTCCCAATATAAAACACTTTTCCTTTTTGTTTGCTTCAAATGGGTCCTTATTGATGTACTCCACTTTAGCTTTTTTTTTTAATGTCATTTTCATTGGTTTTCAGCTGTTAAAGGGCAGCTCTGGCGGTTTTTTCACCATGTTCTGATATCAATGTTTTCCAATGGTACTGATAGTCCTGTAACAACCAGGGTGGTTCACTTTGCTCAGAAACACACCAATAATTTTAAATAAGCAACTGAAAGTCACGTTCAAACTGAAACCGAAACTGGTAGATGCTTCGTGGAGCATGTGCTGTGATGTCACAACCTTCCTGTCACCAGAACTATGGGACTGGCGCCAAAAAAATGCCAGTGGTGAGGTCATCCGATGATATATTGAGTTATGCCAGCTTTTCTGATCTTTAGTAGGACACACTGCTGGGCTAGTTGGTTATGCATCGTGAAAAGTTCAACTTAGCGCGATTTACATAGAGACACAAGAAGAAACGAAACAGACAGGACGGGCTTTTGACAGCGATGATTTGAGCACTGAGGTATCCCTGTTTTGCTTTTGAAGGCCCGCTGGCCGGAATAGACAGCGTTGAATGTGATGACGTCAAAAACACAGGGTGGCCCACATGAGAATCTGCTAAAAACTTCTAAAATCCATTTACAAAAGTTTATTTACAGTAAAACTAAATGACCTACTACTGCCTGACTTGGCATATATTATTACAGCACCGAGGGGCATATATATTGAAAATTTTATTGAGATCAGTGAACACTGAAAAATTGCCGGAGTTGCCGTTTAAGAAGTTATTTGTTTCATGTATATTTTTTGCCCCATTAAAACAATCACTTTAGAGTGTAAAAGGAGAAAGGGAGCGGGTAAAAAAAAAATGGAATTGTATCATGAGCAAGTAAAGCTAACAAATCGTTATACTGTGCACCTGACAGGTGGTGTGCCATATCTTCGCCAACTTTTGCGCCTATAGAGCCATCATTACTAGCTAAATGAGCACCCAACAAATATGGGTGCAAAAAGCTATATGTGCATTTGTGAGGTCAGCCTTTTGTGCATAATGCTTACTTCTTTATTTAACATGCTTATGCCATGCATGTAACCTCGCGAGCCTTGTTGCAAATTTACCAGATTGATTGATTTTTTTATAAACTAGACAGTAGTATGTGATGATTATAGCCTGCTGGATTTGAGCACAAATGCAAAGTGCAGTGCCTAATAAAATAAAAAAGAAGGAAAGGAAATAAACTACCAAAGTTCAAACCTGAAAATGTAGCATGTTTCAGTTTACAGGAGCTTGCAGCCATGATGCCTCAGTTATGTGTTCACTTATTTAGAATGGTGTTGTCATTGATAGTACATAGCAGGTGCATTATTACATCCTATATGCATTTTATTTGGCCTCCTATGACTGAACAACTGAAATTGCTTTTCCATTTTCCCTGTGCTCATTGGATACCATATGTTACACGTGTTGTGGGACACTATGTACTGATGAGTTATGCTGTGAGCAGGCTTCCCAGAGTCGCACTGCCATGTTCATTATATAATGCTCTATGATGATAAGTTCTCAAGAAATACGAAGAAGTTCTATTTACAAACTACTGAAGCAACACTTTTCAGTTCCAGACATAAAGCGGAAGAAAAACAATCATTTCTTTGTGGTATAGCTTGAAACACTAATGGATGAAAAGAAATGTTGTCATGGCTGCTTTTGTTTTCAGAAGGTCCTCTAAAGATGTCATTGTCATAATCTAAGCCTTGTCTGACATCGCTGTTGAAAGAAACAAAGAATTTCATCACCTGGAAGGGTCCAATGGTTCAATATACTTAGCTCCACAGACACTGTTAAGGCAAGTCTTAACTTTAACAGTGGTATCATCCGTAAAAAAATATGTTGAATATGGTTGCCTAAAACAGGTGCGTTATGTGATTCTGCTGTTTATTGCTTTTCTTTGATAAGGATAGTGATTTTGAAGTTGGTATTTAACTAAAGAAGGCTAATGTAGATTTGACCACAGCTGTGTTCCTTTAGTAATTTATTTATCCTTATTTCCAAGGCTGTGTGATTTATGGATAAAGGTGTACTAGCTGACAGTACATGCAGTATATTTGTCACATATGTTAGCATATGAGGCAGATATGTTGCAGAAAAAAAAAAAAGAGTGGGGAGGGGGGGGGGGGCATACATTTTATTGAACTGACAAATATCATTGACAGGGCTTAAATATTGTCTGGCTCCTTGTGGTAATATAGGAGAAAAGGCTTTGGGAGGGAAAGGGGGGGAGGGGGGAGAAAGATCTCTTTGAATTGAAATAGAAAAACACTTCTAGAGAAGAAAGGAAATATATATATATATGAAAAGATTCTTTAAGACTTTATTTGTAACATATGGTAGACTGCTTATGTGGAGCATTAGTTTAACTGTTGATGGCATATGAATAACAAAGTTTTAGTAATGTACCGATGGTGCCGGATGGATTTCCACCATGTTGCCTGAACTGGCTATCTCTTTGTGTTATGTCACCTGTATTTGTGGAGTGTGTCAATAAGGCCCTGCATAAAACTTTTTTTTTGTCATTTGAGAAAAATGTTGCACCTGTTATATGAGTAGTAAAACTATATTTTTCTTTACCATATTTGCGCATGGCTTTTCAGCTGTTCAAAAAACATTAGTTCCCTATTTGTGACTGCAAGGATTTGTGTGCCCTCCACATCATTGTCCAACAGACATATCGTAAAGAGAAGCAGAGTGTGTGCTACGTATGTGTAATTAAAAAAAAAAAATTTCCTAGTCTTGTTTTTGACATCTTTCTCCTGCTGTGCATGTACAGCCACATTTAAAGTTTTCCACAGAAATGTGTTACTGTTCTACCGGCTACTGCAAGAAATGTCAACTGGCTTTAGGCCGTATTTTCACATTACTAGTTTCAGTTTAAGTGCATCGAGTGCTGTGTTGAATGAAAAACTGTTGCTACTCAGCATTCACTCGATGCATCTTACAAGAAAAAAAAAAATATTTTCAGAAGACAAGCACACAGAACGTGGCAACATAACCTGCCACATTTTGTGTGCTTGGCTTCCATCCATGCTTTAGTATTAAATGTTGTTAAGGCCATCATTTAGAAAAAATAAGTTAGGCTGTATGTATTTGTGGTAAACTGCCTTTTACTGTTGAATCATATAATTTAGCATCTGTGGTATAAAAAACCTTGATTATGCACAGTGCATTTCATGTTGTCAGTGACACTGCAATGTTTTGTATAGCTTCAAGTATCGTTTTATTTGCATTAGGATGCAGGTTGGGGATTGAATATACGAAGTGTGATTAAAAAATAAGGTGAATGCCGCCTTTTGGAAATGGTGTTAGAATTTTGGCTGTCACTTTCATTCAAGTAGTCCTGCTCCATACAGTAAGCATCCTGACTCAGAGGATGAGTTCTACAATGGCTAGGAATGTTAAAAAGTATGTTCTTGAGTAAAATTATTGTACTATTGCAGTTTATATATTTTTTTCCTTTCTGAAATGACCATATTAGCTATGCTTATTTTTATAAATTAGAACTTGCAAAGTATTAAGTAGGAGTAATAATGAAATTGAGTAAACACTTGAACAAACCTAGCATGTTTAATCAAGAATACAACCATCAAATATTGCGCTTGATAAATTTTATGCAAGGGCATTTTTTTAGCGTGAAAATCTTGAATGTGTGAGAGTAATAATTAAATACACTGGTGAAATCTTTCTTTTATTTTTGTTTGTTGCATAACCTGTTGTTGGGCAGCTGCAACAAAAGCAGACAGAGCTTCTAAGCTATGTTCTTTAAGTGTTGCTTTAACATTTAGGGTGGTTCCATTCACCTTAGGTTTCAGTCACATGTCGTATTTAAACCTGTGTTCTTGTTCCACTTTCTTCTTACTTTTTCTTGTTTTAATGCACTACTAGTCAGATGAACATACTTTTATAATATAATAGCTGCTTAATTTTGATGCTGGCTGTATGCATGCCATAGCAGTGGGGAAGAGTTTGTCATACGTTTGAGTACTTGCAGAATTGATGACTTGAATGTTAAAGGAAAAGGTTTGTTATTCTTCTCTGTTTGGAAGGTTACATTTTTTTTTTGTCTTGTATTTCTTATTGGCTCGCAACACCCCTCCCTGTGAAAAAGTTTCGTTATCCAGAAGGTGAGTTTGGTTGGACATGAATTGTGCCTCTCTCTGTGAGTACAAAATCTGACTGTGCATCGTTGGTGAGTACTGTAATTTATGCTGAGGAGGCAACCTTCCATAGAACCTTAGATGAAATTAACAGTTATTCGATTTATAGTAGTTTTATTGTGCATGCTTAATAACTGCTTTTAGTTTTTTCCTCCTAGCTTAAACACATCTTAGTTTTAATTTGGAAGAAGCAATGTGTTGTATGATTCTGGTCTTGTTTTCTGAAAACTCTTATAATATTTGTTTAACAAGACTAACCCTGGTCTTTTCTTACTGACTGACCTTGCTTGTTGTTACCTTACCTTCTAACTGGACTAGAATGTATGTACTGAATAAAGGTCATTGTAATCTCCGCTTATTTCTGTCTCTGCCTGCTTCTTCTTAAAGCTTTTAGTATCCTCTCTTTTAAACTCTGCAAGCAAAACTAACCAGCCAAATCTTTATTAATCTCGCCTCCCATGAACAAAAAGACAAAAGAAAAAAAAAACCTCCAAGTAAACTGACCTGATCAGGCTCACAATTGGAATTTTTGGTTTTTCTCACATTTTAGTTCCTGTCAGACTGTCAGACTTTAACAGCCCTTATCATCTCTCTTGAAGTGAAATACCAGAGAGGGATATTGGCAAGACAAAGTTGTCACTGCGGAGAACTCAAAAGCAGTAGGCAGAGATCTGAAATCTCGCAACCTACAGTAATCTATGAAAAGAAATTCAGTACATACATCTGGCTTCCAGGTGCCTAAATTCATTCTTTGAAATCAATTCTGCTCCCCACTGCTATGTTTTGAGCTTCACTGCTGTTTACTCGGAGGTTGTGTGCCTTTTTTAAGCATTGACAATTACACCACAGAGAATGACATGTTATGGAAATGCTGCATAGAGTGACATAGTTTCACTAGTGCTGTTTTAGTACTTTATAACAAAAACACTGTGTAAAGGATGGCAAAATTGTTAAAAGCTCATTGAAAATTGGGAATGCCATGAAAAAGTACAACGTTGTGATCAAGTTAAGTGCCGCTGAATGCCTAAGACCTGGCACCGTGATTCTATAGAACACAGCTTGATCTTCTTTAATAGGAGCAACAAAACTAAGGCTTTGTTTCTTCTACTGATGGTTCATTTTGTTAAAGCTTCTCAGTGTTGTAGTTAATTCAGATAGGTCAAGTTAGATAGAATATTTGTAAAGCTGAAAGTTTTTTTATGGTATTTGAGAAACATGGCAAAACATCATGAAGGGGGCTTGAAAGACTTTTTTTAAGGTATTAAGAAAATGTTGCTTATTAGTGGCTTACCTGTATATGAAGCTCCTGCCAACATGTGAGCTGAATGTTACCATACTGCATCTAGCAGAGAATTGACAGGCTGGTGTTAAAAGGAGCCAAAAAAATTGCTTGCCCTTTCTTTTGTAATTTCGTCGTCAACTACTCAGCAAGCGAGAGCAAGTGGGCCCAAAAGGTATTGGCTGATTTCTTCATTGTGAGAAGAGTCACAGTGATAGTGTCGCTGATTTCTTGTTAAATAAATGGAAAACACTTGTATATGATGTCAAAAGGCCAAGTATTTAATATTTGCTTCTCTCATCTTGGTCGACTGTTGACTACTTTATCTTTAACTCTTTCTATACTCATGCAAGAAAGGCAGCACCCAGTGTAGTAGAGGCATGCTTTTTAAAACACTACATGCCTGAGTGGGTTACTTCTCTTGTACTAACCCAGCTATTGTAACACCCAAAGGCTGCACTTAGGTACACAAGAGTGAGTGTGTTCTAGTGCCACCATGCTCTTAATAGGGGCTGTGTTATATGGCTGTGTGCTGTGTTCACTGCCTAATGTTGATGGCATGGCCACCACAGGTTGCGGCAATCAGCCCTCTTGCTGGTGGGCAACTGCATTAGCACATGTGGATTACGTAACTTCCAAGTGGGTGGTGATGCAAGGCAGCTTGAGCAAACTGATCGCTCCTAGAGAGCGTTGCACATAGCTGAACCAGTAGTAGCATTCAACACTTCCAAAGGAAAAAAAAATGACAATATGACTAAGCACATGAGGTCTTTTTTGGGCAGGGCTTTGCCTCCAAGGGCAATATTCCGAGGTAGTTACTTTTGAAGATACGTATTGCTTTCAGTGTGTGCTGATTGGCTGGTTGAAGTGGCCCTGTAACACTTTTTGAACATAGCCAGAAGACGCTGCCAATCAATCATGGAGCCCCTGTGGACGTGTCAGATATATATTTTTGCGCTGCACACAGTAGAGAATTCGCAGTTGGGGTTTCAAAATACAGCTGGAAAGTGCTTGCTCTTCTTTCAACAAATCATGTCAATAGGTGGGCATCGACTGTGTGTGAGATGGAAGAACCATGATTGGCTGATTTGTGGGCACAGTCACTGCAGTCGCCGTGGGCGCAGCCATGTTTCCACAGTGGCTCTGGCAGCATGAGTGTCATCAGTGTGGAAGCGCGAATACACTTGAAGAAAAAAAGTAGAGAAGAGGCTCAAGGTTATGGCGCTTGCTGGCCTAGCTTCTTGCCCTTTTTTAACACCCCTGTGTGTAGCTTCCCATTGGGACGAAGGGAGAGTGAACAACTGCCAGGAAGGTCGATGCTGTAACTGTGCTAATGCCTAATGTATTTTTACATATTTTTGTGGCAGACAATTCATGAGACAATTCATGAGGCCTGCTTTGGTGATGTCACTCGAGGATTACTTGGAAAAGTGTTACAGGGCCCCTTTAAGGAAAAAACATGCAAACAGTCACTTCAAGCATCAAACAGATGAAATTATATGTCATGGTACAAAATCAATCATTGGGCATGTTTGATTATATCTTAGCAAAGTGGCACTGTTGCTGATAATTATCATCTCTGAATATAGCCCCAGTGCAGCTTTCTACAGCCTCACGGAATGTGTTGTAACTACAGTAAAACCTCGTTATAACGAAGTTGATGGGAAGCGGTAATTACTTCGTTATAACCATTAGTTCGTTATAACCAATATCAATTTCATCTATAGGAATTTCAAGGGGAATTGCAATTGCTTCGTTATATCCAATATTTCGTTATATTCGGTTTCGTTATAATTCTACTGTACATGCAATTTTGCCTATACTTAAAGGATTAGGAAAATTTTTTTTTGGCAGGAGATTTGTGAGGCAAAATAGCACAGTAGTGAGGTCAGTGTATGATTATTGAGAAAAGTGCTCCAGGCTTCTTCAGGCAAATATTTTATCACTACAAACTTTCATTGCTCTTATCAAAGACACACTGTCAAAGGAAGACTTCCTTTTGCAAGGGATTGGTGCGTACTTATCTTTGTTATTGACTGTCAAGCAGCTTGACTTACAGCCCTTTACTAAGTGTTGACTTAACAAGAATGCATTTAATATAAAAGGGTGTTCTAACATTGTGTTGTGTGCAGTCCACTGTAGCATAGTGACAGGTGCGCATGTGCTACATACCTAGCCCAGAACATGCAAACCTGGAGCGTTGCTGCTGTGAAACTTAGTTGTCAGTCATTGATTACAGCGTGTATTAACATGTTAGGGTGTTTAAGCGTACCATTACCTCTATTGCCTTAGCCACCTGCTGACTTTGAATTCATGCTAGCTAATACACGCATGAATACAACGCATGAGTTGTATTCATGCATGCTAATACACACGTTGTATTCATGCTAGCTAATACACGCTAATACAAAGCATGTGTTGATCTGGTAGTGGCTCTACAGATGAGCTAGAACGTGTTCTTAGTATGGTGGCAGTATTTCTATGCATACAAATCTACTATGGATAAAAGTGTAGTGGATTTGTACGTATAGCAGTGCTGGCAAAGTGGCGCACTAATACTGCCACTTTGTCTTAGCAGGCTATCTTACGTTACTTCCCCAAGTTTTACCCTAACAAAGCCTTCATCTGTACTTAGAACTTTTGGTTATGGCCGGATGTCGCTTTCTCAGCTGAATTTGAAGGGACATTCAGGTAGGCACCGCTTCCACTGCATTATGCGCCTTACCTCTCGCATGCTTCTCTATGTAAGGTGCTGTCTTTTTCTCTTTTTTATAGCATTTCCATGAAAGCTTAAGTGCATACTTCAAATTTATGCACGCACTTCTGTACATGCAGCCATGCTACATGCTGCCATGCACTACAGCCATTAAGCTTGTTTTATTGTGCTGTGCATGTAAATGAAAAGCTAATACAATAAAACCTTGTTATAACAAAGTTGAGGGGGGAGTGGTAATTACTTTGTTATAACCATTAGTTCGTTATAACCAATATCAATTTCATCTATAGCAATTTCAAGGGGAATTGCGATTGCTTCGTTATATCCGATATTTCGTTATATCCGGTCTCGTTATAACGAGGTTCTACTGTATATGAGAGACATGATTCACTCACATGGTTTGCTGCCCTTTCTCTCTATCATTAGTTGGAGCACCTCTTTTGTAGCACACACACAATATCTTGAAGAGATTTGGTTATGAAGGGTAAATTATTCTTAAATTTAGATCAACAACCTTGTTTGTAACAAACATATTAACCCTAAATGCTGTGCTTTTGTCTGCTAACTGCAGTTAATTCATTGAAGAAGCAGGAAAATTATGGATGTGTGCACTCGCTATATTTACTCTTATCTTCTGTAAAAGCAGAGTGGATCATTCAGCTATGAAACAATTATGAGATGTCTCTGCAATGGAAATGCAATGTGGAGTAGCACTTTAAGCTTACCAAGGGCATTTAAAGGGTAACTGTTTTTTTTCACCATATTTTGATATCGGTGTTTCCTAATGGCACTGATAGTCCTGTAGCAGGCAGAGTGGTCCAGTTTGCTTAAAAACTCGCCAATAATTTTAAATAACTACATGAAAGATGTGTTCAAACTGAAACTGAAACGGGTAGATGCTTCGTGCAGTGTATGCAAGGACGTCACAGCCCCTGCGCCATCAGAAATATGGAGCTAGGGTCAGAAAAATGAAAGTGCCGATATCATCCGACAATATATTGAAGTATGCCAGCTTTTCTGAACTTGACAGTGACAATTTGAGTGCTGGAGTATTGCTGTTTTGGCTCTTGGCCACCTGCTTGCCCGGGTAGGCAGCGTTGAAGGTAATGACGGCAAAAATACGAGGTGGCCTGCATAGAGATTTGCTAAAAAGTTTTAAAATTCATTTTCAAGAAAACTAAATGACTTGCAACTGCCTGGCTTGGCATGTATTATTGCAGTGCCGAGGAGGACATACACTAATCCCTCTTTATAACAAAGTTAGTGGGACAGTGAAAAATTTCGTTATAAGTGGTATTTCGATATAAGCGACCACTCATTGAAAGTTTAAAAAATTGTGCTTACACTGCACTACAACTGCAAGGAACTGGAAATGCAGTATAGGTGCAGAAATGACAGCCACCAAAAATGTCAATTACTTCTGCAGCCGTAGCTGTAGTGGAATTAGAAACAGCAAGGTCGGGCAATGTGAGTAATGATACCAATGTCATCCGGACATTTCTAATCACGATCAATGCTGATCTCGAATCTGTTTTCTTGATAACCATCAAGAGCCACAAATCGCAGCTACACAGTCTAAAGTAATACTGGTGTCACAGGGGCATTTTTAATCACGATCAACACTGATCCGGATCAGATTGTTTGATCATGACCAAAAGTGAACACTCCTACACGGGCCAGACAAATCCGGATTGCATTTGATCGCGTCGGCCATATCGCGATGTGCAAATCACAATCATCTTTATCCCAGTTGAGCTTCATCGCGATTTAATTGCAGTGAGGCGCTGGTATATGGTCATATTTAAAATGACTGTGTAGCAGCGCCTAACTCGGATCATTCAAAATCTGGATCAGCGTTGTTCGTGTCTAAAGTGCCCATGTGACACTGGTATGATATAGATCAAGTTCATCACTGACATGAGTCAAATTGGGATATGCAGATCTTGGTCACCGTGATCCTGATCGGGCCTGATCACGATTAAGAAAATGTGTAGCAGCATCTAATCTAGATCGCCGTTTATTATGATTTAATTGCCTGTGCAACACCAGGTTAGTTCAAATTCCTTTCATATTTGCACCAGCATAAAGGAAGTTCAGTTACATGAGAGACCTTGAGCCAGCGCTAGCATTCTGCACATCGTGTAGAGTAGTAAGTTTGCCTGTTCTGTCTCGCACTATTTGTCACCATGCTCACCGGCTCTGTGCTCTCAAATGTGAGCGCAGCAAGGAAGAAAAGTGGTTGCAGCAGCACGCGTTTGCTTCAAAATGGTGCATGCCATGCATGCTGCTGATGGTGATGAGAAGGATTGCCTTCGCGGTGCCATGACGCTGTGGAGCCGTGCGGCCGTGCCTCGCTAGTTCACTCTAAGCGGAGCGAGCTATTGACATGCTTTGAGTAATGCGGGTTAAAATGCATGTGTTTGGGTCGGGATCGGAAAAAAGTAGAATAAAGCGATATTTCGAGTAAAAGCAATTTCATTATAACGAGGTATTACTGTATATTTAAAATTTCATTGAGATATGTGGACACTGAAAGGTCACTGGACTTGTCCTTTAAGCCAACACAGAATACCCGGAGTGCACGGTGGCCTTTTTGGTCAGTGCAGCCCCCAGTAAAGATGGGTAGCCTAGAAAAAAAAAAAAAGAACAGACTATGGGGAGAACACTACCTTTTTCACTACATTCCATTAAGAATGAATCTGCCTGGCTAATGCAAGCAAAGTGATCAGTTTCACCTTCACAGGCATTATCACACCATTGTGCCAACTTCATGGAAGCAATAACCATGTAGTGTGAGGAAGTTGTGGTGGAGTATACATGAATTTTTTTCTTAAAATGCAGTCCACCATATAAATAACTTAACATTAAGGTAAATGCCATAGTATAGTAACCTTTTGCAAAAGGCCACAGTGCCCTTTAGTGCTATTTATATCGTAGTGTGCCTGCACTGAAAAAGGGTTTAAAATAGAAGAAAACGTGGTACCTTGCTCATAAAAAAAACCTTATGTAAGGAACAGAAATTTTTTGGGGGTCATGTTTCTTATAAAGGAGTTCAACAGTAGTTTCCAATCTAAGGTTAACATTAAAATTGTTGACAATTGTTTAAAGTTGTTGTGTGGTATGCATAAGTGCCACATCAATTTCGGAACTTAATCTGTTAATCGTTCCTTTGTATGATCGACCTAAAAAACATACGACTGCTTAAAGGGAGAAACAATTTTTCTCATATTAGTAGGTTAGCTTTTTACAACACCAAAAATGTCAATCATGTGAGAACGCTCTCAGTAAGCTAGGAACTGTGCAAAAACAAAATATGGGTGGCACTGCTGCTTTGAAGTTCCAGCAGTAAAAAGTGTGATGTCACCAATATTTGACGGCGTATTCTACGGCCTACATAACTACTTATTGGTATAAAAGACCTACATTGTTTCCCAAGAAGTGAGAGACTTATCACAGGGAGTTTCAGAACATTTGATGGAGTGAATTTGGTGACAATGCAAAAAAAAAAGAGAGAGAGAGAGTGAGAAAAAAATCAGCCCTTTGATGTCATTAGGTTCTGAACTTCCAGCAGGAATTTCAAAACTGAAACTTTGACATACATTTTCGATTTTAATATTGAACATAAAATATTGAAGCTAATGACATTTGAGTTCTTAAAATGTAAGTTATCATTCTAAACCACTTCACCTTTCACTTTAGTGTCCCTTCAGGTGCACTTGTTTATAATTAGAGCTTGTTTTCAAGTAAAACCCAATTTTACCCGATTCTTACACCCTGAACATGTTATCAGAAAAACTCGAGTTGAACATGATTTCTTGCTGAATTCTGGTACCACACCAACCCATCATTTAATGCTGCTCCAATTTTGCAGTGCACATGCTATAGCTATCCCACCTTGGGTTAACAAAGTTACATGCTGTTGGCTGGATTGGATGCCAGTGATGTGTAGTTCACTTCACAAGTTGCATGCAATGCTCCATGGCTCTCATTTGGCAACTAAATATAGCTATAAAGAACCTGAATTCTGGCCTGATTCCACTAAAAACCGAATTTCTCTGCAGTTGTCACACTGAGAAATAGCACCTGATTTTTACTCCTCGAATTTGAAAAATATATAAATCCTGAAAACAAACAACCTTATATATGAAGTTCCGACCAACTTATTCATTTAACATGTTTAGTAATACACTTGTAATAGTAATTTGACTTTCTTTCTTTAATATTGCTAATAATTAGGTATGTGTAGAAAAATGCATAATTTAACACCATAATACTATTACACAGAAAAAACAGAGAGGGACAGTACAGGGATTAAATTGAGCAGAACAAAAGCTGTCTTCATGATGTAAAGGTAAGGCATCCCGACTATCAACTGAAGGGGAGCACTGAGTTTAAAAAGAAAGAAGACACAAAACTTATCTTTGCATTCTCAAGAATGGTAGTGCCACTTCTCATGTCTGTGTATGCATGCCTTACCTTTGCAGTATGAACCTTTTCCAACTAGGCCAGCTTCCCATCGTTCTAAGAGCTAACTGCTGTTGTTTTTAATTATGACAGTAGATAAATTAACAGAAAGAGTGAGATTACAAAAAAAAAAACAAGAAAAGGAACAATAATAAAGTGGGAAAGAAGGTTTCATATGTTTGTTTCAATTTGGAGCCCACCTACGGAAGTAAGCAGTACATTTTTCCGTCAGTCTTATGTTAACTAGCAAAATTTGTTTGAATGATGAGAAACTGAGAATATGTGATGCACTCAAAGGTTGTGTTGATTTAGATAATTTTTTTCTCTGGAAAATTGTCATTATTGTGGTCACTACTCATGTCCGTAAACAAGAAATCTTTCAATTTTTTCAAACAAATATGCACTCTTTGTCTTAGCCGGCGTATTCTGCTATTATGAAATGCCAGTTTATAGTGTTGTTCACTCATCAGTTGCAGTCATTTGGGGCTGTTTTTGGTTTTGTTTTTTGGCAAAAACAAGATTTGCACTGGATTCATCGGTCAGCATCAGATGGAATTTTCATTTTTACTTGGGCATGGTCGATATGTGTGACCAGTGAAGGTATTTATTTGTTTATTAAATAACCACTCACACTAACTTGAATCATTGCAACAAAAATGAAAGGGATGCTGAAGGCGCCTCGTTCTTATGTTTTTTTGGGTTGAAGGGGGAAACATAGACTGCTGAGAGAATGGCTTGCAACAGGAGAAACTGATGCTAGCACAGCAGGCTGCCACACACTACCATAAAGCCCACAAGAGAAGTGAGGATGAGAACAAAAGCAGCACACATGATAATGTTCTAATGTGGCATAAGAAGCTTATCAGTCCATACCCCTTACATGTATCACTGATTTGCCGTGGCCGGGAAATGCACAGTCAAGTCATTGGGCTCATGACTCATTATCCTGCACTAAACAGAATCTTAGCTTGAACTAGCTGGTAAGGCTTACTTTAGGATAGAAATTGCACAAGAGATACAGTTGTAGAACACACAAAACAGTTGGAAGTTGGTGCTTGTCCTGTTGTATGTGTTATTTTGCATTATTGATTTCCTGAACGCTCTCCTCATGTTTGTGGAGATTACTTGGCATATGTGTTTTGTAATTGGACTGCTGGAGGACCTTCAAGTCCTGTTTTATGAAATGCTTGCCAAAGAATGATGATATATGGTTCTAAAGGATAGAAAAATCGCTGTACTGGAGGTAGGAAGACAGTAGATTGGATCAGAGAACAGACTAGAGGCAGCAAATATCATAGTTGACATTAATAGTAAAAAGTGGATCTGGGCACACCGCAAACGAGAAGGACAGATAACTGATAGTCAGAGTAAAGGCTTGAGCAATTTCATAGGGATGCATATTTTGAAAAGTGTGAACCCATCCTGTCTAGATCCTTTTGTCTTTGTTCAAAACATTGTGAAGTGCACAGCTGTCTATATGTGAACTGATGGTCATTTAGATTTCCATAATGGATACCAAGGTAGGGGAAGTGAGATGGGGGTATTAAGTTTAAAAATTTACAGACATAATATTCAATCAGCTTTATGCCGGCCAGGACAGAGTAGAGGTTGCTGGGAGAGACGATCATTTTGCAGTGGTTATAAATTAAGCTGATGATGTTGATGTTGACTTGTGTCTTATGGTTACATGTAATTTAAGGTTTCTAGCACCCTGCATACTAAAAAAAAAAAAAAGATAAACCTAGCAACTTTTGAGAAGATAAGAGCAGTTCGTAAAAGCTGTGAACCTCTTGACTGCATACATTGCTTCATGACACCATAGGATGAGCTGACACAGCCTGTGCAGTCATTTGTGAAATCTTCACAATTTCATAGAGACTTAGTCATTGACATCTTTGTCCAACTGACACAGTCCTTGCAGCAGTTGGACAAAGAGGCTTGAGAAACATGCGATCCTTGCATTTGTTGTAGCTCTTGTTGTTACATAATACTTGTAAATAATTGTAAATATCAAAATCTCCAAATGATTGTGGTTGACTTGCTTCAGTCATACTTTGTTGAGGCATGCAATCAGTCTATTCTGTAGCTCAAACCACATAATGGTGGGAAGTTTGACCAGAAAGGAATGTTTATTTACATGAAATAATGCAGTGATCCCTGTTCAATACTTGCACTCGGAAGCATGCCGTTTGTAGATACACAGAATAATAAAATATTTGTAGTCAGCTTCGTCTTCAGCCCTAAAGAATCATGCTGACAGTCTTAGGCCCATATTCATAAACCTACCTTATCCTTGTTGCTTGTTTTTCTTGTCACTCCTGTAATATTAAGCTGCGTAAGGGGACTGAAATGGTAATTAGTGCAAAAGGCCATCATAAGGCTTGTTTGCAGATACTGGACCAATTTGTTCACGACGCATGATAAGGTGGGCGATAAGGAAAACAAGCATTAAGGATGACGTAGTTTTATGAATACGGGCATTAGTCTAGCTTCCACATCACTTGTAATTCCAACTCAGTCTGCCGTGGTTACTGTAAGATGTTCAGAAGGTTCGCAGTATTTATTACAAAAGAAGTCTCTCCACAAAACCATACATGCCAAGCTGCATACAAGAGTTCACTCACAGTTTCATATTCCCTGTGGATACAGGCATGGGCTTCTTTTCTGACTTTTTAATTTTGCTTTCTCTGCTTTGACATTGTAATGATGTTGCTTGTTCATTTACCCTGTATGACAGGAGATGTTCTTAAGATGTCAGTAACTTGGTTCTCGCAAATTCGGCAGAAAATCTCACTGTTAACACCTTTATTCCAATTGCTAAATCATATAACATTTCCATCAGCAATTCCTTCTACTTTATTGGATGTTTGATATGCTAAGTTAAATTAAAAATATTTATAGGTACTCAAACGGGAAGTGGTTTTTTTTTGCTTCATTAACCCTCCTTTACCAAACTTAATGTGGCTGCACAGTCTTGATCAGTTTTCTTTGCAGACTCCAATTGTCCAATTACCCTTCTAATATGTCAGTTAGTTCCAAGGTTAATTAGGATTAATCAGCATTGTTTTCAGGAACAGTAAAGCAAAAGGTACTCATTAAATTCTTGCTTTAGCTGCTAGCTGGATACAGCAAAGCACAAGCTTCACAATGGTAGGAATACTTTGTTGATATGACTGTTAACAATTATACAGCACACCAAATCTCTCTGTTCAAAATCAGTTGTCTAATAAATGGCAATACAAAATTACCTAAGCTGAAATACAAAAATGTGCTCCTACCACTGTGGGCACTATTCATGTATCTCAGTGCTGCAACAGGAATTAGAAATCTAGGTACTTTGGCTCCTGAAAAATTGCTTCTGAATGGTTGCAATGAGTAAAAAATTCACGTTTTGCAAAAAATTAAGAAAAAAACAAAAGGCTTGTAATTATTCAGATGTAACAGAAAGTTGTGAAACATTCACATCATTCACAAAGCAGAAAACTTTGGCAAAGGAAATGCCATTGTTTGTAAATATGAAAATGCCACTTAAAAAAAACTGATTTTTTATAGTTTTTGGTCTTGTAATGCCACATCCCCCCTTAATGAAACTTCCTGTCATAGTTTGCCTTAGTAACACGTTGTTGGGCTAGTTGGTTCATCTGTGCAGAAAGGTGAAGACGCAACACATGCAGAAGGAAAGCAAGAGGGACAGGATAGAGCGTCAACTTGCAACTAGCTTTATTGGATAAAGGAACCCTTTTTATACAGAACCGACAGATGCCCAGTTACAGTTTGTACATAGTAATCAGATTAAACTACTACAATCAGGCAAAAATGTTGTAAAAAAATTGTAGTTCTGTTCTACACAGAGGCACTGACGTATCATTGATACAAACCTCTTTTTAAAGTGATATAATAAGCCTCCATCAATTCACATGCCCCAGTGTTCTTGCTCTTTCCTAGTATACAGATGCTGAAAAGATACTTCGGTTCACACTTGCAGGATGCTGATTGACAATGGATAGGCAAATTCATTTATTCACTCATTCAGCTCTTTGTTTCAGACAGCAGTGTCTCGGATGCAAGGGCAAAAGGCAGCTGTGCTCTGCCTGACGAGGACCCCAGTGCTCAAATGTACACACTCAGAGCATGCACCCTAAGCTTATTTTTGAAAGCTCATGCTCCCTTGCCTTATCGTTAATGCAGCAGCTAGTCTGTCCAATGTATACTTTGCCGCATGTAAATGGAATTTCATAGATCACGCACACCACACAACGAAAGGGAAGGGGTCAAGGGCTCGTTCTTTATTTGTTAGAAACAACTTAATGAGCAAACAGACAATGAAGCCTAGGAAAGCATAGGGGAAGTTACTTGTGGTATTGTAATTGTGGAGAAAGTAGAAAGGAATAAAAGTGGACGAAAAGACAAACCTTGCCTTCGGTGGGGACCGAACCCACGACCTTTGGACGTCGCGTCCGATGCTCTACCAACTGAGCTACGAAGGCGGTCGTCCCCCCGTCCACTTTATTGTGTATTTATGTACGTATTATCCTGGGAGTGTTAGGCAGCGCCACTCATGGCCAAGACGGCGTGCGTGGAACGCACTTTCTTGCCAGGAGGCGTCACGTAGAATGTGAGCTTACATGAGATGGCTGCTGCCCAATAAGCCCTCGCATACTACCTAAGGCACCAAGTCTGCCGCAGCGAGGCCCAAGCTATGAAATAACGAAAGGGAAGGGGTCAAGGGCTCGTTCTTTATTTGTTAGAAACAACTTAATGAGCAATGAGCCACACAAGTTACATAGGGCTCCCTTGTATGGTTTCTTCCACATTGGGTCAGCATTTGCGGAGCTGAAATGCATGGACACAGGCCAGCAAGCTTCCACTGAGCAGAGAAAACAATAGTTACCCTGTACCTGTTGGCCACATTCTTTAGATTGTGGGCCACCTTGTGCATATACGGCATTACCTGTGGTCTATTTTCCACGTGCGGCTTTGCTCTCCGCTTTCCTTCCAGCTTCTGAAACAGGGTTTCTGCCACTGCTATCATGACAGGGCAAGGACAACCAGCTGAGCATAGCTTATCTATCTGATAGTTAAAACTGTCCTGCATTTTGTGGTTGCAGGACTGCATCAACGCAGCTTCAAGGCACGTGGTAACTGTTGTTCTTTAACAAGCTTGGTATGCGCCAAATCATAGGGCAATAGGTCTCTGCATGGGTGAGGGCAGTAGGACCAGCGAATGTGTTGCGCTGATAATGATAAAGTTGAGTCATGGGTCCTATCCTCATGCCCTATCCTGTCCCTCTTGTTTTTTCTTATGCGTGTGTTGCGTTTTCATCTTTCTGTATAGTTGGCTTAACTGTGAAGTTAAGAACAGATGCTGTCTTTTTTGTATTGTTGTGCTCTTTTTAAAGGGCCCATGACAGCTATTTTTTTGTTGGATACTTTTATGTTCTAATGAGTAGAACAGTGTCTTGTAATCACGGCATGGAGTGGCAAATTCTCCAGCGTGAAGTCTAATTAGTCACAGCATCGTTAATTTTGTTCAGTTTTAATGAAGCTTCGAAACGCGCGCCAAGAACTGCAAGAAACTAGCGCCGCGGGGCTAGCGCGGCGGCTGTCGGAAGTGAGCGCATGCACTGATCACTTGAGCTCAAGATTCGGTGACGTTGTGGAGAGCGCAAGCGCCAGACCAGCTCGCCACACTCGCTTTGCATCATAGCGTGTGTACAATGTACGCTTGAGGGACCAACACGGAGAGGAAGCAGAAAAATACGGCTTTTGGCGTGACCTCCGCGATCGGCTGCGAGAGCCGATCTTGGAGGCCACGCTCGGAGGCCATAGCGCGGCGCGCCCGTGTCTCTCTGTGACGTCACGATATCAACTTACAAAAGTGAAACGTCACAGATGGCCCACAAACTACGTCATACTAGTGACGATGTCGCGAGGTGCCGCAAACCCAGATGAGCATTTCGGGTCACTTTAAATACATATTAAAATATCTTAACGACAACGTTCGCCATTAATACTTGGCCACAAGTGCCTTCAGATGTTCGACAACCAAACAACACAAACATATCGGGTTTGAAATTTTGGTGTCATGGGCCCTTTAAAGTGCTCATCCTTTGCAATAATTGTATGATAGCTAGCTCTGTGTAAGTTTGATTAAAATATAATTGTTCTCTTTAAATAAATTTATGAATGCAGGTGCTTCAGGTTGATTTTTTTGAGAATGCTTTTATTTCTTAAATGGACAGTAGAAGAAACCCTAGTCTAGTTTGACGACATGCTATACCTTAACAATTGGATGTACATACATTACCTTTTGTAAAAAAAGGCTGCTGTTTGCGTTGATTAAGGAGATAAACATTACATTTATTGACAATTTCATGCCCTAAAAAAGACGTGACGATGTGACTGTGACATCACTTATTTCATGGTATTTTCGTATCTTTTAGCTGTTTTCAGAAAATATCTTGTCTTGAGCTTCGGCCTATGCTTGAAGTTAATCAAACTGCCATTATCAGTGAAGAGTTAACTTCACCCAGAGAAGATAGTGTGATGTGAACCTGATGTGAAAAATTTTTAAGTTGGGGTCACCATTGTGTCTGTCTTTTGTTTTTTTGTCTTTTTGCTTTGATATTGCCATGGATCACGTGATACGAACCTATCTGCGATTTCAAGATGAAAACTTGCTAATCTTTAGTAGGCAAAAGCTGAAGAATGTTAAACAAACGCTACTGCTGCCAAGTAGCTGCCAAGTGATGTCAAGTAGCTGACGAAAACGACATAAAAGTACTACGACTACCATATTTGTTAATTTAATACTGCTGGACTTGCCACTTCAAATATATTATTGCACTTGCTGTTATCATCACTGGTGCATCCCTGTATTGAGCAAGAAAATATTCGAGAGGCTTAGTTGTTCGTAAAGTATATTGCATGTGTGGGTGTTCTTTTAATAACCCTTTCGTGGCATCTGTGTTTAAAACAGTGTCATATCTTTCCTTACATGTTGCAACACCATTTTTGGTTTCTGGACTGGATAAATTTTCTGGTGGCTACTTTTTTGTTTTTTAGGCCCAGCCAATTCCTGCAGAGCTGGTGACCAAGCTTTTGGGTCATCGTGTGGCAGTGAGTCCTATTGTGACTGTGGAGCCCCGGCGCCGCAAGTTTCACAAGCCAATAACTTTGACCATCCCTGTGCCACAAGCAGCTACCAAAGGCATGATCAACCAATATGCTGGTGATGCTCCCACTCTGCGCCTACTGTGCAGCATAACAGGTAACACCTGCCTTAAAGAAGCTTAAACTGTTTCTCTTGTTTCTCAACTCTTGCCAGGAAACAGCTCTTCCTTTCCTCACACTCATTTGCAAAGTGACAGGACACTTTATGTGCTGTTGATCTTCTCCATGGCATGGTTTTTGCACTGCATGTTGAACTGCTGATGTATGCCCAAAACAAAACATATTACTAGTCAGTAAGCTTACTCATTTCTTTGTTACATCTACCATTGTTTCTACTGGCATGTGACTTTTGCTGGTGGCTCTGTCATAATCATCTTTTCCTAAATTTTATACCAATGAAGAGCAGTAATATCATTGTACTATATACGTCATGAAAAACACGAAGTAGACTACATGGTCTTAAGGTACCTAAAAAATGTGCTCACATTCGACTACATACTTGCATGTCTGCAGTATGTATGTACATTAGACAAGTTGACTTTTTGCAGTAATATTTTCAGGCTGTCTATTAAATGTAAATTTGTAATTTTTTGTTTAGTTTAAAAAGTGACTTCATTACATTTTGATCACTTCTGCCTTTTCTTGTGTTCCTCTGTGCAAGTTATTGTATATCTTTGATGATTTGAGTAAGCATTTTAAAGGTAGTTTCTTTAGTCACATTGTTTGCACTGTGCCTGTTTGCAATATGTAGTACTATATGAGTGTTTGACACTTGTATACTATATACGTGTGCAAGCTGCTCATAAACAACTTTACTTTTGGCTTTTCTTCTTTAGAGAAAGTGCTGCATTAGGCTTCTTAAGTAATAGCAGTCGGCACGGTGCAGTTATCGAGAATGCCAAAGGGAGTAATATTAGTTGCATTGCCAGTTTTCGGTGGCACATAGTTTTTTAACTCTGTGATCGTGAAGTATGCTGAATAGAAGCTGAGCTTAAGCTTTTCTTTTTCAACATGTGGAAGCTGTCTTAGTAATATGTTGCTAACTCAAAAATAATGAAGTGGGCATAACATCTTTTCCTTTCTGCATCCTTCTGTTCACCTGAGGTTTAAATTATGTGGTTTGTCACTCCTGCAGATATGCTCAGTTTTTTTTATTACTATAGTGTATTTATGCTGTCAGCATTGTCAATGCCCTTTTTGTTACTTTTCAGTGATTTTCTTATGGTATTTTAGATAAGCTTATAATTCAAATAATAACTTCATATGCACAACATGTACCACAGTTAATGCTGAAAGCAGGGCTGGTTGGTATTGACTTGAATACATCTTACCAGCGCTATTAAAACACAAACTAACAAAGATGCACACAGAGCAAACACTAGTCTTCAACTGAGATTACTTAGGACATGTGACAAAGTGACATTGTATACAGCAGCAAAAAACCTAAAAGCTGCTTGTATAATCATTACACAGTGAGACTTCACACAGGCCAACCTATGCCTCAAGCATGCATTCCTGCAAGAGGCTTTACTCTTTTCTCTGTAAGAGTGATTGGTGGCATGCATACTTGCACACTTGTCAGCTTTTGTGAGTTTAAAAGGCCTCACTAACTCTCAGCTGTGTGCAATAACTGTGTGGCACCAAATGCTGGGGTGCATCCACACTGCTTACAATAATCGGCCAAGTGACCAAATGGCCCTCCACGGCATGTGATGACACTGTCACATGGTGGTCAACACACCATGCAGTCTGCCTAACATAGCATTTGCCACAGGACCGAGCGATGCTGTAGACAATGCCTTCTTTACAGGAGACAACCTATGGAACTTTTTCTGAACACCATTGCTGTTTCTTCATTTACAGCAGGGCACGTTCACTTTAGCTTGCCAGCTGTTTTGAACAGCACATCAACACCAAATTCTTTCTCCTCTTTTTTCATGTGGTGCATCAGCTGATGGACATATGGTATTACTGTCCTCTGCAACCTTATGTGGCTGCCACTACGTCCTGCTGGAGAATGAGCGCACCAACTTTTACTGCTTTGATAAGGCTTTCCATGACAGAAGTGATGAGTTTATGAGAAAACCCTGCAACTGTCAAACACGCCACTTGCAGTCGCATACTTTCAGCAACGCCCCAGCCCCACCACGATGGTCTAGTGGCTATGGTACTCGGCTGCTGATCCGAGGGTCGCGGGATCGAATCCCGGCTGCGGTGGTTGCATTTTGATGGAGGAGAAAGGTTGAGGACCCTGTGCGGTGCGATGTCAGTGCACGTTAAAGAACCCCAGGTGGTCAAAATTTCCGGAGCCTTCCACTATAGCGTCTCTCATAATCAGAGCTGGTTTTGGGGCGTTAAACCCCACATAACAACAACAACAACTTTCAGCAACCCTATGTTGTGCAACACTGTGTAGACAGTTCAACGCTATAGTACCATGCCTGGCCAACTTTTGAGATGGTCAAGGGGTAATATAATAACTGGTATTAGAGTGAAGTTGATATGCCCAGCACACATGCTCATTGTTAAAGTACAAGAGCAGATCTAAAAGCTCAATGGTTTCATCTAATGGTAACACATGAGTGAACCTCAGCATGCTTGAACAATCCTGAAGCCCTCTGGACCGTGCTTCAGCTATACTCGAGGCTGTCCATGTTAAACGGTCCCTGAAACGTTTTTTTGACATTGCGTCATTGATTAGGCAACACAATTGTGAAATCATTCACACCATAAATAAAGCGAAGCACCATGCGCTAAGGCAGCTATGGGATTATTTCTGTCACCTTCCTCCTTACCACTGCTGTTCCTCCTCAACTCGATCGATCTGCTGCGGAGTGCGCGCTAGCGACGACAGCGCCTCCCACGTCATCCGCTCTGCCGAGCCTTCCGTAGTGACATAGCGCCCCGATATCCTCACTGAGGTCGCCCGCCTCGGCAGTGCTAGCCTCTGTAATAGAGCGCCGGCGACTCGTGTGTACGCTGCCATATGCCGCGATGATACCGTTGGTTGAAGCGAAGGAGTACGTTGTAGAAGCACGTTGTTCGCAGCTAGGTTTTGAAAATTATGTGCACAAGACTGGTTCAGGGCCAATCAGCGACCTCCCATTCGTAGTTCAATTGGCGGGGGCAGTTGAAAACGCATTTTGGCGAGCCGCTGCGACCTTTTGCGATACGAGTGTTCAAAACCTTATTGCAAATTACACACCTTACGCACAGCGCTGAAATCTATCCTGTAATGGTCCTAATGACCCGCTCTACCAGATCACCATGTTTGCACAAAATCGTCAAAACTGTTTCAGGGTCCCTTTAATGAAAACTAGAAAATCTTCTACAGATCTAGCGCACTCGATGACACTGAGTCAAGGTACACCTCAGTGCGCTAAAAATATCCTTCAAAGCGCAAGGGCAATACAGGGACAAATACATACACTATCCCTCTGTACAGGAGCTGCTGTTTAAACAAAGCAAATGCAGACCTGAGGTAAAATGCCAAAATATCCCAAAAATTGTTGTAAGGACACCTTGCCTGCGTTATGGTATCGGTCCTGCATCTTCACTTAGCGTCCTCGCTGTGTCATTTACACTGCAAAGAAGAACACAACATCCATGATCAAGCAAAGCTCACTCCAATTTTGACCGAGTCTGTTCTGTGTGCATATTAGTCAAAGTCTTAATAGCGCTAATAAAATGTAGTCATGGACTGTGGTCTTCATGTCCACCATTTAAAAATGACTAATGCGTTACTCATTGTGCAGTCGAGTTTACATACCACTGGTGGATTTGTGCTTTATTTTATAATATTACTTTTTGCTTGGTTAGACCTGCTTATTTGTGTAGTATGTCTGTGCAGGTATGCAGAACTTTTTTCTGCTATAGCTACATCTTCGTACAGCATTTTTAAAAATTTTAGCTAGAATTTTTGAACTTGAACATAATACAGTCGAATCTCGTTATAACAAAGTTGCATCAGCCACAAATTTACTTTCATAATACCTAGTATTTGTTGTAAGCACTTGTGTAGATACCTGCAACAAAAATATTGCAATTACATCTGTGCAAAAGAAACCTAAGTGCGGTCCAATCAACAGGCTGATGTACTTTTGCCAGTGAAAGGGTTCAATTGCCTAGGAAATAATGACGCTTCCGGAAGATATGGCTTCATGTCGGCTCTGTATCCATTGTGATTGGCTCATTGACTGTGGTACTGTATTTTCTGGTGCCAGTACCATATTTTCTAGTGTATAAGTAACACATTTGTGATGCACCCCCTATATTTTGCAACTTTTGTGGGGGAAAAATGGTATATAACATGCACTAACTCAGTTGGCATGACAGAATGCGATTACACATGCTTGTGTGCTCATTGCAAAATGTCGCAGTCATGCAAGGTGCTGAACTTCTATAAACATAATTACTAGGAGCTGCAACTTCTAGTAGTACAAAACTTGGGAACTAACACCGTCCAAAGGCACAGAAAACTATCTATTGAACTTCACTTAAGCCATCGAGAACCCCTTCCATTGGTACACTTTCTGAGGTTCCTTCACTTTGGTCGGCAACATTGTTCGGTTGCATTGATGGATGTAACGTTGTAAGCACCCTGAAGCATGCCGTTAGCGATGCTTTCTAGTAAACACGTTAACAACAGTTGCATCGTACCAGAACGTACATACCGCATACAAAAGATAAATGGTAATTGGAAGCCAGAAGCTGTGATTATTGTTGGACTTCTCCTACAGAAGCTGATGGTGATAATGAAGTGGTGCTTTCGCTTTTTGTAACTAGCAGATGTTGGGTGCTGCAGCGCAACAATGAGACATAGTAGGGCCTTTTTTTATTTATTGCATCACTCCTGTTATTTACTTCTTTAAGAAAAAGCTAAAACTGCCAAATAGTAAGCACGATAATAGTGGCTCTTACCACACCCGTCGCACCGGTCAAGCAGCGAGTGGCTTACGTTAGAGGCAGATGACGTACCTTCGTTATACAAACATGATTAATTTTCTTTTGTAGATGCTGTCACACACGGTTTACAGTATCCTAGAATAAAATATTGAGAGATTAGTCACACAAGTGTGCGTGATTTTTTTTTTTTTTTGCTTTTAAGGAAGCGCTGTTGTATAAGACGCACCAATGAAAATTTTGGAAGTAAACCATATCTTATATACTGGAAAATATAGTGTGTGTCATTTTAAGTTGTTATTGCTGAGATTTTTTACAAGACTTAAGACATGTAAATGAGTGCTTATAGACTTTTGCCTCACTACTATGGCCGCCAGTAGCCTGTTCATCTGGTATCTCACTTGATTACTGATAATGCTTACGAGTGCGAACATATTGATTCTAAGCTTTTCACAAAGGCTTGTCACCAGCCACTCTTCCAACTGCATTGCTAGAGTCACCAGGCCTAATCAGCGGCTTGTTTATGCGAGTCTATACCTAACATTGCGTTTAATCCTAGTCAATGTGATGACAACTTTCTTTTTCCATGTTAGCCATTTTAGTGGCATTGTAAAATGGTTCATGCCTTAGACATGTAACCTCCAAAATTTTGATTATTACTCCATCATACTGGTAGAGGTGGGTTGCCAACATTATGTGAAATTTTTCTTACCAGAACATACCTATATATTTTCAGCTATATTCAAATGGGAATTTACTTTATTATATAGCCAATTCTCGGTCGTGTGTGTGTGTGTGTGTGTGTGTGTGTGTGTGTGTGTGTGTGTGTGTGTGTGTGTGTGTGTGTGTGTGTGTGTGTGTGTGTGTGTGTGTAGACCGTACTTTTTCTTTCTTTATAGCAGTAGTATTCTCCATTGAAATAAAGCATAGCCAACAAAATTTCATAGATTTCTTTCATTACACCCATCTACGTTATAGCGAGGTTCGACTGTACTTTTTTTAACTACAAATATTTGTTAGGAAACATTACAGTTAAAATTCTGTGTCTGTATGGTGTAGCAATGAATGTTATATCTAGGTAGCTCTTTAGAAGACCTATTAAACCTGTCACTTTGAAGTTAACCAATCGAATGTCCCAAATATTAGTGTTTTTATTTTCTATTTGTTTAGAAATATGGCTGTTGCTGTGCTTTGTGTGTTATTTTGCTTGTGCTGCCTGGGCATATGTGCTGCTGGCACAGGTATGTTTAACCTGCAATACAAAGCTGCATGATAATTATTCACATGCACCTACCTTTGGATGGTCGTTGCGCTTATGGCCACAGGGAGGCTGGCTAGTAGGCTTCCCTTTCTCCACTTTCGTCTTGGATCTTCGGTCTCTAACTCTATCTCCTCTCCTCCTCACCCTTCTGTTTCTCTTGAGCAGCCAGTCGAAGGCATGGCCAATTGACTGGGGAGTACAGGCTCGAAGCAGGTCTCTACATTTGGCTTTCTCTTCTTACATTTATTCTAAACTCTTCCTTCAGTTTATTTATTGCTTGTCTCGAGACCACCCAAACATTTTTCTGTGAGTTTGTCATCGGGTTTCCTTCCATTCAACATGCTCATGTGTTCTGGTATTGTTTCTTTTCCTGCATGGGTTGATAGCATTCATCCTTCCCCTATATGTTACTTGTAATGCAGATGTCATCTGGGTACAAGTTTTAATTGCTTTCTTTGTTTTGGTGTTGCATTTTCAGCTTGAAAGTCTTTCGTTATCCTTCTTCCTCATCTTGACTTCATAGACAAGCTTCTCTGAGCATCTAACTAGCTTTACCAATAAGGGCCTGCAATTTTTAAAGAATTACATGAGAAAGTGGAAAGAAAGAGTTTTGAAATGTGCTACATCACCACACAGGAAATTTTTGGTGATAAAAGCTGTGTTCTAATTTCTTCTAATTATTTCCACTGACAGTCGTTCTAATTGATTGTTGTTCAGTAAATCTTTGTAAGTACTTAGATGTCCTTACTACTACACCAGATTAAAGTACTTACGATTTGGTAAGCCAGGGTCCAAACAAACTTCACCTTCATTTAAAACCTACCTTTCACATTTCATTCTGGCGATTTCGATAGTAGTACTGCTTTACTGGTGAGTGTTTACATATCTGAAGAACATGTGGGTCATTGTGAGCACCTCATTAATTTGTCACTGGGTGGACTTATAAAATGGCTAATGACAAATACTGCCAGCTTTCAAAAAGCATAATAAAATGTGGGATACATTCATGAAAACATTTTACCTGTGTAATGTCTGTTTAAAAAATTTGTCTTGACTTGTCTAAATGAATACTCTTGCTTGTACAAATAGTAAATATTTTTGTTAATGTTTTGATTTGAATGGTTTACAAAAGCCATAAAAATAATGATCCTTTTCCTTCTCTGTTAGCTTTCTTCAGGTTGCTTGGTAACGATGCTTTCTTAATATATATTATTTTACTCAAACTCATTGTCCATCCTTCCTGTATAAATGTACCTGAGCAGCCAGAATCTATTTTAGTACATCATTTATTTCTGAATGGCTGCAGTTTCAGGAGACAAAATAGCTTTTGTGTTTGAAGCTGTAAATTATATAGCTTTTACAAGCATATCTCAACTGCTGTATTCTTTGGTCTATGGTGCTGTGTTTTGCCAGCTTTTATGGCTGCACTTGATGTCACTTGGGTAGAAGTCACTAAACAAAGCACCTCACATTCTGCACATTTGTCTATAAAATTGTCTGCATGTGTTCACCCAATTTTGTTCTTTTACTTTTTTTTTCCACTTTCTGTAAGTCCACATTTTTGCATGCTTGTGGCCTAACAAATTGTCTTTTATGCATGTTTACTACAAAAACTGCCCGCACCATAAGCAGAAAGCACTTCCTTTAGATGCATAACACTTTTAATTTGGTGAGAATTCACTGTTTTTTTTTATAAAGTGTTCAATATATGCTTCAATAGTACTGGTAGGAAATGTTATATTCAGACAACTTTCACAACATGAAGGTCTGTGGTTTGCTTATGACATGATAGATTCATTGTGTCAGCCTGGTAAATAGTGCAAAATTTGTGTCATATGATAGTTGAGCATTGTTACTGACAGGTGCCGGTATCATTCAGCCTAGCTTTGCAGAGTTATTGAACCTTATCAAATTCAAATCTAGCTGCCTTTACTTGTTATTCAGCTTTGGTAGTCACTTGATTACTTGGGATCATAGGCATGTGCAGTGGGGGGAAGTTTCATAACTGCATCCCCCTCCTCTTCCCAAGCCCTTCCCACTGAAACCGCCGTGGTCAACATGCTGTGGAATATAATGGGTATGGAGCAGATAATGGGTTCCCCCTTTCAGGTGATAAAGGAGGGACGGCCACCTCCCTTGGCCCCTTTCTTGCCCCCCTCCCTTCCCGTGCGCACGCCTATGCTTGGGACCATACTTAGGACAAAGTTCGGCAAAATTTTATGGTGTACATTATAGCTTATACTTTATTTTTGTGTAAAGCCATTACCATAAGTAAATCATTAATTCACCAGTATTACAGCAATTAAATCAATTACACTCATGTAACAATATCCATGAGTTGACTTGTTGGTGACTTACAGAAAAAATGGAGAAACTGCCAGCCCTTTAGTGCCTTCTATTGTAAATACATCAAGTTAGCAGCATATAACCAAGCTGCTTTTTTTTTTTTCCTTTTTGCACAACCTTTTATTTGTTTTATGAAAATTCTCTATCTCCAAGCCCACAGCAGCTTCTTACAATTGTGGGCTTAGTGCACATTTTGTATTTCACTCTTATTATTATGAATTGGGCAGTATTTCTTCCACAATGCAGTAACGAGATAAAAATGTAGACTGTTATACTGTTTTTTTGTTGGTGGTAGAAATGTGCATGAAAACAGTCATCAAATGCTCCGAGTGCATCTGCATTGCTAGGACTGTAGTGTCAGCTTGCAGCCAAAGTATGTCTGATATTTGATTTGCAGCCTTGAGATTAAAGGGGCTCTAAAACACTTTTTGAACACACTAAGAAAACATTGCCAATCGATAGATTAGACTCGTGTGACCGTGCGAGCCAAATGTTATTGAACTTCATGGGCAGAAAATTTACTGTCATGTCGAAAACAGGCAAAAAACACTTGCTCTCTCTCCTTTTTGATGTTGTCAGTACTTATATAGCAAGTGGGAGCCTAGCATGCTAAGCACGCATCAGCTGATTTCGTGATTGTAAAAATTTGCTGAGTGATGACATTATTGTAAATGTTGAGCTAAGTAAATGAAACATTTACGTGTCTGCAATATCATAGAGACGAAAAAATGTCTCCAATATAGCCATGTGAGGTGCCTTCCCACTGACTACATGCATGCTCTTTTGGATGCAACATTCCCAAGTAGGTCACTTGCCTTGTACTGCTGTCTGCTACAACACTCACGATTGCATATTGTCGCCTCCCAAACCACACATGCACCTGGAGTATGCAGTACTAGCCCTCTTCTGTGTGCCTTGTGCCTTTGTGCACCTAGTAAGCTAGACATCTTGGGAAACATCATTTCGTATTGAGCTAATTCATAGTAGCATCAAAATACAGTCTAGATAGGTTTGACTACTATGTGTCAGTCAAGCTGGCGGAGGACAAAGCCAGTGCTCACCATCTACACACAGTTCTTTCAGATGGTGGCGCAGAAGCATGAGTGCACACTCTGGCTCTGTTGTGTGCATAGCGAACGTGCTGTCGGCACGTGTATTATACCTGTCCATAGCTGCATAACATCGATGCTGCAGCTACCACAAGGTGCTGAAACAAGCCCATTCATCAGTGAGATGCTCTGCCAACCATGTGCCTTGATTTGTATCTGCAGGTGACGTACATCTTAGCAACTAGTGACATAAGGCAGCCCAAGCACCCATCTCACTTTGAGTGCTCTGGCCTGAACTGGAAGTACTTTTGGGAAGAAAAAAAAAAACACAGAACAAATAGAATGACTGAGGCCACAGTGTGCGGTAATGCAAGTTTTAAGCAAAGCCTTGCCACCTTCCAATCTCCCCCTGTATAGCTTTTAGTAATCTAATGGACATGAAAAAAGAGAGAGCCACGGGCTGGTGTTGTTGTGACCTCTAACTCTGCTTGCACTTAAAGGATCAAAATAATTTATTCCGCGGGAGATTCATGAGACAATGTAGTGCCTCACAAATCATGACAGATCATGTAGCAGAGCCTCGTTGATATGTTCCTAGCTGATACGTTTTCCCTGTTCGAGCGTTCGCGATTGCGAACACATAAAATTATCTAGTAAAGTTACACTTGTATTTTACCAGTTAATATGTTACTGAAAAATACGATTATTTGGCACCAACATTCAGTTTATGACCAAGCTATGATATGATATGTTTTCTAGCCACTAGAGCCATATGCAACTGAGAGGTTGGGAAGCACGTGTGATCATAAGCAGTAACTTCCCACCGGGGTGACTTTGCCACAGTACTTGCCCAATGCTGCTATGCTCTCTTCTAATATTAGCAAACCATTGTGCTTGCTGTCACACATCGCATTCATCATGCGTGTGGGAGCTGTCACAAGCATGTGTACTGCACTTTTTTAATGGCCGATAATCGAAATGCATTGCCATTTCTTTCAGTAAGACTGGTTCTACTGTGAATTGTGTCTATAAATGAAAGCAGCCTGTTATATCATTAGCCTAAGGAGGGTGACAGGCCTTGAGAGTCTGAATATTGGAAAATGTTAATTTTAATAAGAAGAAAGATGCTGGTACCAACTTGTGCGATGCCCGATCTATGTTACCTATAATTGAATTGAGCCAAAAGTGCACTGAAGTGCCGTTCAAGAAATATTTTTCTTGCACGAATGTGAAGACGGGAGCTTTGAATCGCGCAAGCACCAGGGTGTTCATGCAGGTCATCTCTCATGCTTTCTCCCATCGAGCACCACCATCTTGGTAGCACTCAAAAGCTCAAAGTTTCTACTTCCTGTTTCTGCTCACATTGGCTTCAATGACCATGCCTAAAAAGTGCAGACAGAAGTGTCTGGCATGGTAGGATCTGGCACACACTACCAGACGAATTCCTGCAGCATTTCTTTGGAAATATCGTTGATTCTGCCATTTCTAACTGTAAGAGAAATGGCAGAATCAACGACAGCAAGTCGACTCTTGTTAAGAGAAAAAAATAAGTTTGAAAGCCGACACACATATGGGATGAGAGCGCATTTTCTGCTTTTTACAGTGAGTGACAAGATGTTCTTATCATAAGGTTGCAGTGCCAGTGAGTAGATTGCGTGGATGATCACACTGGATAAATCGTCAACACTTTGCATCATGTAACCCCATACAGCATAGTCGCATGACTGTGTAACCGCGTGCTGGCAGCATATACTATATGTGCTTTGGGCCTGCTTTGTCATCAAGCCACAATGCGGGTCCCGCTCAGCGTGTGCTACCCTCACACATCACTTGAACAGCTGGCAACCACTTCAGCATGAAAACACATTCATTTTTTAAGCTCGAAGGCTGCTGTTGCAGTGTTGAGGAACCACAGGTTAAAAAGAAAAAGGTGAAAATTTTAGAGCACCTAGAGACTGAACTGCAGGCTTTGATGGTCAGCGTGCACATGATGCGCTCAGCCAGAAACCTTGGCTTGGCCCATGCTATGTGCAGTGCTCACGGATTGAAATAGGACATGTAAACATTGAATTAAGCGAACTAAAATGTGCAATTGTTCGCTGCAACCGCGTCATGTAGCTGTGAATCTGGCCTCCAAAGTTGGTGTTTTTCCTCGCGCAAGTATACGCACCAATGTTACACTGATAGTAATGAATTGAAGATTGTTGAAACAAAAGTGTGTGCATTAGTTAGCCCTAACTTTTCCTATTTCAATCCGTGAGTACTGTACATGATGTGCCTGGTCACGTGATCAGTTGATGTGAGGCTAGTTCCCTTGGTGTGCACATCTTCCTGCATGGTGGTAATATTTGAGGTCACAAGAGCAACTGCTCGTGGCTGGGCACAACGCTCTCAATGCTACTCACAGGCCGTATATTGATGACCATGTGTGCAGTTTGGGCAAGCCGAGAAAATGATGATTTGAATGCGTGCCCTGTCTTAAATGTTACCTGATTTTTCTGAAGGCGCGAAGTAGTTTCAGGCAGATAAACTGAAGCAAAGGACAACACGCGTGTGGTCTGCTCTCGATGCTGCCAGCATTGTGATAGCTAGCACTCGCAGTCACTCTGCCATGTCTCCACGCATGTTGAGACATGCTTTAGTAACATAAGCTAATGTTCATTCCTATGTTGTGATGTTTTATTGCCTGAATTTTGTGAAATAGTAAAATATTTTGATACCTATCAGTGATTCACTTTTCCGGTGAAACTGCGCAGTTTCTTTGTGTGTTTGGATCGTACGTTTCCCCTGATAATACGTTTATGGTCGTGCTATTTAAAAAAGAACGACATATGAACGAGGTTCTACTGTAATTTAGTTTGTTGGTAAGCTGTCAGAAATATATGCTCCTGGAAAAGGTGTAGATACAGATGGGCACAGGCCGCTGCTTCCTTTAGGACACTTACATGCGTGTAGTACTTCTGGGTTCTCAACTGCCAGTAACCCACTTGGTGAAGTGCGGGGGAGTTCGTGGCAATCAATTTTACAGTTTTTTTTTTTTTTGAAGGACGTAACAACCAGGAAGGGAAGTGTCAGAAATGTGAATTTAATACTCATAAACTTATGAGAATTATACAGGACTGACCTTTCATGTTAAAATGTAGCTAACTGTTAACTGTTAAAATGTAGATAACAGGAACCTATAAGAGAGGTTTTACTGTATTTATGACAGTGTTTCAGAGCCCCTTTTAGAGCATTTAGAGTTTCTTGTGATTGTAGTTCCATTCATGCGATTGTGAATTTTTTTACAAGTACAAGAACATTGCTTACCTGTCTAAGTCCTGTCCTAGATGTATGTAGGGTGAGATTGCATGAGGTCATTACTATTAATTTGGCTGTCATTACTTTTAGCAGCATTCACTGAATGCTTTTTTTTTGTACTTTGATTTCTGTTGTATATAACTCGTACACTGCAGGGCAGAAAAAAAAGGGGGGAGTGGAATGGAGGGTCTGTCATTATTTGCAGTAGTATTCTTATTAATAACACATATCTGCATGTACGCAATGTATTAGGTGCATGATCGCTCTGAGCAACACAAATTCATTATAGGAAGTGAACAGCACTTGGTTAACATTCCCACAGGTTTATATTATGACAGGATAAATATTTCGTTTTATTCTATTCTGTAGTATGCAATGCAGTTTACTTTTGTTATAACTAAGTTAAGTATTCAATTTATCACTGCTGAGCCAGGGAATATAGGAATTAGTGTATTACCTACAATGTGGTTATACAGTAATTTGAAACTACTGCAAGTAGAACAACTTAATGAGCAAACAAACAATGAAGCCAAGGAAAGCATAGGGGAAGTTACTTGTGGTATTGTAATTGTGGAGAAAGTAGAAAGGAATTAAAGTGGACGAAAAGACAAGCCTGCCTTCGGTGGGACCCGAACCCACGACCTTCGGATGTCGCGTCCGATGCTCTACCAACTGAGCTACGAAGGCGCTCGTCCCCCCGTCCACTTTATTGTGCATTTATGTACGTATTATGTACGTATTATCCCAGGATAATACATACATAAATACACAATAAAGTGGACGGGGGGACGAGCGCCTTCGTAGCTCAGTTGGTAGAGCATCGGACGCGACATCCAAAGGTCGTGGGTTCGGGCCCCACCGAAGGCAGGCTTGTCTTTTCGTCCACTTTAATTCCTTTCTACTTTCTCCACAATTACAATACCACAAGTAACTTCCCCTATGCTTTCCTTGGCTTCATTGTCTGTTTACTCATTAAGTTGTTGCTAACAAATAAAGAATGAGCCCTTGACCCCTTCCCTTTCGTTATTGCAAGTAGAACAATACCATACATATTTGACATTGTTTTAGCTGTCTTGTAGCACTGATATTAAAGCACTGCAATTTCAAGGACTGCGTTTATCGGTATCTACCAGCAGTCACAAGTGAGACTATATTTGTGGCATGACCGCTAACTCTTAAACTTGGGAGGCATAATAACACCACTAGAGTTAGCTAACACTGACAATAAACTCAAAGCTTTTGCTTTAACAAATAGGTGCCTTTATAAGTGTTCCTGGGATGGCTTAGTTTATATGAAAGCTTGTCCACAACCAACTCTAGCCTAGCTAGTGTACCAAAGTGTATAATTTGCTTGAGATGCTTTTGACTGGAGACTGCCAAGGAGACTGCAAAAAGTGCTGTTTGATAAATGCTTTACAACATGGCTTGACCTTTGAAGCCCTTGTATTCAGTGTCATTGTTTTAATTGTAAAAGCATAAACTGAAATGAGTTAGCTCATCCAGCAAATATCTTTTGATTACTTTGTAACGCCAGAAGGGCTATGGGAGTCATATTACCTCCATTGCACTGGCTTCACATTCTGTGTAACTTTATTTACACAAGCAGCACTGCCTTTGAAGTGGCAGACAAGTTTGCAAGGTAGCAGACATGTGTAATAAGATTAAATTGCATTGTGCATGCTTTGAAACAGCAGACAGCGCCACTTTACTCTGGTCTGTTTGTTAGCTGCTGTAGTTTTCTTTGCAGCATGTAATAATATTTATAATGTTCATTGTACACTGACTTGCAGAACAATGACATCAGAAAACGTTAGACCTTAGACACGTAATAATATTTCCCATGTGATCCATGAAATAACACAAAAACGAAAGGCTTCATTTTTATATCCGAAGCATCGTGTTTACTGTGGTGTTTATTATTTTTTCTGCTCTTGTTTTGTTTTGTGTGGAGACTTGAGACTGATTTCAGTGCAGCATTACGAGTATGAAAAAGGGCCTCTCAACGTGAATTGCAAAGCTGCATATGTCGCAGTGTGTGACAGGTGCTCATTTTTTGGGCCTCTTAGTTACTTGATTGAATACTGACAATACAGGGATATCATGTTTACCTGATATCTAGCTGGTGCACATTCCTTCTACGTGCCAGTAATGCTGTTTTTTTTGCTGATGTCTGATTTTCAGGTGGTACAAACAAGGCTCAGTGGGAAGACGTGACTGGATCGACGCCGCTTACTTTTGTCAATGACTGCGTTTCATTTACAACAACAGTCTCGGCCAGGTCAGTTTTCTTGTTACTTAATATAGGAGTTTTCAGCAAAATGTCAGCGTTTCTATATGAACAAAGGCCTTGTCCATATCTCATGTGCGGGTTACTACTGAAGGGGATCCTGTGTCATGATTCGAGAAACATATGAATACTATTCTACAGAGCGACTCTAATCTCGACACTGACTCTGAATGCACGAAGATCATTGTGTGCAGGCCTACCTGGGCCGCTAGCGAAGGGTCTGTGGGCTGCGTGCAGCCCACAGACCCACAGACTGCGAGTTTGAGGCTCCTGGTACATAGGGCAGTACCAGCATTTGTTGCATTTTGAGAATCTTTATCTGCCATACAAAGTATGTCTAAGTGCAGCTGTCTTTGCATAAATGTAGTATGTGCATTTTTAATTTTCATATTTTTTGAGGGCCCTCTCTTTATTCAGAAGAGTTGTAGAGCAAATTTCATTTCCTGAACATGTATGAAGAACTTTACTGTATAGTAATAAAGGGGCCTTGCAATGCTTCTCTTAACATAGCCAGAAAATACTGTCGGTTTGTTGTGAAAGCTCCAGTGAACATCTGAGCTAGTCATTATTGCACTGAATGCGACAGGGAATTCACAATTTTGACTCCAAGACTGCCAAAAATGGCTTGCTCTCCCCTCGGCATACTGCGAAGCAGAAGGAGCCTACTGCACAATATGTGGGACTGACACATGCTCTGGCTGATATTATAATTACAAAAACATCCTCAGTATGTTGCTTACATAAAAGATTTTAAAAACATGGAAAAATGTAATTCTTCTTCGCACTTCCAATCTTGAATGATGATCATCTGCTTAAGTCGCCTCTTGCCAGCCATTGTTAGCTTACAAGAACATTGTTGCTCATGATCAAGTATGCTAAGACGATGCTATGTGCTATGTGCTGCGGAAAGAGGTAAAATTTCAAGCTAGTGCAAGTGCTGGAGTCCTAAGATTGAGGGGAGAATGACGTCTTTCAGCAAGTGTGCCTACGTTTGTGTATGTGCTGTGATGTTGCTAACAGTGGCATGTGCACTTCAAAAAACATGCTAGCTCTTCCTCATTGTGCTGCTTGCTTATTGTGCACACAAGTGCTGCACGCTTTGGTTGGCAATCTCGCAGTAACATATCACTCGCATTTGGACTACGCGTGTCCTCAAATATACTCATTGTTGGTGGTGTGATTAGGGACATATGCATAATGGAACAGCTGCATGTGCACATCAGTGGCACGGCAGCTGCCCGTGCATGTTTGTGCTGGTTCACTGTGCCGAACATGACACTCCATGTGACGCAGTGTTGACATGGCACTCAGAGGTGCACACTTTGAGGAGACAGGCTGCAGTGAGATTAGCGGAAGAAAACACGGCATTTGCGGTGCATGCGTTTCTGATCATCAAATACCTGTAACTGTGCAGTTACGGCATCATTCTGAAATATTATTGCGGCTTTGTGTTCCACACAGACAGGTACACAGCTGGCACTACATAAAAAATTTTCAACCTTGGGGTGGATGAGGGGCTCTTTAATGTCATGTTTTCTCCTGTGTTCATGTCAGGTGGCATCCAGTGTGCTACACTTGTGCTATTTGGAACATATTGTACCTACGTCTGTGACTTGTCTTGTGCTGATCCTGCTATGACAATTCTTACTGATGCACATAGTCGTTTCCAAAACCACTGGTATGTTTGCCAGCATCTGCTTGCTCTCTCCTACGTACCTGATGAGCTGGATGCCTTCCTGATGAGCTGGATGCCTTTGGCAGTTGTTGTTTGGTGTTTACTTAATTGAAAACACTATGCACTATCTAAATTTGGCAATGTTAGAGTGGATGAAGAGGTGAGCCTTTAGCAGTGTCTATTTAGAGCTTCAACCAGGTTTATCACGAGAGAGGCTTTTACAGGGAAGACAAAGTGACATAAAACAAACTGAAGTTTAGTCTACATCACTATGGGCAAGCAGTGTGCTCCCAAAAGTAATACAAAAACATTTGATGTCCTTCCACTTGCACGTGTGGGCGGAGAGTGAAGAATACTGCTCGACAGTGGCTGGCTCTCTTTTATACCATCTTCCATCCGTAGTTTTTGTCTTTGCAAGCTGTTGATGCGGCAGGGATCCTATTTGAACATGTCCCAACTACTCTGAATGAGTGGCTTCTGGTGTGCCTGCTGTTAGCAGACAGGGCTTGAGCATTTGAAGGAAGATAGTAGGCTTTGCACATTCACAAGCACTCCCTACACACATAAACAGAACAAGCATGAACTAGCGCGTTCATGATGGTTAGCATGATGCTTGGTGCACTGTGTTCCCTGCGTTCAGCATTCATTTCAGTCATGGCTGTGCAAGGTAATTGTAAGAGCTATCATCCGTTTATGAAAGTGACACGACAAAGCCAGTGTGCATCAAGTTCTCACAGAGCTTTGGCAGAATTTAGCATGACAGTTCCGTTTTTTGTGCTGCAGCCACCACAGGCGATCGCGAAATGCTGCAACTATGCTCATCTGAATGGGAAGTAGCGGCCACAAAAAGGACAGAAAGTGCTTTAGTCCATGTCTCGCACTGATGTAACTTTTTGCCCCAAGTGTCGTCTTCCCTGTGTAGCTACCAGTACGCGCATCTGGATAAAAGCAAAGAAAGAGCACTCAAAGTCTGCAACATCTGTAACTGCACTTATACCTGATGGATTAAAAAATCTTCGTGGCATATGATTAGCAGTGGTGGTTTCAGAGCGCACTCCTTACTGATGGCATCACCCAAGGCACTGATTTCCTATAATGAGTTCGTTCCATGATTACTTGGAAAGGTGTTTCAGGGTCCCTTTAGCACTGTTTAACGGGGTCAAAGGTTTGGATGTGTGGTTTTCCTAATAGTAGAGCCTTTTATCTTTGAAACTGCAGTGAGGTCCTTCACTGTGTGTCTTTTTGGAAATTGGAATAGGGTTACTTTATGCATGTGTATAGGCATTTCACACCTGCTGGTGTGCTGTTCTTTCTACTAATTCTCTGTATGGAAGGCTCCAAATCATGACCGCAGGTGAGTCCATAGATCTGTATGTGTGCTTAGGGGATGAACCATGCTTCCTACCAGACGCCGCCTTTGAAGTACCTAGTAAAGGAGAACTTCGGCAGTTTCCACCATATTCTGTTATCGCTGTTTTTCAATAGCACTGATAGTCCTGTAGCAGGCAGGGTGCTTCAGTTTTCTTGGAAATTCACCAATAATTTTAAATAATTGAATGAACAATGTGTTTAAATGTATTCCGAAGCAAGTAGATGCTTCGTGTGGCATATGTGATGACATTGCAGCTTCCCTGCCATCAGAAATATGAAGCTGGTCACAGAAAAATGAAAGTGGTGACATTATCCAACAATGTATTGAGTTATGCCAGCTTTTATGAACTTGACAGCAATGATTGGAGAGTTGAAGTATCAGAGTTTCACTCTTGACCGCCCACCAGCTCAGGTAGGCAGCGTTGAAGGTAATGACATCAAAAACACAGGATGGCCCGCAGGAAAACCTGCTAAAAAGTTTAGTATTCATTTTCAGGAAGACGCATTGGCTTGCAACTGCCTGGCTTGGCATATGTTATTACAGTAACGAGGAGAACATATAGTGAAAATTTCATTTAGATCTGTGGACACTGAAATATCACTGGAGTTGCCTTTTAACTGATCATGGGCCCAGACCACGTAACATGAGAGTGAGCAACCTGAGAAAAGGTGACATGCGGCAGCCAAGTAAGCAGAGGAGGTTGCCAATAAAATATTAGGCACATTTACATGGATGCAGCATTACTTGATCAAAAGGATACTAAAACATAGTAATGCATTGAAGATGACATAACAAAGGTGTACATCCTTCAGCGACAGTTCTCTACAAGAAAGGTGGAGCTAACACCAATAGCAGCACTTACAGAAGCATTGTTTGGGGTCAAGTACCTGAAAGGAGTTTGTGCTAAATACAGTAGAATGTCGATGATACGATTACGGTTGGTGCGAATTTCGCGATGATACGAATTTTAATGTTGTTTTGGACGGACTACGTTGTATAAAATGCGCCGTCATTCGTTGTTATACGAACAGTTTCCCCAGCCATCGCGGATGATACGAACATGCGAAATGACCGCTTCACGCGAGCGACTGACTCAGATTTTTGACTGCAGATTTTTCCCGCGAGTTCCTTACGATTTTGGACCGGAAAGTGGCAGCGAAAAACAGAAAAAATTTTGCTTTTAGTCAACCAGTGTTCGGCCCATCCCAAAGACTGCAACTTCAGCAATGTCGCCGTAAGGTTCCTGCCCGCAAACACTACGAGCCGTCTACAGCCGCTGCATGCGCGAATAAACCGAAATGTGAAGCACCATTTCAAGGGATTGCTTGTACGGAGGCTCCTGGCGAAAATTGAGCGCAAGGAAAAAAACTTGCAGATTAGCCTGCTTGACGCCTTACATTTCTTGGCCATGTCCTGGGATAATGTGACCCAGGACACGACCGGAACTGCTTTCACAAGTGTGGATTTTTTGCGGTATCGGATGTGGCTCTGACGGAAGAAAACCAAGAGCCTGACGACGATTTGCACATCGAGGGTTGGGAGAACCTTGAAACTCGAGCTTCGGCGCGAGACTTCGTCACCGCGGATGACAACGTAGTGACCTGTGGGCTGCAATCCATCGAAGAATTGGTCGACGAGGCAAAGGATACCGTGTCTGAGAGTGATGGTGAAGATGCCGGTGAGTATGATCTCCTACCGTCAATGTCTGAAAACCTTGACGTCCTCGATGTACTGCGTCGCACCGTAAGCACCGGCAGCGTGAGTGAAGAAACCGCAGCATGGTTTTATTCCATTCAGGCGGCTTTCTTGAGGGACAGCGCAGTTAAAAAAGTTCAAAAGAACATCAGGGACTTTTTCAGCAAGAATTAGTTGACCCCAATAAAGTTCTTGTTCATCTTCATGATCAGCTTTAACTTGTTTTGGCTCATACGAATTCGGGATGATACGAATATTTTACGTGCTCCCTACAAATTCGTATCATCGAGATTCTACTGTATACAGACTCTCAGAAGACTGTTGGGTTGTGCTTTTCCCAAAGGCCAGAACTTGACAGTTGGAAGGATGAGCAGTGATGTTTGAGCTGCAAGCATGTGGATGCACACTCTTAACTCTGGATTCTGAATATTGAAATTATGGCTGATCATGATGCATTATGTGGAGGTAATATAAATGCATGGAGTTCTATGGGCATCACATTGTAAAAATCAAGCACTTCATTATATCGTGAATTTTATTTGTTAAGTTTTATTATATCAATGTTGAACTGTAATTAAATTTTTTGTGGTAAGCTAATATGTTAAATTTTATAGGCTCTTGTGATATTTTGCTTTAAGTTGTTCTTCAATGTGCTAGTGTTAACTTATCATATGCAGAAAAAAAGAGGTGTCCTGAACATATTGAGTGTTCCGAGAATGCATCGCTTATGTATTACCTTTGTACACATTCCTTTTGTAAGTGCATGGAATGATGAATGTGAAATGCAAATATATTTTAAAATACGGTTTTGCGTGGGTCATAATAATTGCATGCACAGATAGGTACTTGCCTGTGGGCAATGGGTACACCTCTGAACCAGAACTTTTATGTTCTGCATAAAAGCTTTTTGGGCTTCAAAAGCATCAAATTCTGCTCCAAGCTCCGGCTTTTTCCTGTTCCAGAAGCTGCTCTAAAAGATGAAAATCTATTTTCATTGCTGTACTACAGTGTCACACCCACATACACCCACATACACTTCAAACACTTTGAGGAGTACAAGTGCAGGGTTGAACCTATCATGTTGATGCCTTGCTTTTCATGTAAAACAGAAAAACTCCATGTGGAATCTTTTGTGGGAGTTTTCTAAGTGATGTATAAGCATGTGCCACTAATAACCTGCTGTTTTGTTGCCGTTTAACACATTGTTATGGCAAGTAGTGCACATGTTCTAAGAACCATTGTTACAACTTGTTTCGTATTCTTTTTGGCATTTGTGAATTCATGGAGTGGCTCAACAGAAGGTGCTTCCCATGACCACCGAAACGCGCTATGTTTGGCATTAAATTTGTGCAAAGTGAATTTTTCTAATCTGTACGATGATCAGTGTCGGCTTTACACATTGCTCTAGAGGTGGCTTTTATTCTACCAAGTGTTCTTTCACATTTTTGTACTGCCGACGCACCTTCATGTGGTTCAGACATGACCACTCGTTGCAAGCATCAGTGTACAGCCCACTTGGTAAGACACTAGGCTTTGGAGCGTGAGGCCGTAGGTTTGAAACCCAGCAGCCATGAAATTTCTTTTGTGCATTCCATTTCTTTTAGCAATTCGCCAGACAGAGAGATTCGTCATTGAATTGGTATAGAAATGCTTGCACATATAAAATTCGATGCATCTGATTTCTAAAAATTTAGGTTACTGGTGTCTACTGTCAAACCATTTTGAATTGTTACCTGAAATGATTGGCTGCATCTGGGCAAAGATGCTTGCCAGGATGGTACAGGTCCAGGAGGAGTGACTTCTGTATTTTGAAGGGCATGGGTATTGTGCATTTTTGTGATGGTGTCTTGCTGACTTGTCACGCAGGTTTTGGCTGATGGACTGCCGGCAAGTGAGTGAAGCAACCAAGTTTGCTACAGAGCTTTATGCAGAAGCAATGCACGTGCCATTCATGGCGAAGTTTGTGGTTTTTGCCAAGCGTCTTGACCCAATGGAAGCCCAGCTACGTGTTTTCTGCATGACAGATGACAAAGAGGATAAAACGTTGGAGAGTCAGGAGCACTTCACTGAGGTGGCCAAGAGCCGTGATGTTGAGGTAAGGGCTTGGTGTATAATACAGATGTGCCCTCAGGTGGCTGCATTCATACCAAACATGTAAAAGGTGTGCGTGAGAGGTGTGCGAATATTCGAAATTTCGAATAATTTTCGAAAATAGCATTTGCTATTCGATTTGATTCGCACTTAATTTTTACTATTTGAAGTTGATAACTAAGGGGCAAAATATGCCATGTCTCGTGACAAGTGGCCCATTCCCGCATCTAGTGCGCTTCACCGCATAACGCTCGCCTACTGCTGCGAATCCAGCGCTCATGTACTGTGGCGAAGTTAATACTCGTGTACGGCTGCGAAGCTAACACTCGTTTACTGTGGTAAAGCTGACACCCATGTACTGCAGCGAAGCTGACACCCGTGTACTGCGGCAAAACTGACACCAGCATACTACTGCGAAGTGAGCAATCGTGTACTGCGGCGAAGCTAGCGCTCGTATTTTGCGGCGAAGTTAACGCTCGTTTACAGCAGCGAAGCTAACACTTGTGTATGGCGGTGAAGCTAACACCCGTGTACTGCAGCGAAGTTCACTTGCCTACCGCGGCGAAGTTAACATTCGTGTACTGCAGTGAAGTCCACTTGCCCACCACAGTACAAGAATTTACACTTCTGTACTGCGGTGAGCACTTCTGTACTGCAGTGTGCAATTGTTTTGCCCCATGTTTAGCAGTACATTTCTCTGTGATTTGATGTGGCATTATTAAATAAATATTCAAAAATTGTTCAAAAAATATTTGATTCGATTTGCACTCAACCATTATTATTCAGATTTGCTTCGCACTCAAAATTTTGCTATTCGTACAGCTCTAGTAAAAGGGCAAATATGCAAAGGGCATCAATTCATAACTATTTCACCAGTTTGTAACAATACATCCCATAATCAGTTGAATGTAACTTTGCGTGCCTAGTTAAACATCGATATAATGAACTTCACTATAAAAAAACTGCTGATGTAGTGAAAGAATTCAACTTTTTAAACTTACATGCATGAAACATCATGTATTCGTAACCTGCAATATGGGTGCACCCAAACTAGCACCAATTTTTTGCGGTACCTGTACATACATTCATTTACCTTGTTGGTGCTCATCAGCATACTGTGAAGATAGGACTGTTGGCAGTGGGGTAGCTCACTTTATTAGCACATCTTAACAATGTGAATACGGTGTCCTCAGTGAGTTATTCCACAGTTAAGCACCCAGAAAATTCTGCATTTAGTTGTGATCCTTTGAGGCATGAAGTAGCTTTTACCTGTAGCATCATGCGAGAAAAATACAAGCGGACTGGAAAAAATAGATGAAAAACAGCAGCGTACCCTATACCATTGTTTTGTCGTGTTGGTGTGCCACTTAAAATAGTGCTGACATGAATATTAGAAATCTTTGTATTGTTGCTTTAAATAAAAGCACTGTTCAGGACCATCATGGTGCCTTGGCAGTGTGTTGGACCTGCCGTTCTTTCAACTTTACATGTGGCATAACAGCTGCTATGAGGCAGAGTTTGCTAATGCGGCATGACATTGTGGTTGCTAGATTTTCATATTAACAAAATTAAGTTTCTTGAGTGCTATTTAAGTGAGCTTTCTCATGCTGCTCCATTATTGAAACATTCTTGTGACATGTTGCATGTCAAAAAGAACCCTTCAGTGACTGCACTTTGCATAAAAGGCTGAACTTCAATTTAAATAACGTAAATTATGCCTTTTTCTACAGTGGAATTTTTACTGCAGTCGGAACATTTAGAGAATGAAAATGCATTGCATTAGTGTTTGATTAGCCCTAAAAATCAGGACTGCTTGTGGAGGAATGGAGGAAAAGATTTCCTTTTTTGGTTAATGAACCCTTGATGACATGTTCGGTTAACTCCACAACTGATCTGTTAATTTTTTTCTGCTGTAGGTGCTGGAGAAGAAAAGTCAGTACCTGGAGTTTGGAGGCAATTTGGTTCCTGTGACCAAGTCGGGCGAGCAGCTGCAGCTGCAGTTCCAGGCCTTCCGAGAGAATCGACTGCCATTTTCTGTCCGTGTTAAGGACCCTCACCAGGAGCCTCTTGGACGGCTTGCGTTCATGCGTCAGCCGCGGGCTGCTCGTGCCACAGAACCCCCTCAGGCACCTCTCTGCAATCTCAACATTGCCTTACCAGAGGTAAGACCTTTCTTTTGCTGGAAAACAAGTGTGCTTAATTCACCAACTTATTTGTTATGCAGTATGAAGCCTCACAGAACCTCTCGGAGCTGGTTACTCTGGAGAAGAAGTATGGCTTCGTCGAGGAGACAGGCCTGGGTAGGAAAATCTTCTTTTTTGAGCTTGCTTGTCGCGGTAAAGAAAAGCCCTTCTGACATGCATGGGCAGTAAGGCCCCAATGTACTTTGTAGAATGACTGCCTAGATGCATGAAGCAAGAGTTTAAAAAGTCTAAAATATTTTCTAAATGATAAGTGAAACATCTAAAGGGACGTTTGAGTTTATATGTAACTTTAACGTGCACTTCTTGAACATGTTAAGTAGCTGTGCTAAAACACCACCCCGCCATGGTGGTCCAATGGTGATTGCACTCGGCTGCTGATACGAAGGTTGTGGGATCGAATACCGGCCACAGCGGTTGCATTTTGATGGAGGCAAAATGTTCAGGCCCATGTGCTGTGCAATCAACGTCAGTGCGCATTAAAGAATCCCAGGTGGTTGAAATTTCTGCAGCCCTCCACTATAGCATCTCGCATACCATGGTTTTGGAACTTAAAACCCCACACATCTGTGATGAGTGAAGTGCACGTGTTTCAAAGTGCGCGCCATAAAAAAAAAATGAAAGCAAGACGAAGACGACGTTGGCACGAGCGCTAAAGAAGAATAAAATAATGAAGAACAGGAACACCAATCCGAAAAGGCCACAAGTACAGCTCTGAGCAATCGGAAAACGACACGAAGAGACAAGAACACCAATGATGAAGGCCCACGATGAAGATGGGTGATAAAAAGCGCCAAGAGAACGGGCGAGGGGGAGACCAGGGAGAGACCGGGGAGAAGAACCGGAGCAGACGTGGCTGAGGCGTGGTGGAAGGAAGAAGCTGACCAGGGCGCGGGAGTGGCGGCCGAGTTCCTGTGGCAAGGCCGCTGCAGGTTCCCACCTGGGCGTGTACCTGAGCGGTACAGCATCTGGCGTTGGCCAGGCAATCCACCGGCTTCCCATCGCCTGGCGTTGGCCAGGCACTCCACCAGCTTTCCATCGTCTGGCGTTGGCCAGGCACAACTGCGTCCCCGGCTCGTTGTCCGAGCGTCGGCTGAAGAACGCCGAGAGGTTGCTGACCCCGACTCGCCCGACGCTACCCTCCCTCCGAGCGACACCTCAATCCAAGTCCGCTCCGAGTGCATCTACAGCATCTACATCGCCTCTACTCTCGTGTGCCCACCAGAACGGTGACAGTCTTTTCGTCTGAACTTATTCTTAAGCACCACTAGCTATTTTCCCTCACCTCTGTAGTTGTGTTATTTCTTTTCCTACTTGGCATGATTCACCTCGTTTTGTCCTTTTCTCTCTTTATTCCGTTTTCTGCAAATACAGTGAGTGTTTGTTATTTTCACTGCACCAACGGTCTCGTCTATCCTTGCTCGATGACGGTCAAGCCATCGAGTTTTGAACACACGAACCTACACGAGGGCACGTTGATTGGCTAGCCCCGTGACAACATCATTCAAAGCTGTGCTAACCCCACATTGTCATTGGTCTATAAAACTTCTTGAAGGAAGGTTCTTAGAATGTTTGCATCCCATTATCACTGTTGGCCACTCAACAAACTGCCAGTAGTTAAAACTTATTTGCATATAAATAACAGCAATACTCATTTATAGAACCATAAAAGTCCATAAGTGGACCATTCATGAGCTAGATTCCATGACCACTAAAGCAGAGACACTTTCATTTATTTATTTTTTTATGGTATTTATTACAATGCATTTTTAAGAACTATAAAATGGTATATGATAATGCTGCAATTACTTAGTGAAGGTAAATGCACAATCACTACTAAGCAAACATTTAAATGGTAACATAAAATGCACTACACATTTTCAGGGAGCGATAATCAGAATGTGTTGTACTAAAAGACTGGCGAGAACAAATGCTTCACCTGTAAAAGACACTAAAGTGAAAAGGTGAAGTGGTTTAGAATGATAACTTATATTTCGAGAACTCGATTGTTGTTAATTTTGACGTATCTTCAATATAAACAAGAAAATGAATGTCAAAGTTTCAGTTTTGAAATTCATGCCAGAACTTCGCGACCTAATGACGTCAGAAGGCCAATATCTTCTTTTCGTATTCTCACCAACATCGCTCCATCAAATGTTCTGAAACTGCCTTTGTTAAGGAACTGGCTTCCTTGAAACACAATGTAGGTCTTTCTTACTGATAAATAGTTATGTAGGCCTTAGGAGACGCTGTCAAAGATCTGTGATGCAATGCGTTCTAGTGCTGGTACTTAAAAACGGTATCGCCTCCCGTATTTTCTTTTTGCACATTTTCCAGCTTACCGAGGGTCCTCTCCTCGCAAGACTGGTGTTTTTGGTATTATGAAAAGCTAACCTACTAATATGAGAAAAATTGTTTTTCACTTTAGTGTCCCTTTAATGGCATACCAGTCAAGATGTCAAGTTCATAAATATCTTTTCGATGAGGTATTCTATGGTAATCAGTTTCGTGCTTCTTGTTATGGGACATTTCCCATTTCATAATTAGATCGTTTATGCTGGTTGCATTTGTAAGTGCCTTACCTGAATTAATTGTTCTTTTTCAAACTTCTCTGCATGCCCATGTTTGTGCAGGTATAAGTAGCAAATTTACTTTGCTGCTTGGTTTTTAAGCACCAGTTTTTTCAAGCAAACAGTGTCATGCAGGACACTATCATATAAGAGTTTAGTATTGTACATGCTCTTTCTGTCTACCATTTACATTATACTGTGGAACCCACTTATAACAATACCAGTTTTAACAATATATTGGTTATAACTATGCACCATCAACTTTTGTATGCTCTCTGTGGTGAGCTCCTACAACAATGCCCCATGCCCCATTATTAGTTATAACAGTGAAGTCTGGCTGCTGTGTACCCTGTGTTTAGTGCCAAGAGGTAATAGAATGTTAAATTTTTGAAAAGGAAACAAAGTTTCGCCACTGCATATTTGCTGTTTCCCCTTGCAAAGGCAACCCAAATGTCATGTAATAGAAACCAGCTTTTCCTCCGGGGCCTCTCTCTCCCTCTTACATTCTGTCACCCTCCCAAACATGAGCCCCATGGTGAAAAAAATATATAACAAAGAACAGTGCTTCCAAAGTTCTCTTGCCTTGAGGAACCCCAACTGGCCTTCTAAGAAGTCCGAAGGGCCTCAGTGCTATCCCCTCCAGCCACTGAAGGGTGAGGATTAAAATAGCACTGCTGCAGGGAGGAAGGGGGTCTTCTCTTTTAGGGCAGCTTAGTGTGTTGGAGGTGTGTTATCTTTGGTGATTGTTTACTTAGTGTCACGCTGTGAAGCATACAGGGTGTGGGAAGGGGCTTTTAACCATCCCCCTCTCCTTTTTTAGGCACACAGACAACAGCTCTGGGGTCCTCTTTACCATTTTTTTCATGTTTCTGTGTTATAGCAATTATCAATTACAATACATTTTCATGGCACTTCAATATTGTTATAAGTGGGTTGGACTCAGATCTTTCATGGCATGATGTACTGGAACGGGTTAGAAAAATATATATATATTTCTCCTAACTCAAGAAGCCATTTTGATGAACTTCGTTCTCAAACATTGCAGGTAAAAATGTGGTTTCAAAGAAAAAGCATTGTTATTTCTACAGTCGAATTGGTGAGGCGGGCTAATTGATTGCTGGATATCACATTCATATTAGCGGCACAGATTGAAAAACACTTGCAGAAAAAAATACACATAGGACCTCTTTTTTTTAAAGATTATTATACCTCAGACACATTATGGAATGTGTAGTGCAAATGGGCCAAGCAAGACAACAGGGAGAGATTCATTTTGTACACCCCATTTGCACTGCACTTTGTGTAATGCAATGCCACTTAGTCCATAGGTTTCTTTTTTTGAGGCATGTATATGATAAAAATAGGAGAAAATGTCAGGCTCTACCTGTACCTAATTGAATTAAGTACAGGTGGAGAATAAATATGTGTAGACATTACAAAAGTGTTGGTCCGGATAATATTCCCAACTTATTTTTGAAAACATACTCTGAATGGTGTGCATGGCATCTCATAATTATGTTTCAGAAATTGCTTGACTGGAAATTTTCTGCATATTTGGAAGGTCACCAGTGTTGTTCCCATCCTCAATTATGAAAAGAGGGAAATTATTTCTAATTGTAGGCCAATTTCATTATTATCCACATGCTGTAAACTCCTGGAGCATATCATTCACAAGCACATTATTCAGTACTTAACTGACAACGATATCCTTTCGCAGCATCAGCATGGTTTTCGTAGCAGTTTCTCCACTGTCACACAGCTGATCAAATTCATGCATGACATCGCTTCATCACTTAACAAACATGGACAGGTTGACGCCATTTTCATTGAGACTCCAAAGCTTTTGACAAAGTGTGCCTAAATTACTTAGCTGGATCACAGATTATTTACACCTTAGGTGTCAGTTTGTTGGCTACAACCACCAACAGTCATCACTGGTTCACACTTCTTTGGGTGTTCCACAGGCCTCTCTTTTGGGACCCCTTTTATTCATAATCTACATCAATGATGTCATTCAAGTTGTTGCTAACACTCCTGTTAAGCTTCATCTGTATACCAATGACTGTGTCTTGTATTGCAGTGTGCATAGTGTCACTGATCAGGTTTTGTTAAATGATGTTTCTTCTTCTTTTTACAACTGGAGCAGGACTTTGCAAATGGATATTAGGTAGCTTTCACAAAACTGTGACAGTGACATTCACTAATAAGAAACACCCATTGCAATTCAGGTATGGCAATGCTGAACGTACACTAGAAAGCATTCAGGAGTTCAAGTACCTTGGTGTTGTATTCTGTCCAAACTTGAAGTGGCACAAACACATTGACCTTATTTCTACAAAATCTTTTAAATAATTAGGTTACATAAGTAGAACCTTGAAGGGCGCTACTAAACAATGCAAGCTAACAGCTTATAAGTCACTGGTGAGGCCACTTCTTGAATGTGCATTTGTTGTCTGGTCGCTGCACCTTGCAAATGATATAGATAAGCTCGAGTCCGTCCAGAGGAAAGCAATTAGATTCATTTTCAACCGTTACGATCGAAACATTTCCCTTTCAGAGCATTACCATATATTATCCCTGGATTGCTTAAAACATCAACGAATGTGCAGTCAGCTTATCATATTACAAAACATTGTGCACAAATCTGTTTGTATATCTACTCCCATTTCTTTTGCCTGTCATTCTACCCATGGGACTCACTGGTCCTATCCTTTGAATATTGTACCATTCCTGTCATTTATTGATTGTTTTAAATATTTCTTTTTCCTGTGCACAATAGAAATCTGGAATAAACTCAACAGTACTTTGTGACAACTACCACATGCACAGTTTGTAGAACAAGTGTCCAGTCATGTGCTTTGACATTCTCATCCTTTGTGTTTTTCTGCGTTGCTTGTAACCAATCCTGCAATGCCTCAATTATGACACAGCAGTATCTGTAAATAAATAAATAGATAGATAGATAGATAGATAGATAGATAGATAGATAGATAGATAGATAGATAGATAGATAGATAGATAGATATAGATAGCTAGATAGATAGATAGATAGATAGATAGATAGATAGATAGATAGATAGATAGATCGATCGATCGATCGATCTGTTTTGTGTATAAACACATCTGCCACAAATGCGGACTCTCTTTGCATATTGCAATTAAATGTCATTGTTTTTATTGCAACAGTGAGAGCAAACAGTGAGAGTAGGGCCTTTGAGATTGACAATGATGTCATGAAATCACAACTCTCTGAGGCTATGCTTTTGTAGACTACATGCCATAGTGTGAAAACCTCCGGAATGGGCACATTGCGTCGATGCATGTGTAGGTCGCCGGTGCGAGCTACTGCCACAGTTACGTTTGCTTTGTATCCATCTCATTTGGCTGTCGGCCTGTTTGAAATATGTTGTTCCTTGTTGCGACTTAAATGGTGTAGCAGGCAGGTCAGTGCATTTGCAAGTGTTGCGTAACCTGTCAAGGCAATGCAACGACACGTGTTTTTGGCACTTTTACGAGCGAAGAGGCATCACAACACGTTAGAACACAGTTGAAAGGTAGTCAGCATTTGTAAAGAGGAGCACATTTGAGGGCTTCGGCGTGGGGCAAAGTTCGATATATCAAACGTCGTGGTCCTCGAGTGTTCAATATGCGTGCACATAAGCCCTATACTTTTTCATTGGATTTTGAAGGGGATTTTGCAGCTGTTCGATATAGCCAATAATGTGATATATCGAAGTTTGATATACCGTATTTACACGGTTGTAGGTCGACCCATCTTTTCAAAGTTGGCAGTCCAATGTTGCGGGGCCGACTTAAAATCAAAACTGAAGCATGTACTGCTAATAAAGGCAAGAGAAATGAAAAATCAGAGGCGCTGTGCTGTGGTTAGAACTTCGCATCTACGTTTCCACGGTTATGGTTGAAGCATAGCGTATTAACTTACCGTATTGCGTACATTTTGACAATAACGGTGATGCCACCTTTGAAAGTTGCCGTTCCCGATATATATATGCCCATTGGCCACCGTACTTAGGGGCAAACCTTCAACCATCGCGTTCTGCAGTATACTGAACAATGCGATATGATCGTGGCTATGTTAACACCGTGACTTGAATCAAGGAATTTCTTAATAATCATTTTGTTTATTAGAGACCGACAAAACGCTTGATGCGAGTAATGTACTCGCAAATAAAAGGAAATTGTGAGCAACAGCTTCCGTCTGCCACCGTGTTGTTTGTTTTCGTATCCCGCAGTGCGGCAGTGGCTGCTGCCTGTTGCTTCGATGGTCATCATCTTGCAGCGAATGTTCTTATAACTGCAAATAAAGTTTCCCACTCAATCCACAGTGCATGGTTATTCTGCACGCTGATACAAGTTTTCTTTGTTTTGTTTTTTTAACATTTACTGCATACACTATGAGCGCATGTTCTGGTGGGAGCATTAATCATTGATGGAAGAGCTGCTGTATGGGGGGTATACTGGTAGTTTATGGAACAGCTTCTCCTTGTCATAAGATTTTTTAGGCGGCCATGTCTCCACGTGTTCTGTCACTTCTGTTGTGCTGAATTGTCGCGCCTGGTAGTTTATGGAACAGCTTCTCCTTGTCATAAGATTTTTTTAGGCGGCCATGTCTCCACGTGTTCTGTCACTTCTGTTGTGCTGAATTGTCGTGCCTGTCATGAGTGCCCCGGGCTTGAAGAACTCTCAGTGCTCGTTCACAGCAGCATTCAAATGGGCTGCTGTCCTCTATGCCGAGAAAACCAAAGAACCGTGCAGCAGGATGCAAGTTTGGAGTGAGTGAACGTGTGGTGTAGCAGTGGCGAGTTCAGTGCGAGGAAATTTTCTCATGCGACTCCCAAGCACTCTGGTTTTCGTGGGCAAAAGTCTGGATGCTTTCTGGAGCTGGGGACGAAGCTTGCGGCATACATGACTGATCTATGTGATCAGTCGCTGTTGGTCACATGTAGAATGATCGCACAACAAGCCCATGTGTGTGCTTCTGAAGCAGGGGTACCATGCGCTCAGTTCAAAGCTAGCAGGGCTTGGACATCTAAATTTATTCGTAGGGCTGGCTTCTCTCTACGTTGACGCACCAGCGTGTGCCAAAAGTTGCCGGCTGCATACGAGGAGAAGGTCATTGCCTTCCATAAGCACTTCCTGAAACTGTGATATCTGACGGTATTTGCTTGGCCAGATCGCAATGCCAATTAAACTCCCGTATACTTTGACATGACCAGCAATACGACAGTGCACACGATGTGAATCTACTCACAATGGGCAAGGAAAAGCTGTGTTTTACTGTGATGTTGTCGTGCTTGGCGGATGGCACCAAGCTTCATCCGTACGTGTTCAAAAGGAAGACGATTCCTAAAGAGGTGCTTCCTAAAGACATTGTGATATGGGTGAATGCAAAGGGCTTTATGACGGCTGAACTGGGGGGGAATGGTACCGTCTGATGTGACTCCTGAGGCTGGAGGCATCCCTCAAGAAAGACATCCCCAACCCCAGTCTTGATTCATTCTGAGGGCACCTCACTGCCAAGGTGAAAGTGGTGCTTCAGAAGGAGCGCACAGATATGCTCATAATCCCTGGTGGTTGGACAAGGCAGCTTCAGCCTCTCTACGTGGGGGTCAACAAGCCTATTAAGGACCTCCTCTGCCGTGAATATGAGTGGATATCAACGGAAAACAGTGAACTTGAGCCAAGCGGGCGTATAAGGAGGGCCTCGCTGACTACTGTGTGCTGGTGGTCCTCTTTGCATGGGCGGTTGTACCACACGATGTTGTGGTGCGGTCATTCGTGAAGTGTGGACTGACACTTCATGACAGTGCGCTGTGGGACCACAGCAGCTATGACGGCAGCAGCACCAATGAGGACAACTCCAGTGACGATGAGTAGTCTTCAGCAACCACGTAACTAAATTTCCCTTTGTGAAATGTGCGTGCATTTTTAAAATTTTTTTGAGACATGCGATTTTGGGGCTGGGGCTGATCTACATTTAAGTCTACTTACGGTCGTGTAAATGCGGTATCCGGGATCAACTGTACGTATGCCCTGGAAGGGAGCTTTTAAATATTTTCAGATCTTGCTGCAAATGTTGTTCAGCTTTTCATAATATATACAAAGATATCTGTGCTAATGAAGTCATTCCAAAATGTTTTCTGGAACTTTTGCTTCATGATGACTGTAGCAATGGGGAGAGCTCAGTGAATTGGCTAAAATTCCATTTGCTTGCAGCACAACCAGCACAGCTAGTGTATGGTATATGCCAGTTTCATAGTAGTAGCCTCTTAAGGAGAACCTTTTTATGGTACATGTTCACACTGGAATTCCAGTGTCAGGAAGGGAATGTGTGATAGTGTGCCATTGACTTTGACAGCACGTTTATTGTGTTGGCTTCAGCCACTGCACCTGGCTGACTAGCATGCACGTGAGTGGTGTGGTGTCATATTAATGCCACGTTCAATTTCCATGATGTAACAAGCCTCCTGCTTCACATTTGTATCATCACACATGTCGTCATTCGTTTTAACTCGTGCCCCAGCACAGTGGTCTAGTGGCTATGGTACTCGGCTGCTGATCTGAGGGTCGCGGGATCGAATCCCGGCCGCGGCGGCTGCATTTCGATGGGAGGCGAAATGTTGAGGCCCGGGTACTGTGCGATGTCAGTGCACGTTAAAGAACCCCAGGTGGTCAAAATTTACAAAGCCCTCCACTACAGCATTTCTCATAATCACAGCTGGTTTTGGGACGTAAAACCCCAAAAATCAGTCGTTTTAACTCGTTTTAACTTGTTTAAATATTATTATTTGTTACGTTCTACGGGACATGAGCCGTGATAGTATTATTACAAAGGCAATGCCTAGTGAAGCATAAAAATTGCAGACACGTGATTTTCATGTCAGCACTCCTACATAACGTACACATTTGTAGTAGTGTGGATTCTGCTGAAGGATAATTTTAATTGTCAGTTATGCTTCTGTTCTCAACTGTCCATGCCCAAAAACTTTTGTGGAGAGCTGAGTGCATTAGTAGATGTCTAGGTAGCTTAATTGGCTGCAAACTGCACCTGCTCTGAAATGTTCTGACAATGCACTTATTCGGTGTTTTACAGGATTGTATTTGAGTTTCTGGGTGGGCCAATTAATAAGGTTACTTCTATGTTGTTTCACTTTTTGAAATGACTTTTGACGATGAACTAAGAAATGCAGTTTTGCTGATTTGAGGTTTCTCTGATGTTCATTGCATAATGCAGCGAAGCCTGAGCTGATCCACCGTGCAGATTTACGGCTATCTGACATTGCACGAGAGTTGGGGTCAGACTGGCCAGCATTGGCAGCCCAGTTAGATGTGCCAGAGCAAGACGTGGCATCCATTCGCACAGAATGCCCCAGTGACCTGGCTCAGCAAGCACTCTTAATGCTTCGACTCTGGATGAAGAGGGCTGGAGGCCGGGCCACAGGTCAGACTATGCCATATGTTTTTTGAGTGACAAAGCTTTGTAAGCAAATACATAGTAGGTGAGATAAACAGGACAGTCTTTTAATTTATTTATGCCATAACTTATGCCTTGATGTACAAGTTTTTGGCAAAGACTGTTCAAGCCTTGTCACTTAAAAGTGCATATTTCTAAGAGCAGAGCTCTTTATGCTGAGAGCAATCTGTCCTGCCTGGACAAAAATGATCATCATCATTAAAAATATGAAATACGTGCACATGAACTTCTATGAAATGTGTGGCACTTGTGCGTGCACTTCTTTCTTCTCTTGCGCTCATGCCCTCAGCCCGCTACTACACAGTGGCGGGTGCGTTGCATAGCATAGCATTGACTGCTGGTATAGTATAGCATGGGTATGAGAAAGGGGGGTGAGGAGGAGGGGACAGAGTAAAGCATAGCATAGCCTTGTATAATGTATAACAAAGGGGTGGGAAAGGGAATTGAGGGTGCAGAGGAGGGGAAAGAGTAAAGCATAGCCTGGGTAATGTAGCACAAGGGGGTAGGAAAGGAAAGGGAGGGTGAGGAGGATGGTAAGGTGGAGGGGAGAGGGTGAAGCGCATAGCATAGGCTGTAGGCATGTACAGTATAGTAAAGCAAGGGGTGGGGAAGGGAGGTGAGGGCGAGGAGGAATGGCACGAGGGTGGTAAGGGAAAGGAGCAGACGGAGGGTGTCACAACTGGACGTTGCCCGCCAAGCCACTTTGAACCTAGACACATGACCCAAATGACATGACATGACAGCTAGTCATGTGACATGTACTTGTCAAATCTATGTAATAGCTGGTCATGTGACAAATCATGTGGCTTAGTTGACCTTGTAAAAGCCAAAAGAAGCCACTAGCTCTTCTCTTAGTCCAGCCTTGCACCACTAGTGCAAGCTGCCCACATTTTTTTATCGTTTTAGTTACTCATTACAGTCTATTTGTAGTTATAAACAAAATTTGGTACATCACTTAAAAGTGAAATTGGTATATTACTTTGAACAGGCATTGTGTTATTCTGTTATATTTACATGCATATGGTACAATGGTGCAGTTCCAGTGTGTCACCCTTTCCTGATGTACATTTTTATAAAATTCCAGGAAACATATAGGGGTACCTAGAAGGGGCGCTGACTTAAAAATCCTCATCTGACAACTTTTTTCTGCAATATGTAGCCAAAATATGGACCTGTTAGTCAAAACACGGCACATCAATTGCTTCAGTGCACGACAGACAATTATTTATGGCCTGTTTATTACTGACTAGTTTCAGCTTTGGTTTGGGAGAGCTTCAAAAACTACAGGCCGCTTGGTGCAACAGGCACCACCTACCATTCGCAGTGGGGTAGACAAATTCGACCACGTGAGCACACAGAACTGTAATGCACTTCCACTTCTGCACCACCTGCAGTGTGTGCTCATATTATTTCGCCGGTCGCATGCCTTGTGCGTGGTCGTCATTGTTGCTATCACTGTCGTCAGGTGGCACTGATTCTTTTAAGACCTGGAATCGCCAGGAGTTTACTAACGCAAGCATTGCAGATGGGCAATTGTGGCTATGGCATCATCATTGCTAGCTGCACTGCTCGGAGCTTGGCTGCTGTGGTGACGTCGTGGAAGTTTGGGGTCCCCTTGTAGTCACCTTTGTTATTGTCGATCTCGCGTGGTGCAGTGTGTAGCGCTCTGTTGCACACGTGAACTTCAATATTCATTTAATTACCTTGCGAGCAACAGTCACTTTTGAGGTTTGGTAGATGATGTGTGCATGTCCACAAAAATTGATTCCCCAGGCTATCTCAGAAGTGAAATTTTGATGTCAGTGCCCCTTTAAAGATTGACATTTAGTGCATGTTATTTATAAGCACGCCACTGATGAATGTGCAGTATTAGGCATAATGAGAAGTTCAGTTGTACGGCATACACTATGTTTGTGGCTGTAGAATAACATGGTTTTAACAGGAAGGTTTAGTTCATGGGTTCATATATACCGTATTTTCCGGTGTATAAGACGTGGTTTTTTTTCCAAAATTTTCGGAGGTGCGTCTTATACAACGGTGCGTCTTATACGTACTTTTTTTTTGTAGTTCTTTTGGGAGAAACTCGTGTTGATGCTGGGGAGTCTTTTTTTTTACCGACTAGAGCAGCCCGACGCGAATGATGCATCATAATTATAATAACGAAGACTCAATGTGCCGGTACTACAGTTCCACAACAAAACCAAAGTACATAAAACGGAAAAATAAAAAAGAAGTATGTCGTCGTGCGAGTTCTCAGCTCACTGAAGCTGCGCGAGTTTCGGAGGCTGCACCATAGTGAGCTGTACTCAGTTAGTGAAATCGGCGTAAGATGGCGATAGGTTCGCGACGGGATCGGCTCGGCTTCGGCCGCCACGCCGGCCACGCTGTCGTTCAGCGAGTTGGGCTAGTCGCCATTTGCAACTTCATTTATTCGGTTGGTCCGCGCTGAGCGTATTTCCCTAACATATCAGGAGAGCCTTGAAACTGCAGTTCACTGAGATGTCCAACGGCTGAAGCATTTTCGTCATCCCGCCTGGGATAACCGCAGCGGTGCAGTTTTTTGCCTTGATGCACTTCAAAGTGAGCTCCGTTATATGCGCCCGCATGCTATCCAAGACCAGGTGGCCCTTCTTCGCATGAAAGAAACCATCCAGTCGCTTAGAAAAGCATTTTTCGAGCCACTTGCCCATCATCTCTTCGTCCATCCAGCCTTTCACGTTCGTTTTTATGACTACGCCAGGCGGGAAGGGCTCTTTCGGCATCGTCTTCCACTTGAATGTTATCATTGGCGGAAGTTCTTGCCCGTCGGCGCAACATGCGAGCACAACTGTGAAGTGCTCTTTTTCGTGGCCGGTAGTTTTGATGGTGACGGACTTGTCACCTTTAGGTGCCACACTCCTTTCCATCGGAATGACAAGCGTAAGTGGCACCTCGTCCATATTTATTATATGGCTGTTGCCGATGCCATCGTCTTCAATGGCTTTCTTAACGAAAGCCTGGAATCTCTCAAGCTTGTCCTTGAAGTCTGCTGGCAGATTCTGGCACATGCTTGCGCGAAAATACGTGTCGTGGATGTCCGACGGCGAACATAGCTACACCGCAACCAGACGCATGAGGCGTGCTTCGTTTTGCGAGGTTGCTAAGTAGGTGCGCAAAGCCTGGTATGCGGTTTCACAGGCCGCCGTAACTGCAGGGTTCCGCAAGGCAGGCCTGCAAGCATCCTCAGCCCCTGACCTCGATGACGACAGCAGCAGCAGTGATTCCGAAGAGGATTCCCAGCGTCGCTGCCGCCAGAGCTCGCTGAACTATTTCAAAGCGCGTCGGAGGACGAGGACTTTGAGGGCTTCGACGAATAAAATGTTTTTCCTGCAGTCATGCGGAACGTTTCAGTGGGTGTGCATTATTTTTTCTCGCAAGTTTGGTGTAGTAGAAGTTTTCTTACGGACTAGCGCTCAGAAACGTAAGTACGGCATTTTACAATGCTCGCTCAACCCCACGTTATGAAGTTTCTTCGTGGGAAGTGAGTGAATATAGGTGCGTCTTATACACCGGTACGTCTTATATATTAATTTTTGCATGAAACCTTGCGAAAACTGGGGGGTGCGTCTTATACAAAGGTGCGTCTTATACACCGGAAAATACGGTAAGTACAAAAGACGGGAGAAATCATTTTTCTTGACAACCACTGCACCAAGTTTGGTTGAAGTTGTTGCACATAAAAGTAAAGTGAAAATATAGTGCTAGTATAAAGCATATACTGTTTTTGCATAAATTTTTCTGACAGCATCAGCAAAATTTGTTCTATAGTCAAATACAACTCAAATCTGCAGTGAAACCTTTCCCACGCCCTCATAGCTGCCAGCCAGTGCTCCTCTGTGACACCGCAAACAATTCCTACTTTAAACTTTCCATGCAACCAAACTAAAGCGTTAATGGCAAAAGCGAAGGATAAGTGCATAAATTTTGATGTTTTCTTTCATTATATTGTTACGGTGAGAGATGTTTATTTTACAGAGTGGGGTGACGGATGGTCGCAGAAGGCTTAGCACTCAGCCCACGATTGAGCCTCACGCTGAACTAAAACTGCGCCGATACCGATTCCACTAGCATCACTGTGCATCTCAGTTGCATCTACGTGTGCAGTGAAAAATGTCCGGCGACCTCACCTCCATCGGCCGCGGCGTCTAGTTTCCTGGAGGAGAGGCGAGACGTCGACGGCCTGGTGATGGTGATCGATACCTACGGGAAGTTGGTGGTGTCACACTCGGCGCAGAATCAGGCGAATCGTTGTGGAAGTTCCGATGGTAGTCGCTGCCGTAGTAGCTGTTCCGTGGCGGCCAGCGATAGTTTCCATGTGAATGCGTACTTGTGCGGCGCGAGGGTGCTAGTGGTCATTTGTACTGCAGTAGAGGGCCACGACGGCGCTCCGAGCAGAAGCATGCTATATGTCCACGGGCGCCACAGTAAAAGCACATAGGTGCTTCATGTGTCACACGCTGCTGAAGACAGTCAGTGGGACCTTGCCACGCCGTAATGTCGTAGGGTGACCTCTTGATGGAGTCGCTCTGCGGCTCATAATTGTAAGAATGATGAGTAGTCAAAGCCCGCAGCATTGATGGAACACTGGCAGGGTGGCGCACGGCGTTAAAGCACTATGGACAGGCACATTCAATTTACTGGCAGCGTCCCGTCGATCAAGTTCGTTGCGCACTATTTCCCAAATAGTTGACGCCAGATTGCTGGGCGAAGGGCCCACATCAATGCTTGTGACAGTGGTGACGTTGGGAAATTGACCAAACTTTGCCGAAATGCGCCTAGCCTTAAGAGCCTCGAATGTGCGGCAATGTCGGATAATGTCATTTGCCGAACTTAAGTCGTCCTTGCCTATCAGGTAGATATCTTTGGTAATACCTTTGAGGAGATGCCCGACCTTATCCTCATATGTCATGGCCGGGTCCACACTTTTGCACAACTTCAGAACTTCCTCTATGTACATGGTGCACATCTCCCCTGGTGCTTGCACACGTTGGGCCAGTGTCTGCTCAGCACGCTTCTTTTTCATTGACAGGTCGCCAAAACATTTCTTTATCTCGTCTACAAAATTTGTCCACGTAGTCAGGTTCTCCTCGTGATTCTCGAACCACATCAACGCGATTCCCTCGAGAAACAATGGGACGTGTTCCGCTGGCTGGTCATGTCCCAGTGGTTATATAGACTCATGCGCTGGTAGTGTTTGAGCCATTCCTCGACGTCCTCTCCAGCGTTCCCGGAGAAGGTGTGCGGTTCCCTGTAGTGTTGTCCAAGGGAGTTGGATGAAGGCAGCGAGCTGTCATCATCGGGGTTCATGGTCACTAGTACAGGCGGAAAACCCGCGAGTCTGTGGCTTCGGTGGAGCTCCAGTGGTTTCTCTTCCGTCGTCCTTCTTTGGGGCGCGAATGCGTTACCCAGCACCTCCATCAATCCTGTTACGGTGAGAGATGTTTATTTTACAGAGCAGGGTGACGGATGGTCGCTGAAGGCTTAGTACTCAGCCCACGATTGAGCCTCACTTTGTTGTCCTCTTTCATTCTTCGTCCGAGGTGCGGTATCAATTTAGTAAAGTGAAATGTGGAAAGCCCAACTCTTTAATGAGCTGAAGTTCAGTTCTTAGTTCTGTTTTGAGTGAAGTTTCATGCATGAAAAGGGAAATGCAGGAAAATAAACTGTACCACAGCCTTGAGAAGAGGGAAACGCTCAGACTCCATGTATCTTGCACACATCATTGCTCCTTCCTATGGACAGACTTAAGAGCAGCAGATGCTCCTAAGGTACATTTTGAAAAGGCCACATGTTGACAATTCTGTCAGCTTCTGTGGTTGGCTGGCAGAGTAACACCAACTTGCACATTCTACTTGTGCTTGTTGCCAACTGCTGGTTGTTTAAGTTGTATCCTACTATAAGGGACTTTACCATTGCACATGAAGTGACACTGATGATGGTGAAGGTGATTAACATGGCTGACTTCAGTTGCACATTCATGCCAGACTTTCATAGCTTTTCTGCGAGTGATTGGTATATGAAATGGGGGTCGCAGTTTTTATTAAAGAAAAACTGAACCTCTATTCTGGTTTTTACGATATGTCATTAACGCAAATGGGGCATTGGCTGAAGTTGTGTCATAGTTGTGTTGTCGGATTTCAGATTATTGATATTGAAGGGTATTGGCATGTAACCTCATACTTAATGGCAGGTTAGTGCAGTAGGATTGTGTTGAACGGAACTTGATGGAACCATGAAAATATGTATGTAATGTTCTATTTAGCAGGAGTTTCATTTACTGAAATAGATGTGTTGGGCTGGAGCAGTAAAATACAAAGCCAACTATATTAGCTACATTTATTGTGTTATTCTGTCTAAGCAGCAATTACATTTAATTGATTCCTGTTTACTGAAAGTCTACAATGTATTTGTAGTAGGATCTCATTTTCATGAGCTTATTACAATTACCAGGCTCTGAGAAAATGTGTTATTGTCTTCTTAACTTGCAGGAAACAACCTGGAGAAAGGGCTACGGATGATCAACCGTGAAGATATTGTAAACAAGTGCATGTTCAATGTAGAGCTTGTGACTGATGATGTTGAAAAAGCTGTTGCCAAAGTTCACCTTGACCAGTCCGGTATGTTGGCTGAAAGAAAATCAAATATATAACAGTTAAACCTCGATATAACGAAGTCAGTAAAACTGGCAATTTACTTCATTATATCAAAACATCACTCAATTAAAGTTCAGGCTTTTATGCTAAGTATGGTTGCCGAAGAATTCTCTTCTCCCATGAAAATGCCACATGAATGTTCAAATAATAGAGCAGTAGGAAGAAATCCAACTTCAGTAACATTTACAAAAAGTGTTATGTTGAACGGGGGATCTGGCGGCGACAACGTGATAACACGTCTCGAAGCCCTCATCACAGCAGCCATGCGTCATGCGTAAAGACTGATGAAAAGCAGGCGCAATGCACTGTGATAAGTGACAAGCAATTAGGGCTATTGTGCCCATTCTGCAGCGTGGGCTTGCTATGCAAAGTTCAGGTGTTTCCTAGCTCAAGAGGGTGATGCTGATGTTAGCATGTTCACCAAACTGCTCTTTCAACTTAGTATGATGAACACGCAACAGCATAACCTGTACCACGCCACAAACACAAAGAAAGCTTTGCTTAAGAACTGTGTGAACTCAACATGACAACCAGAATTGTGGCTCCTCAGTTCACGGTGGCCATGTTTTCTGTATGAAGAACTTAGCAAGACCTGGTATGGCGTCGTGAATTTCAGCCGCCATTATGCATTGGTTCAACAGGTATAAGTTGCCTTATCACAGAACACCTGCATAAATTCATAAAGTTTATAGTTGTGTAGTCAGCAACCGCGAGTGGCTAAGAAAAAACGATTTACGGTAAAAGCGCCTATTAGTTCCCCTTCTCTGAGAACTTATTCTGTTCTTCAGAAAATCTAAAGATAGCTTCTTTCTTGTTATGAGTTGTGGAAAACGAGCCATGCAATGTCCAGAAATAAGCAGCCTTGCCTTCTTCTTCTAGCCGATTTTGATCACTTGCAGTCCACGAGCCTTATTGGCAACACCTGTACGATCGTGATCTTTTGCATAAGCGAGAGACGCTGCCTTTACTACTGCTTCTACTGCTACACATGCTTGATACTTGATACTTGGCGATAAGAAAACGCCAAATTGGCCGACGTATGAGGCAGGTGACGTGAAATATGGAACCACACTACTTGTGAGGCTGTTTGCATGCATGCTCTTCCTTTGCCCCCCCCCCCCCCACTCTGTTGGCGGGAAGGCAAGCATTCAAGCTCCTCCTTGCCCCCTAACCAGCTGTTCCGCGTTGACGGGCATGGCGCACAGTTTGAAAAACTTGTTCGAAAAAGTGTGCAATTCACCCGTTTTACCGTTAGCACCTGCAGAAATTTTAGATGATCGGCTCGGTCTTGCTCCGTTGCAGCAGTAAAACTTTGTTATATTGAAATTGAGGATAAACGTGTCTCGTATATGAAGGTAAAAAATACATGGCATTGTATGGATGTCTCATTGTAAAGATCAAATACTTCATTATATTGAGAATTGCATTATATTGAAGCTTGCTATGTCGAGGTTTAATTGTGTGTGGTGTTTTTAGTAGTTCTCTACATGAATGCTTTCTTCGTTAAGGGTTCGACACTTTCCGTGAGGAACTGGGGACTCCCAAAGACACATCACTGAAGAGGGATGCTTCCTTGGACGTCTCTTACGACGAGCAAGACCTCATGAAGGTCAGTTGCACACGCATGTGCTTGGACGTAAATTTATTTGTAACTTTTGCATGTGAGGACATTTAAAGTAGGTCAGCTTGGTGAGCAATATGCCGTAGTCTTGAAGTATCTATGCACATGACCAAGAAAATGACCATGTCTGTTATGAATTTCATAGAACAGACAGGCAAGTAAACAAGTAAACAAGTTTTCAAACAAAAGGGCATACCAGCAGGAATCACAGCTGGGCATTCTCAGTTTCAGTACTGCGACCAATTTAATTGCCCACTCACAATATTGGCTACCTTGAAGCAGCATATTACTGTAAGTGCAGACTTAGAAAAGGAACAAAAAGGTTGTACAGATGTCACACTTCATAATCTACATGAAGCAGTGCTGTTAATTAAATGCTGTACATCGAGTGTAAGTGAATATGATTTTGTTTATTTTTATACTGTGCAGCATGTAACCTCCTGCAATTTTGTTTATTGCCTCCAGCTCACTTTTTTCAAACCAATGGTACCGTATTAGCTCAATTTTTTATGGCACGGAACAGTTTTGCAACTTGTTTAAGCTGCCATGCTAACTATAAAAACACCATTCCTAGGAGCTGGTTACTGTCTGCTCAACACTTCCTTTGTCTTCAGACTCACTGCTGTCTGAAATGTTGTCACTATCTTCTTCACTTGGAGAATGAAACACAGTCAACATCCTTTCCACTTTTGATGTTATCATCAGCAGGGTTGTGATCTGTAGCACAGGTGATGCCATGCTTGTTTAAAAGTGCAGTATAACCTCCAAAGAGTGAACTCAGCTCAAATGGAATGTCTGCTGCCATCTATAGCGCACGAAAATTTCAGCTACATTTTGTTTGATATGTTGAAGCTGTTTTCTGGTTTTCTTGTAAAGTGTAAATGTCTGGTACAAATGGTAGCAGGAGCTTAAGTGAGCCAAGTTGGGGAGAAGGCAAGAATAAAATATTGTTTAAGCTTTGAAAAGAAATAAAGGAACATGCAGGACAAACACTGGGGCTCTGCCCACTTGTGATTGCATTTTTTTCGTCCTGCTGGAATCATCATACCGTGAATATTAACCAATTCACCCAGCACACAACTCTATGACAAATGGTGCATCATATATATTGAAACTTATGCACCCATGACTGCTGAAATGGCTTTAAAAAGGAAGAAGATGGTGAGGGTACAGCTTGATCACAGAGAATTTGAGAGAGCATAGAGTTAAAGCTTTTGGCTTGTTATTAGTGACAAAAGAAGAAGCCTTCTTGACGATGGCAGTAGGAAGCTCCAGCCTATTCATAAGCCAGGTAACACGAAGCATGCTGGAAAATTGTGAGGAAATTTGTTAGGCATTGCTCTTTGCTACTAAAAGTCTCGTCTAATTCACTGTCCTTTCTGCATTCTAGACTCATTGTCACAGTGTGGGATATATAACTGCCACCATCATTGCCTTCAGTGCTATCTTTTTGAATGTTTACAAACAAGTGGATGAGAACCCGCTGTAGTGTGAAGTCACTGAGCCTTTTGTAATGTTGCTGTGGGCATGGTAACGGGCGGCCTCATGAGGGATCATGTTTCTCACACTCTGTGCAAGGAGGCCGAGTCGGCGGAGGAGACGAGTAGCGAGACTGGATCGGTCCACGAGAAGCACACAGGTTCTGAGGCTAAGGGTAAGTGGGCTTCTTTTAGTTTTGGGTTATAGTTGCTTGATCTTTAAGTGCCTGAATTGTTTTGAGACTTTCTTTGCTATCAAATAGGCTTAGGAAGCAAATAAATATGTATGCACAAACAGAAAAAAGAAAAGAAAAATAATTCTTAAAAGGGACATTAAAGTGAATTACACTGTGATAGCATTTTGTGAATGAAAGATGAAAGCACCTGTGCGACATTGTTGCAAAACTTGTTTATTTACGAAAAGTATGAAAAGAGTAAAAAAATGACAATGCCACTGGATTTTAATGGGATGTGGTATGGAAAGTATTACCACTGGTTGCCATTTCATATTTCTTATTTATATGAAGTTGCTTATGGAATTTTATTAGTTATTTTACCGCATTATTCCTTAGCATTCAACTTATTCTTATTTATGTTTTTTATGCTCAATAAATGTGTTTTACTCTCTGCTTGCCTTTGCATGAAAATCATGGCACCATTTTGTCTTTAGTTCTAACATGTCAATGTATCCTTTGTGTGAAGTACCATTGGCACCTGTAATTGACCACAATGGTGCATACTAATTTGAAATGTTTGATGTTAAAACTAAGTAATCTGGTAACAAATTAAAAAGGAGGATATTGGCATCTACACATTTGTAGCATAAAGCTACAAAGGAAATCTGTATGGTCTTCCGCAGCACTGATTTGCCACATGTCTGAAAACTTGTATCTTGTGAGTTGTTTGTTTACTGGAAACTTGTAGTTGCTGGCAGCATTTGACAATGCAGGCGGGCTCTGTTCACTTAACTGTACAATAGGCGCAGCAAAGCCTGGTTGACATCTCTCTCTACATTTGTGAAAAAAATCTCCCCATAAAAGGAACCCTGAGTAGTATGCAAAACAGCCATGAATGACTTAAAGTTGTGTAAATATTTTATTTTCTTCATCACTGTTCACGGGCCTTCCATTCGAGGTTCCCCTGATGTTCTTCCACCGGGTTGAGCTCGGCCAGGTGTTCGGGTTTCAGTGGGTGGCAGTAGCCGTTTGTCACGCTCATCGCGGGGAGTTTGCCTGCCACCAATGAATCTTTGCACGTAGAGCAAAGGGCGTACTCACTGTGATCGGCGGTGGCGGCGGCAAACTCCCGCTGCAGAACGGCGATGGTGTTGCCACGGGACTGCTCATTTTTGATGGTCGAGATCTTGGTCAGATTGTTATCGAACCACAAGAGGTTGCATACCTTACAGCTGTACCCAAACGTGGGGTTGAGAAAGTCACGCTTAAAGCGAGCACCGGCGCCACCAACCTCAGGTAGCGACTGCTTCCGGTGCTTGGCAGTCGCTTTGTGAGCCCATGTTGTTGCGATGCGATCTTCGTTCGTCGAAGCGCACTCCATGACAGCTGCTGTAGAAGAGAGTGCTTTCCGGGGGAGAACGAGCGCTTTTATTTGTTATCTCTTGAACAACAGTGCCACTAACGGTTTCTACTCAAACTAGAGCACACGCCGGAGTGGAGCGAGTGCTCTATTGCAGAGCCATCTAGCGATTGCTCCGAGAACTAACGGGGGCAGGCTACGCCAACGCGTGAGAGAGGGACAGGCCACCCCCCCCACCCCTCGTTCATAAGCTGCTTCGCATCTAAAAACATTGTCTGGTTAAGCTGTCACAGTTTTTCAGCTCTTAGTGGTCGTGGCTCATTATTGCTGTCATTTAGGAGGAGAGAGTTGCACATCCAGCAGGACTACGTATGACATAAGTATTGTCACCATAATACACATACTATATGGTGTATAGAACTTGGAGGGATTTCAGTTACAATGAGCTCCATCAAGTAGCAGTAGTAGGAGCAGCATCATTTGCAAGTTTCAGGACAAAGACAAATAGGCAGTTATGCTAGCAAGATGTGATGAAGAGCCCTTTTAAGGTGCTGCTGGACATTTGAAAAAATAACAAAACGTGTTGCGAAAAGCAAGGTAAAGGCCCTTTTTGAGGATATTCTTTAAGGAATACGCTTATAGCATGATGAATTTCTAATATAACTGGTATAGTGACTGTGAGGGCTAACTTCTAAGTTATAAGGTTGCATGTGGAATTCTCTTTAATGTCCCTTTGAAAAATTTGTTTTATTTTGTTGAAAATAAAAATAAATTTGACCATCGTGAAAGATGGTTCAAGTCATGTTTGTTGTATTGGATGTTTCTTAAAAAAGTAACAGTACAACCTTTTAATTAGGCATCATCATTGTCCTTAGTTAATTTATATGACACTGTAAATTCAAAACTGTGACTAAGTGTTAAAGAAATGGTCACAGTAGTGCACTGGTATATTGCTAGACACCCAGTTCATGAAGAAAATGTTTATTTTCGTAAAAGCTCTAATATGGTTAATGCTAACTCACTCGTTAGCATTCTGCAGCATGTAGTGAGTGTTATGTCATTTTAGGTGCCTTCTTCTTGACTAATTTTGTGCAACAGCTGGTAGATATTTATTTGGTTAAAGCTATCACTTAGCCTTAAAAGTTATATGTTCTTGTTTCTAAAGCTATGATTTGGTTAATGTTAACTCAATCATTAGCATTTTGCAGTGTGTGATGAGTGTTATGTCATTTTTAGATGCCTCCTTCATGAGCAATTTTGTGCAGCAGCTGGTAGATTTTTATGCAATTTAAGAGGTATCAAGTAGCCTTAGAAGTTATGCTTTCTTGTTTCTAGTCATGCATCTTTTGATATGTAAGGATAGGCATTAAGTAATAACTAGCTACTATTGAAGTGTCACAGCACTTTGTCACATCATGCACATGTTTTTGAGCTGCTCACAAGCCATTGCTATGCTTGCTTGTTACTTTTTTCCACTGCAAGCATATGTTTTGCCACAGTTGTGCTGGGGTTACGGCCCTGCTTTCAGTGTGCTCGCTCTAGCTACTGACACGCTGCACCATTTCTAACACTGTTTGCCGTGCATATTGCAAGCCAATCTTATGTGCTTAAAGTAAAACTGATATGTTTTGTTTAATTTTTTTGCTTGGTTTTGCTCAAAATGTGTATTTCAATGATTGTTTTGCAGATGTGTGTTTTTTTTGTGTCTGTGTGTATGTGCGGCAACTTGAAGAATATGTGCCATACCGCAAGACCTTCAAAATATCTTGCATTTTGACTACATTAGTATCGTTTAGCTGATATTGCATGGTTCTACATGGCTTCATATGAACTAAAATACTAATTTATTATACAAGAAGTGTAACACTTGGCCTGCTTTTAAAAGTAAAGTTTACAAATCATGTTTTCTTTGTTATTAGAAGGATATGATGACATAGTTGCTCAGCTGAGTATTCCAGTTCTCTCTTTTTGTACTGTTTAAAATATAGACTATTCATATGTTATGAGGAGGAATGGCAGATTGGACAAGTTGCTGGTTTTCCATGTTACCTAAAAATGATGCACTTAACACAGGACATGATGTTGTGATGTTTCTGCAGAGTGTAAATAACTGCCACTTCTTTAGGATATATATATATATATATATATATATATATTGCAGTTCCAAAACTAGCTGAAATGCTCTTGCTTTGTACATGATCATTACATCATAACACTGATCTTTGACATGAGATTACATTCTTGTTTGCAAGTTTGCAATACTTCTATTCTCCTGAAAATGTTGGGTTATTAGTGTACATTTTTTTCTGAAGGTCTTGCTGCTTGTGTAACTATTGGTCTGCACAGTGCAATGTTAAATTTTAACTGCTCTTGCTGCATTATCAGTGTGTGCACAGTACTTCAGCATGAGGTGTGAAATATCAGAAATTAAATTTTGTCGGAGGGAGATAGAGTACCTAGATTACAGTATTAACCATTTTTATACATGACAGCATCTGCAGTTTATAAACAAACTCTAAGGCTTCCTGTAGCTTTACTTAAAATAATAGTCGTATTAATAGATTTCTATGAGCAGCAAGATCCACTGCTTGTGTTTTGCTGTTATGTGGTAATTAATGCTATGGTAATTTATTTCACTCTTGTGCCAGTACTGTGCAGCCTTGCAGCTCCCAATTTTATTTCTAGTGGCTGCTTTTTTTCTTAACTTGCTAACATTGTTGGGTATCCATGGTGTGGTGTAGTGGCTGCTGATGCTGCTGCTTGCAGCTTGGTTGCAGCAGGTGCCATGCTCGTACATGCAGATTTTGTGTGTGGACTTAAACAGGCTCATTCTTGGAGTGATTTATAGTGCCTTGTGCTAACTCTGTCAAATACATTGTCTTGAAGTTCGTGATATAATGTGCATGGAAACTTGATATGCAGTTAAGCCCTCATAACAACTGTAATTTCAGTGACAACTAATATGATAACATTGTCTACAGTCCATATAAGTGCATCTGTAAAAACGTTCTGTATTGTTGAAAATGTATGCCTCATCAAAAACATTGCGGTGTAGTTAGCAGTAATATCCATAAAGGCAATCAAGCGTAAATTGTGTGCCTTTTAACTGATTATGTAGGCATTCATTTTCGAGTGTACCAATTGCTTTTTGTGAAGCATGGTTTTGTGACCCTGAGCATAGTATGCGAGTGTCGTGTGTAATAAGTGAGAGGCAGGGAATGGCAGACCAGTAAAATACTTTCACTGCTTCAAAGGCATACAGCAGCTATGTAACGTATTGTGGTACTGACTTTGAGCAGCTTTATGACTATGTTATTTCTTGCACGATTTCCTTTGTGTTTGGCTAAGCCATCGGGACAAGGATGGTTTCTAGGACTGCATAATTTATGATCTTCATGAATATCTCCTACTTATTCTCTTTTCCCCACCTTTTTTGTTGATATATACATGTGAAATAGTCAATTTGAGATAATCTTAAACATGGTACATTAGTACTGCTAACTGGCTATATTTAAAGTACTTGCAATACTCTTTTGCTGTATCCTTTGAGAAGCTACCTTTCTTTTCACAGCTTTTGTTCCAGGCATCATCATAGATGCATTCTTATCATTTATATTTACATTCATTTGCATTGTTTTTATTCACCATTCCTTTTTCTATCAAATTCTTGGTTGTAAAGATACTTCATTATATTTTTGTAAGTTTATCATTACATCTGAGCACATGTCTCGTGAAGAACAGCTGAGATTATGCTTAAAAAGTCTGTGGCCTCATTTGTGCATTTTTGATAAAATTATTGGGATGTTAAGCTAGTGCAGATGGACAGACTGTTTTGAACATAAAAACGAACAAGGAAATAACTTATCACTCACTGGTAGGAAAAAAAAAGGGGTGTACTGTCTGTCATCTCTATTAAGTTTTTGTTGTGTGGGCAAGATACATGAACTTTGGTATTGTAGCTTACCAGTGAACAATTTCTCAGAACGTTTTTTTTTTCTGATCGTGCAATGACTACTTCACAACCTGTATAACCCTAAGTGATGACTTGAATGAAGATGAATTTTTTAGAGGCTACATTTTAAGAGCACTTGACGATGGAATGTTTTTAAGTCTGCTAGTGTGCCACCTGACCTCGCCCTTGTAGTGGACTGACAGTTGTCCCTCTTCCGACTGCATTGAGAAGCCGGGCCGTAAGTGAGCCTGTGAAATCTTTTTCAAAAGGTCCACTGCTTGCTTTGCTACTATACACGCATGCTGCTGTTTTTTCACATTGCAAGCTGTGCTTTGGAGCAGTCTTTGTTGATATTTGGTTTGTTCTTTTTACACTTACACATTTTTCAGGACACATATGCCAATGTCCAGTGCTAAAGTTGAGTTGAATATTGCAATATTATTGCATGTAAAGAGGCAAATACCTTATGTTTTGTGTACTTGTACGTACCTGTTAGGATAGAGTAACTGATCATGCTTTACTCAGGTGTGATACTTCTACATTTGCAACATTTAGATAACAATTTAGACATTATATGGTACATAGTTGCATCATTGAATTGACAGTATCATATCGGGGATGCCTTAATGGCTAGTGGCTGCCAGTATGCTGCATCAAAAGGCATTACCTTGCGTGGCCGAACAGTGCAGAAAAACATTTCTTTTAAGCGATGAGTAATATATGAATATACCAGCTGTGTTTCATCATGGAGCAACAAAAAGTTGTGACGTGTAAGAACTTAAAATGTCTGCTGTTTCTGTGAAAAGAATGGAGGCATTTTAATTAAGCTTATCACAGCATAAATATTATTTATAGTTGCTGCCATGTAAAGTTTTGCAAACATGAATAATTTTGCAGAATGACTTGTTGCTGGTTTGGTTAATGCTTCCTAAAGACCTAATTGTAGCGCAAGGGGTCAACTACACAGGGCACCAACATGTACATGTCTGTATTCTTTGTGGTTGTCCCCTTGCACGGTAATATGTCCTTAATCTTTAAACGATTCTATGATGAGAATTTTATCTCTATATGTAGAAGCATGTCTTGTAAACAAACTTGTCTTTTATTATATGTTCAGCATGCACTTAGTGTAAACCTGAGATTCTTTTTTTGACAGAAGTGAAAATCTTTGGATTTGTTAAGAGTCAATAAATAAATGTGTTTATACTTACAGAAAATATGAGAAATATAACAAAGTCTGGTTTTTGTGGTTGGCCTTGTAACTTATTGCTTGAATTAGGAGGTACGAAATTTTGTACTCTTAGATGCATTTAATGGTGCATTGCTATTGCTTCAATTAAGTCAGTCAGCTTGTGGCTGGGGATGACTTTTTAAAATGTCTATGGGGACAGGAACCAGCAAGGCCGTTCCAGGAGTCAGGAAAGGATCTCCAATATCAGCGGCAATTGGTCGCATTGTACGAGGAAGCTCAAAGGAGAAGGCAGCTCCCCGGATGGCTGTCGAAGAGACTTTCGAAGAAGAGCCTGTTTTGAAGACTGATTCTGCAGAGGTCACTCAGCAGGCAGCTTCTGAGACAGGCCCGACAGCTCCTCCTCGAGACCCAAAGAAGAAAAGCAAGAGGGAGAAGAGTCCTAAACCCCAAGGGCCTGACTACAGCCTACCTAGGATCAGGGACAGTATGACACCTGAAAGGGACTTCACCGGTACCACTGATGCCATGACTGTCTCAAGCATGAGAGAGGCTGTAAATGCCTCCAAAGAACCAGCTGCCGATGGCAAGCTGAAAAAAGAAAAGAAGAAAGATAAGAAAGAAAAGAGCCCAAGTCCTCCAGGCCCTGATTACACTTTGCCCAGATTGAGGGATACGTACATCCCCCCAAAAGACAGTGCAACCACAGCAGGTTCTGTTGGAAGTGCATTGCCTGAGGAAGATGTGACACTTAAGAAAGATATAGCAAAAACATCCTCTTTCAAAAGAAAGAGTAAAGAGCGTTCCTTGTCTCCTGATCTAACCAAAACTGAGGAAAATGGGTCACTTGGTGCAGATTTTTCAGTAGAACAAGAGAATCGAGGACAAAAGAGTCCCGAAGGTACCATTGTAGAGAAAGTCGAGAAAATTGTAAAAGAAACTCCTGGAAAAATTGTTGAAATAGTTCATGTTAAGCGGCAGAGAAGTAGTAAAAGTCCAGAGGGGACAGGCAGCTTTGGAGATAAAGATAAAAGAAGGCTTCCTAGTTCTGAAGTTGAGATTCCCGACATGGCTGCAAGCCTGAAAGGTATGTCAGGTGACATGAGTGAGGCTGAAAAGAAACGCAAGGAACAAAAAGAAGCAAGTCCTTTAAAGCAGAGCAAGAAAGATTTAAAAGAAGTTACAGAGGCTGTTGACAGAGATATTGAGCTTTGTGGCTCTGATGGCAAATCACAGGATACCGGTTTCCTGTCAAAAATGGCTAAGCTTCCTAAGAAAATGTTTCCACGCAGTGGTAAAGCTAGTGCTTCAGACGAAGAGCCATCATCAATTTCTGAAAGCAGTCCTATTGCTAAAAAGAAATCTGGAAAGCTTCCAAAATCTGCCACTTTGCCTAAAGCCAGTGAAAAGTCTTCAAAGAAGCCTGCACATGAAATAAAAAGTGTAGATGTTGAAGTAGACACATCTAAATTTACTTCAAAAGGGACAAAGGATGCACTAGCAAAGGATGGAGAAGGCCTGGAAACAAGCACAGGGGACATAGTTAAGGAATCAGATGGCAGATTCTTTTCAAGAATGGCTAAAATTCCAAAGAAAATGTTCCCGCGTAGCTCAAAGACCAGTTCATCAGAAGATGAACCTTCTTCAGCAAGTGAAAATCTTTCTTCATCAAAACAAAAAGCCAAAAAGGAACCAAAAGGGGATGCTACTTTGAAGAAAAAAGAAAAAGGCATTAAGATCAAACAGGCTGATACTCAGACACTGCCAGGTTCCATTGACGTAGGCATTAGTAGCCATACATCAGTGCCCGCTGCAGTGGATATTGGTATTAAAAAGGTAGGCAAACCTGAATTACCAGACATTAAGAAGAGTAAACATATTGAAATGTCTTTCCCTTCTAGTGTTGAAGTTTCTGGTGCCATAAGAGAGCCCACAGTAGACGTTGATGTTAGTGGAATTAGGTTACACCCAAAAGAATCGCAGCTAACTGTTGATGGGAAGCATCCTGGTATATGTTCAAATGTTGAGCTATCACTCACTTCAAAAGAAACCGCTCTTGAATGGCCAGATAAAGCGGAAGGCACTATGGAGATAGGTACCCCTGAGCATGGCAAGCCAACAAAGAGTGGTTTCATGACAAAAATGGCTAAACTGCCAAGAAAGATGTTCCCTCATGGTTTCAAAGGTGATGTTTCAGTGGATGAGCCATTAGTATCAGATGAAGGACACCATGTCTGTATTGCTGAAACAGATACGGATAAACAGATAATGGTATCTGGCACGCTGCCAAAAGACTTTGCGGCCAATGTGCCTGAAGGTGCAGAGGGGAGCATTGAATTAAGTGCTCAAGATCCGTCTATGTCACCTGACAAAGGCTTCATCTCTAAGATGACTGGGCTGCCAAGAAAGATATTCTCTCATGATTCCAAGGATGGTGTTTCAGTAGAAGGGCCATCAGTTGATATTGAGTTCACACAACCAGAAATGCAGTTAAAAACAAAAGGCAAAGGCTTTGAAGTGCCTGAAACAGAAGTCAGTGTCATGTTACCCACAGATACAGTGACAGCAGGTCTACCTGACAGAGCTGAAGGACACATTGATGCAAAAAAGCTAGTGCCTCAGGATGCGACTGTTGAAACGTCCATTCAGGGCTTTTCAGCAGCACCTCTTGATGTTCGTGTTAGTATTCCAAAGACAGATGATGAACTTGGTATAGAGGCAAACATTCCAGACAAGCCTCAAGCAGATTTTGATGCGCTGCCCCAGAAAGGAGTTTCTGTTGAGATACCAGAGAGTGTTGACAGCAGTGTGGAAATATCACATCCTGGTGTCCCGAAGCCATCAGATGGAGGCTTTATGGCAAAGATGGCCAAGCTTCCAAAGAAAATGTTTGGTCATGGTTCTAAAGGCAGTGCTTCTCTTGAAGAAATGCCAGAAGATGTTGGTGATATTCAGATAAAAATGCCGGAAGGTCACCTTAAGATGGATGTGAAAGTACCTGAGAAGCCAGATATAGAAGGCGGAATTGTAGTGCGTGATAATGAACTGGCAATTGACTTTCCTGAAGGTGTTGATGGAAAAGTCGAAGCGTCCGCTATAGAAGTTGGCAAACCATTGGATGGTAGCTTTATGTCAAAGGTGGCCAAGATTCCCAAGAAAATGTTTCCTAATGGTTCGAAGACAAGTGTTTCTGTTGAAGGTGCACCAGGGGCTGTTTGTGATGTACAGGTGAAAATGCCTGAAGCTCACCTAAAGATTGACATGAAAGGTCCTGAAAAGCCTGAAGTAGAAAGTGACTTAGCACTGCCTGACATGAAAATGGCTGCCGACTTGCCAGAAGGCATTGAAGGAAAAGTTCAGTTATCAACTCCTGAAATGGGAAAACCATCAGATAGAGGTTTTATATCAAAGATGGCCAAGCTTCCGAAGAAAATGTTTCCTCATGGCTCAAAGGGAGGTGTTTCTGTTGAGGGCACGCCAGAAGTTGGTGATGTTCAAGCAAGCATTCCTGAGCTTAACCTCAAGGTTGATGTGAAAGGTGTTGAAAAACCTGTAGTAGAAAGTGATATTACACTGCCTGATAAAAGAGTGGTTGACTTGCCAGAGGGCATGGAAGGAAGAGTTGAAGTACCAGGCTCAGAACTTGCTAGATCTTCAGATAAAGGGTTTATGTCAAAGATGGCCAAGTTTCCTAAAAAGATGTTCCCCCATGGCTCAAAGGGAGGTGTTTCTATTGAAGGGTCACCAGAAGGCATTGGTGATGTTCAGGTAAAGGTGCCTGAAGCTCATCTTAAGATGGATGTGAAAGGACCTGAAAAGCCTGAAGTAGAAGGTGACATTACACTGCCAGCTAAGAAAGTAGGTGTCCACTTACCAGAAGATCTAGAAGGAAGGGTTGAGATTTCAACTCCAGAAGTTGGTACACAATCAGACAATGGCTTTATGTCAAAGATGGCAAGATTTCCAAAGAAAATGTTTCCCCATGGCTCTAAGGGCGGTGTTTCTGTTGAAGATGCACCTGAAGTTATTGGTGATGTTCACATGAAAATGCCTGAAGCTCACCTCAAAATGGATGTAAAGGGCCCCGAAATGCCTGAAGTGGAGGATGGCGTTGTAATACCTGGTACAACCATGGCTTTTGGTTTGACAGAAACTCTTGAAGGAAAGGTTGAGGTGCCTGCACCTGAAATTGGCAGGCCATCAGATGGAGGATTTATGTCAAAGATGGCTAAGCTTCCGAAAAAAATGTTTCCCCACGGCTCAAAAGGAAACATTTCTGTTGAAGGGCCATCAGAAAGTGTCACTGAAATTCATGTGAAAATGCCCGAGGCTCACCTTAGAGCAGATATAGAAGGTCCTGAAAAACCTGAACTAGAAGGTGAGATTGCACTGCCTGATAAAAAAGTGACTGGTGACGTGCCAGATGTCATGGAAGGAAAAATTGAGCTATCTGCTCCAGAAATTGGCAAGGCATCAGATGGAGGGTTTATGTCAAAGATGGCGAAGCTCCCCAAGAAAATGATACCTCATGGTTCCAAAGGAAATGTTTCAGTCGAAGCACCAGCAGCTACTAGTGAAGTTCAGATAAAGGCACCTGAGGCTGAGCTTAAGGTGGATATGAAAGGCTCTGAAATACCAGAATTAGAAGCTGAAATTGGACTTCCTGATAAGGCAGTGGCGGTCGACTTTCCGGAAGGTGTTGATGGAAAAGTCGAGGTGTCCACCCCTGAAATAGGCAAACCATCAGATGGAGGATTTATGTCAAAGATGGCCAAGCTTCCCAAGAAAATGTTTCCTCATGGTTCAAAGGCAAGTGCTTCTGTTGAAGGTGCACCAGAAGGTGTTGATGTTCAGGTGAAAATGCCTGAAGCTCACCTAAAGGTGGATGTGAAAAGTCCTGAAAAACCTGAAGTAGAAGCTGAGATTGCATTGCCTGATACAAATGTGGCTGTTGACTTGCCAGAAGCAAAAATGGATATAGCCACTCCAGAAATGGGTAAACATTCAGATAAAGGATTTATGTCAAAGATGGCTAAGTTTCCCAAGAAGATGTTTACCCATGGAACAAAGAGCACTGTAGTTGAAGAACCACCAGAAGTTGCAAGTGAAGTTCAGGTAAAGGTGCCTGAAGCTAGCCTTAAGATGGAATTGAAAGGTCCTGAAAAGCCAGTTCTAGAAGCTAATATTGGACTACCAGATAAGACAGTGAGCATCGAATGGCCTGAAGGCATTGAGGGGAAAGTTGAAGTAGCAGCTCCAGAAATTGGTAAACCATCTGAAGGAGGATTTATGTCAAAGATGGCCAAGCTCCCTAAGAAAATGTTTCCTCATGGCTCAAAGGAAAGCAGTATCTCTATTGAAGGGACACCAGAAGTCAGTGACATTCATGCAAAGATGCCTGAAGGTCACCTTAAGATGGAATTGAAAGGTCCTGAAAGGGCAAGCCCAGGAGCTGATATTGGTCCACCTGATAAGACAATGAGTGTTGATTTGCATGAGGGCATTGAGGGAAATGTTGAAATAACAGCTCCACAAATAGGCAAGCCATCTGAAGGAGGATTTATGTCAAAGATGGCCAAGCTTCCTAAGAAGATGTTTCCTCATGGCTCAAAGGAAAGCAGTATCTCTGTCGAAGGGGCACCAGAAGGCAGTGATGATCATGTAAAGTTGCCTGAAGCTCACCTAAAGATTGGTTTGAAAGGTACTGAAAAGCCTAGCCTTGAAACTGACACAGATATGAGGCTACCTGATAAGACAGTGAGTGTTGATTTGCCAGAAGGCATTGAGGGGAAAGTTGAAATAGCAGCTCCAGAAATAGGTAAGCCATCTGAAGGAGGATTCATATCAAAGATGGCTAAAATTCCCAAGAAAATGTTTCCACATGGCTCAAAGGAAAGCACTATCTCTTTGGAGGGGGCACCAGAAGTCGGTGATGTTCATGTAGAGATGCCTGAAGGTCACCTTAAGATGGAATTGAAAAGCCCTGAAAGAGCAAGCCTAGGAGCTGATATTGGTCTACCTGATAAGTCCATGAGTGTTGACTTGCCTGAAGGCATTGAGGGAAATGTTGAAATAACAGCTCCACAAATAGGCAAGCCATCTGAAGGAGGCTTTATGTCAAAGATGGCCAAGCTTCCTAAGAAGATGTTTCCTCATGGCTCAAAGGAAAGCAGTATCTCTGTCGAAGGGGCACCAGAAGGCAGTGATGATCATGTAAAGTTGCCTGAAGCTCACCTAAAGATTGGTTTGAAAAGTCCTGAAAAGCCTAGCTTTGAATCTGAAACTGATATTGCACTACCTGATAAGACAGTGAGTGTAGATTTGCCACAAGGCGTTGAAGAAAAAATTGAAACAACAGCCACAGAAATAGGCAAGCCATCTGAAGGAGGATTCATATCCAAAATGGCCAAACTTCCCAAGAAAATGTTTCCTCATGGCTCAAAGGAAAGCAGTATCTCTTTGGAGGGTGCACCACAAATTGTTGATGTTCATACAGAAACACCTGAAGGTCGCATAAAAATGGATACGAAAGGTCTTGAAAAACCAGGCCTTGAAACTGACATTGGTGTACCAGATAAGACAGTCGCTGTTGATTTCCCGGTAGGTATTGAAGGAAAAGTCGAAATATCAGGTCCAGAAATAGGCAAGCCATCAGATGGTGGCTTTATGTCAAAGGTGGCGAAACTTCCCAAGAAAATGTTTCCTCATGGCTCAAAGGAAAGCAGTATTTCTGTTGAAGGGACACCAGAACTCGGTGATGGTCATGGAAGCATGCCTGAAACTCACTTAAAAGTAGATGTGCAAGGTCTTGAAAAGCCAGGTCTTGAAGCTGACATTGGAATACCAGATAAAAAAGTGGGTGTTGATTTGCCCGTAGGTATTGAGGGAAAAGTTGAAGTATCAGGTCCAGAAATAAGTAAGCCCTCAGATGGTGGCTTTATGTCAAAGATGGCAAAGCTTCCTAAAAAAGTGCTCCCTCATGGTTCAAAGGAAAGCGCTGTTTCTGTTGAAGGGGCACCAGAACTTGGTGATGTTCATGGAAGCATGCCTGAAGCTCACCTAAAGGTAGATGTGAAAGGTCTTGAAAAGCCAGGCCTTGAAGGTGACATTGAAATACCAGACAAGACAGCTGGTGTTGATTTGCCAGTAGGTATTGACGGAAAACTTGAAATAGCAGGTTCAGAAATAAGTAAGCCACCGGATGGTGGCTTCATGTCAAAGATGGCAAAACTTCCTAAGAAAATGTTTCCTCATGGCTCAAAGGGAAGTGCTTCTAGTGAAGGGGCACCTGGTAGCACTGGTGATTCCCAGTTAAAAATGAGTGATGTTCACTTTAAAATGGATGTGAAGGATCCTGGCAAGCCTGACATACATGATGACATTGTTTTGCCTGCTAAAGATGTGGCTCATGACTTGCCAGAAAGGGTTGAGGAAAAAGGTGAATTATCAGCTCTAGAATTAGACAAGCAATCTGATAAAGGATTTATGTCAAAGATGGTCAAGCTTCCCAAAAAAATGTTTCCTCATGGTTCGAAGGGAAGCGTCCCAGAAGTTGCTAGTGGTATTCAGGCACAATTGCCTGAAGCTCGCCTAAAGGTGGATGCAAAAGGCCATGAAAAGCCTGGGGTAGACGTGGATATTTTAATGCCTGAAGCTTCTGCAACCGTACCAGAGGGTGTCGAGGGGAAATTTGGAATAACAACTCCAGAACTTGGGAAGCCAGCAGACATAGGCTTTATAACAGAAATGGATGAAGTTTCCCAAAAAGTATTTTCACATAGCCCTAAGGGAAAAGATTCTGTTGAATACACCTCTGGATTAGTTGGGGGTGCTCAAGTAAAGGTACCAGAAGCTGATTTAGAATTGGATGTAAAAGGTTTAGAAAAGATTGATGTTGAAGACCTAAAAGGGAAAAAGGTCACTGTGGATATAATGAAGGGTGCTGAAGAAGATGCTGAGGTAGCTATTTCAGGGGTAGACAAGCCTTCAGATAGTAGGTTCATGTCAAAGGTGGCTAAATTTCCTAAGAAGATGTTTACTCACACATCTAAGGGAGAAACGCCTCTTGAAGGTGCTTCAGAACCTGCTTCTGCTGATATACCTGAAGCTCACATAAAAGTACATGTAAAGGATGAAAAGTCGGAAGCAGGCATCCTGTTGCCAGAGAGTGAACTTACTTTGGACTTGTCTGGGGGCATTGAAGGGAAAGTTGAAGCAACAATACCAGAAGTTGGCAAGTCATCAGATGCAGGTTTCGTTTCAAAAATCTCCAAGTTGCCTAAAAAGCTGCTCCCTCATAGCAAAAAGGCTGAAACTTCCTTTGAAGGACCGACGGTAACTGCTGAAGCTTCTCATGTTTACATCTCTCAGCCTGACGCAGCCCTGAACATAGAAGACAAGCTGCCAACAAAACCAGAAACAAGTGTGGATGTTACCATTCCCGTAGGGGATGGTTCCACAGGAACTTCAGAAGGTGCTGCAGGAAAGTTGGAAATTGACTATTCAGAAACTGGGAAAGCATCTGATAAAGGTTTTATGTCAAAAATGGCAAAGTTTCCTAAGAAGATGTTTCAGCATAGTCCGAAAAGTAGCAGTTCAACTGATGAACATTCCACAGCAGCTGAGGCTACTGACATCAAGATGCCTGATTTGGGATTGCAGCTACAGACCCATGTCAAGACCACCAAAAAGCCTGAAGCAGATGTCAGTGTCTCAGTTAATGAAAAGGAAGTTACTGTGCAGCTGCCAGAAGGGAGCAAAGGAGTGGTTGAAATAAGCACCCCAAGACTAGGTAAGCATTCAGAAAAAGGTTTTACCTCTGAAATGGCCAAGTTGCCCAAGAGGATGTTTTCTAATAGTTCTAAGCCTGCCATTTCATGTGAAGGACTGTCAGGTACTATAGTGTGCGACCGCAACAGTGTACCTAATATAGATGCTCAAAAGAAAGAAATAGGTCATGTTAAAAGCTCGGTGTCTGGTGTTGAGATCTTTAGCTGTTGAGGAGGACAATATAAGGTGCCGGTTGACAGACATCACCAAAGAGTGTTGCTGCAGGATTATGAAGAAACTGCAAGGACTAGAGTTACTGAATATGGGTGGCATTAATACTGGTGTGCCTTATCTAGGAATGCATGTTAAATACACTGTGGCAGTTCCAGAGAAGTATGTTGTGAGTATTGATATGGTGCCACTGCCAAAAGAAAACATCATTGTGCAACGTAATGGGACTGCTCAAACAAGGAGTTCAGAATCTGAAAAAAAAAAAAAGTCAGATGAAAGGCTTTTGTTCAAGACAGTGCAGGCCTCAGAAATGAAGTGTTCACATATTTGTGAAGTTGCTCCAGTAAAAGAATCATCTGGAGCAAGTAAATGTCACTATGCTTATATGCCTGAACCAAAAGTGTACTTGGCTGAGAGTTTTCAAAAACCTGCAAAAGGTGAAGCAGACTTTGACATAGTACCTGATAATGTGGATTTGCTACTACTGTAGAATCCCGAATAAGCGCAAAATGCAGTAAACAGCAAGGTGAATGCTTTGTGCCTAAAATGACTGAGGTACCAAAAACATTCTTTTCTTATGGTTGAGGCTTGTTTCAAATGGAGAGCCATCAGCTACTTCTACTGGCAATGGGAACAAAGTCTCTGAAACTATTGGCTATGAGGCTATGAGGCTGAGGCTATTTGGATATGAGGCTGAGGGTTCATTATCCAGAGAAAACCAGGATGGTCCACTTATCAGAGAGCACCGAAACAAAGCTTGGGGTAACTAGTACTCCTCAGCATGGTGAGAAAGCAAAAAATAGGCTCCTGTCAGAAACGGGGCCAACGTTCTCCAAGAAGGTATTCCCTCACAGTTATAAAACAGGCTTCTGTGCTGGTGTATTAGTACCTACAGAAGGCAGCAGTCGACATGTTTCTGCTGTGGGATTGTCCCTTAAAGATGACATGAAATGTTCAGGAAAGTCAGAAACTGTTGGTTTTTCTCAATGTAAAACAAACATTTCTGTGGGACTTCCTAAATTTAGTGAAACACCTGTTGTGTTGAGTCCTCTAGAACACAACAAATTGTGAATTAATAAATAGTTTTGCTTTAAAAATGTCTAAGTCACAAAGGAAGGTACTTGTGGTTCCAAAAATGAATGTTTTCTTGGGAAACTTAGTTTTGTAGTTGGAAAGTCAAAAATCAAGATATCTGGATCAGCAACAGCTGTTTCAGAAAAGCAAATAGCTGACCAAATGCTACTTCTCTGAGCGGAAAGCATCTCATAAGTTTGCAAAAAAGTTCCAAAGAGCTGCTAATGTGACTGTTTAAGAAAGTCGCAAATTGGGTACTAATGTAATAAACATACCTAAAGTTGGGAAGAAAGCATTATCCTATGATTCTAGGGTTAAAGTGACTTGTGATGCTGCATGTATTTTTACTGAAGGTGTTTTTGCTGAGATATCTGAAATGGAAAGGCATCATGTAACTTTACCAAGGCCTGAAGCAAGGGAATACCAAAAAAAGGGAATTTGCATTTCACATTCAAAACAATTGTTGGCCACTAATGTCCTGGAGTTTCATAATAAAGCATAGAGTGTGAGCATGCTTGAACCTTGTAAGTTAGCTGGAAAAGAAAAAGTAATGAGGAATGTGAAAGTTGCTACTAGTATGTCCGCTGACAATCTTTGTACAATTGTAGCTGGTGTAAATGTACAGAGGGCAAAGCAGGACCACTTTGCAGAGGTACTTGACATTCAGGAAAGTGACACATCGAAACCTACCAAAGAAGGCTTCCTTCATAAAAGAATTGTGCCATTCAGATTGGTCACGTATACTTCACAGACTCAAACACCAGCAGATAGAATATGTATTTCCATCATATTATGGAGACTTGTCAATTATTCAGGAACCTGAAAGACCTACTGGTGTTACTAAGGTTAATTTTGCTTTTCCTCTTCACAGTAGTAACTTGAATGAATGACTTGGGTTGAGGGAAAAGAAGGTTGACTTCCAGAAACCATTCGAGAAATGTACTGTAACAGAAAGTGACTCCAGAATAGTCGCAAGTGTGCTGGATTTGGTATCTCCTGATAATATTAGCACTGTTTCTTAAAAACTATTTCACAATAGACAAAATGTGTCTGACACACATTTTACGTCATCCACTGCAACTAGAATATTTGCTCTAGAAAAAAAAACACTGCCAAAAATGCAAAAGGAACCTTATGATAAGGAGTTAGAGGAGGTTAAAAAAACTAAGAAATGTGGACATAGTGCCAAATCATTACTGGGAATCAAAAATGACGATTTTGTTACTTGTGATGTCATTGTGAAAGTCATTGAGGTTACTTGCGTCGATATTATTGAAATTCCAGAAGGAATTCTTCGATTTGGCAATGAGAAAAGTTCAGAACTATTTCCTTCTGATGGCAGAGCTGGTATTCTTGAGAGCAGCCTAGCAACATTTACTGACATTGTACATATGACAAAGCATGAAATACAGAAGGTGCCAAAACAATTGAGCAAAGAAACTGCTGCAGTAGAGACCCTATCCCATGGTCATCATAAGCAAAGGCTGGATATTGAAGCCCAAACAGTCACTGCAAGAAGGAAGGTTACAGAAACACCTGAATGTTTCATAGAAGTTGTTCAGGTCGCCACACATGATGTTAAGGGGCCATATGATAACCTCTCTCAGACAAAGTCAAAACTCCCTGTGCGTGCACCACTGCAAAGTGGAAACGCAAGCAAACCGCCAGCATTGTCAGAAAAAAACATGTCTTGCTGCAGCGGAGTGGGTTGAAGAACCAAGAATGTCTGTTGCAGTTGGGGAGCATGTTCCTGATGGGGCTACTCAAGGTGCTGACATTGCGCTGCCAGGAATGGAGCTGCCCACTACCGAAAGACGGGAAACTAAGGAAACCCCTGGTGGTGTCGTTGAAGTCATCGAAGTGACCACTCATGAAGTTTCGAAGCCATCGAGCCCTGGTCTCCTGTCCAAAGTGTCAAAAATTCCCAAGAAGATATTTCCACGTGGCTCAAAGTCAAAGAGTTCGGATGAAGAGTCGCCGTCAACACCAAAACGAGAGTTGAAAGAAACACCAGGTGGCATTGTTGAAGTAATTGAAGTTACAAAACATGATGTTGCCAAAGCTCCTGCAAGCAAGTTCGTTGAGCAAGATGGCACAAAAGGGCTAACACCAGCATCATCTGAAACTGTGGCTAGTAGCAAAGAAGGATTTCCACCAATGCATATGACACGAGAAATAAAAGAAGTACCTGGTGGTGTTGTTGAAGTTGTCAGAGTTACAAAGCATATTGTTAGTAAACTTCCTGAGGACAAGCATTCCGGTGAATCTAGTACGAGAACTGTGGATCCGTCACTTCCATGGGAAGCAGAGCTAGCCAAGGACCCAACAGCTGTAGTAAAGCGAGAAGTGAAAGAGACACCAGAAGGACATGTTGAAGTGGTGCAGATTATCAGAAGGGAACCTAGTGATGCTCCATTTGTGTCTGATTTTTCTGGAGATGGGTCAGATACAAATGTTTCTCAAAGAATTGAAACTACCGTTGTTGACGGTAAGCCTACCATCATCAGGCGACTTGTGACAACAACATCTGATGGTATTCAGCAAGTCACTGAGCATATTGAGCAAGGGGCTGAAGAACTTGAAAGTACAGCAAGCAGCTTATTTGCGAAAATGGGTGAATTCGCAAAAGGCTTACCCAGTGACGATCCATCAGCTGTGACAACACGGGAAGTAAAAAAGCTTCCAGATGGTTCTGTTGAAGTTGTGTCAATTACGAAGCGCTCTAGTTCTTCACCAGGGAAAGAAATTGCTGCCACAGAGCGCTTCCCGTCAAGCACTTCAGGCTCCATGCACTTTGCAGAAAGTGCAACTGGAAAGCCAACGGAGGCAACGACAGCCATTTTTAGAAGAGAAATTTCTGGACCAGAGACAATAGTATGTACCACTACATCAGTTGTGACATCAGCCACAGCATCAGGCTCGTTGAAGCCAGAACTCTCAGCTGATGTTCTTGACAAGATGTTTGGTGACATAGGAAAGCCTAAAGTGGATGATCGGCTCAAGGATGTTCTTACTGCAGAGGGAGGCTACAGAGCCAAACGAGAAGTTACACCCGAAGAAGCAGAGCTTTTGGCGCAACTTTTCCCTGAACAGTCATCAGGGGTGGCTCCATACCCTCCTGCTGGCTTAGTTCCTGAGGCTGCAATCATTCCAGAATATCGATGTATGACAACAGCTGAAGGTGCACCTCTGTCACCTCATGACCCCGAGTCCAAGGAAAAAGTGTTGCTGAAGCTGGGGCGGGCTCTCAGCCAGGATGATCTGGATGCACCATCTCCAACCCGAGGGGAAGCAGCCATGACAGTCGCAGGACTGGGTGAAGGTACTACTTGGCTTTGTTGGCCATTGCTTTTTGTTTACTGCTTTTTAGCTGCTTGGAGTGAATGGTTTTGCCTGAATGATAATTCTTTTTTGCATTTTTTTTTATTAGACAAGGTTGAATTAATGTATAACTTGCATCTCACTATAACATAGCTTAGTAACATAGCTTAGCACACCATAGATTTGTTCATAAAGGTTGATATAGTATTAATGTTGCTTTCCTTTTTTTTATACAATTATATAGATGACATCGCACTTGTATATGATAAGGAATTAAGAAGAAAGTAATTTAGGCATTTTTTTTCGCTAGTATACAGCTTGATTTTATGCTTTCTCATATCAATTTTAATGCTTGTGTGAGAATGAGTGGTGGATGTTGTGCAAGCTGGATCTGTGTTTCAAGTTTTGTTTCTAAAAAGGCATGGCGTTATAAGTGATACTACAGAGTTACTTATCTTAGGAGAAGAGTTCATAGGTTCATTGTATAAAAAGAATATATTATTAATTCTTTGTTTCCTGTTTAATTTGACAGTAATATATCTTGAAATGTGCTGCTCTTGTAAATCTAAAATTTGTTAACGGAATGTTATCATTCACTGCAAAGCCTTTATTTATGGTGAAGTAGAATTATACTGATGGTGAAGTTCACATTTGGTGAGCATGCGGCTTTTACAGTATTGATAAGTTTCAATGGGAACATCATCACATCTGCATAGTTTGCCGTTGAGTTTGAAGACGTATTTTGCTAAGCTAGCATTACATGCTGAACTTGTGCTGGATATGTAAGACTTCATTATGACATATGCCACAATATACATAATTATAAACGTTATTGTCGAGCTTTGTCTATTATCTTAACATTACCCTGTGATTTGTGAGGTAAATAATGTCCACTTTGTCGGGTAATCCAGCTGAAGTGACAGAATTGCCTCATCTGGCACAAGTGATTTTCCATGAATCTGTTTCTTTTATAGAAAGTATCTTAGAAAGTAACATTTGCAAGATTTGTAGGCTGGCAAAGATCACTTCCTTGCACACAGTTATAAGATGCCCTTATTGTACATATTGTGCAGGTGTAGGTTAAAATTTATTCAGGAAAATTAATATGTTATTTTTCACAAGATGAGGCTACCCAGCAGACTGATACACGATGGAAAAATCTGATAGTAGCAAGCAAGAGGACACAAGTATATACCAACTGTGGCTGTGGTTTAGCACCCCTTAGTTGTGCACATAGCTTGCTTTACATGAAACTGGTGCTTTTGGATCCATAAGTTAGAACTAATGGTTTATAGAAAGGTAAATTATGAATATACAATATTATGGACTTCGTTGTTCTAAGTTGGGGCTGTGGCTACAATCGAACCCACTTATGATTCCAGATTTAACACTATCAGATACAAGAGTGGGCAGCCACTGCACTGCCGACTTTAGTGTGTCTTCAGTGGTGAAATAAACCTATGCCATATGATTGTTCATGATTAAATGTGACATCTGTACAGTACGAAAGAGGAATTTAAAATGTCATAAAAACATCCTAACCAACTTGAAACCACCACATTCATCTACATGCTACATGCACTGCGCATTTGTAGAATAAAACCTGTTTTCCAGATTTATCTGCACTGCTAGCTTTGAGTGCCTGTCTTCTTTCCAACTCTCCAAATACAGATGCATTGTGGTGCAGTGAGGGCTTGTGAATGATATGCGTTTGATGGCGAAATGCTAGAGGCCCATGTACTGTGCGATGCCACTGCACGTCAAAAAAAAAATGTGGGTGGTCAAAATATTCCGAGCCCTCCACTACGACACCTCATAATCATATCATGGTTTCGGAACGTAAAATCCCAGGAGTTATTAAATGATATTATGTGGGTATGAGGGAATGTGTCAAGGTGAGACGAGGACAGTGGCTTAATTCATGCTGTCACAAACTATGGACAAGGGGTGAAGGAAGTGGGGAGGTGAGAGCATGTCTTCTCTTCTAACTTGTGCAGCTGTGGCAGCTGTGGTAAATCTCTGTGCAGCTGAGCACATTGGTGCCCATGTGCCCTATATTTCAGGTGATCTATAGAGGGTGCAAAGGCTTTCAAGTCTGTATAGATGGTGGCTCCATGTGCACTGTCTTCCCGTATGGTTGATGTCAGGCGTGTCATTCCAAAGTTTCATAGGGGCACTGAAGTGGGAGGCAACATACTTTGCTTGTACTGTTCATAGCACCATCGCTATGACAGCAAGAATTTGTGGCCATTGTGTGAACTCTGCCAGTTTGCCTATGTGCATGTGACATGATGTTTGAACATTTCTTAGGAACAAAATGTTTACTGCAACTATGAATCTTAACTCATGTAGTTGTGTATATGTGGCTGTCAGCATCATATCTCAGGCAAAACTGTAACTTTTGTTTAACAACACCCCTTTCAGGGTATAAAATGATACTTTCACAGAGCTTGCACATTATGTGCCATCTGTAACCAGTGACTTTCTTGAATAGCTTCGAACAAGTAACTTAGCACAAAGGTTTGTTGGTTTTCTTAGGCATCTTGGGCATACTTTCAGCTCTTAAAAACCATTTGCAGCTGTTGCCTTTTGGAGCAGGCAATAGAATCACAAGAAATCGTGTAGGCGTGTTCTGAAAGCATTGAGCATTTGTTGGGGACCCCTATTCTACAGGGCAGCTGGGAACATGGCATAGGTACAAATGCTTCCAGCTTTGAAGAAGTTGGATCCAACACAGGGTGCAGGCAGTAGAAAGTAGGTGATGGTTAGGGGCACTGGCTGCCTTACCATTACAAATCGAAGAACAAAATAGAAGTTCTGCCATTCCTCCACCTTTTTTCTCATGCAACCTTATTAAAGCAACTTACCGTTTTATAACCGTGAAATTTTTGTGTCCCTTGAATATTTTTATAAGTGGGTTTGACTGTATCACAGGAGTCCCATACATGCAATTTTGAAAAGTTTGGTTTGTGTAATTTGGGCTGTTACGAAAGTCGTATTATTGAATAGCTTGGGGATGTATTAAAATGGAGTAACAGACACGACGCAAAGGACTGTAAAATTATGTGTGAATGCTTTTCAGGCAAGCTTTTAGGGGCGTGTGCAAATGTTAGTAAATTCTGAATATCATATCAAATAGTGTCCCATGTGATTTGAAAATCGGATCGAGCAGTCATTTGTAAACTCAGATATTTTAGAGTACCGTTCATGAATATTTCAAAAGGTTACCTGCACCAAAATAAACACAAAAATTTTTGCAAAATTAATATGACAAATTTGATCCTTGCTGGCATATTGTAGGCATAACTTATGAAAGCTCATGTAATATAGCAGGCTACTTCACACGGAGAGCATGTCTTTAGCAGCTATACAAGGATCATTTGTGTCTTCTGAACAGTTCTGTGCATAGGGTCTCCTTATCTCCTCCAGATGCTACATATGTACTTTTAATGCTTATGTTGTGAATACCAGGATGTGAACATCAATTTACTTTAATTGTACAAGCAGTTCACGGAATGGTATAAATTGAATAAGTCGGATTCTTATGCTGGCTAAGGAGGCAGCCTGGAAATATGTAATATGTGGTACACGGCTCAGCTTTTACAAAAGATTACTAACTACAACTGAATTTTAGGCTTTGTGCTGAGCTGAGTGAAGATTTAGCAGTGAGATGCCTGGAATCTAGAAAACATTAAATATAATGCATGAGAACTGCTTTGATGACATGCAAGGGAAACACTTGCTAATAAAGCTGGAGTTGCAAACACAGTGATAGTGCGTTTGTTTTATGGTGGTCGTGACCATGTCAGTGTCCAAATGGGCATGCATTTGTGCATCTAAACCTGTAGTGTTCACTTGCAATTGCCATGTCTTCTTCATGCACAGATTAGTGAAAAATCAAAGCTTAGTAAAGTAAAATATGCTTTTTTTCTGCCAAGGTAACCTGTACTGGCTATGCTTACATGAACTACATAGCAATTAATGATAAGTTTTTAGACCACTTTCTTATTTGGAGCATCTCAAGAAAATTCATAGACTTGTGTTCTGATAAGAGCACCAATGTCTTCCAAAATGTGCAGCCAATCTCTTGTGCAGAGTTATTACCATAGCATATTTGCTTGCCTTGGAGACACTTTTGTATGTACAGGGTGTGTCAGCTATATTTAGCCTGAGCTTAAAAGTATTCTGTAGCACTCTTAGGGGACACAAGCAAATTTATATTGTTTTGTTATTCTATTGAACAAGTCATGTTTTTTGCATTCTATGTGATTGCATAATATTTCATGAGTAATTCAGCATCTTTGCAAGTACAGTCAAACCCGCATATATTGGATTCACAAAAGAACAGGGAATAGTTCTATATGTTGTGCAGTTTGTTATAAATATTTTCAACAATTACTTTTGTGATGCATGTGGCTTAAAGGGACCCTGAAACGGTTTTGACTATTTTGTGCAAACATGGTGATCCGGTAGAGCGGGTCATTAGGACCATTACAGGACAGATTTCAGCGCTGTGCGTAAAGTGTGTAATTTATAATAAGGTTTTGAACACGCGTATCGCAAAAGGTCACAGCGGCTCGTCAAAATGCGTTTTCAAACGCCCCCGCCAATCGAACTACGAATGGGAGGTCGCTGATTGGCCCCGAACCAGTCACACTTTCAAAACCTAGCTGCGAACAGCGTGCTTCTACAACGTACTCCTTCGTTTCAGCCAACGGTATCGTCACGGCATCTAGCGCCGTACACACGAGTCGCCGGTGCTCTATTACAGAGGCTAGCACTGCCGAGGCGGGCGACCTCATTGAGGATATCGGGGCACTATGTCGCTACGGAAGGCTCGGCAGAGCGACTGACGCAGGAGGCGCTGTCGTCGCTAGCACGCACTCCGCAGCAGATCTAGTTGAGGAGGAACAGCAGTGGTAAGGAGGAAGGCGACAGAAATAAGCCCATAGC